>CAJQUN010000344.1:0-617724 GCA_907163345.1 Haberlea rhodopensis | reverse complement strand
GACTGAGATCGAGAGATGAAGTCAAATACATGTGTGATAGCTATAGATATCCTGGTAATCAAAAGCTAGTTGTTCTCACGGATCCTAATTCAAATTGAGTGTTAAATAAGTACACGAGAGGACTTACTGCAATTTGATATTAGGTTTAATATAGCTCGAGAGAGAGTATATTGAGAACTCGTCACCTTGGAAACATTTGGATATTCAATCGAGAATTGTAGGGGATTACATTGGTGAGCCGACGTCTTGATAATCTTCTCTAGTGGAATTTTCTCGTTTACTTTTATTGACTTTGTTGGATTAGTAGCGTAAGGACCACCGTGCCCTTAACCCGTTATTAGTGTATTAATCATGCCTTTAGTGCACACAATCATATAATCAGGGAAAACCACTTGCTACCATAGCAAAACATGCCAATAATAAAATTTCTTACATTATTTCTTATAATGTCCAAATTCCCCAAACCCAGTCCACATACATATCATGCACCCTTATAATACACTAACATGTTCTCATTCATTTAGCAATTCCTTAATTAATTGCATGCAACACATGAATGAAAAGAGAAAGGCCTTGCCTTTTTATACAACCCCATATACACATATAACAGTGCTCACATGCGAGCATCTACAAATGTACGTGTATCAAATGTATAATATATGTGCTCAATACCGTCACTGGTACTTCGATCCTGGAAGCACATCCAATCCATATCTCGAGCTCAAATCCAAAGCCATCGATGTACCTATTCACCTGCCCCAACAGAGACAGCCCCACACGGGGTGAGCATACCAATACCACCATTCCATAATCACAATACATAATTTACAGAATATAAAACTGTAATGTAAAGATACTCCCTATATAGTATCGTTATCACATAGGATTCCCCGTACTGTCACTGTTCTCAAAATAATCAAACATCAAATTCCAAAATCAGTTAATCACCACATTGATTAACGAAAACCATTCCTGCCATACCAGTTCCACAATCAATATGATTAAATCATTAAATGAAGGATCATAGATATCACATATATCTAACCAATGATTCCATAGTTCTATTTCACAGCTCGCTCCACAATAGCGGCATTTATACCTCACGCATGCTTAACAACAGCGGCGTCATAACCGATGTTCACTCAATAGCAACAACATCCCAATCATTGCTCGCTCAAAAGCGGCACAATGTATATCCATTTATTACAAATACCATATAACCATGCATTTCACAATTGCAATAAATAAAAGGCTATGCTCGTATGTTATACGTACATTATGATCCGTTGTCCGAACCAAACCTTGACTGAGTCCCGCGACCCGATGAATTATGTGCTAACACATAAATAATTCACAATTAAACACAATCATGCAACCACGTGCCCAAGCACTTTCACAACCTCCAGACCTATCGTCAATCCATGACGATTAACCATTCAAAAGACTCCGGTTAAGCATGCATATAATAAAAATAATACATTTCATGCGTTCAAAGCTTAACCAATTACTCAATCGAGTATTCCATTTTTGTTATTAAAATTTGGCTCCCACCATTCCATTTTAAAGTTATAGCATTCCAAAATGGAATGTGTTTTCAATAATTATCTCTCAAGCCTCAATTTCCATTACCCACCCCAGCACAATCCGGACCCCAGATCCCACCAAAACTAAATTCCAAGGTTATCACCACGATGAGAATATAATTCAACCCTTGGATCCAACGACTCCAAATACTGGATTTACAATCCTCGGGAGTTCAATACCGTAATTAATTCATAATTGCCACAGGTTAAATCCATTAAGGATCATTACCACACCGGGATTAACACCATTAATTCCCGGGCATCACAATTACCCCCCACTAATAAAATTTCGTCCTCGAAATTCGCATAGCATACCCCATGTACTGCTAAAACCACACAATCCAACCGGATCCACATCGTCGAATCATGAACATATCATGAACGGCATATCAACTGCAAGGATACCGACCTAGCACCAATTCCTAGAATGGAGTAAACCTCCCAACCATCGGAATCCTACGAGGACGCCAGCATGCCTCGATACTAACCACCCAAAAGCAGTCAGTAACCTTAACCGCTATCCAAACGAACCATCCCTGATTCCAACGTAGATATCTCTTCCCAGATATCTCTACGATTTAGCATACGATGTTAAACACACATCGTTACGACGGGGACCACTAGTATACTACAACATACACATACTGAACCCGGTTTCGTTTTCCAAATTCATCTCCGTCGAGGGAGTAGTAGTTGCACCACTTGCAACTCGGATCGGGCAACACACGGCCACCGAATCAACACAAAATACATCTTCACAGATATCAACATCTGTGTGTCCCAAGAAATCACATCTTGGTCCAGACACACTATCGAGACTCCACAAGGTCTCAAGTTTCCCTAGAGAACATGCAAGACAAAATCGATTGCATTCTCGCCACCTTTGTTGACAACGACACCCCCAACAAGTCCAAATCCTGGTCATCCATCGTTTACCTTAGGATTCAACAATCCTAACACAGGGATGCTATCAAATTACCCAGTAATGAACTACCATGACCCAGACCCCCAAATACGACAATCCCTCCTCAGAGGAAATCGACCGAACCTCACGATCAGTCTTCAGAATACATCGTGCCATTGAGATCACCAATCTCAACGTGCCACAATCTCTCACCAGAGATTCATCTGTCCAAGCATACTAATCCGATGCTCGATATGTACCAAAATGCTGGCATTTTTATACACACACCGGTATACATGCCTAAGCACCAGCACCACATGCATACTCAATGCACTTGGCTCGGGTATCTCCAATCATACCCACCAGCCCCCAATTACAACTGTCAATCCCCAGTATTCTCACACAGTGGAGAATGATGATTGGCGAAACCAATGACCAATGGTGTGATTCCAACATCAACACCACACAAACCGACTCATCGAATCTTTCAAAGATTCCCATAGGTAGGTATATCAATACCACCTTCCGCATAAGGAAAGTGTCATGAACCCATGACCCTCCAACCTCGAACCACCGTTCGTAAAACCTGGATATATTTATACCAAAATATATCTCGGAACCAATAAAATACACAACCATTCAGAATAGTGCATCATTTCCACTATTACCAATCCGAAATCCGTATACACGACATATACTCATTCTAACAATGCTATGTACTAATACCATAGTACTCCACATCTCGAGCATCTCCCCAGAGACGTATCCTCGTATGTCTCACTGAAAATATAAAGCCATTACCTAGTCCAACACTGGTAATGTTTAACGTGGATGATTCACGATCAACCTTCGACCCACACCAGCTGTCTCTATGACAGTACGATCCAATCTTTCCAAGAGATACAATCAATATAGTAGTGTCACCCCACTAACTATATTCCACAATTCCAATTGTGTCCCTCATTGCCTTCCATATGCAAGGGTTCTCAACCAAAGCCAACAACGACTTGTCGAAACTCACGTTGGTACTCCCAACCAAATTGAGTTGTCCCAGAACAAGTCCTTCAAAATATTTAACGTATAAACGTTCCCGTGAGGTATTTCCTGTCTCGAACCTCATGCCACATAGTGACTACAAGAGTCCACCAAATGCCTTCATTGTATCATCATACGATTCGCTAAACTAGGTTCCAACGAGCAGTATAACGGCTACCACAAGCTCACTATAGCACTGCAACAATTCCTGGCTAGCAGATCGCTGCCTCCTTAGGTTTATACCAAACCTACCAACTATCATACGTTCCATCCCGGTATACCATGCCGTACCATCCATTAGAATAGCGGGTCGTCACCCAACATTCCTCTAATACTAAAGCACCATGGACATCCTGATGTCCTATTCAACCACAATTCAGTCCTAATCCATTAGGATTTATCTCACACCTTCATGTGTGGGTGTGATCATGTCCACCACATGTCACATCGGTATAAGCAAGTAGTTTCCTCAATAACTACTCTTACCACCAGTCACTTGGCCAAAGCCATCAACGAGTATACCCAAAGCTATCACTACTCGTAAAAGTATTTACCTCAAATGTGTGCTGCGGTACACTTCCTGTACGGCGCATCCAATAATTCATCGAGCAAACTTGCTCGGCATAATGGTCTCGTCAACCGGTGACTCATACACTCCCCTGTGCCCACCATTGGCACTCAAACCATACGACTAAATACATACATCTAACTGGATTTTTCATCGTAACGACGACATCCGTCCACATAGAACATCCTCTATGTCATCGTCATCATGTGACGGTACATGTCAACACATGACATCCACAATATCATCGTCAACCCGTGACGGTATATGCCAATACATGACATCCAAAATAACATCGTCAACTCGTGACGGTACATGTCAATGCATGACATCCACAATAATGCTAATAAAATAGCAACATACCATAACTCATCGCTAACAAGATAACGGCATACCTGTATCCATCGCCCAACAGCGGTATGCAAGCAGCACCCATCGCTCGAAGGCGACATAATCCCGTGCTACGTACATAGCGCCATAACCCATCACTATAGAATCAGCGGCACGAACCCTCGCTATAGAATCAGCGGGATAGATCATCGGTATATATATATCCGGCGGTATGAACCAATCGTTATATAGATACCCGGAGGCATGAACCATCGTTATATAGATACCTGGCGGCATGAACCATCGCCAAAGAAGTAGCGGAATGTACAATCGCTGGGCATGAACCATCGCCAAAGAAGTAGCGGAATGGACCATCGCTATATAGATACCTGGCGGCATGAACCATCGCCAATAGAATAGCGGAATGAACCATCACTATATATATACCCGACGGCATGAACCATCGCCAATAGAATAGCTGAATGAACCATAGCTACTAGAATAGCCAATCCCTAGCCTTGTTATAGCAGTGTATTTTAATGCACTTCGCTTGTCATGACAGCGGCACTAATACCCATCGCTTCGATATATCAGCGGCATCGAATAACCTCGCTTCAAATGTGACATGCGGCATTTACCCTCGCTTCAATATTTAGCGGCAAATATTCTTTCCTCGCTATGATATGACAGCGGCAAGAATTCTATCATCGCTTCAAATGACATCGAAAAAGCATTAAAATCTTCACTCGCATATAACGACTCATGGGGTATGCACCAAGCATCCATCTATACCTGCAACCACAATGCATAATCCAATACGTATACAAGTACATGTGAATCACCAATGATAGTCGTGTTATAACAGTATATTTTAATGCACATCACTATTCATGACCGCGTCACTAATACCCCTCGCTTCGACATATCAGCGGTATCGAATAACCTCGCTTCAAATGCGACATGCGGAATTTACCATCACTTCAACATTTAGCGGCAAATATTCTTTCCTCGCTATGATATGACAGCGGCAAGTATTCTATCATCGCTTCAAATGACGGCGGCAAAGCATTATAATCATCACTCGAGTATAACAACGACTATACATGCTATGCACCAAACATCCAATACATATATGCAACCACACTGCATAATTCAAAATGTATACAAAATACATGTTACCGTTTGGTGCCCGTCAACCTTGGCCTTAGCCCTCCATGCCAAAACATACCTACAGGAACGACCCCAAACCATGAGCATATAATAATTCATATTTACCACAATATGATTATATGAGTAAATGCATAAAACCATAAATACAAGGCACTTATTGTATTCCCATGCATTCAAAATGCTCTACTTGGTTGTCCCTGTACCACAACTCATAATCAAAAGCAATAGATTATATTACGATTCTACAAATGTCATGACATGTAACAATTCCATTATGAACACAATCATAAACGCACATAAGCAAAATAGTTGTGTCATACAACACTAACTACCATCATGCATATATATGGGCTACCTGTTTCCTTCAACATGTTCTTAGGCCCTCAACAGCCCCAAATAGCAAACCACTGCTCTGATACCACTAATGTAAGGACCCCCATGCCCTTAACCTGTTATTAGTGTATTAATCCATACCTTTAGTGCATACAATCATATAATCAGGGGAAAACCACTTGCTACCATAGCAAAACATGCCAAGAATAAAATTTCTTACATTATTTCTTATAATGTCCAATTTCCCCCAACCCAGTCCACATACATATCATGCACCCTTATAATACACTAATATGTTCTCTGTTCATTTAGCAATTCCTTAATTAATTGCATGCAACATATGAATGAAAAGAGAAAAGCCCTTACCTTTTTATACAACCCATATACACATATAGCAATGCTCACATGCGAGCATCTACAAATGTATGTGTATCAAATGTATAAAATACTGTGCTCAATACTGTCACTGGTACTTCGATCCTGGAAGCACCTCCAATCCATAGCTCGAGCTCAACTCAAAAGCCATCGATGTACCTATTCACCTGCCCCAACAGAGACAGCCTCCACGCGGGGTGAGCATACCAATACCACCATTCCAATAATCACAGTACATAATTTACAGAATATAAAACTGTAATGTAAAAAGATACTCCATGTATAGTATCGTTACCACATAGGATTCCTCGTACTGTCCCTGTTCTCAAAATAATCAAACCATCAAATTCCCAAAATCAGTTAATCACCACATTGATTAACTAAAACCATTCCTGCCATACCGGTTCCACAATCAATATGATTAAATCATTAAATGAAGGACCATAGATATCACATATATCTAACCAATGATTCCATAGTTCTATTTCATCGCTCGCTCCACAGTAGCGGCATTTATACCTCACACATGCTTAACAGTAGCGGCGTCATAACCGATGTTCACTCAATATCAACAACATCCCAATCATTGCTCGCTCAAAAGCGGCACCAATGTATATCCATTTATTGCAAATACCATATAACCATGCATTTCACAATGCAATATATAAAAGGCTATGCTCGTACGTTATACGTACATTATGATCCCGTAGTCCGAACCAAACCTTGACTGAGTCCCGCGACCCGATGAATTATGTGCTAACACATAAATAATTCATAATTAAACACAAGCATGCAACCACGTGCCCAAGCACGTGCACAACCTCCAGACCTATCGTCAATCCATGATGATTAACCATTCAAAAGACTCCGGGCTAAGCATGCATAATACCCAAAATAATCCATTGCATGCCTACAAAGCTTAACCAATTATTCAATCGAGTATTCCATTTTTTAATTAAAATTTGGCTCCAACCATTCCATTTTAAAAGTATAGCATTCCCAAATGGAATGTAGACATTGCCCCGAAAAACGGCTAATTAAACCTCGATTCCAAAATCCCGACATTTTCCAAAATTTTGAAAAAATCCACTTCTTCGAGCCGCGATTGATCGCCGATTTCATCGAGATCGATCGCGCAAACCAGTGGCCAAACAGAAACATCTCGCGATCGATCGCCATATAGCGATCGATCGCCAGCACTGTGCATCTTCACCAAATTTCAGAATCTCGTCGCGATCGATCGGCGTCAAGCCGCGATCGATCGCGACCTACGATTTTCCGAAAAACTCGAGCTTCGATGGTGTTTTTGACACCCAAACTCAAAACCAACAACCCCCTACACCTTCAACACCCCAAATACTCCATTAAAACTCATTAAAAACTCCAATAACAAACTTTAAGATTTTTACCAAAAATCCCCAAATTCCAAACCCAACACATATCTTAATCAAAATCCACAATACCATAATCAAAACGAAGGTAAAGACGAGGGGAAGAAGATTACCAACTTTTCTTCGAGAAATCCGGCTCCCGAGCCAAGTTATCAACGATTTCTCCTCCATGGGAGAAAAGAGGGAAATGGGGGAAAGGGTTTAGGCGAGAGAGAGAGAGAGAGAGAGAGAAACAAGGCCAACAATGATTGAACACCGAGTTTACTTGGTATATATATTACCAAGACTCCAAAATACCAAGTCCTCCACAAATACATCAAGATTCATTAAAATCATCTGTTTTCAATAATTATTTCTCAAGCCTCAATTTCCATACCCGCCCCAGCACAAAGTACTCCGGACCCCAGATCCCACCAAAATCCAAATTCCAAGGTTATCACCACGATGAGAATATAATCTCAACCCTTGGATCCAACGACTCCAAATACCGGATTTACAATCCTCGGGAGTTCCAATACCGCAATTAATTCATAATTGCCACAATTAAATCCATTAAGGATCATTACCACACCGGGATTAACACCATTAATTCTCAGGCATCACAAGTATTTTATTTAGTTGCTTAGTATTTTATTTAATTCATTATTGTAGGTTAAATATAGTTACAAACATCTTATTTGATATTTACAGTTAGTCATCGTGGGTTCGACAACCTGATCTTAATTATCTATACTAAAACTTGATAACCGTGCACTTGCCGTATAATCGCGCTACACTGAAAATTTATTATTTAAATAAATCACGATCAACTTATCTGCCCACTGACGTTCCTTAATGCTAATTTATCTTCAGCGGAGCTCAAATTATCCGGACTTATTCTGGGGAAGCATTATGGGTTAAAGGCAGGAATAATCTAGCGTGGATGATATCCCAACTTGATGTACTCGATTCTAGAATGGAGTCATTCCACGAACAAAATTCCAGTAAGAATGTAAACTTTATGGCTGACGATAGTCTTGGGCATTATTTAAAGATGTGAAGCATGTATGAGTTAGTTTTTTTCTTGGTAAAAAGTTTGTTACTGAATCTGGTGGCCTGCATGAGATGGACTTGTCATGATGCAGTTATTTAGTGTGCTTTCATTAACTGTAGAGATATTGTCAGCTGCCGACAATAGCATTCAGGCGTAGACGTAAGAAACAAATTGTGAGTTAGCTCTGTTTATTGTCAAACAGTGTTTTAGATGCACTGTCTGTATATTGATTGTTCATTTTAGATGCATATTTCTTATCATTAGTAAGAATTCTCTACGTTGATTTAGATGGGCTTGGAGTTAACTTACAGGTGTAACATGCTGTAAAATGGAAAATTATCAGTTGTAAAAATATGATGAAGGCCTCTATTGTAGATAGAATGCCGAGTGTGATGGTGAAAGGAGGATTTTGTGGTGACTCAGGATTCTGATATATGGTGATTTGGTTAATGAACAAGATGAAGTGTACGATAATGTTAGTAGTAAAATGTTGTGTATAAAACTGAAAAATTTAAAAGGTGTATTATTGTCTTGTAGCAATGGTGAGAAGGTATACAAGTACTAGTAATGCAAGCAACAACCATAGAAGTGAGGTACTCATTTGTACACAAAGTATAAGAATAAAATGTTGATTGCGTCACTCTGGATGCCAATAATACCGTTAGTGTTCGAGATTGTTGATGAAGAAACTTACGACTCATGGAAATGGTTCTTGGAGACTATCAGCCGACATGTTATCTGTGGTGCAACCCGTGTATGTCTTATTTCATATCATAAGGAAATTGTGCGAGCAGTTGAGGATCTACCACTTTTTTCAACCTCCTAATGGTGTGCATTGTTTCTGTCTAAGACACGTGTGCTCCAATTTTAATTCAAAGTTTAAAAATATCCATTTGAAAGATCTATGTTGGGAAGCAGGCACTCAACATCAGAATTGTAAGTTTGATGCAACAATGGAGGAAATCAAAAACAAAATATTCTGGCATATAGATTTGGCAGGAATTTCAAAGGAAAAATGGACTGATAATAATTTGGCAGGAATCTCAATATGGAATTCCAACGAATGATATTTGGCAGTACAAATAGCATGGGTATTGTAAGTTTGATCCAACGAATGATATTTGGCAAGAATCTCAATACTCATCAACCTACATGAAAAAATTTATCCATCTTGCAGACATTCGATACTGGGATCCACCCACATTTGAATTGAACCACAACCATGTAAGGCGTGAAAGAAAAAAGGGACGTTAGAAATAGAACGAATCGTTTGAGAAACGAGATGGATAGACCGGTTACTAGGGATAGACAATTACAAAGTGCAGAGAGGTAAAAGTAATTATAGTTTTATGTTATGCGAAAAATGTATTTGTATAAATTATATATATATATATATATATATATATATATATATATATATATGTGTGTGTGTGTGTGTGTGTGTGTGTGATATATCCAAGTTTAACAATTAGAAAATGGTTTAAATTTAATATAGGATATAAACAATTACAAATGTTTAAGTAAATAATTCAAGACAAACATAATATCAGTATACAAAATCATACAACTACAATTGGCCACCGGTTCCGCATCATGTTGCCTACGATTTCGTAGCCCTCTACGCGGACCAGTATTACTAGGATAATTTTGTTGTGTTGCAATCCTAGTTACTTTGGATATATCTTCATCAGAATAACTCGGAAACTGGATAGGTATTGGAATGTTTCTCGATGGTAGCATCCCCTCAAAATTTCTTTGGTATTCAAAACTCAATTGAGATGTAAAATTATGAGCCTGTGGGGATTGTTGTGTATGACAACATGCATTATCAAAAACACTAGATGGACCAGCAACAATATCAAACCCACCGGAAGACCCATCAAATGATGCAAAACCACCAGTTGGCCCAACAAATGAAGCAAAACCACTAGATGGACCAGCAGCAGTATCAAATCCACTGAATGAGCCAATAATATCAAAACCCCCAGAAGCATCAAAACCCCATATGGGCCAGCAGTGTCAAATCCACTAGATGACCCAACATAAGCAAATCCACCAGATCACCCAGCAGGAGCAAATCCACCAGATGGGTGGAAACCAATCCCATATACCTTAGGCGATATAACACTTACAATGATTCTCTCGTACCACTGCAGGTAGTCATCGTCTGTTGAGTTTGACCTACCACATGGTTCACCAGTTGCTACATTTCTTAGCCTCTTATGCCACGTCCTAAAATGTCCTTTGTGAAATTTGGCCCAATCCATATTACGATGACCTATTCGGGTGACTTCATATAGGTCATTGCCGTCAAGTGCAGGTGATGGAATTGACTGGCATATATTGAACTGTCGCATCACCCGGTTAGGACGATGCATCTCCACAATTTGGAAACAGATAAGAGGGCAAACGCTTCGCCAAATGTCATTATAACATGTAGTAATAATGGAATTAACATCAGCAGCCTCTGTGTCAAACATGATCTAGTTAAGCTGTACATCGTTAAAATAAAAAAAGGTCAACCAGTATATTGAAATCATCATAAATTTTCAAAACTCAATTACATAATTTAGGTTTACCTCGTCATTACTCATTTAGTCCAGAGACAATTCTGACTGAATGTGTTGATATATGGGTGTGACGAAACACAGTGTTCCACCTATTACAAAAAAAAATGTTGCAATGTTTTATCATTTTAATATTAATATTCAATAAAAAAATTTATTATTACCGTGCACCATAGGGAGCAACAAGAACATTCTCAGGGACAACAAGAGTAATTGTCGTTCAGGATTCACACATTTTATTCTACTCCATGCCCAAATCTGCAAATAAACATAAAAATATTTTAAAATATTTATGATGTATGATATTAGTAAAAGAAAAATATTACTTATACCTGCAAAATATACAAAGACCCTGCGATAGTATATTTTTCTATAGCTAATGCACTGCACAATTCATGGTATAAATATGCCAACACTGCACTGCCCCAACTATATGTGTTCACCTCTTCAAAAATCTTCAAGTAGCTGCAAATACATGAGCTTTACAGAGCTACTATTATAATATGGAAGTAAAATTCTGATAATCATTAAAGATATACACCGAGTGTATTTTATTATATCCATCTCTGAGCTCATATCAGAGATACGATTAGCTCGGCACTGATTGTCTAGAGCGGTCATACTTAGGTGACCGCCTTTAAATTTTGCTTCTGGCGGCTCAAATCCCAGTAACTCAAGACATGCATCTTGCCATTCTTCCACACGTTGTGAATCATCTACCACAGTCACTGGGTGACCATCAACTTTCAAACCCCAAATTATAGAAATATCTTGTAAAGTGATGGTAGCCTCGCCAAATCTAAAATGAAATGTATGGGTTTCAGGCCGCCATCGCTCAACAAGAGCGGTAATCAAATGATTGTCATAAATATAATTGCCACATTGAAAAATACCGTAAAACCCCATATCAATGATATGCCTCCAAACACTCACGTTCTCATTATACAACCCCCAGATAAGGTTATTTGTACGCGCTTCACTCGTAGAATATTATCAATATTCTCGGAACAAACAGCACTGAAGATATGCGTAGATTGTAGATATAATACATTTGAATATTCGGGACCTCGATTTAATGTCATCCTAAAATTAATAAAAAAAACTAACACACATATACCATTTATAATATTAATAAAAATATACTATACATACATATTTAAAAAATACTGAATTTTTTGATTCATTTAAAAAATTTATATCTCACAAAAAAATTATAAGATTTTAAAATAGTTTACTAATCAAATTTAGATGAAACGCACGCACGGGAAATACAAGTGCAAATGAATTATTTTAAAATAATTTACTAACGTTTTAAACTTGAGATGAAAACACCCAATGCTTGTGAATAATTAAAGAAATTCCACCGAAGTTGAAATGGAGAAGAAAAGTGAAGTTAGAATGAGGTTACTTGTTGAAAATTTTCGGACATTTTGTAGATGATTTTATCGCGTCAGTGCATTTAATAAAGGCAAATAATCATTTAATAAATGATGGTGAGAGGTAGGGGCAGCTTACTGGAGCGACCCCTAACAAGGGAGTGGCCGCCTGTAGAACATGCGGCTACTCTAAAGGTAAGGGCCGCCCGGGTGGCTCATAATCGATATAGCGGCCGCCTATAGAGTAGGTTGTCGCTATTCAATCAAAGGCCGCCCAACTCACTTAGTAGGGGTCTCAGACTCTTATTATAAGATAATATATCCGGCCCCTCATTAATCCTGAGCCGCCATTCACATTGACGTTTTAAAGTATATTTGCAACGATTTTATTTTCGAAGTATTTTTGATAAATAATATTTTTTCGAATTATTATTTTTAAAAAATCCAACCTGATGACTTCTTAACCAAATAATCAAATCATGAGAAATTACAAAGCTAGTCTCATGAAAATAAGGGTATATTTTATTTTTAAATAATTTCACATAAATATTTATTAAAATATTATTATTAAATATATTCCATATAAATTATTTTCAACAGAAGTGATCTCTAAACAAAATTTGATAAATCAAATTTGATAAATAATTTTTATTAAAAACTAGTTTAATTGAAATTATATTTGACAAAAATTTATGTTGTACTAATGTTGTTAAAATAATTTCTTTGAAATTATATTTTGATTATTCTAAATATTCAATTTTTTTTCAATATTTAAAAACTTTTCAAGATGGATATTGAATTGATGTGGGTTTTGTTTTGATGTTAATTTGTTGTGTTATTAATACTGTTAGTTTCGGATTTTAAAGATGACAAAACAAATCAGAACGGATCGATGGAAATCAGACTGACCAGATCGATTGCTCAAAGCAGATCAAGCTGATATGGTATATCGCAAAATCAGAACGGATCGATGAACATCAGCCTGACCAGATCGAAGCTTCAGAACAGCTCAACTATTATCAGATCAGAGCAGACAAGGTTGTATAAGCTTCGCTTTTCAGTCCGAATCATTAACGGCTATTTATTGAAGCATTTAATTTTGCAATTAATGCTGAAAAAGTCCAAGGACTGAAGATTACCATAAAAGGTAAGAAGACAAAGAAGAGCTTACCTGACAGTCGCCGAAAGCATGAACCAGAATGGCAAGCGCCCAAAAGAATAAGACTGTAGCTTACTCAGAATTTGAGCAGAGTCAAGAGTTGCACATAAACGGAAATAATGCCGTTGGTGCATGCAACTATATAAGAAGGCAACTAAAGAGCTCAAGAGAGAGTCTGATCAACCAAAAAAACGCAAAAGAAAACAAAACAGCACAAGTTTACAAGCTCAGACATTCTCGAGCCGAAAGTTTTCATAAGCACAAGCATATTGTAATATTTGATCATCTTAGGATCATTGTGTGCATAGACTAAATTAGTCTATCTGTTGTAAGATAGAGAAGTGAGAATTAATTGTAACTGTCAGACAGTGTGTGTCTGAACAGATCGAGAGACTAGGAGTTTCAGTCTGGTAGTGAGATAAATCCAGCTGAATCGGGTTTGTACAACAGGATTGTATAAATCAAAGTCTTCTAGTGGATCCTTCCTTAATTGGAAGAAGGGGAGACGTAGAAGGATTACATCACCTTCGAACTTCCAGAAACATATTCTGTCTTTTATCATTATGCACTCGTTATACTATTCAAGCCATCGAGCCGTTCTTACTAGTCTAAGAACAGACCGTTCCGCACTAAAATATTCAGTGGTCTGTTCTGCAGATAAGTTGATTAAGAAACAGATTTATTTCACTAATCCGAAAGAAATCACAAAGGATTATTTTTAATAGGAGTGTTCATTCACCCCCCCCCCCCCTATAAACACTCCGGACCGAGCCTAATAAGTGGTATCAGAGCAGGTCGTCTTAATCATCACAAAGACACTTGAGCTGATGACATCATTTAACAAGATTCCTATGTTCTCAAAAGAAGACTATGATGATTGGAGAATCAGAATGCAAGCTCATCTGGCAGCACAGGATGACGATATGTGGTTCGTCATCACTGATGGACCAATGAAAATTCTGAAAGTCAATACAGCAGCCTCCATTACTGGTGGTGAACCCCAAATGGTCGAGAAGGACAGATCCCTCTGGACGAATGAAGAAAGAAAGAAAGCAAATCTAGACAACGTTGCCAAAGACATCTTGTTCAAGACGTTGGACAAGAATATGTTCAGTAAAATCAAAATGTGCTCTACTGCTAAAGAAATTTGGGAGAAGATAGCACAGTGATAAGTGTATTTTATACACTTATATTTCTTCTTATTTTGCATGATTTAGTGTTGGTATTCGAGCAGAATTACGTCTTTTGTTGTCGTTTTTGATGTTTTGCAGGAATCCAAGGAATTAAGCATTTTATTACTAAAAGATGATGAAAAGTGCATCAATGTGACAAGGATCCAAAATGGGACTTAAAAGATGGAAATCAAGTATTGAAGCATTAGCATTAGCGCATAAAAGATGCCAAACCACGCCCAAGCGCCTCATATTCTGGAATTTTTATACAAAAGGCTCAAATTCACAATTGGACCAGGAGCAACACGCCACATCAGCAGGTTAGCAACTTAAATTTGGGAAGAAATAAGTCACGTGAGCAAGCACCGAGATTTATTGGTGAGAAGGAAAGAGACGTGCGAAACGAGGAAAGAGGATTGGAGAAAATATTTGAGAGATTTTAGTGGAGATATTGCCGAAAAGAAAGATGGGGGGATTGATATTATTCAATACCTAGACATATCTTCAGGAGGGCAGTATAAAAAAGACAAAAGATTTACAAGAGGAAAGGAAGAGGAGCAGTAGACTTCACGTAAAGGAAAATTCAGAAAGAACAAGAGGAGACTAGACTAACGTGAAAGGGGAGGAGATCATTCGAGGCGGTGCGCTTACAACGAAGGGTAGAGATTCTGACCACGGAGAAGACGACGGCGACTACCGGGGACGGAGGGCCATCATCCAATTCGTTTGATTATCTCTTCCTTTATGTTTATGATGATTAAAGACATGTCTATGTGTTTATGTAATGTATTCATGAACTAATTTACTATTCTAGAGTTAGACGGATCTTGACTTGAAGTTTATTTGGATTTCCATATGGTTTATTTATGTTTTCCTGTTCTTAATGCTTTTAATCTACTGGCCATGGATTGAATGATTCCATATTTGTGATCTATCACTCGGGAGAGGGGGTTGTGAATAGGAAAGAAGGAATTCGTATCGTGGTAGTTATATTGTTCGGAAGGCCTATAACTCCATAGAAGTCGTCAAAGGAATTACTGCGCTTTTACAATTGTTTGATAATTAATCTTAGATAGGGATATCAAGATTAATGTTAGATAATTACTTCTGCTTAACACCCCGGAGGGGGAGTAGAAACAAATAAGAATTCTCGGCTAGTAAACTAGGAAAACACGACATAGTGGATAGTTGAGTGAAGTCGAACCTCTAGAATCCGTTCTCATTGATTTTCTCCACTTAAATTTTCATCTTGTTAATCTTTATTTATTTTAGTAGATTAATTTAATAATCATGCTATCGGTTATCTAAATAAAGTCGAGACTATTCTAATTACAGTACTTGGTGTAACTTAATTAATCAATCTCTGTGGGTTCGACATCCGCATTTTAAAATTCTATACTAAAACTTGACACCGTACACTTGCGGTACGTTTCACACCCAACACACAGCTATGTGAAGGGAACGACCAGACTAAGGAAAACAAGCTGACTGTTGCTCTTCAAAGATTTGAGAGCATAAAAATGAAGATTGGAGAAACTCTAAACGAGTTTGATGAAAGAGTTACTGGTATTATCAATGAACTAAATGGTCTGGGCAAGGAATACTCTAACAGAGAGATTGCTCTGAAAGTAATGAGAGCTCTGCCAAAAGAATGGGATGTAAAGACCATTGCAATGAGGGAGTCTAAAGATCTGAACAAAGTTGAACTTCATGATCTGTTCGCAGATCTTAAGGCATATGAGTTCGAACTGATCACCAGAGGTGAAGCAGAGCCATTCATCTCTCAACCAAACAAAGCACTGACAGCCATTCCAGACCAGACCACCCCCTCAACAGATCGATCTATCGAACAGATAAGTAATGATGCTATGTCATTATTTATCAAAAAATTTGGTAAATTCATGTCTAAGAATAAAAAGAATTTTAAACCTTCTCATCACTATAAATTGAGAAAAGGCGATGCTGTTAATGATCAGGCTTGCTACAATTGTGGTAAGACCGAACACTTTATTGCAGATTGCACCAGACCGAAGAAAGAAGAACGAAAAGAAAAGCATCATGATGACAAGAAAAAGAAGCATTACAAAGATCGTAAAAATCATCATAGGAAGTCCCAAAAGGTCTTAGTAGTAGAGGAAGGAAACAGCAAGTGGGCTCAGACTGACTCAGATTCAGAAAGCTCCGAATATTCATCCAGCGAAAGCGAAGAAGATATTCAATGTTTAATGGCAGACGAAGAAATGAGTCAAACAGACGAGGTATTCGATCTTGACTCAAATGAATTCACACGTGAAGAGCTTATGTCCGCACTGCAAGACATGTCTAATGATTATAAAATTTTAGCTGAATCATTTGAGAAAACTAAAGCTAAAGCCAATGATCAAATAGATGAGCACATCAAACCAAGCTGCTCTGAGCTAGGTGAGTGCAATAATCTACAGATCGAGCTGAATAAGCTGAAAATCTCTTACAATCAGCTTCATGAAGAAAATAAGAGAATTAGCACACAAAATGCTAAGCTTTCTCATATCTTCAAAACATGGACAAAATCAAGGGCATCACTAGAAGAATTGCAAGAGGTACAAAGAAATGTCGGTGATGTCACCGGCATAGGCTTTGATATCAAAGACTGCACCAAAGATGAATCTGAACTGTTGCTGGTAAAGAACAAAATCAAACAAATGACATTTGTTAGATCCAACACAGTATATGAAACTGAAGCGCCTACAATTCAAACGGGAGTCTCCTTCGGGGATCAAGGTTTGAGAAGAGGAATTGGGTACGTTAACCAAGCCAAAGAAAAGGCACCAGCAAGCTTTGTGTCTATCAGACCAAATCTAAAGGTGTAAGATCTAAGGCAAGGAAGACCATCCAACTACTATAACTCAAAACCAGTTCAACGAAAATATAGATTACCTCATAAGAATCAAAGGTTTCCATATCGCACACATTATCACACAACATCGAAACAGATCAGCTCACATCACACCAGACACACACAAGCCATTAAAGCTGATACAGGTGTGGGTTCCCAAAGGGCTAATCCGTTCTGGACCCAAGTAGGATTGGGTACCAACAGTAATTATGTTTGATGACAGGTACCAAAAAATCTAGTATCAGACTGGTACTTAGACAGTGGGTGTTCTCGTCACATGACAGGAAACGTCGAGCTGATGTGCTGTTAGTTGAAAATCTGTGCTATAATCTGATCAGTATAAGTCAACTATGTGATAATGGTTATGCTGTAGAATTTCACAAACACACTTGCACTGTTAAATCCTCAGACGGTATGACCATGCTTGTAGGAATCAGAAATGGAAATACATATAAGATTAACTGGAATTTTGCTCAACCTGATAATCCTACTTGCTTCATCGCGAATAATGATAATAAACACTAGCTATGGCATAAACGCTTGAATCATCTCAACTTTAAGACTATCTCTAGCCTGTGTAAACATGATTTAGTTGTCGGTCTACCCAAGATCGATTTTGCTAAGGATAAGATCTGTGAAGCTTGCCAAATGGGCAAACTGATCAGATCATCCTTCAAAAACAAGAATGCCAAATCCTCCTCACGCTGCTTAGAACTATTACATATGGACTTGTTTGGTCCTATACCAATAACAAGTTTAGGGGGAATGCGGTACACTCTTGTTGTTATTGATGATTACTCACGTTTTACATGGACTATATTTTTGAGCAGTAAAGATCAGACCGGTGCGAAGTTGATCAAGATGCTGAAACGCACTCAGAATGAGAAATCATCAAGCATAGATAGGATTCGAAGTGACAAAGGCACTGAACTCTCAAATCAGAATCTTGAATCCTTTCTAGAAGATCAAGGAATTAAGCATGAATTTTCAGCCGCTCGAACTCCTCAACAAAATGGAGTTGCAGAACGAAGGAACAGAACGCTTAAAGAGGCAGCAAGGACAATGCTTGCAGATTCTGGTATTTCCCAAAAGTTCTGGGCAGAAGCTGTAAATACTGCATGCTACACTCAAAATCGATCTATGATTAACAAGAAGTTGAATCTTACTCCATATGAAGTATGGACTGGTAACAGACCGTCTATCTCTCACCTTCATGTATTTGGCTGCAAATACTTCGTTCACAATAATGGTAAGAATCATATTACAGCATTCGAAGCTAAGTCAGATAATGTGATATTTTTAGGATATTCATCAAATAGTAAAGCTTTTCGCATCTTCAATAATCACACTTTAACTGTAGAAGAATCAGTTCATGTAGTGTTTGATGAATCTTTATGTATTGAGGGTAACAAGGAATCAATTCAAAATCAGATGGAAAATATCCATCTCGAAGCTAACAGTGATGATGAGATTGTAGCTAACAGGTCAAGAGACAATCCACCGGAACCTGAAGTACCAGATAGACTGGATCAAGGCACTGAAGTTCTTCCAGATCGAGCTCCTCCAGATCGAGCCGATCCGGAGGTTCTAAACTCTAATGTTAAAGCAGATGCTGATAATGTTGCTACTACTCATCCTTCTGGACCAGATAATCCGGAATCGAACTATCGATGGACAAAGAAGCATCCACCAGATCTAGTAATTGGAAGTACTTCTGCACCTATAAGAACCAGAGGACAGATGATGGATGAATTCACTCATGCCACTTTTATATCTAATCTGGAACCCAAAAAGATTGATGAAGCTTTGACTGATTACAACTGGATTAAAGCCATGCAAGAAGAGCTTAATCAATTTGAACAAAATCAAGTCTGGAGTCTAACCCCCAGGCCAAGTGATCTGCATGTTATTGGAACCAGATGGGTTTTCAGAAACAAACTAGATGTAGATGGAGTGGTGATTAGAAACAAGGCCAGACTGGTCGCTCAAGGATTCCGACAAGAAGAAGGAATTGACTTCGATGAATCTTTTGCACCAGTCGCCAGACTTGAAGCAATCCGAATATTTCTTGCTTATGCTGCTTTTAAAGACTTCAAAGTATAACAAATGGGCGTTAAGAGTGCTTTTCTTAATGGTAAGCTTCAGGAGGAAGTCTACATTGAGCAACCTCCTGGATTTCAAAACCACTCATTTCCAGATCATGTATATCTACTGAATAAAGCAGTATATGGACTGAAACAAGCTCCAAGAGCCTGGTATGACACTCTGTCTCAATTTCTGCTGGACCACGATTTTCAGATCGGCTCAGTGGATAAAACTCTATTTAAATTTATTAAGGGGGAACATACCTTATTAGTTCAAATCTATGTTGACGATATCATTTTTGGGTCAACTAACCCCCAATTATGCGAGAAATTCTCTAAGTTAATGCAGGGACGGTTTGAGATGAGTATGATGGGAGAACTTTCATTCTTTCTTGGTCTCCAAGTCAAACAGCTCAGCAATGGCATTTTCATAAATCAAACCAAGTATACCAAAGAGCTTCTCAAAAGATTCGGAAAGGAAACTTGTTCAACTGCATCAACTCCAATGAGTCCTTCAATCAAGCTAGATAAAGACAAAGGGGGAACAGCAGTTGAAGTAACTATGTATCGAGGACTGATCGGATCGCTCTTGTATCTTACAGCGAGCCGGCCTGATATAATGTTCTCAGTCTGCATGTGCGCTAGATTTCAGTCAGATCCAAAGCAATCACACTTTATTGCTGCTAAGCGCATTCTTAAATACTTGAAAGGATCTCAGAACGTTGGTCTTTGGTACTCCAAAGATTCAAATTTCAGTTTAGTCGGATATTCAGACGCTGACTATGCTGGGTGTAAGATTGATCGCAAAAGCACCAGTGGAACCTGTCAATTCTTAGGTGAAAGATTGATATCATGGTTTAGCAAGAAGCAAACATCTATTGCTACATCTAGAGCTGAAGCAGAATATCTTGCCGCTGGAAGCTGTTGCGCTCAAATGCTCTGGATTCAACATCAGCTCAAAGACTATGGCATTCAAGCTGTCTCCAATATTTTGTGACAACACCAGTGCAATTGCTATAACGTATAATCCAGTTTTGCGCTCTCGAACAAAGCATATTGATATCAGACATCATTTTTTTCGAGATCATGTTAGCAAAAAGGAAACTCGGATCGAGCATATTTCAACAGACCAGCAAGCAGCAGATATCTTCACCAAACCACTTCCTGAGGCTAAGTTTAATTATTTTCGTCAAATTCTTGGTTTAATAGACTTATCTTGATATTTTAGATAAATCTTTCTTTTCGCTTTTAAAGATTATATACTGGCACAAATCGATAATACAATGATCAGAAAGACACAGACCGGTCCAAACTTTCAGACCGATCTCTATCAAATCTGATATTATCCCATGATCTGTCTGGTCACCCAATCTTTAATACAGGTATTGCTTAAAACAGCCCGGACTGATTGCATTTTAACCGCCTTATCTCTCTATCATCCTATCCGTTTATTTTGAATTACTTAAAATCAGTCATCGAGATAAAAACACATGTCCTCTCTCTCCTATTTAGCGGGCTGAACATTTCACTTTCATTTCACTTTTTACAAATTACTGCTGTCTGTTTTCTAACTATCAAATATTTTCAATTTCTCCGTATTCTTCATTACACTCAAATGGCTACTATCACTCACAATTCTCTATCTGTTGAGTTCAATGAAATCTACAGAGCTGAAGATCCAGAAATGGTCTCCATGTTCAAATCCTTGGAGTCTTCTGGATTAAGGAACTTTCTGGAATGCGGGACGGTGGTTTACGAGTCGGAGATTCGAGAGTTAATTGCCAATGCTGTGTCTCAGAAGACGTTCATCTCCACCACCGTCAAGGGCAAATCATTTGACATTTCTCAGTCGA
Organism: Haberlea rhodopensis; assembly: GCA_907163345.1. NCBI lineage: Eukaryota > Viridiplantae > Streptophyta > Magnoliopsida > Lamiales > Gesneriaceae > Haberlea > Haberlea rhodopensis. Next base: position 595,919 of record CAJQUN010000344.1, on the reverse strand, counting down.
CGCTGTCAAAGACCTTTAGTCTTCCCAACACCGGATTGACTGAGTTTGGCTACATTCCTCAGGCCACTATCACCGATCTTCAGGGGAAGGTATCCATTTTTTGCCACCGACTGCAGCCATCATTCAAGAAGAAGGAAATGCTCTTTCATTTCCAAGTTCTATGCGAGATTGTTGGCAAGCCACTATTGGGCAAAGCCGGAAGCTATGACGCCGTCACTGCCGAGAAATTCCGGGCCATGGCTGTTATTCACTCAGGACAAAAGATGAATTGGTCCGCGATCTTGTTTGGCGTTTTGCTTGAAACGGTTATCGCATCCAAACAGGCTGTGTGCTTTGCAGTTCCCCTCAGCAAGCTATTGGAGACTTTGAACATCGAGCTGGGGAAGCCGTCTGCCTTGAGCCCCTTTAAAATTCTCAACCCCAAGGGTTTGGCACTACTGAAATCCAAAAGTGCTCCACCCACTTCTTCCGATCTGGTGGCTGTCAAAATTGAACGAGGAGAAGAACAGGCTGCTGCTCGAAAAACTCGAGTCAAGCGCAAACTGACTATCCAGACTGACTCAGAGGAAACTCAGTCTGCTCCTTCATCTCCAGCCAAGCCCCCTCCTAAGAAGCCAAGAACCCAGATCACCAAGCCAATCAAAACCTTACCTCTTAAAACCTTAGCTATATTGCCCTCCACAAAAGCCACCCCTGCACCCCAAACTACAACCCAACCTTTATCCACTCCAGTCACTGTATCCAAAGTCACCATCCGAGTCCCTTCTGCCATCCCTGTGGTCAAAGGCATTGTTATCACCGAGTTGGGAGACTACACCCAATCAGGAATCAAGACCTCATCTCCCACCGGCAAAGGCAAGGCAATCCTCACTGAACCCCTCTCTTCAAAACCCAAATCAGCCGCTCAAACAGCCATCGACATCGCCATGGAAGATGTTGAAGTAAAGGTAAAGGAGCTCACTGTGGTGTTTGATGAATATGTTGAATACAGAACGATCAACTACATCGATCTGTTCTTCGGCAAGCTGAGAAGACTCCAAAAGATGGAACAAGAAGTCCTTAAGGGGACAGAGACTGATGACGTCAGAATTGCTGTGCATCGCAAAGATCTGTTCCAGGCTAACCAAAGATTCAGACTGGCAAACCTGCTCATTGCAGCTAAGAAGGCGAATTTTAATCCGAGCAATCCGACTACCAAAGATGATGGTGCCGTCATTACTCAGCTGGAAATGGATGTTCATGCTCTTCACTTGGCTGTTCGTTTTCAATGACAGAAGCTCAACATATCCACTCCAGTTCCCAGCCCGGATCACCCATCTGCGAGCAAGACCTTGGCCGAACCATTCATTGAGCCAATTCCTTCTGATTCAGCGGAGCAGACAGCGAAGCAGACAACGGAGCAGCCACTGACTAATGCTCCGTCTGCAGCTGAGACTGAAGCAATGGATGTCTTGCTAGACTCTCCAACAACTTCCATCCCCATTGCACCCTCAGTCTCCCAAATTCAGCACAGTCAGTCATCTCCCCAGACTTCGTCGATCCGGATCTGGTGGTGTCAACTGTTGTTGCCGCATTACAGGTTGAGGAGCCTACCAGACCTATCACTCCTCCAACTCAGTCTACTGAAGATATGGCATTTTTAGAAGAATTCTCTTCGGACTTGGTCACCTTGATCCGGTCCGAAACACGCCAATCTGATATGACCTCACTTATACCAATTGCCGCAGAAGTTGATCACACCTTGTCGCCATCTGATCACTCTCCAAGCCGCTTATCTGATGAAGCCCCATCTCTGGCCAAGTCCTTTCAGCACCTTTTTGATAACTGTCTATCTCTCTCTCAACGAGTCATAGAAGTTCATCAAAGTCAGAGGGCTACATTCTTGGATTTTGAATCTTTCAAAGAGAAGATGACAGCCAACATTAGCAGCATTCAGCGCGGACTGAATGATCTGTTATCTCAGCAAGCTACATATAAAAACAGTCTGAGAAAAGAACAGATCGAGCTGGCCACTGAAGTTTGAGCCTCCGTCGCAAAGTCCCTTATTGCTCATGACACTCGTCTTGATGCTATCAGCGCTCAGCTCGCCCAAATTGTCGACTTTCTTCAGGAGATTGCTGCTGACAAAAATGGGGAAAAGAGAAAGGACTTCAAGCCACCTCAGTCTTCAGCAAGGAAGTAGCGGTCTATATAAGTCAGACTTGTCTGTAATTGTATATAAGATTTTTATTCAATAAAAACCAGAGTTCTTTTTTAAGTCTTAGCTCATTTATTTTGAATAAAATGGCTTAATCAATCCGAACTTCAACATTAATTGTGTTCATTTATTTTGAACAAGTAGAAGTAATTGATCCGCAAGTATACGCTTCAAATTTCTTAAAAGACTGAATAAGAAGACATAGAAGCTAGGTTTTGTCATCATCAAAAAGGGGGAATTTGTTAGTTCCGAATTTTAAAGATGACAAAACAAATCAGAATGGATCGATGGAAATCAGACTGACCAGATCGATTACTCAAAGCAGATCAAGCTGATATGGTATATCGCAAAATCAGAACGGATCGATGAACATCAGCCTGACCAGATCGAAGCTTCAGAACAGCTCAATTATTATCAGATCAGAGCAGACAAGGTTGTATAAGCTTCGCTCTTCAGTCCGAATCATTAACGACTATTTATTGAAGCATTTAATGTTGCAATTAATGCTGAAAAAGACCAAGGACTGAAGATTACCATAAAAAGGTAAGAAGACAAAGAAGAGCTTACCTGACAGTCGTCGAAAGCATGAACCAGAATGGCAAGCGCCCAAAAGAATAAGACTGTAGCTTACTCAGAATTTGAGCAGAGTCAAGAGTTGCACATAAACGGAAAAAATGTCGTTGGTACATGCAACTATATAAGAAGGCAACTAAAGGGCTCAAGAGAGAGTCTGATCAATCAAAAAAACGCAAAAGAAAACAGAACAGCACAAGCTTACAAGCTCAGACATTCTCGAGCCGAAAGTTTTCATAAGCACAAGCATATTGTAATATTTGATCATCTTAGGATCATTGTGTGCATAGACTAAATTAGTCTATCTGTTGTAAGATAGAGAAGTGAGAATTAATTGTAACTGTCAGACAGTGTGTGTCTGAATAGATCGAGAGACTATGAGTTTCAATCTGGTAGTGAGGTAAATCCAGCTGAATCGGGTTTGTACAACAGGATTGTATAAATCAAAGTCTTCTAGTAGAATCCTTCCTTAATTGGAAGAAGGGGAGACGTAGAAGGATTACACCACCTTCAAACTTCCAGAAACATATTCTGTCTTTTATCATTCTGCACTCGTTATACTATTAAAGCCATCGAGCCGTTCTTACTAGTCTAAGAACAGACCGTTCCGCACTAAAATATTCAGTGGTCTGTTCTGCAGATAAGTTGATTAAGAAACAGATTTCTTACACTAATCCGAAAGAAATCACAAATGATTATTTTTAATAGGAGTGTTCATTCATCCCCCCCTCTAAACACTCCGGACCGATCCTAACAAATACATTTTATCAAGTGTATATATTATAATTAATATTTACAGCTTGATGATTAGCAAATAAAGTCATCTTATTGAAACAAGAATCCAACATCGCTGAATCCGAGTGTCAGTGATCCTTTTGATCATATCTTGTTACTCGGATATCAAATGACATGCTTTTATAGAGGTTGGAAAACCAACTCAATTTTTAAAAAGTCATATTCAAACCAAAAGGGTTATTCAAATATGCAAGACTATTGGTGCTGATCATAATAACAAGCAGCGAGGTTGGAACAACTATGGCATGTCGATTATATCTCACATCTTTATTATTTAATTGATTGTTTCAGCATGATTTGGGAATTCAAAAAGAAGGTCTACAAGTTATCTTCACTAGTCAAAATCTGAATCAGATCCAAAGAAGGTGAAAGTCACGTGTTCTGCACTGAATGAAACAATTATTGCAGCAGACATATAGTGTAAGGCCACGATACTAATTAATCTGGTAACAAAGATTAAGCAAACCAGGATAATTAAAAGTATAGACTTTGAATTAAGGTGTTCCGGACTACGATAAGTCAATCAACTAGTGGAACATGCTTTTAGTGCATGAGCATGTGTATGATCACATGGCACTTTGAGAACACATGTCACTAATTAATTTAACTCATGTTTAATACATGATTTTGGACCTTTAATCTTGCAAGATAGTGATGTATTGACACATGGATTCCACAATACATCAAATACATTAAAAATCATGCAATTGAGGCATAAAAACTCACGCCCTAAGCTTCAATTTCAGAATGGAGTTTTATTCTAATGCATGAACTTTCTCTGTCTTCAATCCCCAACAAACACTCCACCTTCTCTCCTCAATATTTTGGAAAATTTCAGCCCTTCTCCCACCAAAATTCTCTTGAAATCTTGAGTGCATGATACATGCAATTGAAGTTTTAGAAGCTACAAGACAAGGGTGATAGTTAGATGCAAAGATTTTCAAGTTTGAAGCATTTTTGGGGGAGTTAAAGTTAGGAAGGGATGGTGGTGATGGTTTGGTGCTAAACCCTTGAAGCTAATGGAAGGTATAACATGATTTCTCAGTTTTATCAACATGAATTTATGTCTAGTGGTGGAATTATGGTGCAAACATATGAGAAATTTAGAGATAGTTGCTGAAACTTTAAGTCCGTAGATTTTAACAACACATGCAGTAAATTATGTAGACTTTTTGATTTATTTAGAGTTCGAATTTATAAATGTTGACTCTAATAAAAGTTATATATAACTACGTTGTCTTTCTGTGGTTAAAATTTGAGACACTTTGGAATAAAAATGAGTGAGATATGCTCATTTTGTGCCAGAATTAACTCTGCATGTACTGTAAATGCACATGCAGTGTAGAATTCCGAACTTTTGACAAATTTTATGTTTGAATTTGGTGACGGTATTCAAATAAAAATTGTATATCTTTTAATGTTATTGAATTTGAAAAAAATTAGGACTTAATTTGGACTCATTTTCAATTAGTTATGAATTTTATACTTTAAGTGCTCAATCTATGTCCTGCATGTGGGCGAAGATACCCATGCAGTGTGTTCTTCAGGTTCCTGAGTATTTTTGGCTAGGAATTCAGGAAAATACCTAGAAATAAGAATTGTAGTGATTTGAGTTGGCTGTTATTTGCCACTAGAATCACCCAATTTTAATTTAAAATGGGAATGTCATGACGACTTTACCAAAACCGCTCAAGATGGAAAACAGATTTTCAAAGGCTACGATTTTAGTGTTTAAACTACTTTTAAATGGAGGAATCAGCTTCACATAATAATATAAGAAATGAAGTCCTTTGAGTTTTCAAACTTTGAGCACCAGAATCGGGTCATTTTGACGTTGTATGAATTTATAATGATTTTTCTACAAAAATGGGTCAAGCTGGAAATTTAAGAAAAATGCTAAGGGTCAATATTTAGATGTTGCATTTGATTCAATGCATTATTTGAACACTTAGTGTCATTTGGAATTTACATGACCAGGTTTAATAATTCCGGGGTTGTTGAGGAGCACTCGGTAAAGTTAGTTCTGGTCCGAGGTACATTGAAATGAGTTTTATCATGACGTCTGACGAAGACGTGTAATGATATTATTGTATGATTTTACATGCCATAATTGATTTATACGATTTAATTGTCACTATATGATTCTTATTTGACTATATGACATGTTGAGATAGATTGTAGTACATGATATGTGAATTACATGATATGTATTGGTTTCACATTAGATTGCATGACATAATGAGTTGCATATGTCATATGACGCATAGAGGATTTAGGGGCATGTCATATTGATCTATCCATTTCTTTGATATCCTTGATGATGACTGAGTTGATTTACTCTGACTGTCGGGGGCGACGGGCACGGCGATGACATGCAGTATAGGTAGCGACTGTAGTCACGCGCGTTGCTACCAGACCTAGACACGAGGGATGACGAGCACATCACATGATGATTCTCCTAGCGCAAAGTGTGTGTGTTGTCACCCTCTGCTCGAGCTGATATTGATTGATGATACCTTCATTTGGACTCCGATATTGGTATCTTGAACTTCGATTCTTTATATCCATTCATACATCGCATTCATACATGGTATGCATTGCATTATACTTTGTCATTCTTGACATGATCTATTTATTTCTCGTACTGGGTTCTGACCCCCTTCGCGAGGAGGCTGTCATGTCTTTGTTGTATGGGCATGATAGGTGGTACATGTGGACGTACTGCGGATGCTCGAGATGAATCATCGATGAATACCAGAGCTCCTTGAGAGCGAGCTGCTCAGGTTTATGTTTTATTATTTTGAGTCCCAGTAATTGTTAGAGTGCTTTTTAATTACATTTTAAATTACCGGAGTATGCCCCGAGTATCTGTATTTTAAGTATTCTATTACTGGTTGGTTATATACTTGCTTATGTGATGAGTAACATGCTGAATTGGAAAACTGGGATTTCATATTTTCAGTATCATTATATATGTATCACCTAAAAGCGAAAAAAAATTTAGGGCCATTTGACAGGACACTTAAATAAATCTTCCGCTGTTTACGCAAATTAATCATTAAGTGTTAATTAAACACCACATTAGGATCGATCCCTCACATATAGACTCGTATTTCGATTGTATCTCTCTCATACAAACTCGATATTCGGCGATTCTTGATTTCTGGAAGCCAAGACAATGTGCTACAACTTTCATTGTTCATCACTTTGCCCACAAATAAATGAATCAAGAGGTCTACTCAAGAAACCGTGGCTGCTGAAACGAATCAATAAGGTAACCTGGCTGGACAGATTGCTACCCTACTATCCGTGCTTATTGTTGCTAGCTGGAACTGGAACAACCTACCTCGTTGTTGGTCCTAGCTGAAATACGAAATATCGCCAAGAACATAAATATGATCACCTTTGTGTATGAAAACGTACAGAATCTTTCCAATGATTATATCCTTGTGTCTAACGTATATATCATTGTTGGAGGCTATATATACAACACTTTGGAAGCTCAAAGCAACAATCCAAGAGAGTAAAAGGAAAACCACTTGGGATTCTAACGGAAAGATAAAGAAGAACATAGGTGTTGCACATGAGCAAACCATAGATTTCAGGCACCACTTACCAAGATTAGATCAAATCATATCTAAAATTATTTGTGCCAAGTTTCTTACTATATTCATTGTATAAGCGAGCTGAAATAGAATAGCGGAGTTTGATTGTAATTGTGAGACAAGTTGTCCACGGATTGAGATGAATTGAGTGTTAGGATATGACCTTGATCTAAGTGGTTTGTACAAAGAGATGTACTAATCAAAGTCTTCCAGTGGATCCTTCAATTTGATGGAATAAGGGAGACCCAAAAGAAGTATACCACATTTGAACTTTCATAAACAAAACTTGTGTATTTACTTTACAACAAGTAATTTAAGTGTTTGATAAAATATTAACCAACTGTTTTTATATATATTTTATTTGCACACTTTAAAATGATTTTCAAATGATTATTGGTTTTAGAGCATGTTAGCTTGATTGTCTTCCTTAAAAATCGAAATCGATATAATCTTTCAGTGCAATCATTTCATAAACACGAGCTACTGGAGTCAAGTTAGTTAAAGTTGGGTGTAGACTGACCATCCACCCCGGTCGATCGTGACAATTTGTATCAGATTGAATTGTTTTTAAAGTAACATTTTAATTGATTATTAGGCGAAAATCTTGTAAGAAATTTTTTTTGAGCATGAAATGTTTTCATTGCATATTTTACAAAAAAATAGTGTAAAAATATTTTTATATATAGATTCAAGTTTTATTCACCCATTTCAAATATCTGTTTCAAGATATAAAAAAAAACATTTATTTTTGAATATTTTCTAACAGCTTCCAACAGTTTGGAAAAATAGCATAATTCATTGCTCAAGTGTCCAAATGACGAACCTTGTTTGCATTAAGCTAAGCTTATAGAGGATCGTAGCAGTATATGTCTTGCAACCAGAAATTGCACGAGAAAAGCAGTTTATTCATCACATATGGATGATGTGTGCTGCCACAAAATTGAGGATATGGACAATGGCGGAGCCACTCATAAGCAAGGCGGGGCACTTGGCCCCCTTGCCCAAAATTTGTTTTTTTTTACCCTAACATATTTTTTTAATTTTTTTTTTGCATTTTAACCCTAAAAACTACATTTTACCTTCAAAAAATGCAGTTTGCCCCCTCTTAATTTGGTTTTTGACCTCTTAAAAAATTCTTTGGCCTAAATTTTTGAGAAATTTTTTTTTTGCCCCCTCTTTGTATAATTTCTGACTTCACCCATGGATATAGAGATGGTTTGAATTTCGTCACAAAAACTACGGATGTTGCAGTTATTACCAAAAGAGACAATTTTCTTTCAAACTTAAATTAATGTCATTGTATATTTTAAAATACTTAGAGCCTACATGATTGACCCCTCACTAATTATGCTTTTCAGATATTCAAAAATTAAGCGGCGTTTTTATTTTAAGGACGAGAATTATTTTTGAGTCGGATAAATTTTTTTTGCTTATCTTTCTTTTTTATTTACAAAAAGGGGAGAAAAATATTTCAAAAAATGTCATTTCATTTTTGGAACAAATCTTCAGTATCAAGGAACACACTATACTTTTATGTTTATATTTTTATCCAAATTTTATGATCATCAAAAGGGGATATTGTTGTGTTTTAGAAACCTGGATAATATTTGTTTAGATGTTAAAAACTTGTTATTATGATACTAATACATTTCATCATTGTGGAGATTATAAATAATATTTTTACAGCTTGATGATTTTTAGAGGAAGCCACCTTACTGAAACAAGATTCCAACCTTGCTGAAATCCGAGCGTCTTTGACTTTTTCGATCATATCTCATTTCCATGGTACCCAAATGATGTAATTCTAAAGAGGTTGGATAGTCAACCCCATTTCTTGAAAGTCATCAGAAAGGCTAATTCGAATGTTAACAAGAAGAAAAATGATCTGCAAGACTCTGTTGATGGAAAGCGTAACAGTAAGTACCGAGGTTAGAGTAGCTCTGGTATATCAACAATATCTTTCAGCTCGCTTATCGGATGGGTCAATTCAGCATGCGTTCAAAATCCAAGACGAATATCTATAAGTTATATTCAGAAGTCAAAATCTGAATTGGGTCGGAAGAAGGTGAAAGGTTGCCGTGAAACCGCCTCGTAATCTACACTGAATGAAGAAAATATTGCAGCAGACATATAGGTTCGTATTTTGAGTCTATCTGAAAGCCAAGACCAATGGCTACAACTTTCATGTTCATCACACTTACAAATCATCGAACCAAGAGCTATACTAAAAAAACCATGGCTGCTACAACAAATTAGCAAGGTGACCCGGCTGGACAGCTTGCTATCCTACTATATGTGCTTAGTGTAGCTAGTTGCTATCAAATGATTAATCGATTTTAGAGCAAGTTATATCGAGTGTCTTCCGCTAGGTTTAAAAATAGAACTCGATATAATCTTTCAATGCAATCATTTCAAGAACGCGTGATGTTGAATCTCAACTTCACTGGACTCATCCGAGTAGAATGAGGCTAATTTAATTTAATAATATAAAAATTAAAAAAGTTTCAAAAATAAAGTTAAAAGAAAATGGTTTACGTTAGCGACCTCTTTTCTTGAAGAAACGTGAAGTAAGTTCGCGATTCTTCGTCAACATTTTTAAAAAATGGCCCACCGAAATATCAGCATCAATCTGAAGCTTGCTTTTTTTAAAAAAAAAATGTTCGGAAGAAACGCGAAACACCAAACAAAAGTTTATTTTTTAAAAAAAAAAACATGTTTGGAAGAAACACGTGGAGCTTATTCAATTTATTTTTCATTCTTTTCTGATCTTTCCACACTTTCAACTAGATTAGCTCTTTTGAACGAGATCTCTACCACTCATCCAACTTTAACAGCTTGATCCGTTGAATAGATACCATTTTTGTATAAATAAGTATAAGGGTTAATCAAAATTCTATTTCAAACATGGACAATTGGAGATTCTTCTTCACAACTATGGGTTCTATTTTCGTAATGGGGATTGTTAATTTACCAACAAAAGAGTTGCCAATGTTTTTTTTTTTGGGTGATAAAGAAATTTAACTAAAAGAACCTGCAAAACTAAGATTAAAATGAGAAAACAATCTTATCACGATTCACAATAGAATGAACATCAGATATTTTTACCAATCAGGGCATATATTTAAGGCTATGACATGAGAGCAATATCATACTCGGAAAAATTATACCCGTAATATTTTTTTTGGGCAGTTGTATTTGAAGATTTTGAAATGATATGAAACTGGAAAATATGATACTTCCCATTTCCAAAATGTTTGGAAGAAACACCAAACAAAAGTTTATCCCGTAGAATGCTCATCCCCATTATTGGTCCTCAACAATGTGGAGCTTGTTCTTCGTTGTAAACAAAATTAAAATTATATGAAAACTTGAATTTATATCTATTCATATATAATATATATCTCATTTTTGGATGCTAAATCTATTAAAACTGACCAAAATTTTATGACAGTAGAACCAAATTAAATTATTTTTTTTATTATATAGAACAGATCAATTCTCAATCATATGATTAAAATAATATACTTACATCAAGAGTTTCAATATGATTTCCAATAATACAATACGATTGATTTACAGTATATTAGTGCATATAAGCATAAATCTACAATAATTTTTTTACACACATTAACAAGGTAAAAAATCAAATAACAAGATAAAAAATGATTAAAAATTGTAACTAGAAGCGTACATAATATATCATTTTAAAATTATAAAAATAATAAACGATGGATTAATTTTTATCACATATAATATATAAATAGTTTTTTTATTATTAATTGACGTACTAAAGTTACCAATTTTCCATAAATATAAACTTATTAAATACTAAGTAAGAGAATTCAAACTTTCAAACTCATTAAAATTAAGAAATCCATGTTAGAAGTTCATTATTTTTAAGTCAGTAATATATCAAGTTTTTGTTTTTTTTGAAATAAAAATTATGAAATTTGTTTTATATTTTTTTTATTAAAATTTAGAGAATGATTATTTTTAGGTAAAATAAAAATGAAAAGTTTTATGACATAATTTTTTTACTGGAGATTGTTTTTTATTTTTTTTATTCAATATTATATATATAGACACGCAAAATCGGTAAATTGGACTTAAATACCTAAAAATAAGTTTAATTTGGATATCAGTCTCTATGTCAGGAAAAGTTTGTTTCAATTACCTAATGCCTAACTTTTTATTTATTTTAACTCCTAACACCATCAAATTACTATAATACCCTTAATTACTTATTAAAACCCAAGAATACCCATGTTTTAAAATGGAACATCTTCATTTCTCTATCCTCTCACAAACGAGGAGAGAAAAAACTTTTTCTCAGCAAATTGATCATTCCTTTGGAATTAGGGGTGCTTGTCGGGCCGGGTCAATCCGGACCCGGCCCGGAACCAAACAGGTTAGACCGGTTCAAGATCGGAACCGGGCTAACCGGTTCCAACCCGCTCCAGAACCGATAAAAATTGGTTTAGAGCGGTTCCGTGTCTTGAAAGCGGTAGCACCACCGGTTCCATTGCTACCGGACCGGTTCCGAAACCGAAACCGGTAATTTTTGAAAAAAAAATATATGTAACCAAGCAAGGCTAGTCACTGCCTTTGTGAACGTTTGGCAGCAGCTAATAACTGTTGCCAAACGTACTTTTTAAAAAAAAAAAAAAACTACAAATAAGTGTGTTGTGATTTGTAAATCCACACAATTCATTCTTTCAAAGTTGTATACTTCTATCTCATATTTTTCTCTTCATTGTGTTATCTGCATATTACTTATATAATAATGACGTCTTCGTCTACCAGCGCTGGTCGTAGCATTGTCGTAGTCGGGGTCTCGCCCCGGGTCGTCTATCACTTAGTTCATCTTCGGCAATGAATTTTCCTGTGCCAATTCCCGAGTTAAATGAAATTTATGATTTTTTGCTGACCTCAATGTCGATGGTTCATCTATGAACGTCGAAAAACGCAACAATCCGAACAACCTGTCGAACCTCCTGCTGCCCAAGCTCAAGAGAGACAACAAGTGGAGTCATCCGGAGCCACTATAACAGCGAGTAGACAACCGACTCGTGGCAAAAGAAGTAAGATATGTGATCACTTTGAACTCGCTCAAAAAGAAGGTGCTAATGAATTTGTTACAATTTGTAAATTATGTAAGATACAATATTCATATAAAGCTGGGTGGTTCCAGTGGAGGGACCGGAACATTTAAACAACACTTAGTAAAAAAATATAATTTTGATGAGACAACATCACAACCATTAGGTAGAGAAGCAACACAAGCAAAAATTAACGTTCTCACTGGCACGAATTTTATTTTAACTGCTGAAATTAACCGTAGATCATTTGTTAGATATGTGATTAGATTTGAATTACCTTTTATACAAGCTGAACATGCTGGTTTTATTGAATTTGCTTCGTCTATACAACCCATGTTTAAACATATTTCTAGGCACATACTAAAAAGAAATTGTATGGACATATTTGTTGAATATAGAAAAATATTGTTTGAACATCTTTCTAGTTTGCCTTGTAGGGTTAGCTTAACAATCAATATTTGGACAAATGTAACATCAGATTCATATCTTGTTGTCACTTGTCATTGGATTGATGATTATTGGTGTATGCAAAAATGGATTTTGTCTTTAGATGAGTTAGATTGTGCACTTATTTTAACTGCTGAAATTAACCGTAGATCACTTGTTAGATATGTGATTAGATTTGAACTACCTTTTATACAAGCTGAGCATGCTGGTTTTATTGAATTTGCTTCTTCTATACAACCCATGTTTAAACATATTTCTAGGCACATACTAAAAAGACATTGTATGGACATATTTGTTGAATATAGAAAAATATTGTTTGAACATTCTTTCTAGTTTTCCTTGTAGGGTTAGCTTAACAACCAATATTTGGACAAATGTAACATCAGATTCATATCTTGTTGTCACTTGTCATTGGATTGATGATAATTGGTGTATACAAAAATGGATTTTGTCTTTAGATGAGTTAGATTGTGCACATACTGGTTATGTAATTGCTAAATATATATTCAATACCTGTAGACATTATTCTAAATTTTTGGGGAATGTTGTTGACGATCAAAAGACGTCTACAATACAATCTCTCCACAATATGTTTCAGTTGTATTATAATCAACATGCAAGTGAATCATCGCAACAAAGGGTTGTTGAAGAACAACCTCAAGCTCAATCTAGAGGTAGGGGCATCAATTTGCTTAGGATGCTGGACAGGAAAAAACTTAAGGGAAAGGACCTTCTACTAGCACGTCGACTGAGTTGCAAATTTATCTGAATTATCAATTTCTAACGGAAGACAAATTCGACATCTTACAATGGTGGAAGTTAAATGCAGCACAATTCCTTATCTTAGCCAAAATGGCTAGAGACGTGTATGCAGTACAAGCTTCAAGCGTCGCTTCTGAATCGGCATTCTCAACATGTGGCTGGATTATTGGAGAATACAGAAGTAGTCTATCTGATGATTCATTATGCATGCTCACATTACTTAAAGATTGATTTGAAGGAGAATGTAAGAATAGAAGAGATGTGGCGGTTGACGAAATCATAAATCATTTGACGAGCAAGAAGAAGATAACGCCAAAACAATACTTATCAATTATGAAGAGTGCTAAATACTAATATTTTTTATTTAGATTTTCAATTGCCATAAGTGTATATTTATTTGTATGCGTTTATATTATGAAATGACGAAGAAATATATTGAATTTGTGATGAATATTGTGAAAACATTTACAACATCAAAAAATTCAAAATTCAAAAAAAAATTCAAAAATTTTAAACAGTGTTCGAAAATAAAATAAAAATTCAAAAAAAAAAATTAAAACATAACAAACTGGATCGGTTCGATCCGGAACCGGTTGGAACCAAATCCAATCCGGTTCCTTAACGGATTGGACCTGTTCCGTGTTTAACGGATTCGGAACCCGCCGGTTCCGAACCGTACTGGACCGGTCCGATCCATTAAGCACCCTATTTGGAATCGATACATCCCTCTATTCGATTTTCTTTCTGATTCTTTTGATTTATTCTTCCCCCATGATTTAACTTTATTCAGAATACGAGATGCGAAGGAGGTGAAGGGATAAGAAAGAGAGAGAATATATATACAATGAGCTGTTTATGTTGATGTTGAGATTGTGTTTTGAACATTGTTGACACCCAAGGATTTTATTCCTTGTTTGGTCGATGTTTATGTTGATTGATTGTGTTTTGAACATTGTCGGCTTTAGTTAGATTGAGCCACAAATTCCTCAATGCGATTTTGATTTCCCCTGCTACTGTTATAAGAAATCATTGTTGCAACATAAACACTTACGGTTATAATTCGAAAATCCTATTGTCTTGAGTTTGAAATCTTATTGATTATGGTCCGGGATTCCTGATGTCTTGAGTTTAAAATCTCGATGTTATGGTTCATGATTCTTGCTGATTTTTGTTCAAGATTCTTGTTGCTTTGCTCTAAAAATCTTACTGCATTTGATTAGAATTTTCTTCTGCTTTTTGGCTCGATTTCTTGTTGTTTATGATTCATATCCAACTGCTAATTTGGGTTCGAAATTGTTAACTTTTTTTGTTCAAAATTAGCGATCTTTGGATCGAATACTGCTACCATCCTTGATCGAGAGTTTGCTACTATTTTTATAGAATTTAGCAGCTATTCTACAAATTTATGGGACTTGTATATCCATGTTATGAAAACATGGTCCGAATGAACGTTATAGCTCTATGAATTACCTTCGAAATGAATATAGAATAATTTAATTTAGATTTATTATGAAGGAGTTATGCCTATTTTACTAAAAGGTATACAAATCTGGAAACTTGCTGGAACAATTGTCAAACTTGTGACTTCTATGGATTTCTGGAAACGATATGTTCATTTTCTGAAAATATGGTTCCAATGAAAGTTTTAGCTCAATGGGTTATTTTTGGCAATTCATTGACGAGAATTTCTATCTGAGATTTCTATGATATTGAATGCTTGGATTTGAAAAATGGAGGTTTCCTTGAAAAATGGAGTTTTTATTACCTAATTCAATTGTTTTTTGTTGTGAAGATTTTTGAGTCAATCTTGAAGATGAGATGATGCTTTTGGATTTGGCTTTTGGATTTGCAAGATGTCTCAGTTACTTTATCATGCATCCTGAGGACCACTCGTCCCACCAATTTACGATGGAAATGGCTGGGAGTGAGGTTATGCAAATTCCCAAGAGTTACTCTCTCCATATGTCTTAAGTTATGTGCATTTTATTAACAATAAAGTTGTATATGGTCCAATAATTGTTGTGTATGTTGGAAATAGAAAGTGCATATTCGGGGAACATGTGATTAAAGATATCCAATATGCGTGCAAACTATTTGAGTCATTTTATGATCAAACAGATGTGTGCATACTGCCTCTTTGGTTTTGGGTTGGCAGCTGTTGGAATGAGCCAATGATTCCTTCTCAGTTCTTCACGGCTTTAGAGTAGAAGTTTACTTCTCTTGGGCTATTGTTTTGAGGTAGAGTGGCTTGGTTTATAAGGTGACGTGTGCTATTTGTTCAGATTTGCCTAGTTTGGTAGTTGTCTTTGCTACGCTAGTTTGTTCTTTTTGGCCAATTTTGGTTGATGTTGGGATTTTAGTGGGTCTTATCAAATTTTAGTAGTTGGGTATTGTTTTCTTATCCCTTAGTTTTATTGTGTTTTCTTAGTTACTTATTGTCTTGTGTATTGTGTTAGTTATTATTTTTGTATTGGACATTGCTAATATATTCAAGGTGACTTGTAAAAAGGGTTGGAGTAACCCTTGCACTCCTATTATTACTAATAATGTTTTGTCTTATCAAAAGAAAATTGTAATACCACAAATTGTATTATATAATACCACAAATCAGTATATATAGTACTACACATCATTATATCTCGTACCAAAAATTAGATTATGTAGTACCACAAAATATATGATATAGTACCACAAATCAGTATATATAATACCATAAATTACCTTATATAGTACCACAAATTAATATATATAGTACTACAAATTAGCTTACATAGTACCACAAAACATATTATATAGTACCGCTAATTATGTTATTTAGTACTAAAAATATGTTATTTCGTACCACATATTAGCTTATATATTACCACAAATTAGTATATTTGATACCACAAATCAGTATATTTAGTACCAAAGATTAGCTTAGATGTGAACTATCTATTTCGTATGTTATATACAAATCTATGGCATGTTATATATAAATCTATTTGCAAATATACAAAGTTATGTACATCATTATCACATATTAAATGTATGAAAATGAGGTTCAAAGTAAGTTAAGATGTTATGTATTTCATATAACATAAAATGACATTATATATATATAAACATAAATTAATTAACTTATATATATCATTAACATATAAGTAAGCTTAGATGTAACTACCTATTTCGCATGCTATATATATGTTGTTTAGTGCCAAAAATTAATTAACTTAGTACCACAAATAAATATCATTAGTATATACTAAATGTATGATAAAGTTGTACTATTAAAGTTATATGGTATCATATACTGATTAATATAAAAAGAACATGTAGATTTGTATTAGAATTGAAACACAATTAGTATAGTAATGATATATAACTTGATATGTTTAGAAATAGATTTGTATGTAACATGTGAAATACATAGTTCATATCTTAACTTATTTAGTATCAATATATGTAGGATCAATCGCTTACCGCTTTACCAATAACTATAGTTAAGGGTAATGACACAACAATAATCTTTTCAATCATACACTGTCACAAGTGCTACGTGTTCGACCGATCACAAAGCAGAGGCATTGTTGAGCCCCAACAATCCATCCCCAAATAATTGCACTATCTGCAACTCATGGGAATCGACCTTGGCTCTGATACCAATTGTAGAATCGAGCGCTTACCGTTTTACCAATAACTATAGTGTAATGGCGCAACATCAATATTTTCAACCATACACTGGCACAAGCGCCACGTGTTCGACCGATCACAAAGTAGAGGCAATTGTTGAACCCCAACACTATATTTGCTTAACATGTGAGTTTTTGGTGTAATATAACCAAGTCATGTATTCCATAAATTATGATATTTATCACCATAAACTAGCTTATATAATACCACAAATCAGTATATTACCACATATTAGCTTATAAAGTACCAAATTGTATAATTTAGTACAACAGATTATGTTATATTGTACCACAATTATAATATTTAGTACCACAAATCAGTATGTTTAGTACCACATATTAGCTTATATAGTACCACAAATCAGTATATTTGGTAACACAAATCAGTATATCTAGTACCATAGAGTATCTTATATACCACAAATTATGTTATTTAGTACCAAAAATATGTTATTCAATACAACAAATCAGCATATTTAGTACCACATATTACTTATATAGTACCGCATATCTTATATTTGGTACCACAAATCAGTATATTTAGTACCACCACCCAAAAAAGGAAATAGATGCATTGTACGACAGAAAGTGCAGCGCTAGGGCGCTGCCAAGGTGGCGCCCCAGCGCTGCTAACTCTGAAATTTTGGTTAAAAATCGGATTTAGTACCACAAATCAGTATATTTAGTACAACATATTAGCTTATATAATCAGTATATTTGGTACCACAAATCTGTGTATTTAGTACCACATAGTAGTTTATATAGTACCACAAATAATGTTATTTAGTACTAAAAATATGTTATTTAGTACCACAAATCAGCATATTTAGTACCACATATTAGCTTTTATAGTACAACAAATCAGTGTATTTGGTACCACAAATTAGCTTATGTGATAATGTGGTACTAAGTAAGAATAGATGTGAACTATCTATTTCACATGTTATATAACATAAAATGACATATTATATATAAATCTATTTGCAAATATATCAAGTTATATATATCATTACTATATATATTAAATGTATGATAAAATGTTTTCGTACTAAATAATTTGTGGTACTATATAAGATACTATGTGGTACTAAATGTTTTTGATTTGTGGTGCTAAATAACATATTTTTTGCACTGAAGAACATAATTTGTGGTACTATATAAGCTACCATGTGATACTAAATATGCTGATTTGTGGTACCAAAACACGTGTCACTTCTTTCTCCTCGAAATTCTTCATGTTTGAGCCATATTTTGGAAATGCAGTCAACATAAAAGTTGTAA
The DNA here is from genome assembly GCA_907163345.1 of Haberlea rhodopensis. Taxonomy (NCBI): domain Eukaryota; kingdom Viridiplantae; phylum Streptophyta; class Magnoliopsida; order Lamiales; family Gesneriaceae; genus Haberlea; species Haberlea rhodopensis. Next base: position 577,489 of record CAJQUN010000344.1, on the reverse strand, counting down.
ATTTTTTTGTTATATTCGCGTGGATAGCTAATTCTTTTAATTTAGATATCGTATGAGAAAGTTATGACCAAAATACTAAACTATAGTACAAGCTGACCAAATTTCAACCTCCAAGGCAGAATCATAGGCGCTTCAGTGCCTATCAAACTGCCAAAAATTATAGTGGGCAAAACCATGGGCACTCGAGCGTGATTTGTGGTACCAAATATACTGATATGTGGTACTATATAAGCTAATATGTGGTACTAAATAACATATTTTTTTGGTAATAAATAACAATGTGGTGCTGTATAAGCTACTGTGGTACTAAATATACTGATTTGTGGTACCAAATATACTGATATATGGTACTAGATAAGCTAATATGTGATACTAAATATACTGATTTGTGGTACTAAATAAAATATATTTTTGGTACTAAATAACATAATTGGTTGTACTATATAAGCTGCTTTGTGGTACTAGATATACAAATTCGTGGTACTATATATATTAATTGGTGGTACTATATATACTAATTGGTGGTACTACTTAAGGTGATTTTTGGTACTATATAATCTAATTTGTGGTACTAAATAATCTAATTTGTGGTACTATACAACATAATTTGTGATACTATATATACTAATTTGTGGTACTACTTAAGGTGACTTTTGGTAGTATATAATCTAATTTGTGGTACTAAATAATCTAATTTTTGGTACTATATAACATATTTTGTGGTACTATATATATTAATTGGTGGTACTACTTAAGGTGATTTTTGGTACTATATAATCTAATTTGGAGTACTAAATAATCTAATTTGTGGTACCATATAATCTAATATGTGCTACTATATATATTAATTTGTAGTATTATAATTTTTTTGAAATTGCAAGCCTAAGAACATGAAAAACATTACAAGAACACTTCTGAAGAAGAGTCATGCGCATCTCTTGAGTACAAACTCATAAATCCATACATACCATTGAAATACAAACTTCCAGATGAGAAATATAATTCAAAAAGGAAACTTTTTAAGAACCATTTTCCTGTCATTGAAATATATTATTTTCAATCAACTTTGATTGACATAGAACCAAGCAATTATAATCAAACAAAATAAAAAACAGCAACCAAACTTCTGTCGCCACTATACCGCCTCCAAAATCCTCGGCGATCCATGAGTATCTCGACACAACCGCCATTGCAAGCTTTAATTCAACCCATGACCACATTGTCCCAACAAATTCAACAATATATCCATTCAAATAACCATACACACACAACAAATTTTTAAAAAAATAACGTTATTGAAGAAAATCAAAACCCTGAATTATGGGAAATGATCGAGGAAAGAGAAGGAATAAAGATGTTTTGGGAATTAATCGATGAAAGAGGAGAAAGAAAAATGTGTTTTAAGGGATAAATTTGATAACTTACTTAACTAGGGAGCTTAGAATAATTTTTTTCACAAATAGGGTGTGCAGATATTAAAAGTTTTGGCTAGGGACTGATTACTAAACAAACAATGACTTTATGTATTTATAAGCAAGTCTCCCAACATAATTATCTATACTATATATTTATATTAGTATCTTAACAAAATTAAATAATTGTATCTATTCGGCAGGGAGAGAGTGGCTAGAGTTAACTCATGGGATCAACCCTAAATATTGTGTTCCCATTGGATAAACGTGTGGAAATGTGTTGCATTCCCATTGGATAAACATGTGGAAATGTGGGGCCCATATTTTCACATGTAATGTGCCCCACATTTCCACATGTAATGCAAAGTTTATTGTTGACCAAGTGAGATTAATCATAGCCCCCCTCCACCTATTTTGGCATATTGCAAATTAAATAACTAGATGGTAGATTCAATTTGTTTGTGTCAAAGATATTTTTTATCAACAAAATAATTCATTCAACTTGATCGAAGTATAAGACATATTTGGCCAATAAAACAACATATTACATGGATCTCTTGACTCGGTTATTTGTTATGAGTAACAAGAACAACATTTACTAAACCTTTAATCGCAATAGATAAATTGTCGGCTACAAGAACCATAGAAGGAATCAGGTCGGGCGTGCACATACCTCAGTCTTTTCCAAGAGCTTCTTTGGGTCAGAATGTCCTCATTGATCTATTTGGACTCCAAATATTTATATATAACTTCGAACCATGTCTTCTTCGATCACTCTTGCTATCTTGAAAGTGCCGAAATCCATGAACTCTATTCGACGTACATGTGCATTAATGATCGGCTTATGTCGTACGTGACCAAACCAGCGTAAACGACTTTCTTACATCTTCTCTTATATACAAGCCACAACTATTTCAGCTCGATTATATTTGTTCCGCATTTTATCTCTTCTTGTCTTACCACTCATCCAACAGACCATCATATTACACATCTTCTGGATGTGATTTCTCTTGGGTGTCCAGCATTCCGTCATATACAACATTGAATGTCTGATGACAGTTCTATAAAAACCCCCCCTTCAATCTTGAATCTAGGCAGGATATTATGATCGTATAGAACTCTGATGGTATCTCTCCATTTCAACTTGCCCGCATGTATTCTGTGGTTAACGCCTCTATCAACATCTTGGTCATCAAGTGTTACAATACTAGGATCCCGAGATGTACAATCACTAAATTTGTACTCCATATTCCGATTTAGTCATACTTAATTTAAAACCCTTTGACATTCCAATGTCTCTATCCATAACTCCAATTTAGCATTAATCCATATTCCGGTTTGTCTATTAACACAACACCATCGGCATACTTCTTTATCTCACCATAAATTATGTAAACATCATACTATCAATTATGAAATGCCCCCAAACATTCAGTTGAGGATAAAAACAATAACTATCGGAAAAACGAAATGTTTGAGTATACGTTGCTTTAATCCATGATTGCAAAGTTATTTAGATATTTTTCACTACCTTTTCAATTTCTGACGCCCGTGCTTGACAAAACCAAATCATTTATTTGTTTACAAATCATTCGCACTTTGTAGGTGAAGTTGCAATTAATGAAAATATGCTTTACAACCTCTTTTCCTTTTGGCACAAATTGCAACTGAGTGAAGAATCTCCCACGACTCCTCTTCGACCAAGGTTCACCTTAGAGGGAACCCTGTTTTGCATAAATTTTCGTATAATTGCTCAAATTTTCGATGGATTTTCTTTACACCATACTCATTTGTAGTCTGTAGAAAAGATGTAATCAGGAATCGAATTTGAGCACAAGAAATTGAATACGTTTCATTAATTTTATTATTTTATTTTGTAAAATTATTAGAAAACCGATTAAGAAACGCGCAAATACTTTCTATATGTTTTTTTGTCTTGAGAACATATTCTTGTAATTTTCATTAAAAATCCAAAAAATAAAATTAGATAAGTTATCTAAATATATTATAAAATCTTTTTTTATATATAATAAAAATAAAAATATTATATTTATGTTGTACATATATGGTTATTTACCTTCTTTCTTTACCATTATATTTTTATTTTCAAAATTTTATTAACACTTTGGTCCGTAAATGTTAATAAATAGCACAAACTAGTACGTACCGGTATACTTAACCATAAAAATGAAGGTGGGGAAATTATTTGTATGAATGGAAAATAAATTGCTTATTTTTCACAAGCTCTAAATTAAAAATAAGAAAAAATTATTTCACTTTGTAATCATTGTTTGAAAAATTATTTATATTCTCAACTTTAATGAATTGTAAAACTTTGCATTTTCATAACTCGATTTGTATTTTTATCGAAGATCATCTCCGCATTCCATCATCGTCTTACATATTCAAACTTAGAGTCCCTTAAGCTAGTTATTGCAATTTCTTAAAAAAAATCAAAATAGATATTTGGGGTGTCAAAATTCTATTTTTCAAAATCAAACAATTAGGGAATTTCGATACCCAAAATATTCTTTTTATTTTTTAAAATTTACAATAGCTAGACTAAGATGATCTTAAATTTGAATATGCAAGGCATTGGTGGAATGCAACGATAAATCTTTGATAAAAATATAAAATCAAGTTAATAAGATGCAAATTGTTACAATTCATGAAAGTTGAGAATATAAACTATAATTTTTGAAATAATAATTACAAAATAAAATTTGAACCATATAGTTTTTTTTTAATTTTCCCTAAAAAATAATATTAACTTCTTCGTAGCAATTCACTCAGCCGTTGTGCCAACTGCAACCTGAGCGTCGTTTCTATAGCTATCTCATCAATAATTCTCGAAATAAAAGTTGTATCATTCATACACTCTTCCAGATACTTTGACTCCTGATACAATGTGATCAATAATGAAATTAAATGCACATATAAAACTTCACCTTACAAATTCACAGTTATGGTTGAAGCCATTAAATAATTTTGTAGGATCGAACGCTTACCGCTTTACCAATAACTATAATTAAGGGTAATGTCACAACATCAATCTTTTTAACCATACACTAACACAAGCGCTACGTGTTCGATTGATCACAAATCATTGACAATTGTTGAACCCCAACAATCTCACCCCAATAATTGCACTCTCTGCAACTCATAGGAATCGAACACGCGACATTGGCTCTGATACCAATTGTAGCATCGAACGCTTACCGCTTTACCAATAACTATAGTTAACGGTAATGACACAACATCAATCTTTTTCAACCATACACTGGCACAAGCGCCACGCGTTCGACCGAACACAAAGCAGAGGCAATTATTGAACCCCAACAAATTTCAATCGTACTAGAAATTTCAATCTCAACCTCCATGTTGGAAGTAATAATTGTTTACGCTAATTGAGTGGTTGAAACATGGCACTTGAGTTGTTGTGTGGTTTAAAAAAGTTGAGTTATACGGTTATCACAAGTTATATATTTTGGTAAAGTAGCAATCAATTTATCCTTTAATTGGTATCAGGTCGATGCCAAATGTTTTATTCTCATGTGTTGCAAAGAGTGCAAGATTGATGGATGATTGTTGAGAATGAGGAGATTGTCGGGAAGCATTAATTGTCCATATTAGTAGAGTGATCGAAATATAATGGCTTTACTACTATACAAATTAAAAGATTTGAGTTATATCGTTACTATCAATTATAGCTTTTCATAAAACTACAAATACTTAATTATATAGTCCCAAAGTAGGATCGGTTGACACAGATAGGTATAGAATTTACTCTTCCTTAAAGGCTACCAAGAAAAATGAGGAAAGAAATCAACTACTCCTATAGGTTTATATGCTATTCATTTTCTGACATACAGCGGTACTCGAAAACTTATCATTTGACCTATTCAACTCCAATGCATTACTATTAAATCATCTACATATTTTATCAGATTAAATGTGTATATTATATACAATATTTTCTGATAATAAAACAAATTTTTGTCTAAAATATTTATAGATTAGGGTAAATTATCAGAATAATCTTACTAAATAGTGTCATTTATAATAGTAATCTTTGCAAACGTGTATGAAATTTTTAGGAGTAAATAAATATAGATCGACAAAAAATTAGTTTTTAACAAAAATGATCTCAGTATAATTTTTCTGTTAAAAAAATGGAACAGACATGTGTTGAGCACATGTGGACATATACCGGCATGTAGATCTTTGTTCTTGAACTTTGGGAATATTATACACTATTTAGTGGGACCTTTTGTTTTTAAAATTTACCTCTAGGTTATATTAAAATTAATAGTTATCGTTCAAAAAAAAAAAGCAAATAGTTTCAATGATGAATATTTCTAAGATATTTAAGAATTAATTAAAATACTTATTTACAGAGGATAGTTTTTTATTATTTTCAAATTTATGGTATTCTATAATAATTTCTTTAATTTTATTTATATATTATGTGTGATATAGTTCTCTACACGAACACGACTATACCTATCATCTCTGTTAGGATCAATTTTGAGGGTGGGTGACCAATCCATTTCTTAGTTCAATTAATTTGAGTTTCAATAGCTCGTATTCTTGAAATAATTGCACCGAGAGATTCTATCGAGTTCGGTTACAAAGAGCGTGGAAAATACTCGACATAACCCGCTTTATAACTGATTAACCATTTGAAAGACATTTTAATGGTATGCAAGAAAATATGTAAAAACAATAAGGTAAATAAATGCAGTAAAGTAAATAACACAAGCATTTGTTTCTAGAAAGTTCGAAGCACAACGCTTCTACGTCTCCACTTCTTCCATCTCATGGAATGATACACTAGAAGACTTTGATTTATACAACTCTTTGTACAAACCCAATCCAATTTGGCATTCCCCATCCAACTAGAACTCCTAGCAACTCAACTATGTATGTTCTTTAACGTCTCAAATATAAAGACCTCTCATCCAGTTGTGATGAATCACAAACTGTTACAATGGTATTCACTCTTCTATTTTAGCTCACAAATACAATGAATAGAGTGAATATAAAGGCACAAATAATTCCAAAATGAATCTGATACAGCAAGGTAAGAGGTGCCAAAGGTTTGAGGAGTGCTCTTCATTTAACAGTTTTTCTTTGAAGTTCCCCAATTGAATCCCAAGTGAGTTTGCTGTGGAATGCTTGGATTGATCTTCAATAAGCAGCTTCCAAATCATGTATATATAGCCCCAAGTAATGATATATACGTTAGATATAAAACCGTTGCGACAGTTTTGGCAAGCTTTCAAATATAGCAACAGTCATATTCTGCTTTTCTGGGCTATTGTTGGAAGGCTGCTGATTTGTTCCAGTAAAGCAGTGGCCAATCAACTCACGAGTTCAACTAATGTGAGCTTCAATAGCTCGAGTTCTTGAAATAATTACACCGAGAGATTATATCGAGTTCGGTTACAAAACCGAGCGGAAGACACTCGACATAACCCGCTCTATAATGGATTAACCATTTGAAAGACATTTTAAAGATATGCAGAAAATATGTAAAAACAGTAACGTAAATAAATGCAGTAAAGTAAATAACACCAAGCATTTGTTTCTAGAAGTTCGATGCACAATGCTTCTACGTCTCCCATTCTTCCATCTCATGGAAGAATACACTAGAAGACTTTGATTTATACAACTCTTTGTACAAATCCGATCCAGTTGGGCATTCCCCATCCAACTAGAACTCCTAGCAACTCAACTATGTATGCTTTAACATCTCACATACAAAGATCTCTCATCCAGCTATGGTGAATCACAAACTGTTACAATTGTATTCACTCTTCTATTTTAGCTCACAAATACAATGAATAGAATGAATACAAAGGCACAAATGATTCCATAATGAATCTGATACAGCAAGGTAAGAGGTGCCAAAGGTTTGACGAGTGCTCTTCATTTAACAACTTTTGTCTTTGAAGTTTCCCAATTGAATCCCAAGTGGGTTTGCTTTGGAAGGCTTGGATTGATCTTCATTAAGCTGTTATTGAGCTTCCAAATTATATGTATATAGTTCTAAGTAATGATATATACGTTAGATACAAGAATATAACCGTTGGGACAGTTTTGGCAAGCTTTCAAACATTGCAATGAGCTATTGTTGGAAGGCTGCTGATTTGTTCCAGTAGAGCAGTGCCCAATCCACTCCCGAGTTCAACTAACTTGAGCTTCAATAGCTCGTGTTCTTGAAATAATTACACCGATAGATTATATCTAGTTTGGTTACAAAACCGAGTGGAAGACACTAGACATAACCCGCTCTAGAACTGATTAACCATTTGAAAGACATTTTAAAGGTATGCAAGAAAATATATAAAAATAGTAAGGTAAATAAATGCAGTAAAGTAAATAACACAAGCATTTGTTTCTAGAAGTTCGAAGCACAACACTTCTACGTCTCCCCTTCTTCCATCTCATGGAAGAATACACTAGAAAACTTTGATTTATACAACTCTGTCTACAAACCTAGTCCAGTTGGGCATTCTCCATCCAACTAGAACTCCTAGCAACTCAACTATGTATGTTCTTTAATGTCTCACATACAAAGACCTCTCATCCAGTTGTGATGAATCACAAACTCTTACAATTGTATTCACTCTTCAATTTTAGCTCACAAATATAACGATAGAGTGAATACAAAGGCAGAAATGATTCTATAATGAATCTGATACAGCAAGGTAAGAGGTGCCAAAAGTTTGTGGAGTGCTATTCATTTAGCAGCTTTTATATTTGAAGTTTCCCAATTGAATCCCTAGTGGGTTTCCTTTGGAAGGCTTGGATTGATTTTCAATCAGTTGTTATTGAGCTTCAAATCATGTATATATAGCCCCAAGTAATGATATATACGTTAGATACAAGAATATAACCCTTGAGACAATTTTAGTAAGCTTTCAAACATTGCAACAGTCATATTCTGCTTTCTGGGATATTGTTGGAAGACTGCTGATTTGTTCCAATAGAGCATGTCTACTTGCAAGTCTACTGGTCCAGTTTCTTCAACCTATTTCTTTTCTAATCATAAAGTTGTAAGATATCATCTATGAACTGCACACTTGATGAAATTTGTTAGCAACACAAAAACAAGTTTTGTTAACATCAAAACCAAGATTAGCTGGGTTCCTAAAACCCAACAATCTCTTATGATAAAATAATATATGGTATATATTTTTATGTTTGCTCTTGTTTTTAAAATCACATCCTAACAAATTCAGAATCGAACCACCACCACCACCAAAGGAAGAGTTTAATAACATTTCTCGCTATTTAAGATTACATAGAGATTTAAAACAAAGATTTGGTCAAAGATAATCAAGCTACTTAATTCAATTATTTTGTGCCACGGTTATAATTTAGGAAACGAAATTATTTATTTAAAAAACAATAGAGTAAAATTTAATTTTTTAAAAAATATTCTATAAAAAAACACTAAAAAAATTGGGAAAAAATCAGGCCGGTCCACTATAGTTGAACTTTGTTGAAGCTAGTCCAGGAAAAAAACATTAAACTATTTAGGTCCACTTTGGGCCAAAAAGACATATATACCCTTATTGTTAAACCAAAAGGCGGTAAACCCTTCTCTTCCAATTTGCATCATCTCCATTTGATTACATTCACTGACACAATTCTCCATTCTCTCACTTCGAATTTGCACCGATTGGAAAATATTTTTTTAAACCTTTTCAATTTTAATCCCGAAGTCTCCTTCCATCCAACGCAATCCAAGTCTCCTTCCAAAAACCTAAATTTTGTCCTTTGTGACACGATAATACATGGTTCCAAAGGTGCCAAAAATTTGCAGGAAGTGGCTGAAAAGAGGAAGATGAAGCAGAGCACGCATGTAATAAAACATGGTAGGTATAATAACGTTTTTGGAATCCTTGTAATTTGTTAATGAGATTTCTGTAAACATGGTATGTATATTCTTGAAATTTTCAGATTTGTAATGAGAGTTCTGTATTGATTTGTTTTTTTCCCCAACTAGGGCATGTAATGATGAACTCAATTGCTATTGTATGAACAAATTCCTAAAAAAACGGAATACACAAGTTAAATGTTATTTTAATGTCACTCCTATTTGATTTCATGATAGCACCACTTAGATCCTCGCCAACAGAGGAAGAAAATAGCAAAATATCGCCTAAGTCTTTATTTTACAGATCTAACCTACAGACATTAGTGACTGATCTGAAAAAAAATTGAACTTGGAGATGAACATTTACAAGTGTTGCAGCGTACACCATTTTGGCATATGGTTAATGCAATTCAAGCCAATAGGGTGGTATTAAATCATTGCAAGAAACGGGATGTGGCAATCAAAGAAATAATATCTTGTTTTCAGAAGCAATCTAAAGGATTCCATCTTGGAGAGCATACCATGACCATTACTACCAGTGATGTTCGGGTAATTTTTGGAATAAGAGATGGCAACGAGGACATTGACACACAGATGGTAGACTACTCATGTACAACATTCCTATCTAGATGCTTCCCCGAGAAAGAGACATTACAGGATTTCAGAATGAGCTAGAGCTCAATTTACAAGAAATTGATTTCTAAGGTGGGAAGCCAGGATATTACATATGTCAATGATGTTGGTCGGTTAGTTGTTTTGTACATACTTGCGACATTCTTCATTGCTACAAAATCTTTAAACCTGAATTGGGGTTATATGAAACTTGTGGATGATCTGGACAGAATTTGCACCCTCAATTGGTCGGAACACATTTTAAACAATTTGTTGAGGAGCCTGTTAGAGTCCAACAATGAAAAACATTCTGGGTGTGTTCCGTTGATACCGGTACGTTGCGTACAAAATTTTTTGTTGCAATTAATGCCCCTGGTTTGCTAATAACATTGATTAACACTTTTTTTTGTAGTATTGTCTATGCGAGAAAACGAAGATTATTGAGCTTGTGGATGTGAATCTGTTCCCCAGGTTCATGAAATGGAATTTCGTAGATTTGTACAAAAAACTAGGCTCGATTGAATTGAAGGATCTAAATCGTGAATGTGTAAGTGGTGCATGAAATCATAATGGGCGCATGAAATCATAACGGGTGCATGTAATTATGTAATTATAACTGGTGCATGTAAATTATAACTAGTGCAAGTAAATTACATAACTGGTGCATGTAATTATAACTGGTGCATGTAACTTATAACTGATGCATGTAATCATAACGGGTGCATGTAAATTATAACGGGTGCATGTAATTGAAAAAATCACACCATGTGCATTTAAATTATAACTGATGCATATAATTGTAAATGGTGCATGTAAATTATAACTAGTGCATGCAAATTATAATTGGTCCATGTAAATTATCACTGGTGCATGTAAATTGTAACTGATGCATGTAAATTATAATTGATGCATGTAAATCATAACTGGTGCATGTAAATTATCACTTGTGCATGTGCATGCAATTAGAACTAGGCATGTAAATCATAACCGGTGCATCTAACTGGTGCATGTATATTACAACTGGTGCATGTAAATTATCACTGGTGCATGCAATTAGAACTTGTGCATGTAAATTATAACTGGTGCATCTAATTATCACCGATGCATCTAATGTAACTGGTGCATGTAAATTATAACTGGTGCATGCATATTATAACTGGTGCATGCATATTATAACTGGTGCATGTAAATTATCACCGGTGCATGTAAATTATAACTAGTACATCTAACTATAACTGTGCATGTAAATTATAACTGGTGCATCTAATTGTAACTGGTGCATGTAAATTATAACTGGTGAATGTAAAGTATAACTGATGCATGTAAATCATAGCTAGTGCATGTAATTATAACTGGTGCATGTACTTATTACTTTTGCATGTTAATAATAATTGGTGTATCTAATTGTAACTGGTGCATGTAGTTATAACTGGTGCATGTAAATTATAATTGGTGCATGTAAATTATAACTGGTGAATGTAAATCATAACTGGTGCATGCAAAATAATAACCGGTGCATGTAAATTATAAATGGTGCATATAATTATAACTGGTGCATGTAATTATAACTTTTGAATGTAAATCGTAACTGGTGCATCTAATTGTAACTGGTGCATGTAGTTATAAATGGTGCATGTAAATTATAACTGGTGCATGTAAATTATAATTCATGCATGTAAATCATAACTGGTCCATGTAAATTATAACTGGTGCATGTAAATTATATCTGATGCATGTAATTATAAATGGTGCATGTAATTATAACTTTTGCATGCAAATCATAAATGATGCATCTAATTGTAAGTGCTGCATGCAGTTATAACTGATGCATGTATATTATAACTGGTGCATGTAATTATAACTGGTGCATGTAAATTATAATTGATGCATATAAATTATAACTGGTGCATGAAAATTATAACTGGTGCATCGTAATTACACCTGATGCATGTATATTATAACTGGTGCATGTACATGATAACTGGTGCATGTAAATTGTAACTGTGAATGTAGTTATAACCAGTGTATTTAATTATAACTGGTGCATCATAAAATTACACCTGTTGCATGTAATTATAACTGGTGCATCTAAATTATAACTGGTGCACGTAAATTATAACTGGAGCATGTAATTATAACTTTTGCATGTAAATCATAACTAGTGCATCTAATTGTAACTGGTGCATGTAGTTATAACTAGTGCATGTATGTATAACTAGTTCATGTAATTATAACTTGTGCATTTAATTATAACTGGTGCATCGTAATTACACCTGGTGTATGTAAAATATCACTGGTGCATGTAAATTATAAATGGTGCATGTAACTATAACTGGTGCATCTAATTGTAACTGGTGCATGTAAATTATAATTGGTGCATCCTAATCATAAATGGTCCTTGTAATTATAACTGGTCCATATAATTATAACTGGTGCATGTAAATTATAACTGGTTCATACAATTATAACTGGTGCATCATAATCATAACTAGTGCATGAAAGATAACTGCTGCATGACATATAACTGGTGCATGAAATTTATAGTTGGTGCATTAAAATATAAATGGTGCATCAGATATTGGAAAGCTTTTTACCACTATCAACTGAGGAAGCTGAACTCCTGCAACAAGATAATCTTTTGAATCATGAATCACCATACCTTGAACAACAAAATGAAGAACCATCTATGGCAGAACGACAAGAACAACAAGCTGTAAATCTTAATTGTAAGGGCCCCGTGCCCTTAACCCGATATTAGTGTATTAACCACTGTACTTAGTGCATACTATCATGTTAACAAGGGGAAAGTAATTACATGCAACTCTAGCATGAATGCCCTCTATAAAATTCCTTTTCGTGTAATGTCTATACTTTCCCAACATATTCCATAAAACATGTCATGCACCTTTCAACATACACTAATATACTCTCAATTCATTTAGCAATTCCACATTTAATTGCATGCTAACCGTAATGAATAGAGAAAAGCCGTAGCCCATTTATACATTCCATATACACGTAATATGTACTCACATAAGAGCATCCAATGAATAAGCGTGTATCTAATGTATAAAACACTCTACGGGATACCATTACTGGTGCTTCGATCCTGGAAGCACCTCTCAAGCGCAACTCGATCTCGACTCTGGATCTGAGCGCCTATCCATCCAGCTCTGGTACCTCAATCCTGGAAGTACTTCAATCAACAGCCCGAGCTCAACTCCAAAGCTGCTGCTACACCTGTACCACCTGCCCCAACAGAGACAGCCCCACACGGGGTGAGCATATCAATATCCCAATCCAATAACCACAACAATACAATTCATAATTTACAACAATGTAAATTGCTATGAAATACAAAATATACTCCCTGGATGGCATCATCCTCATCCGGGGCTTCCTGTACTGTCCCTGTTCTCAAAACACTGAAACCATCAAATTCCCAAATGCCAGTTAATCATTACATTGATTAACGAATTTATTAGCCATATACCGGTATCATAATCAATACTATCAAATCATTAAACAATGATTACAAATTCCCCATATATCTCACTTATGGTTCCATAGTTCTATTTCATAGCTCGCTCTACAACAGCGGCGTTCCATGTCCACGCATACTCAACAGCAGCGGCGTCCTAATCGATGTTCGCTTACAGGCGACAATATCCCAATCATTGCTCGCTCAAAAGCGGCACCATGCAATTCTCAATGCATATATAGACATTTGAAGTAAGTACCATAAACCATGCATTTCAATCTCCGTTTATTGCTAATACCATGTGTCATGCATTTCCACACACATTCATTGCAATAATGTGTACCAAGCACTCAACAATTGCAATTATATTAAAGGGCTATGCTCGTACGTACCTTATACTTTCCGTAGTTCAAGTCCAAACCTTGCCTTGGTCCCGTGACCGATGAATTATATGCTAAACACGATAATAATCCACAATTAATCTCAAGCATGCAATCACGTGTCCAAGCACGTTCACAAACCCCAAATATATCGTCATCCATGACGATTAACCATTTAAAAAGGCCCCGGGCGAAGCATGCATCGAAAACTCAACACGAATAATTCCCCCAAAAAAAGCATTGGCGATCGATCGCATGATTTCAGGCGATCGATCGCCTCGCGAAAATAGGAACAGGCGATCGATCGCTCCTTTTCAGGCGATCGGTCGCCTCTTAGCGTAAATGGCCACTGCCTCATGGCGATCGATCGCTTCATTTAAGGCGGTCGATCGCCTCACTGTTCATCTTCCTGAAATTTCCAACAACGTCGCGGCGATCGATCGCCCTGCCCTAGGGATCGATTGCCTCGACCTGTAAAAGCCAAAAATGGCGTTTTTCTTGCAAAATTTTGCCCAACAACAATCCTCACACCCCTTACAACATTAAACCTCAAAATAAACACCATAAAACTCCTCAAACCAACCAACCCAAAATTCTTTAAAATTCCAAAACTCAAACCCAACCCATAATGCAACCAAACCACACAAAACCACATTCAAATCGAAGGCAATTACGAGGGGAAGAAACTTACCAACTTATCTTCGAGAAATCAGGCTCCTAGGACGAGCCTCCAACGATTTGCCCATCAAAAGGGAAAGGGAAAGGGAAAGGGTTTGGGATGAGAGAGGCGTGAGAGGGAGAGGGGAGAGAGAAATGGATTCCAAATGACGGAATCCCGAGTCAAACTGGTATATATAGCAAAAATGCCCCAAAATACCAATACCTTCACCAATACATCATGATTCATTAAAAATCATCTGTTTTCAAAAACTCTCTCTCCAACATCAAATCCCCAGACTGGCCCCAACATAAGGCACCCCGGACACCAAGTCCCACTAAAAACCCAACTCATAGGTTTTTCACCAATAACAGGCAGATCGCTTGGTCTGGGAGTTAGACTCCAAACTTGATTTTGTTCGAATTGATTAAGCTCTTCTTGCATTGCTTTAATCCAGTTGAAATCAGTCAGAGCTTCATCGATCTTCTTGGGTTCCAGAGTTGAGATGAAAGCAGCATGAGTGAACTCATCCATCATCTGTCCTCTGGTTCTAATCGGTGCAGAAGGACGACCAATCACTAGATTAGGTGGATGCTTCTTAGTCCATCGATAGCTTGACTCTGGATTGTCTGGTTCGGTCGGAATAATAGTAGCAGCATGATCTGCATCTACTTTAATATTTGAGTCAGGAGCATCTGGATCAGCTCGATCTGAAGAAGCTTCAATGGCCTGATCCGGTCTGTCTGGCACTTCTGGTTCTGGTGGATTGTCTCTTGACCTGTTAGCTACAATCTCATCATCACTGTTAGCTTCGAGATGGATACTTTCCATCTGATTTTGAATTGAATCTTTGTTGCCCTCAACACATAATGATTCATCAAAAACTATATGAACAGATTCTTCTACAGTTAAAGTTCGATTATTAAACACTCGATAAGCTTTGCTAATTGATGAATATCCTAAGAATATACCATTATCTGACTTAGCTTCAAATGCTGTAAGATGACTCTTACCATTGTTGTGAACGAAGCATTTACAGCCAAATACATGAAAGTGAGAAACAGATGGTCTGTTACCAGTCCATATTTCATATGGAGTGAGATTCAGCTTCTTGTTAATCATAGATCGGTTTTGAGTGTAGCAAGCAGTATTTACAGCTTCTGCCCAGAACTTTTGAGAGATTCCAGAATCAGCAAGCATTGTTCTTGCTGCTTCCTTGAGCGTTCTGTTTCTTCGTTCTGCAACTCCATTCTGTTGAGGAGTTCTGGCGGCTGAAAACTCATGCTTGATTCCATGATCTTCTAGAAAGGATTCAAGATTCTGATTTGAAAACTCAGTGCCTTTGTCACTTCGAATCCTGTCTATGCTGGATGATTTCTCGTTCTGAGTGCGTTTCAGCAGCTTGATCAACTTCGGACCGGTTTGATCTTTACTGCTCAGAAATATAGTCCATGTAAAGCGTGAATAATCATCAATAACAACAAGAGTATACCGCATTCCCCCTAAACTTGTTATTGGTATAGGACCAAACAAGTCCATATGCAGTAATTCTAAACAGCGGGAGGAGGATTTGGCATTTTTGTTTTTGAAGGATGATCTGATCTGTTTGCCCATTTGGCAAGCTTCGCAGATCTTATACTTAGCAAAGTCGATCTTGGGCAGACCGATAACTAAATCATGTTTACACAGGCTAGCAATGGTCTTAAAGTTGATATGATTCAAGCGCTTATGCCATAGCCAGTGTTTATTATCATTGTTAGCGATGAAGCAAGTAGGATTATCAGGTTGAGCATGATTCCAGTTAATCTTATATGTGTTTCCATTCCTGATTCCTACGAGCATGGTTATACCGTCTGATGATTTAACAGTGCAAGTGTGTTTATGAAATTCTACAGCATAACCATTATCACAGAGTTGACTGATACTAATCAGATTATAGCACAGATTTTCAACTAACAGCACATCATTGATAATAATGTTACCATGGACAATCTTACCCTTGCCCACGGTCTTACCCTTTGAGTTATCTCCGAAGATGATTTTGGGTCCAGTGCATTCTGTGACTTCAGACAGCAGCTTGATGTTTCCAGTCATGTGACGAGAGCACCCGCTGTCCAAGTACCAATCTGATGCGAGATTCTTCTGTACCTGTCATCACACATATTTATTGTTGGTACCCAATCCTATTTGGGTCCAGAACGGATTAGCCCTTTGGGAACCCACACCTGTATCAGCTTTAGTGGCTTGTGTGTGTAGGGTGTGCTATGTGCTGGTCTGTTTCGATGTTGTGTGTGATAATGTGTGCGCTGTGAAAACCTTTGATTTTCATAAGGTAGTCTATATCTTCGTTGAATCGGTTTTGAGTTATAGTAATTGTATTGTCTTCCTTGCCTTCGATCTTGCATTTTTGAATTTGGTCTCACAAACACAAATCTTGCTGGTGCCTTATCGTTGGCTTGGTCGACATAACCAATCCCTTTTCTCAAATTTTGATTTACGTAAGAGACTCCTGTTTGAATCTTAGGTGCTTCAGTTTCATATACTGTGCTGGATTTAACAAATGTCATTTGTTTGACTTGATTCTTTACCAGCAACAACTCAGACTCATCTTTGGTGCATTCTTTGGTGTCAAAGCCTATGCCGGTGAAATCACCGACATTTCTTTGAGCTTCTTGTAATTCTTCCAATGATGTTCTGGATTTTGTCCATGTTTTGAATATATGTGAGAGCTTAGCATTTTGTGTGCTAATTCTCTTATTTTCTTCATGGAGCTGATCATAAGAGATTTTCAGCTTATTCAGCTCGATCTGGAGATTTTTGCACTCACCCTGCTCAGAGCAGCTTGGTTTGTTGTGCTCATCCATTTGAGTACTGATTTTGGCTTTATTCTTCTCAAATGATTCAGCTAAGATCCTATAATCATTTGCCATGTCTTGCAGTGCGGACATGAGCTCTTCTCGTGTAAAATCATTTGATTCAAATTCAAATACCTCATCTGTCTGACTCATTTCTTCATCTGCCATCAGACATTGAACCTCTTCTTCGCTTTCGCTGGAAGAATATTCAGAGCTGTCTGAATCGGAATCAGTCTGAGCCCATTTGCTGTTTCCTTCCTCAGCAACTAAGACTTTTTGGGATTTTCCATGATTCTTGCGGTCTTTGTGGTGCTTCTTCTTTCTATCATCACGATGCTTCTCTTTCCTTTCTTCTTTCTTCGGTCTGGTGCAATCTGCAATAAAGTGTCCGGTCTTACCACAATTGTAGCAAGCCTGATCGTTAACAGTATCATCTTTTCTTGATTTATACTGATGAGAGGGTTTGAAGTTCCTCTTATTTTTAGACATAAATTTACCGAATTTCTTTATAAATAATTACATAGCATCGTTACTCATCTGTTCAGCAGATCGGTCTGATGTTGAAGCGATCTGGTCTGGGATGGCTGCCAGGGCCTTGTTGGGTTGAGAGATGAATGGCTCTGCTTCACCTCTGCTTATTAGTTCAAACTCATAGGCCTTGAGGTCTGCAAACAGATCATGAAGTTCAACCTTGTTAAGGTCTTTTGATTCCCTCATGGCAATGGTCTTTACATCCCATTCCTTTGGCAGAGCTCTCATTACTTTCAGAGCGATCTCTCTGTTAGAATATTCCTTCCCCAGACCATTCAGTTCATTTATGATGCTGGTGACTCTTTCATCAAACTCATTTAGAGTTTCACCACTTTTCATCTTTATGCTCTCAAATCTTTGAAGAGCCACAGTTAACTTGTTTTCTTTGGTCTGGTCGTTGCCTTCACATAGCTGTGCTATCTTCTCCCAAATTTCTTTGGCAGTAGAGCACATTTTGATTTTGCTGAACATGTTCTTGTCCAAAGTTTTGAACAAGATGTCTTTGGCCACATTGTCGAGGTTTGCTTTCTTTCTATCCTCATTCGTCCAGAGGGATCTGTCTTTTTCTACCATTTGTGGTTCTCCACTGGTAGTGGCGACTGCTGTATTTATTTTTAGGATCTTCATTGGTCCATCGGTGATGACGAACCACATGTCGTCATCCTGAGCTGCCAGGTGAGCTTGCATTCTGATTCTCCAGTCATCATAATCTTCTTTTGAGAACATGGGGATTTTGTTGAATGATGCCATCAGCTTAATATTCTTTGTGCTGATTAAGATAACCTGCTCTGATACCACTTGTTAGGATCGGTCCGGAGTGTTTAGAGGGGGGGGGGGGGTGAATGAACACTCCTTACAAAATTTATCCCTTGTGATTTCTTTCTGATTAGTGAAGGAAATCTGTTACTTAATCAACTCTTTGAACAGAACAGACCACTAATAAGTAAGTGCGGAAACGGT
This sequence comes from Haberlea rhodopensis, assembly GCA_907163345.1. Taxonomy (NCBI): domain Eukaryota; kingdom Viridiplantae; phylum Streptophyta; class Magnoliopsida; order Lamiales; family Gesneriaceae; genus Haberlea; species Haberlea rhodopensis. The sequence goes on along the minus strand of CAJQUN010000344.1, from coordinate 558,712 downwards.
CTGCTCTTGTATAAGTAAGAACAGCTCGATGGCTAAGTGCAGAATGATAAGACACAGGATATGTTTCTGGAAGTTCGAAGGTGATGTAATCCTTCTACGTCTCCCCTTCTTCCAATTAAGGAAGGTTTATACTAGAAGACTTTGATTTATACAATCCTGTTGTACAAACCCGATTCAGGCTGGATTTACCTCACTACCAGTCTGAAACTCCTAGTCACTCAACCTGCTCAGACACACTCTGTCTGACAGTTACAATATGTTGCTCACTTCTATTTTTCAATACACAATGCGCACAGTGATCCTACAATGATCAAATGTTACAAAGTAATTGCGCTTAAATGAATAACTTCAGCTCGAAAGCTTCTGTACTTTGTAAGCGTGTGCTGTTTAGCTTTCTTGTATCTTTTTCAATTGATCAGCGTGAGTTGTAGAGTCGAGAGTCTTTTGCATCTGTTTGTTGCATCCTTTTATAGTTGAAGGTGGCAACGGCATTGTTTCCCTTAATGTGCAGCTATGACTCTTTTTAGACTCTGAGAAAGCTACAGTCTTCTTCTTCAGGATACTTGCCGTTCTGGTATATGCTTTCGGCGACCGTCAGGTAAGCTCTTCTTTGTCTTCTTACCTATTATGGCAATCTTCAGTCTTTGGTCCTTTGTAGCATTAATTGCAGCATTAAATGCTGCAATAAATATCCGTTGATGATTCGGACTGAGAAGCCATCCTTTATGTATCCTTGACTGCTCTGATCTGATAAAGGTTGAGATCGATCTGAAGCATCGATCTTGTCATTATGGAATCCATCGATCCGGTCTGATATGTACTATTCTTTATCAGTTTGCTCTGATATGTCCGATCGATCTGGTATGCCTAATTTCCATCGATCCGGTCTGAAATGCTTTGCCATCTTGCTCTGTTGAGTCCGATTGATCTGGTCAATCTGATTTCTATCGATCCGGTCTGAACTGTTTTGTCATCTTTAAAATCTCATCGATAAGGTCCGGAACTAACAAATTCCCCCTTTTTGATGATGACAAAACCTAGCTTCTAAGTCTTTTTAACCAGTCTTGATAAGAGCTCTGAAGCGAATGCTTTCGGATCGATTACTTCTTTGTTCAGAATAAATGAACATCATTGAGTTTGATCGATTCAATCTTTTATTATTAAGCCTTTATTAAAGTTCAAAATAAATGAACAAGGACTTAATCAAAAGAAGGATTTTATTGATCATCAAGAAATCCTAAATACAGACAGTCTGACAAGTTAAATGACTAAGACTGCTATCTTCTTGAGCTTGGAGGCGGCTTGAAGTCTGTCTTCTTTTCCCCCTTTTTGTCAGCAGCAATCTCTTGAAGGAATTCAACAACTTGGGCTAGCTGCGCGCTGATAGCGTCAAGACGAACGTCTTGAGCGCGGAGGGAGTTAGAAACAGATGCTCTGACTTCAGTGGCTAACTCGACCTGCTCTTTCCTCAGACTGTTCTTGTAGGAGGCTTGTTGAGAAAACAGATCGTTGATGCCGCGCTGGAGGCTTCCGATACTGGCAGTCATTTTCTCTTTGAAAGAATTAAAGTCCAAAGTTGTGACTCTTTGACTTTGATGAACTTCGAGAATTCGTTGAGTTAATGACAGACAGTTATCAGAAAAGTGCTGGATAGTCCGTGCCAGGGATGGATGTGCATCAGATAGCTGGCTGGGAGAGTGATCTGACGATGACATAGCAGGGTCATCTGCTTCAGCAATCGGCACGATGGAAGAAATGGCAGCTTGATGACTTTCGGATCGGATCAGAGTGACCAGATCCGAAGAAAAACTATGAATGAATGCCAAATCTTCATCTGATGGTCCCGGAGGAGAGTGGGGACTGGAAGGTTCCTCATCTTGGAGAGCGGCAACCACTGTAGATACCACCAAATCCGGATCGAGGAGGTCTGGTACTTCAGTTGTTGCACATTCTTCAGCTGGACTGTTTTGAGCAAGGGAGGCTGATGACTTCAATGGAATAGATGTTGTCGGAGAATCCAACAGAACATTCATTGATTCATCATCTGTTGCAGACGGAGCATTAGGCAATGGCTGCTCCGCTGTCTGTTCTGGTACGAGTTCTGCAGGCTGAACTTCTGTCTGTTTTGCTTCAGCAGAAGGAATAACCTCGATAAAAGGTTCTGCCAGAGTCTTGCTGACAGAAGGATGATCCGGGCTTGTGGCTGGAGTGGAGATACCTAGCATCTGGCGTTGAAAGCGGACAGCTAGGGATAGAGCATGAATGTCCATCTCAAGTTGAGCAATCACAGCCCCATCATCTCTGGCAGTAGGAGCAAGCGGATCGAAGTTCTTCTTTTTGGCAGTGAAAAGCAGATTGGCCAGTCTGAATCTGTGTTTGGCCGTAAATAACGCTCTGCGCTGCACCGCAAGTCGAACATCATCAGTTTCTGTGCCTCTCAGAACCTCGTCTTCCATCTTCTTCAGTCTGTGCAACTTTCCGTAGAACATATCAATGTGGTTGACAGTCCGGTACTGGACATATTCATCAAAGACCACAAGGAGTTCAGCGAGCTTCTCATCAACATCCTCCATAGCGATGTCGATGGCAGTCTGTGCAGCAGATTTGGGTTTAGAAGAGATGGGTTCTGTGAGAATGGCTTTTCCCTTGCCGGTGGAGGAAGGGGACTTAATCCCTGATTGGGTATAGTCACCCAACTCAGTGATAACTATCCCTTTGACCACGGGATTGGCAGAGGGAATTCTAAGGGTGACTTTGGGTGCAGGGGTTGAGGCTGGTGAAGGCTGAGTGGGGGGTTGAGGTGCAGGGGTTGCTTTAGTGGGTGGCAGTATGGGTGGAGGTAGATGTCTGGTTGGTTTGGTAATCTGGGTTCGGGGTTTTTTGGGAAGTGGCTTGGTTGGGGATGAGTGAGCAGACTGGGTTTCTTCTGAGTCAGTCTGAATGGTCAGCTTCCGCTTGACCCGAGGTTTGCGCACATCAGCTTGTTCCTCGTCCTTCTCAATCTTGACTGAGACCAGAGTTGTAGGAGTAGGCGGAGCACCCTTGGACTTCAGCAGTGCAAGCCCTTTGGAGTTAAGGACCTTAAAGGGGCGGAGAGCAGACGGCTTGCTCAGCTCGAGGCCTAAGGACTCCAAGAGCTTGCTGAGAGGAACAGCAAAGCATACGGCGTGCTTGGATGCAATCACCGTTTCCAGCAGTACTCCAAACAAAATCATGGACCAGTTTATCTTCTGTCCAGATACAATAGCTGCCATAGCCCTGAACTTCTCGGCGGTTACAGCATCGAAGCTTCCTGCTTTACCCAAAAGTGGCTTGGCTACCACTTCGCACAGCACCTGGAAATGGAAGAGCATTTCCTTCTTCTTAAATGAGGGTTGCAATCGGTGGCCAAAAATAGAAATCTTCCCCTGAAGATCTAAGAGAGATGCTGGAGGAGTCTGTCCGAACTCTGTCAGGCCGGAACTGGGGAGGCCAAAGGTCTTGGCCATTGTTGTTGGCGAGATCTCGAAAGATTTGCCCTTGACAGTTGTAGAGATGGATGACTTCCGGGAGACGGCGTTGGCGAACAGCTCGCGGATTTCTGGTTCATAAACAACGGATCCGCATTCCAAAAAATTCCGTAAACCAGATGATTCCAGGGCTCTAAAAATGGACACCATCGCAGCATCTTCTCCCCTGTAGATGTCATCAAACTCAACGGAGAGTGAGTTATGAGTGATGGTAGCCATATGAAAGAAGTTTAAAGAAGGTGCGAAGAGTAAGAGAGTAGGAGAGTAAGAAGGTAGAAAGCGGTAAACTGTAAAAAGTGAAAAAGTATGAAATGTTCAGCCCGCTAAATAGGAGAGAGAAGACACGTGTCTTTATCTCCAAGACTGAGAAATAAATTATTCAAAATAAACGGTCAGGATGAAGAAAGATAAGGCGGTTAAAGTACAACTAGTTAAAAAGGTTAATCAGTCCGGGCTGTTTTTTTTTTTTTTTTTTTTTTTTTTTTTAAAACCAAATAATTGTCCAAACAGATCATAGGATAAAATCAGACTGACAAGGATCGGTCTGAAAGTTCGGACCGGTCTGTGTCTTTCTGAACATTGTATTATCGATCTGTAGTGACAAAAATCTTTAAGAGCGAAAAGAATAAAAACATCTAAACTAATTAAGATAAGTCAATTAAACCAAGAATTTGACGGAAATAATTAAACTTAGCCTCAGGAAGTGGTTTGGTGAAGATGTCTGCTGCTTGCTGCTCTGTTGAAATGTGTTCGATCCGAATTTCCTTTTTGCCAACATGATCTCGAATAAAATGATGTCGAATATCAATGTGCTTTGTTCGAGAGTGCAAAACTGGATTATACGTTATAGCGATTGCACTTGTGTTGTCGCAAAATATCGGAGAGTCAACAGCTTGAATCCCGTAGTCTTTGAGCTGGTGTTGAATCCAGAGAATTTGAGCGCAACAGCTTCCAGCGGCTAGGTATTCTGCCTCAGCTGTGGATGTGGCAATAGATGTCTGCTTCTTACTGAACCAAGAGATCAATCTTTCACCTAGAAATTGACATGTTCCACTGGTGCTTTTACGATCGATCTTACACCCAGCGTAGTCTGCGTCTGAATATCCGATCAAGCTGAAGTTTGAATCTTTGGAGTACCAAAGACCAACGTTCTGAGATCCTTTTAAGTATTTCAGAATACGCTTGGCAGCAATGAAATGTGATTGCTTTGGTTCTGTCTGAAATCTGGCGCACATACAGACTGAAAACATAATATCAGGCCGGCTCGCTGTAAGATACAATAGCGATCCGATGAGTCCTCTATACATGGTTACTTCAACTGCCGTTCCCCCTTCGTCCTTGTCTAACTTGATTGTTGGACTCATTGGAGTTGATGCAGTTGAGCATGTTTCCATTCCAAATCTCTTGAGGAGCTCTTTGGTATACTTGGTCTGATTGATGAAAATGCCATTGTTGAGCTGTTTTACTTGAAGACCCAGAAAGAGTGACAATTCTCCCATCATGCTCATCTCGAACTGTCCCTGCATTAACTTAGAAAATTTCTCGCACAATTTGGGGTTAGTTGACCCAAAGATTATGTCATCAACATAAATCTGAACTAATAGGGTATGTTCCCCCTTAATGAATTTAAAGAGAGTTTTATCTACTGAACCGATCTGAAAATCATGGTTCAGCAGAAATTGAGATAGAGTGTCATACCAGGCTCTTGGAGCTTGTTTCAGACCATACACTGCTTTATTCAGTAGGTATACATGATTAGGATACGAATGGTTCTGAAATCCAGGTGGTTGCTCAATGTAGACTTCTTCCTGAAGCTTTCCATTAAGAAAGGCGCTCTTGACGTCCATCTGATATACTTTGAAGTCTTTAAAGGCAGCATATGCAAGAAAGATTCGGATTGCTTCAAGTCTGGCGACTGGTGCAAATGATTCATCGAAGTCGATTCCTTCTTCTTGTCTGAATCCCTGTGCCACCAGTCTGGCTTTGTTTCTAACCACAGTTTCATCGGCGTCTAGCTTATTTCTGAAAACCCATCTGGTTCCAATAACAGGCAGATCGCTTGGTCTGGGAGTTAGACTCCAAACTTGATTTTGTTCGAATTGATTAAGCTCTTCTTGCATTGCTTTAATCCAGTTGAAATCAGTCAGAGCTTCATCGATCTTCTTGGGTTCCAGAGTTGAGATGAAAGCAGCATGAGTGAACTCATCCATCATCTGTCCTCTGGTTCTAATCGGTGCAGAAGGACGACCAATCACTAGATTAGGTGGATGCTTCTTAGTCCATCGATAGCTTGACTCTGGATTGTCTGGTTCGGTCGGAATAATAGTAGCAGCATGATCTGCATCTACTTTAATATTTGAGTCAGGAGCATCTGGATCAGCTCGATCTGAAGAAGCTTCAATGGCCTGATCCGGTCTGTCTGGCACTTCTGGTTCTGGTGGATTGTCTCTTGACCTGTTAGCTACAATCTCATCATCACTGTTAGCTTCGAGATGGATACTTTCCATCTGATTTTGAATTGAATCTTTGTTGCCCTCAACACATAATGATTCATCAAAAACTATATGAACAGATTCTTCTACAGTTAAAGTTCGATTATTAAACACTCGATAAGCTTTGCTAATTGATGAATATCCTAAGAATATACCATTATCTGACTTAGCTTCAAATGCTGTAAGATGACTCTTACCATTGTTGTGAACGAAGCATTTACAGCCAAATACATGAAAGTGAGAAACAGATGGTCTGTTACCAGTCCATATTTCATATGGAGTGAGATTCAGCTTCTTGTTAATCATAGATCGGTTTTGAGTGTAGCAAGCAGTATTTACAGCTTCTGCCCAGAACTTTTGAGAGATTCCAGAATCAGCAAGCATTGTTCTTGCTGCTTCCTTGAGCGTTCTGTTTCTTCGTTCTGCAACTCCATTCTGTTGAGGAGTTCTGGCGGCTGAAAACTCATGCTTGATTCCATGATCTTCTAGAAAGGATTCAAGATTCTGATTTGAAAACTCAGTGCCTTTGTCACTTCGAATCCTGTCTATGCTGGATGATTTCTCGTTCTGAGTGCGTTTCAGCAGCTTGATCAACTTCGGACCGGTTTGATCTTTACTGCTCAGAAATATAGTCCATGTAAAGCGTGAATAATCATCAATAACAACAAGAGTATACCGCATTCCCCCTAAACTTGTTATTGGTATAGGACCAAACAAGTCCATATGCAGTAATTCTAAACAGCGGGAGGAGGATTTGGCATTCTTGTTTTTGAAGGATGATCTGATCTGTTTGCCCATTTGGCAAGCTTCGCAGATCTTATACTTAGCAAAGTCGATCTTGGGCAGACCGATAACTAAATCATGTTTACACAGGCTAGCAATGGTCTTAAAGTTGATATGATTCAAGCGCTTATGCCATAGCCAGTGTTTATTATCATTGTTAGCGATGAAGCAAGTAGGATTGTCAGGTTGAGCATGATTCCAGTTAATCTTATATGTGTTTCCATTCCTGATTCCTACGAGCATGGTTATACCGTCTGATGATTTAACAGTGCAAGTGTGTTTATGAAATTCTACAGCATAACCATTATCACAGAGTTGACTGATACCAATCAGATTATAGCACAGATTTTCAACTAACAGCACATCATTGATAATAATGTTACCATGGACAATCTTACCCTTGCCCACGGTCTTACCCTTTGAGTTATCTCCGAAGATGATTTTGGGTCCAGTGCATTCTGTGACTTCAGACAGCAGCTTGATGTTTCCAGTCATGTGACGAGAGCACCCGCTGTCCAAGTACCAATCTGATGCGAGATTCTTCTGTACCTGTCATCACACATATTTATTGTTGGTACCCAATCCTATTTGGGTCCAGAACGGATTAGCCCTTTGGGAACCCACACCTGTATCAGCTTTAGTGGCTTGTGTGTGTAGGGTGTGCTATGTGCTGGTCTGTTTCGATGTTGTGTGTGATAATATGTGCGCTGTGAAAACCTTTGATTTTCATAAGGTAGTCTATATCTTCGTTGAATCGGTTTTGAGTTATAGTAATTGTATTGTCTTCCTTGCCTTCGATCTTGCATTTTTGAATTTGGTCTCACAAACACAAATCTTGCTGGTGCCTTATCGTTGGCTTGGTCGACATAACCAATCCCTTTTCTCAAATTTTGATTTACGTAAGAGACTCCTGTTTGAATCTTAGGTGCTTCAGTTTCATATACTGTGCTGGATTTAACAAATGTCATTTGTTTGACTTGATTCTTTACCAGCAACAGCTCAGACTCATCTTTGGTGCATTCTTTGGTGTCAAAGCCTATGCCGGTGAAATCACCGACATTTCTTTGAGCTTCTTGTAATTCTTCCAATGATGTTCTGGATTTTGTCCATGTTTTGAATATATGTGAGAGCTTAGCATTTTGTGTGCTAATTCTCTTATTTTCTTCATGGAGCTGATCATAAGAGATTTTCAGCTTATTCAGCTCGATCTGGAGATTTTTGCACTCACCCTGCTCAGAGCAGCTTGGTTTGTTGTGCTCATCCATTTGAGTACTGATTTTGGCTTTATTCTTCTCAAATGATTCAGCTAAGATCCTATAATCATTTGCCATGTCTTGCAGTGCGGACATGAGCTCTTCTCGTGTAAAATCATTTGATTCAAATTCAAATACCTCATCTGTCTGACTCATTTCTTCATCTGCCATCAGACATTGAACCTCTTCTTCGCTTTCGCTGGAAGAATATTCAGAGCTGTCTGAATCGGAATCAGTCTGAGCCCATTTGCTGTTTCCTTCCTCAGCAACTAAGACTTTTTGGGATTTTCCATGATTCTTGCGGTCTTTGTGGTGCTTCTTCTTTCTATCATCACGATGCTTCTCTTTCCTTTCTTCTTTCTTCGGTCTGGTGCAATCTGCAATAAAGTGTCCGGTCTTACCACAATTGTAGCAAGCCTGATCGTTAACAGTATCATCTTTTCTTGATTTATACTGATGAGAGGGTTTGAAGTTCCTCTTATTTTTAGACATAAATTTACCGAATTTCTTTATAAATAATTACATAGCATCGTTACTCATCTGTTCAGCAGATCGGTCTGATGTTGAAGCGATCTGGTCTGGGATGGCTGCCAGGGCCTTGTTGGGTTGAGAGATGAATGGCTCTGCTTCACCTCTGCTTATTAGTTCAAACTCATAGGCCTTGAGGTCTGCAAACAGATCATGAAGTTCAACCTTGTTAAGGTCTTTTGATTCCCTCATGGCAATGGTCTTTACATCCCATTCCTTTGGCAGAGCTCTCATTACTTTCAGAGCGATCTCTCTGTTAGAATATTCCTTCCCCAGACCATTCAGTTCATTTATGATGCTGGTGACTCTTTCATCAAACTCATTTAGAGTTTCACCACTTTTCATCTTTATGCTCTCAAATCTTTGAAGAGCCACAGTTAACTTGTTTTCTTTGGTCTGGTCGTTGCCTTCACATAGCTGTGCTATCTTCTCCCAAATTTCTTTGGCAGTAGAGCACATTTTGATTTTGCTGAACATGTTCTTGTCCAAAGTTTTGAACAAGATGTCTTTGGCCACATTGTCGAGGTTTGCTTTCTTTCTATCCTCATTCGTCCAGAGGGATCTGTCTTTTTCTACCATTTGTGGTTCTCCACTGGTAGTGGCGACTGCTGTATTTATTTTTAGGATCTTCATTGGTCCATCGGTGATGACGAACCACATGTCGTCATCCTGAGCTGCCAGGTGAGCTTGCATTCTGATTCTCCAGTCATCATAATCTTCTTTTGAGAACATGGGGATTTTGTTGAAAGATGCCATCAGCTTAATATTCTTTGTGCTGATTAAGATAACCTGCTCTGATACCACTTGTTAGGATCGGTCCGGAGTGTTTAGAGGGGGGGGGGGGGGTGAATGAACACTCCTTACAAAATTTATCCCTTGTGATTTCTTTCTGATTAGTGAAGGAAATCTGTTACTTAATCAACTCTTTGAACAGAACAGACCACTAATAAGTAAGTGCGGAAACGGTCTGCTCTTGTATAAGTAAGAACAGCTCGATGGCTAAGTGCAGAATGATAAGACACAGGATATGTTTCTGGAAGTTCGAAGGTGATGTAATCCTTCTACGTCTCCCCTTCTTCCAATTAAGGAAGGTTTATACTAGAAGACTTTGATTTATACAATCCTGTTGTACAAACCCGATTCAGGCTGGATTTACCTCACTACCAGTCTGAAACTCCTAGTCACTCAACCTGCTCAGACACACTCTGTCTGACAGTTACAATATGTTGCTCACTTCTATTTTTCAATACACAATGCGCACAGTGATCCTACAATGATCAAATGTTACAAAGTAATTGCGCTTAAATGAATAACTTCAGCTCGAAAGCTTCTGTACTTTGTAAGCGTGTGCTGTTTAGCTTTCTTGTATCTTTTTCAATTGATCAGCGTGAGTTGTAGAGTCGAGAGACTTTTGCATCTGTTTGTTGCATCCTTTTATAGTTGAAGGTGGCAACGGCATTGTTTCCCTTAATGTGCAGCTATGACTCTTTTTAGACTCTGAGAAAGCTACAGTCTTCTTCTTCAGGATACTTGCCGTTCTGGTATATGCTTTCGGCGACCGTCAGGTAAGCTCTTCTTTGTCTTCTTACCTATTATGGCAATCTTCAGTCTTTGGTCCTTTGTAGCATTAATTGCAGCATTAAATGCTGCAATAAATATCCGTTGATGATTCGGACTGAGAAGCCATCCTTTATGTATCCTTGACTGCTCTGATCTGATAAAGGTTGAGATCGATCTGAAGCATCGATCTTGTCATTCTGGAATCCATCGATCCGGTCTGATATGTACTATTCTTTATCAGTTTGCTCTGATATGTCCGATCGATCTGGTATGCCTAATTTCCATCGATCCGGTCTGAAATGCTTTGCCATCTTGCTCTGTTGAGTCCGATTGATCTGGTCAATCTGATTTCTATCGATCCGGTCTGAACTGTTTTGTCATCTTTAAAATCTCATCGATAAGGTTCGGAACTAACACATTTGTTTCTGAGCACGATGTCCAGTGGCTAGACAACGTAGAAATAAGAACACAGTTGGAAGAAGCAAGGACAATTATCATGCATAGGAAGAATAGCTAAAAAATGCATGCGAGATATAACGAAGTGTTGAAACAAAAGGAGGAGCTCGACAACATCGTTGCACAGCTACATGCTCAAATCGAAAGATTAAAACAGGAAAAGGAAGCAGTGGACAACGACCTGAGCAACACAAAAACAGCTGCAATGATGTTGATCCAAGAAAATGAGAAACTCGTGAAAGAAAATGAGGCACAAACATCAATGGTTAAAAGAATTAAGAACAGATGGGACCGAATGGCCAAGAAAGAAAGCGACCATACGTACCCCTCCTTGAAAAGGGCCAGGAGGTCAAAACGAAAAGACTCTACTGAAAAAGAAAAAGTTCAACCAAAAAAGGCAAGTAAAGATATAATAGCATTGCAAGACGATGATGATTTTGAAGTTGCAACACGCTGCAAAGACAATAAGGAGGACGGGCCTTTCAAGTTCAAACCCCGAAATGTTATGTTCAAACGGTTGACAAAAGTAAAACGAGAATGGTTAATGAAATTCAACAATGAGCATGGACAATGGTGACTTGTTTTATTTTTTTAATAGTAAATTAATTCAACTAGATGAAACCAATAAATGTTGCAATTTATCATTGTGTGCATGGGAGTGATTTGGCGAGACGATAGGGCAGAAACACAGTTACCCGTTATATATATTGGAGTCATACTTAACGGACTTTCAATTCCCAATGATGTAAACGATTTATCAAAAGAGTTGTTCACTTGTCTATTTTCTTGATGTTCAATTAACTCATTGCCAAATGTTTATCACGCATTTCAGATTGTTGACTGCTGGAGCATCCTTATTGATAGACAGGTTGAGAAATGGGCAAAAGAAGCCTTGCTATGTTTTTGATTGCTTGTCTTGGGTAATAAAACACAAGTTATTAATTTTAATTTCTTATAAAATTCATGTGTATCAAATTTGTTCGTGCTGCTTGACAAACATTACGTTTCAAGGAGATCACGAGAGATATATTGCCAAGAGACATCAAACCACCAAATAAATGAGAAGATTGCCCAAGCCATGGAACATAGATTCCTTATTTTTCCTATAAAGACATGCGACAGTGAGGACCCATCGGTGACTACTGGCTACCATTGGACATTGCTCGTATTTGACGTGCAGGAATCGAAGTGGACACACTACAATTCAATAATGCCACGCAGGGAAGAAGTAACTGATCACTACTTCAAGAAAGCCAAAATACTGGTAATTTGCGTTACATTTAAGAGTTATTTTCTACAATTACTATAAGTATGTTGACAAAAGAATATGAACTCGTACCCAATTTACAGAAAGAACAGAGTGATTGAGAATTACCCTATATCAAAGGGTATACAATACACTCCTAGTGAAAAAACATTTCAAATTGAGCCGTATATAGAAGCTGCACAGCAGAAACCTAGGTTCGTCGACTGTGGCATCTTCGTTTGCATGAATATGGAAAAGATTATGAGAGGACAACCGGTGCCAAAGCATTGTAGCGTGGACTACAATACATATTACAGGGTAAAGATGGTGAAGATGATTATTCATGACGCAAGATTGTTACAAAATGATAAACTGAAGCTTTAGCCTGTGTAAAATAACGGATGAAATACAATTGAAAAAAGCACACTTGGTGCATGTAGATTATAACTGGTCCATGTAAATTATCACTGGTGCATGTAAATTGTATCTGGTGCATGTAATTATAATTGGTGCATGTAAATCATAATCGGTGCATGTAAATTATCCTGGTGCATGTAAATTATAATTGGTGCATGTAATTAGAACTGGAAATGTATATTATAGCTGGTGCATGTAAATTATCAATGGTTCATGTAAATATAACTAGTGCAACAAATTATCACTGGAGCATGTGAATCATAACTGGTGCATATAATTGTAAATGGTCCATGTAGTTATAATTGGTGCATGTAAATTATATCTGGTACATGTAAATTATAATTGGTGCATGGAAATCATAACTGGTGCATGTAAATCATAACTGGTGCATGTAAATTATAACTGGTGTATGTAATTATAATTGGTGCATGTAATTATAACTTTTGCATGTAAATCATAAATGGTGCATCTAATTGTAACTGGTGCATGTAAATTATAACTGGTGCATGTAAATCATAACTAGTGCATGTAATTTATAACTGGTGCATGTAATTATAACTGGTGCATGTAAATATAACTTTTACATGTAAATCATAACTTGCGCATCTAATTTTAACTGGAGCATGTATTTATAACTGGTGCGTGTAACTTATAACTGGTGCATGTAAAATATAACTGGTGCATGTAAATTATAACTGGTGCATGTAATTATAATTGGTGCACGTAATTATAACATTTGCATGTAAATCATAACTGGTGTATCTAATTGTAACTGGTGCATGTAGTTATAACTGGTGCATGTAAATTATAACTGGTGCATGTAAATAATAACTGTTGCATGTAAATGATAACTAGTGCATGTATGGTGCATGTAATTATAACTGGTGCATGTACTGGTGCATGTAATTATAACTTTTGCATGTAAATCATAACTGGTGCTTGTAATTATAACTGGTGCATGTAAATCATAACCGATGCATGTAAATTATAACTTGTGCATGTAAATTATAACTGATGCATCCTAATCATAAATGGTCCATGTAATTATAACTGGTCCATGTAAATTATAATTGGTGCATGTAAATTATAACTGGTGCATGTAACTCTAACTGGTGCATGTAGTTATAACTGGTGCATAGAATTATAACTGGTGCATCGTAATTACACCTGGTGCATGCATATTATAACTGATACATGAAAATTAACAGCTGCACAGAAAATCGTACATCTTATAATTGATAGACAATCATTTGTTAAAAATTACATGTGCGTAATTTTTTTTCCCAAAATCAGCAAATAGGCTCTTTACAAGTTTTTCTATTGTGCCCATGTTTGTTACAACGACTATAACGGAACTGTCTAATTTTTTCACATTTAGATCGAATTATTCTTTTCTTTGGACGACCTGGTTGCCTTTTTGTTTGCGGTGGTAATACATGTGTTTCCATTCCCATCAGAGGAACATTACCTTTGATGTCTTGGAACGGGTAAAATGACTCCTTCATAACATAGGCTGTACGTACTAACATGGAAATATCTGTCAACTACTTCATCTGTTGGCACTATATTCCTCATGAATACAGCTATAATATGAGGACATGGGAATCCATCCAACTGCCACTTTAGTATGAACATGTTTGATTGTCAAGGCAAACAGTAACTACAGGGCGGGAAAACACTTCAAAGTAGCAATGCGAAGACAGCTTCACATTCCAAGCACGACCTCCATTTACATAAGATGCCCATTTCTTTGCCCATTTCTTTTCCATCCGAGCGCACAACACCTGTGATGCCCCGAAATTAATTAATTGTAATTTGGGCATTAATTATGTTTATATGATGAATTATGTTGATAATTGATTTATTTGTTGGAATTAATTATCATGTTGAAATGCTTAGTCACATGATAGGCTTGACCCGGGGGTTGCATTTCAAGGTGCATGTTATGCATATTAGAAAATGGGGTGTTAACATGAAGTATTTGTATTAATTGTTAATTATGAGGAAGATGTGAATTTAGTGTAAGTTTGTTGCATTTTTGTAAAATGCTTTTAAAATACCATATTGGGGTATTTTATACATCATGTTAACTTTGGGTTCAAATTTTAATTAACTTATAACCCCTTTAATTAACTTATAACCCCTTTACCCCACTACACTTTACTCACTTTACCCTTTTCACTTTAAATCCCCAAATCACTCTCAAACCCTAACCCACCTTTCATTTTCGATTTTGAGCTAAAGTGGAAGGAGAAATCTTCACAAATCCTTTGTTTTTGAGATTTATTGTAGGATTTGGAGTCCTTAAGAGGTATGAAACCATTCCTAAAGTTTTTATGATGTTTGGTTTGATTTTGAAGTGGGTTTTGATTGTTTGAAATGGGTTTATTTTGGGTTGGTGTGATTTTGGATGGGTGTAAGATTTTTAGTTGTTTAATGATGTAAAGTGAAGGTTTGAAGTGTTTTAATGTTATTGGGTTGTTGGTGAAAGTGTTGGTGAAGATGGGGAAGAAATGTAGTGCAATAATGGTGATTTTTCGATGCATAGGGATCGGCGATCGATCGCCCGTTCTAGGCGATCGATCACGACCCAGCAGTAGGCGCCAGTAACATTTGGCGATCGATCGCCACATTTGGGCGATCGATCGGCGAGGCTGGCGATCGATCGCGTCAAAAATGGCGATCGATCACCAAGAGCTGAAATTTTCAGTAACGTCCAGTATGATCTCGCGATAGATCGGGCCTGGGCGGCGATCGATCGCGAGATGTAAAAATATGTGTTTTTGAATTTTTTTGTGGGATTTTTGGATATTGGACTATATTTAGCTTCTAATATCGATTTGTATGGTTATGTAGAACCATCCCAGGTACGTAAGAAGTACGTAAGAAACGTACGGGCATCGAACGGTAACACATTTCTATACTATGACTATGCAATGATTGCACAAGTATTTACGTTGTTTATGATGATGATGTTTATGATGAATGAAGATGATATGATGTTCATGATGATGATCATGATAAGTAAGTTTATGATGATGATGTTTATGATGAGTAAAGATGATGTGATGTTCATGATGATGATCATGATAAGTAAGTATAAGATGATGATGTTTATGATATGATGATGATGTATGTGTTTAACTATGTTATTGAGAATGATTGAGTGTACTGGTAGTTGTTATGGGAAAGCGAGGAAGGTACTTACCGCTGACATAGCTAGCGAGGAGATTACATCCGCTATCAAGGTGTAACGAGGGGTAATCACAGTACCGCTATATGTCGAAGCGAGGGGGCCAATTGTTCCGCGGACATAACAAGACCAGAAACATCCCCATTTCTCAATAACATTGTGGATTATGAGCATATATGTGAAGTATGATTTTAATCATTTATGTCAAGAACTAATGATTATATGCATGACTATGAAACGGGGACAACCAAAGTGGGTTAATGCGATTAACCAGGAAGTACATGTTACGATTATTTCCATGCATTTATTTATATGCCATTACCTTATGATGCTAAGTAATGATGTACATGCTCATGATGGGTTGTTCTTGTAGGTACACTTTTGGACCGAAGGGCTAAGGGTCGGGTTGAGGCAGTGAGCTAAAAGGAGCATGAAAGAACATAGGATACAGGATTTTGATAGTCGCTACTCTAGGAGTAGTGTAATTTTATAGCTTTAACATTCATTACCAAGAATGTAATTATTAAGTTTTGAAATTTTATTTTTGGCCTGTAATCTTATTAGCTCAAAGCTACAACCGGAACCCTAAGATGTTATAAATGCATGATTAGTCCATAATATGTGATTATAATGATGTTAAGGTAGGAAGACCCTACAACACCCCACTCCGTTTGCATGCCAGTAATCTTCTATCAGAAAACAAACACATCAACTTAACTCTAATACAATCAACCATATGCGTAATACGAAGACCCCTTGCATCTAAGATCCATGAAGTGAAGGACTCCGCTCCATTTGAGTATATCTCTCCATATCTCATCCCAGTAGAATATGCGTTTGTCCATTTATCCAATGAAAGTCCCTGCAAAAAAGATTCCATATTTTGTCCGCTTTCTCGTTTTAAAATAGTGAGTTTCTCAATAAAAATAGCCATCGTCGGGGAGTATGTACATTCATCCAGCAGGAAACATAAACTCTCACGAAAGTTGTTTGAAAAGTGTTTGCCAGAATATCTGTTACGCAAGTTGCACTTTAAATGGTATAAACAAAAAAAGTGTTTCAGAGATGCTTCAAAAACAACTGGCAGCGCCTCCATCAGACCCAACATTACGATCAGATATATATACAACATCTTCCCAGTTATCTAAAATATTAGCCAAACAAGATAAAAACCAACGCCCATTATCATAGTTCTCGGAGTCAACTATAGCAAACGACAACAGGAACAAACCTACGAGATAAAACATAAATTATAACTGGTGCATGACCTTGCTATTAATAACTGGTGCACGTAAATTATAACTGGTGCGTGTAATTATAACGGGTGCATCATAATCATAACTGATGCATGTAAATTATAAATGGTGCATGTAAATTTTAACTGGTGCATGTAATCATAACTGGTGCAACTAAATCATAACTGGTGCATCTATTTGTAACTGGTGCATGTAAATTATAACTGGTGCATGTAAATTTTAACTGGTGCATGTAAATCATAACTGGTGCAATTAATCATAACTGGTGCATCTAATTGTAACTGGTCTATCTATTTGTAACTGGTGCATGTAAATTATAACTGATGCATGTAATTATAACTGGTGCATGTAAATTATAATTGGTGCATGTAAATGTTAAATGGTGCATGTAAATCATAACTGATGCATCTAATTGTAACTGTTTCATGCAATTATAACTGGTGCATGTAAATTATAACTGGTGCATCCTAATCATAAATGGTTCATGTAATTATAACTAGTGCATGTAAATTATAACTGGTGCATCCTAATCATAAATGGTCCATGTATCCTAATCATAAATGGTCCATGTAAAAACAACTGGTGCATGAAACAAATAACTGGCGCACAAAATAAATAATATTTGGCGACAAAATTTAAAACCATCAATTTACCTTGGTTCCCATCCTTAGTCGTGGCAGACAGAAGGGTGCCCTTGAATCTGGATTTAAGAAATGTTCCATCAAGGAATAACATTTGGCGACAAAATTTAAAACCGTCAATACTAGCACGAAACAAAACAAACAAATGGGAAATCGGTTGTTGTCGTCAACTTCAAGCTTTGCAAAACTTCAGACATTTATCGTTCTCACCGCGTAAACGTATGAATATTCAGTTCTTGGAACGACTCATCATAATTTCCGAAAGCAATAGATCTAGCTTTCTCCACACTTCTCCATGCCTTATTGTACGTTATATCCAAGTCGTAATCTCTCTTCATTAACTCACATACATCGATTGCAGAGAAGGTTGGATTTGAAAACACTCGTTCAACAATAATTTCATATATCAGAACTGAACTCATCCTTTTTGATTTGTCCTTCATCACTCTCAGCCCACATGTGTGCATGTTTTGCAACTTTTTTATGTAGAAAGACCTATCTATTCTTGATACACTAGCATTCACAAACCAACCACAACCCTCATCATGCTTTCTAACACACTGGGCCATTACCCTATCCTTATTGTTTTTACATAGTTGAAATCAAACCCAACCTCAACCGAATATTTACTTAATTCACAGCGAAACTCTTCTACACCACCAGTTTACCAACCCTACTAATATTTGATGCTCAACCAGAACACAACAACAACTTTTCTTTGGCCTTTAGAATTACACATTTGAAGGTCAGAATCATATCCTACAGATGAGTTACATCCTTGTGCACGTAATTCACTTACATCGGCAGGTTCTGTATACCAACATGCTTCACCTACACCACTATTTTGCCTACTATCTCCGGGCACATCTGTCTCGCATGCACCACCACATTGAAACGACACATTACCACCACCGTCGACAGTCTACCAATTCATACTTCCCGAAGAAACTGCATGATATGCATTTTTTTCATCATAAACATCAATTGTCACCAAATGAACATCTATAATCTTACATAGAATAAACATATTTCTCATATCATCCTCATTACTCAAACAACATTTAGGGTGTCCAGGTACAATAGTTTAAAGACATTGCATCAAAGTTGTAATCATGCCATTTACCGATTGCAATAGATTTTAACTCACTGTATGAAAATGTGGGATTCACATTTAAAAACTTGCGTTTCATCTCTTTTCAAGACAATCATAAATCCAAAATCCATCGCAACAGATACGAAAGCAAAGAAAATCACAAAATTATAAAATACCTTCTGAAACTTCCCTAAATCGATTAACAGGAACGAAAAGCAGACATCGTAAATGCCTCGTTGAAACGAATCGTAAATGCCTCGCTGAAACGATTCGACTGAAATTATTTTCGAGGTTTTTACTCGGAGAAAACGAGCGAACGTGAATTCAATTTTTTTCAAATGTGCCGCCCAAACAAACCTCGAATTCTTCAGTTAGATTTTAGGGTTTTCTCACTACAAGTGTATTTCTGATATAAAAATAGACCTGTTAAAATCTTAAGTTTGAAAATTGGACTTAAGTGAGAAGTTATATCTCCACCATATATTTATTTGTACACTTTTTAAAATTGGATATTTTTATGAAAAACTTGTTTGGTAAGAGCATTTAAACGTAAATTTCCCAAAAAATTTGGGAGTGCGGGGAAAAGGCCTGATACTTTATCAATTAAAATTTATAATCTTAATTAAACTTAGGAATAAACTTATCTAAATATAGATGTAGAATTGAACGTTTGACGCTTTACCAAAAATTATAGCTGGTGATAACGATGCAAGTCAAATATTGATCCTATAATAGTACCAAACATCTATTCAATTTGGCATCTTGATAGCATTTATCATATATTTTCGGGCATCAAATGTCTCATGTACTTAACTGTCACCCAATCTGTGATTTTTTAGGATCGTGTAGAAAATAAATGTGATTATATATATTTATATATGTTAGATCTGGCGGTGTGAATTTTCTTATATATGAGGCCGTTCATGTATGAAATTTTACATTATTATATATTATCAAATATAAAATACTATTCATCAAATGTATATAAAATACTATATAATAATTAACAAAACCCAATTAACTAGTATTTGTATAATAAGTGTGCTACTTATCAGATAATTAGTTAACTACAAATGTGAATTTTTTACAAAGTGAAGCAATTTACATATGGAATTTTATCATATAACTGAAGTTTAAGTAGTGTATGATTGTGGTACTTATCAGATAATTAGTTAACTACCGACCACATAACAACATAATTAAGGTTGTCATTAGTTAACTTCAGGCTTTTCCAGAAATAGTTTTGTTGATTAACAACTAATTATTGAGTCTTGCTAGAGTATTAGGGCATGTCTGAGAGTTTTACTGAACAAAATAAGGTTTGGCTCTCAACTAACCCATCCGAGAAGTCTACATTAAATCATGATAAAGAAGCAAAAAAATCATCATGTGACTCACAAAATCGAAAATTCCTCGGATTTGTCAAATGGGATCCTGAAAATTCATGCCTTGAAACTTAGATTTGTTTCTTTTTCATGGATTGTTTGTTGTTGTGCATCCACACTATGAAAACCTGCCTCTTAACCCCAACTTCACTGCAAAATTGTTGAACTTCTTGATCATCTTGTTTCTGAATTCTCCACTCGAGCTTTTCAGCGAATTCATGCATTCGATCCTTCTGTTCTTGGCTGAATTTTGTACGGTACCTCTTCTTGGAACCTGAAACCGACGGCTGCATCGATGCATGTCCGCCAATGCCGGAGTGGAACATGTTGAGATCCTCCCTGGATGTCTCCGCCGCAGCGCCTCCTCCGTTTCCCCCGAAATTCACCACTGTCAGCGGTGTGGAGTGTTCGTGGTGATTTTGCTGGTGCCCGCGTGGGGTATTTTGGTCGTGAAGTAATGGGTTTGGCCGGTGGATGTTTTTTTTGCCGGAGTTGGGAATATTCGGGTGGTAAATATGGGATTGTTGCTGCCGCAGCGGCTCGCCTTTGACTTCTTTCCGGTGAAAATTACGGTGGCAATCACAGGCTGCGCATCTTAACGCTTCCGGGGTACCCTCTTCCCCACTGGCCATGAATTCTCCGCATCCATCTACTATATGTCCACCGATGCCCGCAGCATGATTCTTTAAGCATTCTCTATATATAATCGAGGAAGTAATACGATTAGCACAATTAACGGCAGCCTCCGCCGTTGTTTCCGATGCAGCCGGTGGAGATAGCGGCGGGGAAGCTTGGGGTTGAGTTTCCGGAGCCTTTGAACTTGACGATCCGCCAGCTGTTGTGGTGGCTGTTGGAGCCGGATCTGGGTCTGGGGTGGGCTCTTTCTGTCCCAGAGGCTGCGGAGGAGGGTTCAGCTGGTGGCGGAGCTGCGGCAGAGGATGATTCTGGTGATCCAAGATTTGGGTAGGGCTGAAAATGGAGCTGCCGCGACGGGTGGAAACCGTTGCATTTCCTCTTCTATCAGTTGAAGTGGCAACCAAGGGAGCAAGAGGAAGCTTCACCGATGATTCTTGAGTGGTTTGTTGAGGAGTATAGTTCATAGAGTTTTGAATCCGTAGCATATCTCTTGCTTGGCCTCGGCGTTCCATTAATGAAACAAACTCTTCTTGAAAAATCTCGTCTCGTACAATAATTTCTTGTTAATCCCTTCTAAATCACCATCACCATAATCAAATCTTCTGCTGTTTCTTGTTAAATAACCTGATTAATCCCTCTAAATTGTTGATGATAATCAAGATTCTAATCTATGGGGTTTTTGGCTCTCTCTTGTTTTTGATTTGGACTTTTTTTAGTGCTAACCCCACCACTCCATTTTACCAACTCTCATCCCTATTCCCAGTAAGCACAGGGATAAAGATGAATTGACCACTCCCAAAGGCTTTATTTCAAGATAATCCAAAGAAACAATAATTAATCCAAGAATCTTGAAAATTTAATCTAAATTCGGACATGTACGACACTTAGAGGGACCCATTCTAACACATCATCTATTAAGCTAAACTAAACTAAATCAAAATTACCTTCATCAACAAATTTTTAAAACAACCGTCATCACCAACAAATCAGGTTCAGAAACTGTCGTAGAAACCCACAAAAAACTGTCAAAGCCGTCCTACTTTAGCCCTGATTAATTCAAGAAAATGGAGAGTTAACTAAAGTAAACAGACTTAAGGCAGAAAAGATATAGATAATACTTAAGTATTCAAGAAGATTGCGTGTTTCACAACAGCCATCCAAAGGATTCTAGGCCACAAAAGACTCCCACCATTAAAGAAAAGCAGAGGGGGAGGGAACAATGTTTGGTGTGTGTGTATTTGGGTGTTTTCTGTGAGTGCGCACTCAGGATTAAAGAGAGGTTCTGATAATAAATTTGATAAGTGATGAAGTGGGTTAACTATATGGGTGCATAAGATTGTGATGACACGCATTTTTTTCTGGAAAATACTTTTAAGGATCGGTTTGGTTTCTTACGATCAATCAATATGATTGATATAAAATGCTCAATATTAAATTTATGTATTTTTTATTTAAAATATATTTGATTTTAATATTGAGTTGGTGTAGCACTTGCCCAAAATCGGATGAATGCAATAATTTCCCAACTTTACTCCACAAAACAACCGACAACTTCATGTTGGTTCTCTTCCACAGCCTGCAGACTGGTCCATTGTCTATTATTGCCTCAACATCCCCCTCTCTCCACACACAGACGCGCACACACAACACGGAGAAACAAACACACACATATCTATTATATATTCTTGAGAAACTTAATGCAATGAAACCCTAAAACCATACATGATGGACCTCGAAAAAACATTTGCTAGTTTATATAATGTTGAGGTCCAAAACACAAACTCTGATTATATATATATAGATTACTTGAAGTATTTGAGACTGAATTACTATGGAATTTGTGTTTATAAACAAATAACGGGGAAATTGTCTACTTCGTCCCGTAACTTATCAGAGTTGGAGATTATTGCAGTAATTTTGTTTTTTTCTTAGTCATATTTCGTTCGAGTACTGTTGTGATGTTTAGGGGTGAACATTCGGTCTATTCGGTTACCGACCGAACAAAATAGACCAAACCGAAATAGCCGAATTATTTTAGAGAAAATCGAACCGACCGATTATCGTGCTAAAACCGATTTAACAAAAAGAAAAAAAATTCAAAAAAATCAACACCACCATTATACAAGACTTTGCTTATCTTTTAGCATACTTCATAGTAAAATGATATTTTAAAAATAAAATCTTTTGACCGATTCCATGATTCCATCATCCATAATTAGAGTTTTACAAATTATGTGTAGGACAATTTGCATTTTGGAGTTTTGGACAAAGAGACAATTAGACCCATTTCAAAATTAAAATGCATGTCCCAATGACCAAAAGCCCAAAACCTAATTATTGTAAACATATTTTAAAAAAAAATATTATTTAAAATTAAATCGGTTTAACCGATTTTTAAAATTGATAACCGAACCGATTTATTCACACAAAAAAAACCCGAATTTCCAATTTGACCGAACCGATTTTCCGAAATAATTCGGTTCAGTCGGTTAATTCAGTTTAACCGATTTTTTTCCTCACCCCTCGTGATGTCGGAAATTGGAAATTGTTGACATGGCACTAGAAAATTCTGATGTGGCATACAAAAATTAACGACGTATCACAAAAAAAACAAAATTGTACTATAATAAGATTCAATTTTGACAAATCAGAGGACAAAAACATAAAATTGGATAACTTATAGGACTGAAATCCCTAAAGACAATATATTCATAAAAGCCGAATATATTTTTTGTTAGAGAGAAATCAGTGTCGTGCTCCTCAGCGGTAGACAACGGTAGACGTTGGCTTCTAATGTTGCTAAGAAGGGTTATCAATCAAAACTAGAAAAAAACTTATTGGGTGCTGGCAATATATATCAGTTGAATTGCATAAAGGGTCTCTATTTTATTTTAATTGGCAAAAACTTTACATTTTTAGTTAAAGTCCTCATACTTTATAAAATCAGAAATCTAATCCAAAATGGTAATTAAATATAGTAGAAACAACTGAATTTTTTCGTGACATTTTAAAAACCACAAAAATTTGTTACTATAATAAATAATTGTATATTATGGAAAATATATAATTTGAAGACATGTAGTATAATAAATAGGTGCACAGAAAAAAACTTATTTGATGCTACGCCACAGGTGTAGTGCTCGGGGTGCATCAACCATATGGTGGGGGAAGGAAAATTGCTTGGACAAAATGGGAAAGGTCACCAAGGATAAGGGAGGGTTAGGAGTGAAGAATATTTATAATTTCAATTGTGCACTTTATGGAAAGTGGTATCGGAGAATGGTTGGTGAAAATGATAAAGTTTGGGTCAAGATTCTACAATCCAATATGGGGAGGGCGGGTGTGTTGGGTTTTCATCCCCCGGCGTCAGATCCAAACACAACGAAAATAAACATAAATAGAACTAGACCCGAGGTCGCGCCTGACTCATATATTAAACATGCAAATATCAAATGTAATGCACGAAAAGAGATTACCGTTCACCGACGTAAATTAATCTGATGGCGGTGATCTTCAAGTTCAATCAACCTGACCAGAACTACAAGCTCAGCACCAGTTCTAATGTGATGTCGGTTTTTCTATGAGATAGAGTGTATAGAGTGGAATGACTGAGAGTCTCTTAACCCTTAGAGATGATTCATATTTATAGTTGTAATAGGTTAGCTAATTGGCTAGGGTTCATAAAGCAGATCAGACCAACGTTTAGCTTGTTGGACATTTATGCCAACAATCTCTCACTTGCCCAAAAGCCAACACAAAACTACAAACTCATAATCCAAGCAACTAAATCCAATTGGACAACTTGATGTACTACCAATGTACATAATTATGAGACACAAATACATCAAACATTTTAATTTTAGAACTTTCTATAAATGAAACATTTTCAAATATAGAAAACTCCACTAAAGTGAGGAGCTTTCAAAAATTAAATTCATTTATTCTAAATCACTCAATTTGAGCACTTAACATTTAAATCCCAATTTCTCATCGATAGATCGGCGGCCGGTTGGTTGTGACACATCGAGGCTCAAGTGTATCATAGCAGTAGGATCACAACCTTTGTGATTTTTAGAAGTCAAACAACTTCTTTGGGTTTATCTTGAATGCCCCATTGTCAATTAAACTCATTTAATAGACAATGTCTGAAATATAATTCCAGCAACAACCTACTGATCGTGGGTAGCGCCTAGCATATGCGCTTCACAAAGACCTAGATAAAAATGACTAGCAACGTACGAAAACCTGTGTGTCATAGTTAGCGTGCAGTACATTACTTTCACTCATATGTCCCGATTGAATCTATGGCATTGGTTGATCGAGGCCATTATGATTTCAATAACTCTGTATTTGTTTCACGTGATATGATTCATTGTGTGCGTATATGAAAAACTCTTTTTTCACAAGTACTACACACTCTGGCTAGAGATCCTTGAATCATATAGAGAAAAACACATATCCTGGTTCATCAAAATCAGTGGTGAATCCCCAACGATAATTATAGGCCTCTAAGAACATCACTGAATACCCAAAACAACTTTATGACCCGCATGTGATTATCATTAAATTAAAGTAAGCAACTATCTATCAAGACCCTAATGATGCCTCGGGTCATGAGGAGTAATGGTGCACAACTATGACTAGGAATTTATACTTGACAAATGGTAAGCACTTATAGAATTTTGAGTAGGATCGTTCAGTGAACTCATTCATAATGAGCACCTATTCATGTGTGCTGACTTCTCCAAGCCAACGCTGAAACTCGGCGCACTACAATAGACACATCATGAATGCCAGTTTCTAACAAGCATATAACGATCCCATTCTCGAAGGCTCATCGACCAAGTATATTTAAAAAGCGCAATCGAGAATGTATTTCATTGTCACCATCATATGCGTAACCACATTACATAGACTACAGCATCTCAATGACTTCATCAATGCATCATGATGCATGTGTAAACAGATGAAGAAGTGACATATATATTAATATTCAAACAAAGATTTGTGATAATAAGATTACAAGTACAATCAATCAACTATTGATTTACGTAAATCACATACGACAACATTATCTTTCACTTTATCAAATCCAACTACTCATGTGACTCAAGACCATCTTCCCAAGATGTGTGACATACACCAATCGTTGTAAAGGCATTATAAGTGGATTCACTATATTTTTCTGTTGAAACAATACTCTTGATGATAATATCGCATCTACCATCTCTCTCGTTAGATGTTTATCTCAAATCTTTCATGGAGAAAATTAGTAGATAATAATGCTTTAATTGATTGATCCAATACCATTCACAGTGAGTATGATATAATCGACTTAAAGCACTACAAATGTAACCGCGCTCCCACTATCCTTTTTGCACACACATGTCACTTTCGGATTTTTAACAAAACCAACATTTTGATAACGTTATCAATCGGATATTCTTGCTCCGGGGCGCCTTCTTAGGCCTATAAATGAACCTCTAGAGTTTTCAAACATTTTGCCTACTCCCAGAAGTTGTGAACACATTTGGCTGCCACATTTCTACCTCAATGTCACCATTGAGAAATGTTGGGTACACATCCATCTATTATATCTCATATTCATAATACAAAGATATAACTAATAAAATCCAAGTAGACTATAGCATCACAATTGATGAAAATTTCATCACAGACAACTCTTTGCCTATGAGAATAACCTCTGCCCATCAGTTAAGCTTTAAAGGTTGCTACCTTCCCATATACTCTAAGCTTTCGCTTGTAGATCCATTCGCAGCCAATGTGAACAATTTCCTCAAGAGAATCTACTAAGATACATACCTTATTAGAGTATATGAAGTCCATTTAGGATTTCTTTGATTCTCTTCAATGTCCTGAATCGATGTCCAACATCGTCTCCTTGAAAGTCTTAGGATCACATCCATGGTCAAAACCATTTTACTACTTTCTTGGAGAAAGTGCAATCTATTTAGAGTTCATGGAACACTTTCAGATCTCCTTGGTGTGGTACTTTAAAGGTCTGATTGACTCAATTAATTTCATTGCTTCCACGTGTCCAGCGGTTTGTGGTTCTTGAACCCCTTCAAGTTACATTATCTCGTCATTCTTTTTATAGGAACATTTTCTCTAGAAAGACTACACTCGTGGAAACAAACTCTTTGTCTCTAATTGATAATATAAAGTCCACAAAATAGCATAAGATGGATCAATTATCCAACTCATCTCCCACTGGCTGCTTCACAAAAGCAGAACAATCTCAAATCTATATTTGAATTTTCTTTTTTAGTACATATTGTATATGGAGTTTTGATCACTGCATTTGTATGAATTATGTTCAACAAATATGTAACTTTAGAGAGCTATTGGGAGAGAATCACATTCTCTTTAAGATAACTCAATTTCCTCTTGCACTAATATTTAGTGCTCCACATAAACCATCAGCACATGCCAAAGATATGTGGGGTTTAAGTTATCATTATTTTAATTCTTTAAACACAATCATACTAATTGTTCATAAGTTCATCAAATTTAATGAAAAGTTCATTCTTAAAAATACGACATATCACATTCGCAAATTTAAAAGAATTTTACTCTCTGTCAAAACAGGAACAATGTTTAATTAAATATGGAACAAATACACAATTGTTCAAAACCAGTTCCAAACCAGTTTAACATTTTACATTAAATAAATGTTTCTAACAACTTTTGCAACACCTCTTGCTACAATACTTAGCCTCAGGTAGGTGTCACATTCCTAGGGCTCTCTACCCTTCTCAACATACAACTCTTTGCAAATATGTGAGCACAACTGGTATCATATACCAAAGAAGTAGAACAAATAGAAACATTGATTTTAATATAAAACATACCCTTTCTAGAGCGCTTCTAGTCTAGGTATTCCTTTCAATTTTGCGACAGCGACCAACAGTGAAAATATAGTTGATTATCCTTTTTAGTTGCTACTATATTCATTTCATCTTTTGAGTTCGGGAACCCATTCCCTTTCTCTACTTTATCATTGAATCCTTCCTACCAGTTGTAGAAGATTCAACAAGAAGAACACGTTTCTCCTTTGAATCAAGGACTCGTGAGTTTCCACATTTTGTCTATAAGATCAATCTACAGCCAATAAATGAGGTATTGTCACATTCAAATTTTCCAATTTCTCAACAAGAGATAGTTTTCTTACACCATGCTCATAGAACGAAGCCCCATCTTACAGGTGAAATTAAAATACCTCTTTTGAAGTCGTGAGTCTCAGTAATCGCTTTCATTCACCTAACAACATTTGCAGGTTTGGACAATATCAGCAGTGTGAGCAAATTTCTCATATCTATGTTGAAACTCATTCGACATTAATGCTATCATATAACGCCTTGTCTCGAGATCATCATACCATTACTTCTCAAGTTAGTTGATATCTTCATCAGACGAACTCGAGAGTCACTTCAACAAGAGGCTCCCATCAAAGGTATATAGTAACTTTTTAGAAGCAAACACCATTTTAAATTACGTAGCCAACCAGAATAATTTGGTCCGGTTAATTTGTTTGTATCGAGTTGACGTAATCAAATTCACGGCAATCACAATATGAGCAAGATCAGAAAATATGTAAGACTCCAATTACTAAAGAACAGTAATCACTCATCTTAGACAAGGAATAATTGAAAATTTAAACATAACTCCAAACAAACCAAAGTTTTCATATAAAAAATAAATCATCAGGGTAAATTAAAGGATGTTCATGTCCTTAACACTAGTATCAAGAGGAAGCATTATACAACTGAGTACACTAAATCAAAAAGATTTACAAAACATGACTAACATATTGATAGGGTTGAATATTACGCGTTTTTATGCTATGATATGTATATGTTTTCGTGTTGATTTTTGATAATTTTATGGTATATGGTATATATTTCTCTATTTTAGGAATCAATGTTGAAATTCATAAAAGGGGAAGAAATCAAGCTAAAATGATGAAAAAATGAATTAAGTTGAAGAAAAGAGGAAGAAACCAGAATCCAAGACACATGTTGCTCCTTTCTCCTCAAATTACTATATGTTCGAGCCATGTTTTGGAAATGTGGTCCATATAAAAGTTGTATAACTTTCTTTTATCTTCGCGTGGACAGCTGATTCATCAAATTCGGAGTTCTTATGAGAAAGTTACGGCCAAAATACGAAACTAGCCAGAAGCTGAAAAAGGCGAAGAAACTTACTGTGATTTCCGATCGATCGAGCAAGCTTTTCAGATCGATCGAGAAAGGCTGAAAACTGAGCAAAAATCTTACTGGAAGGCTCGATCGATCGGCTCTTCTGTTCGGATCGATCGGGACGAGCAGTTTTCATTAAAATACCTTCCTTGTAGAGTTTGGATGCAATAGGGAAGTCCATAATTCTTTCCCCTATATATTATACACAAAATCACAACCCATATGAGATTTTGAACCCTAGGAAAAGCCTCCACACATCCATACCCATTCACCATCCAAACCACACACCATCTTCTTCCTCCAATCCATCTCACGTCCACTATAACCTCCATCTTTCTTCCATATATCATACACCCATTCACCATCCAAACCTCTCTTTCCTTCACTCCTCTCACACATCCACCTTTTCTTCCCCACCATCAACCTCCATCCTTCCATCACCATCATCCATCATCACCACTTCACCCTAGGAATTGGAACAACCCAACAAGGCGATAAAAAGAGACGATCGAGAAAGAAGCAAGAGAAGGAGCGAAGATCTACAACCGGAGTCGACGCTGGGAGTTTTTCTTTGTATTTAAATTCTTAGTTTTGTTGTGTTTTGATTTATTACGAGGAACTAATTTTATTTATCGAGGCTAGGCGAACCTTTGTTATGAACCTTCGGTTTGATGATTTAAGGATTGAATTCTTATAATTCTTTGCGTATGTTTTATGTTCTTCATGCTTTTGGAGGTTTGATCACCTTTGAATGATGTTAGTATCGTAATTGAGATCGAGAGATGATTTTATGATACTGAATTAATAACTCATACCATGGATTTAAGACCGAGATCGAGAGATGACGTCAAATACATGCGTGATAGCCATAGATTTTTATAATTGAAAGCTAGGAGTTTTCATGGATCTTTTGCAACATTGAATTGTTAAATAAGTGAACGAGAGTTACTTACTGCAATTTGGTGTTAGGTTTAATATAGCTCGAGAGAGTGTATTAGATAAATTGGGAGAACTCGTCACCTTAGAAATATTTGAATATTCAATCGAGAATTGTAGGGAATTACATTGGTGAGCCAAAGTCTCGATAATCTTATCTTGTGGATTTTTCTCGTTTACTTTTATTGACTTGGTTGGATTAGAGTAGTTTAATTATCAATTTATTATCGTAGGTTAAATATAGTTAAAAGACATCTTATTTGGTACTTACTTGTTAGTCTCTGTGGGTTCGACAATCCGTATCTTCCTATCTATACTAAAACTTGACACCGTGCACTTGCGGTCTAAAACGCTAGATTGGAATTAATTGTTTAAAATAAAAGCGATCAAGTTTTTGGCGCCGTTGCCGGGGACTAACTTTAGTAATATTAAACGAGAAGCTTTGACTGTAATTTAACCATTTTTTTTTTCTTCTTTGTATATATTTATAAAAAAAAAGAGTATATTTAATTGTTTTATTTGTTTTCCTTGCGAGGTACTTGTGATGCTTCATCAACAAGTCTTCACAAGATTTGCCCAACAATATTCAGAGCCGTTTTATGCAGCGTGGGGAAGATTCAATGAATTGGCAGACACATTCCGGTATCACAACTTTTCGAACTATACTCTTCTGCAATATTTCTTCAAAGGTTTGGATGCACAAACACGAGAATGGGTATTTAGCGGAGCACTGGTGACTGGGAGTCCCCTGGTTGATAGAGATGAGAACAGTGTATTGCACCTGTTCAATGATATGGCGGACTTCGATCATCACTGGCATTGTGATCCTTCACTACAAGGTTGGAGTCACCAATACCCACCGGAGCCTCACTACCCTATTGATACGCCACAACCATTTGAACTTCGCGAAGAGAGGAGAGATAGTTCTGCAGAGGTCACAACTCAGTTAGAGGATACCTTAGTGAGATTCATGGCATCAACTGAGAACAGTTTGGAGTGCCAAACCAACTCTATGCATCACCTGGAGCAGCAAATGGCGGTCCTCATGGAAACAATTTCAACTAGCTGCCAAGAGGAAGAGATGAGGGCTACAAATCAAGAGGCGACGAATCGAGTTTGGTTATATGATGACGATCACTCAACCAACCAAGTTTGGGGAAGTGATCCTCCTAGTGTGGAAGATTTAAAGGAACTTGAGCCTCGTCAAGAGATTGAGACTACTTCAGAGATGTTATACGAGGAGTTCCCATGTGAAGATGAGTCGAGTGTGATGTTGGAAAGGGAAGAAACTTTCGAAGATTCCTATTTGAGCCCATCGATGGAGACATGTTCTCTGCCATATGTGGATCAGTATTTTCCATCGATGCCAACTTCACCGCACTACATCTTCCAAGATTTGAAGTCAAGTCAAGAATCATCCTCCCATTCCTACCACTTCAAGATAAATGTTGTTGGAGCGACGAGCGTACACTGCTACAATCTTGCCAATCTTGAGGGCATACTGAATGAAGACCCATTAGTGGCATCATACGATACTTACTATGGGCGGCAACCGCTCTTTGATGGTTGCTTCTGATGGTCAAGCCGACGACTAAAAATCAGCGCTTCTTGGGAGGCAACCCAAGCGTATCCTTTTGCTATTTAGTTTTGTTTATTTTTAGCTTTTGCCTTTAGTTTGTTTATCTCTCATGTCGACTATTTTATTTGCATTCTTCTCTTGCTAGGTACTCAGTTGGAGCGATGAAACACTACAACAGTGGAGCTTTCAAAAGCAAATCTTCCTCAACCCTCATGCAAGCGTCTTGATCAGGGGAGTTCACTTTTTCCCTTTTGATTCTATTAAACATTGAGGGCAATGTTTGATTTAAGTTTGGGGGAGTAGTAGCTTGCATGTTTTACTTGTTTTAACCACTTGTTGTGTGCTTAAATTACACTTGAATCGTCCGATTATTATGAGCTAAATGTTTTTTTATGAGTTCAAACTTGAGAAAAGGAATGAATTATAGTAGTGACTATTCAATGAGGATTTTGATCTCACTATGCATATGAACTTGATTTGTAATTGGACTTGTACATGAATATCCTAATTTTAGTTAGCATGTCAAGAATGAGGAATACTTTGAGCATAGAGAGTCATGATCTTGTGGATTGCATGTTGAATAGTGATAATTGTTGTGAACTTGATGATTTGTCTTGAGCATCTTAGAGCTATCATAGAACTTATTTGATGATGACACTTTGAGGCGAAATTTTATAGTTACAAACTTGATTTGGAAATGATCTAGGCGATCTTTGACACGTTTGAGCCTTTCAAGCTTACCTAGTCTATATCAATCCCTAGTGTCCTATTTGAGCTTTATTGAAAAAAGAATGGTATATGCATTGCATATAATTAGACCCCATTCGACATTCTTGGCAAACTCATTATACTTACCCTTATTTGAGCCTAAATGAAAAAGTTATCCTTACCCTAAGAGAGTATAATGAATTCCATTCGATGCACGTAAATTGTTATATCCTGATGAGCTTATTGAAAAATATTGATGAATGAGAAAAGAAAAAGATAGACAAAGAGCCTTGAAAAGAAAAAAATAAACATATAAGACCCAAAGTGGCCAAGGCTATAAAAGAAAAAGGAGAGAAGCTCGATGTGTGCGAAACATTTGAATTGTAAATGATTATACTCTCTTCTTTGCGCTTATCCTATCTTTTCTTTGAAGCCAACACCAAAGGCCTTACATTACAAGCTTAAAAAGTCCTTTTGATCCAAGTCTAGGGAGTAACTATCATTAGTGGAGAAGTTGTTTGAAAATAGGCTTATAGGGTGCTTGATAATAATCTCGACTTTGAGTTGATTAACATGATTTGATCTTGAATATGTGCATGAAACTTGAGACTGACTATATCACACACACACGTTCCGATTTTGAGATATGTTGCTTGAATTAGGAGAAAACATGTCTTGTCAACTTTTGTATATGTGCATGAGATTTCTGAGAATAAAATAAGTCATGAAATAATTGTTTCAAGTATCAAGAATGAACTCTACCTTGTGATTTTAATGCTTAATCGAGGACGATTAAGTGATAAGTTTGGGGGAGTTGATAGGGTTGAATATTACGCGTTTTTATGCTATGATATGTATATGTTTTCGTGTTGATTTTTGATAATTTTATGGTTTATGGTATATATTTCTCTATTTTTGGAATCAATGTTGAAATTCATAAAAAGGGAAGAAATCAAGCTAAAATGATGAAAAAATGAATTAAGTTGAAGAAAAGAGGAAGAAACCAGAATCCAAGACACATGTTTCTCCTTTCTCCTCACATTACTATATGTTCAAGCCATGTTTTGGAAATGTGGTCCATATAAAAGTTGTAGAACTTTCTTTTATCTTTGCGTGGACAGCTGATTCATCAAATTCGGAGTTCGTATGAGAAAGTTACGGCCAAAATACGAAACTCGCCAGAAGCTGAAAAAGGCGAAGAAACTTACTGTGATTTCCGATCGATCGAGCAAGCTTTTCAGATCGATCGAGAAAGGCTGAAAACTGAGCGAAAATCTTACTGGAAGGCTCGATCGATTGGCTCTTCTGTTCAGATCGATCGGGACGAGCAGTTTTCATTAAAATACCTTCCTTGTAGAGTTTGGATGCAATAGGGAAGTCCATAATTCTTTCCCCTATATATTATACACAAAATCACAACCCATATGAGATTTTGAACCCTAGGAAAAGCCTCCACACCTCCATACCCATTCACCATCCAAACCACACACCATCTTCTTCCTCCAATCCATCTCACGTCCACTATAACCTCCACCTTTCTTCCATATATCATACACCCATTCACCATCCAAACCTCTCTTTCCTTCACTCCTCTCACACATCCACCTTTTCTTCCCCACCATCAACCTCCATCCTTCCATCACCATCATCCATCATCACCACTTCACCCTAGGAATTGGAACAACCCAACAAGGCGATAAAAAGAGACGATCGAGAAAGAAGCAAGAGAAGGAGCGAAGATCTACAACCGGAGTCGACGCTGGGAGTTTTTCTTTGTCTTTAAATTCTTAGTTTTGTTGTGTTTTGATTTATTATGAGGAACTAATTTTATTTATCGAGGCTAGGCGAACCTTTGTTATGAACCTTCGGTTTGATGATTTAATGATTGAATTCTTATAATTCTTTGCGTATGTTTTATGTTCTTCATGCTTTTGGAGGTTTGATCACCTTTGAATGTTGTTAGTATCGTAATTGAGATCGAGAGATGATTTTATGATACTGAATTAATAACTCATACCATGGATTTAAGACCGAGATCGAGAGATGACGTCAAATACATGCGTGATAGCCATAGATTTTTATAACTGAAAGCTAGGAGTTTTCATGGATCTTTTGCAACATTGAATTGTTAAATAAGTGAACGAGAGTTACTTACTGCAATTTGGTGTTAGGTTTAATATAGCTCGAGAGAGTGTATTAGATAAATTGGGAGAACTCGTCACCTTAGAAATATTTGAATATTCAATCGAGAATTGTAGGGAATTACATTGGTGAGCCAAAGTCTCGATAATCTTATCTTGTGGATTTTTCTCGTTTACTTTTATTGACTTGGTTGGATTAGAGTAGTTTAATTTAGTTTAGTTTAATTATCAATTTATTATCGTAGGTTAAATATAGTTAAAAGACATCTTATTTGGTACTTACTTGTTAGTCTCTGTGGGTTCGACAATCCGTATCTTCCTAACTATACTAAAACTTGACACCGTGCACTTGCGGTCTAAAATCGCTAGATTGGAATTAATTGTTTAAAATAAAAGCGATCACATAACTACTATATTATTAGTCATGAACATAGTCCCAAAAGGTCTCTTGATACACTCTAGTGTGTGACACCCTATCGCTCGCAAGCTCTTCAAAAGTTTTACCCTGTCACCTGTTCCTACAGGACAAATTCCACACAAGGTGAGCACAATCATCATATTCATAATCATAATGAATAACGACGCATAACTAAACAATAAGTTATTAAACACTCCCTGTGTACAACGGATGTAAGGCCCCGATGCTAATTAATCCGGAATAACGATGACTAAGCAAACCCGGATAATTGAAAGTATAGACTTTGAATTAAGGTGTTCCGAACTACGATGAGTCGAGCAACTAGTGGAACAAGTTTTTAGTGAATGAGCATGTGTATGATCACATGGCACTTGAACACATGCACTAATTAATTTAAGTCATGTTTAATACTTGATTTTGGACCATTAATCTTGCAAGACAGTGATGTATTCACACATGGATTCCACAATACATCAAATACATTAAAAACCATGCAAATAACATGGAAAGCCACACCCTCAACCTCCATTTCAGATTTGATTTTTTTATTCTAGTGAATGGACTTTCTCTTTCTTCAACCCCCAACAAACACTCCACCTTCTCTCCTCTATATTTTCGAAAATTTCATCCCTTCTCCCACCAAAATTCTATTGAAATCTTGAGTGCATGTTAAATGCAATTGAATATTTAGAAGCTACAAGACAAGGGTGATAGTTAGATGCAAGGAGTTTCAAGTTTGAAGCATTTTTTGGGAAGTTCAAGCTAGGAAGGAATGATGGTGATGGTTTGGTGCTAATCCCTTGAAACTAATGGAAGGTATAACATGATTTTTCAGTTTTATCAACATGAATTTATGTTCAGCAGTCGAATTATGGTGCAAACATATGAGAAATTTAGAGATAGTTGCTGAAACTAATTGTCTGCAGATTTTAACAGCACATGCAGTAACTTATGTAGACTTTTTGATTTACTTAGAGTTCGAATTTGTAAATGTTGCCTCTAATAAAAGTTGTAGATTTTTGAGTTGTCGTTCTGTGATTAAAATTTGAGGCAATTTGGACATACAATGAGTGAGATATGCTCATTTGTTTAAGGAGTGCCATAATTGACTCTGCATGTACTGTAAGTGCACATGCAGTGTATAAATCCGACCTTTTGACAAAGTTTCTTTTCGTATTTGATGACAGTTTACAAATAAAATTTTTAGTTCTTTTAGTTTTATTGAATTTTTGTAAAAAAAAGACTTAATTTGGACTTATTGTCTATTAGTTATGAATTTTATACTTTACGTGCTCAAGCTGAAAAATAGATTTTCAAAGGCTACGGTTTTTGTGTTTAAACTACTTTTAAATGGAGGAATCAGCTTGACATCATAAGATAAGAAATGAATTCCTTTGAGTTTTTGAACTTTGGGCACAAAAATTGGGTCATTTGGACTTCATATGAATTTTTATAGTGATTTTTCTACGAAAATGGGTCAAGCTGAAAATTTAAGAAAAATGCCAAGGGTTCATATTTAGATGTTGCACTTGATTCAATGCATTATTTGAACACTTATTGTCATTTGGAATTTACATGACTAGGTTAATAGATTCCAGGATTGATTGAGGAGTACTCGGTAGATTAGCTTGGGTTATGAGGTACGTAGAAACGAGTTTTAATATGACGTCTGGCGAAGACGTGTAATGATGCTATTGTATGATTTTAAATGTCATGAATTGATTTATATGATTTAATTGTCACTATGTGATTCTTATGTGACTATATGACACGTTTAGATACATTGGAATACATGATATGTGAATTACATAATATGTATTGATTTTCACATGAGATTGCATGACATATTGAGTTGCATATGTCATATGATGCATAGATGATTCATGAGCATATCATATTGATCTATCCATTTCTTTGATATCCTTGATGATGACTGAGTTGATTTACTCTGAGTGTCGGGGACGACGGGCACGACGATGACAGGCAGTGTAGGTAGCAACTGTAGTCACGCGCGTTGCTACCGGACCTAGACACGAGGGATGACTAGCACAACACAAGATGATTCTCCTAGCGCAAAGTGTGTGTGATGTCACCCTCTGCTCGAGCTGATATTGATTGATGATACCTTCCTTTGGACTCCAATATTGGTATCTTGAGATTCGATTCTTTATACCCATTCATACATCGCATTCATACATGGTATGCATTGCATGATACTTTTTCATTCTTGACATGATCTATTTATTTCTCGTACTGGGTTCTAACCCCCTTCGCGGGGGGCTTTCATGTCTTTGTTGTATGGGCATGACAGATGGTACAGGTGGACGTACTGCGGATGCTCGAGATGAAGCAACGATGAATACTAGAGCTCCTTGAGAGCGAGCTCAGGTTTTTGTTTTATGTTTTGAGTCCCAGTAATTGTTAGAGTACTTTTTATTACATTTTAAATTACCGGGGTATGCCCCGAGTATCTGTATTTTAAGTATTCTATTACTGGTTGGTTATATACGTGCTTATTTGATGAGTAACATGTTGAATTGGAAAACATGAATTTCATATTTTCAGTATCATTATATATGTATCACCTAAAAGCGAAAAAGTTTTAGGGCCATTTGACAGGTCACTTGAAATAAATCTTCCTCTGTTTACGCAAATTAATCATTATGTGTTAATTAAACACTACATTAGGATCGGCCCTCATATTATGGTATCAGAGCCTAATCTGGGATATGCTCGAACTAGAGTTAGGACACTGAGTCTAGTCACAAATAAAATTGTTTGTGCATGTAACTGACTACGTGTTTTTATATGCTCTTGCCTGCTATGATTACATGTTAGATAATGAGATGTTAGACATGTAATGGATTACTAGGCAGGGATAGCTAGATGTCATATCTCTGAGTATTTTAATATGTTGAGTTCATTTAATCTAGAGAATTTGAATGCTGAGTTGCATATATTCTAGAGAATTTGAGAATTTTATCTGTTAGCACTGATAGTTGCTGATTCGATGATGATGTAGAGTAACTGATGAGAACATCTATGACTTGAGATTTATATATGATGTTTTGATGTTATGATGAACAGTTAGTGTTTGGACAGCTAGCAGTGAGAGTATCTAGAGTAATGGTAGTGATTAAAGACTAGTTTTCCCTCTTGTTGACACGGGAAAGGAAGTTTACGAGAAAGCCATGTTGATTACATGGAAAATGATAATCGATTATCCTGGACTTGAGAAATGGAAGTATGTGCTTATCTCGTTAGCTATTCACTAGCGAAGCGATTTAAATTAGAAGTGTATCGGCTGAAGGATAAGAAATCGATGAGCTAGAACTGGATTAAATGTTAATGAAGTGACTATCATTGGAATAATCCAAGTAGTCCTAGAACAGTCCAAAAGTATCATTCCAGTTCATCCAGCTCTAGTGAGTCTGGAAAATGCTAAGAGATTGTAGGATACCAGATCTTTTCGAGGTCACTGTGGATGTAAATATCTAATGATCCATGTGAAAGAATAAGAGGAACTGATATCGATTGTGGCCAGTCAGAGCATGTTCGTTATGTGCTCAGGAACATATGCACCATAACAACAAATACCCTGAGCTAGGGGTAGATATCAGAGTGGTTATTCTTTTCGACCACTCAGTTCCAACAGCAGTTAATTACCTGCAGACCAGAGGTAATACCTGATAGTTATTTTTGGTTTCCCAACAGGACAGAGAGTATGTGATATCCCCGAAATAATTAATTGCAATTTGGGCATTAATTATGTTTATATGATTAATTGGTGATAATTGAGTTATGTGCTAGATTTAATTATCATGTTGAAATGCATGGTCACATGGAAAGAGTGACCCGGGAGTGCATTTCAGGGTGCATGTTGTGCATGTTGGGAGAATTGAATATTAGCATGATTTATATGTTATGGTTATCATTTAAATGGAAAGCATGAGTTTAATTGTGATTTTGGTGCATTTTGGTAAAATGCCTTTTTAAATATCATGTTGGGATGTTTAATACATCATGTTAGTTGTGGGGATACAAATTTACTTACCTTAAAACCCTCTACCCCCACCTTTACCAAATCACTTTACTAAATCCCCCAAAAGCATCCCCTCAAACCCTTATTCTCCTATTTTCGTTTTTGGCTAAAAAGTGGGAGATAAATCCTTCCAAAACCTTGATTTGTGGAATTTGTTGGGAGATTTGGAGTCCCCAAGAGGTATGGATACCTCCTTGTTGTTTTTGTAGTGTTTGATTTGAGTTTGAAATGGTTTTGAAGGGTTTTGAAATGGGTTGTTTTGGGTTGGTATCATTTTTGGTTGGGTGTTGGATTTTTGTGTTGCTTGAGGTGTATTTTGTTGATTTATTGTGTTATTATGTTGTTGGGTTGGTGGGAGGAGTATTGGTATGAGTTGGGATGGTTTTGGTGTGCATTAATGGTGGAAAATCGCGAGTCTGTGTGAGGCGATCGACCGCCTGAAATGAGGCGACCGATCGCCCAACAGGCAGTACCAAAATCGCAGGGTAGGCGATCGATCGCCTGAAATGGCGCGATCGATCGCCGAGAGGCAGTGTCCAAAATATAAGGTAGGCGATCGATCGCCATGTATGGCGCGATCGATCGCCGCGAAGCAAAAATTGAGGCGATCGATCGCCTCAGCAAAGCGATCGATCGCCAGCAGTGGAATTTTGGAAAATGGATTTTTTTGACGAATTTTTGGTATTTGTTTATTATTTGGCTTCTAATATGGGGTTGTGTGATTGTGTAGAACCATCCCAGGTGGCAACGCAACCGAGGAAGTGAAGCCATATCAAATTCCACTTTTGGAAAGGTACGTAGAGAACGTACGGGCACCCAACGGTACATGTATCTAATATACTCATTGATTATGCATTGTGGATGCGAGTATATATGGAATTATGCATTGTGGATGCA
This sequence comes from Haberlea rhodopensis, assembly GCA_907163345.1. Taxonomy (NCBI): domain Eukaryota; kingdom Viridiplantae; phylum Streptophyta; class Magnoliopsida; order Lamiales; family Gesneriaceae; genus Haberlea; species Haberlea rhodopensis. The sequence continues at coordinate 519,324 of CAJQUN010000344.1, read as the reverse complement.
AATACATGTTGAATTATGCATGATGATTGTACATATGATGGTTATTGGTGCACATCCCATGAGTCGTGCTCATCCCTTGATGATTTTAATGCTTGCCGCTATTTGATTTGTTGCCGCTAAATGTGAAGCGAGGGGTGGGAGCCCCGCATGTCACATTTAAGCGTGGTTATCATATGAGGCGAGGAAAGAATATTTGCCGCTCAATGTGAAGCGAGGGGTGGGAGCGCCGCATGTCCATTGAAGTGAGGTTATTCTATGCCGCCGATATGAAAAGCGAGGGGCATTAAAATACATTGTGATGAACAGACTAGGGATTGGTGATTGATACTTGGTGATGATGAAATGGTATTATGTCATGACATGTGTGGACCATTAAATAATCTATTTGATTATACTCATGAGTTATGGTACAGGGACAACAAAACAGGAAGCGTTTAAAATGCATGGGAAAAACAGGAAGTGTTTTATTATGATTTATGCATTTATGCCTTATATTCATATTGTGTTGGATATGAATAATATTATTGCTTATGTTTGGGGGTTGTCCTTGTAGGTACTTTTTGGCATGATGAAAAAGGGGCTAAAGCGGGTTGAGGTGGTGAGCTTGTGAAGAATACTTTTGAGAAAAGAAGGACATGATTACTTTTCTATAGTATCTACTCTAGGAGTAGTGTAAAGCTATAGTTGATAACATTCAATTTTTGATTGGGAATGTAATTAATCCATTGATAGTCCTTGACTTGGCATGTAATTCGTAAGGCTCATAGTCTCAACATGAACATTTATACTCTGATGATGTATGTTAGCTCTAATTATGCCTTTAATCCGCACTTAAGGAAATAGGGTCCTTACATTAGTGGTATCAGAGCAGTGGTTAGAGAACCCGGGAACGAGTGAAGGGTAACCTTAGCATGATTGGCTAGGTGCTTACATTTGAAGCATGTTTATGCATGTGGTGCATATTGTTGTATATACTGTTATACTAACATGCTTATTATCATTTCTGTTATCTAACGGCATAACACATATATATTTGTTTTGGAGTTGTTTTAACCCTTGTGTTACAGCATGGCGGCTATGAACTTGGGAAACCTCAATGAAGAGGTGGGTGACGTTGGCAGTGTTAATGCGAGCATTGGTCAGGCAAACCCTTTACCTCCACCAGCTGTAGGCATAGAACCAGTGGCTCAGTTGTTACTACCTGGTGAGATCAGTTTGACTCAGTTTCTGTCTTACCACCCGCCCCGGTTTGAGGTGACAGAATCAGGAAAGGAGGTTGAGGAGTGGCTAGAAAGGCTTGAACAGATATTTGTATCCGCTCCTTGTGCTGTTACAGCGTGGCTGAGGCTGGCAGAGTTCCAGCTGGCAAAGAAACCTTCCATGTGGTGGAGGAGCACGGTAATGGAACTGAGAGCACAGGGTGCATTGATCGATTGGACGCTCTTCAGAACCCGGTTTCTGAACCGGTACTTCTCTGCGGCGGCGAGACAGACGAAGGAAGATGAGTTTGCAAGCTTGAAACAAGGGAGCATGTTAGTGTCAGACTATGGATGCACTACTCTTCGTTGCTGAGGTATGTTCCACACATTGCCACCAATGGACATGCAAAGATGAGAAACTTTATGAAGGTGTTGCGACCGGAGCTTTTTGACCTGGTTATCACCAATAACCCCACTTCCTTTGATGATGCTCTCACGAGAGCAGAGCTTGCGGAGATTGGAGTTGGGGCCTACCCTAGTGCTGTACCCCCACAGGTGCCACAACAGAGGCAAGCTACTGATAGCTTGAGGCCCCGAGGGGAGTCATTTAAGCCCCGTGGTGCCTCTTCATCCTCACGGTTTAGCGGAAAGAAATCTTTTGGTCGGAGCAAGAGAACAAGAAGAACAATTGGTCGACCAACCGAGGGCCTATGCAAGGAAATAGATCGGGGGAGTCAAGGTTCGATAATTGTGGAGGGCCGCATTCTTCGAATAATTGCCCTGTTTGTTATAGTTGTGGCAAGATGTGCCACATCTCTCGGTATTGCCCCACTCGGGGAGGACAGTCAGAGTTTCAAGGAAACAGGCCGTGATTTGATGACAGGGCAGTGCACCAGAGACATCAGAATATGCCTCGACCATCGGGAGGTCAGACAGTGGGACCGTCCCAGGGGCAGGTGTATGCACAGACTAGAGAGCAGGCCCAGGCAGCCCCAGAGGAGGTGATCGTCGGTACGTGCCATTTACTTACGTACCCTGCTTTTATTTTGATAGATACAGGTGCCTCCCACTCTTTTGTATCTGTGGGCTTTGTGGAGAGACACCATATGCGCACGTCTTCTTTACCCACGCCTCTCATGGTCTCGACACCCACTGGAATAAATGTTGTTGCCGATCAGTTTCTGGTAGATTGCCTCATTTATTTTGAGGACAATGAATTGAAGGCAGACTTGATTGGGTTGGGCATGTCAGACTTTGACTGCATTGTGGGTATTGACATTTTGAACAGATACCAGGCGGTGGTGAACTGTCGGCAGAGAACAGTGAGGTTCAGATCTGATTTGGAAATTCAGTGGACTTTTTATGGCAACGGTTCTCGTGCGAAGATTCCGTTGATTTCGGCAATCAAAATGTCTCAGTTGTTGGAACGTGGACACCCGGGCTATCTCATCTATGCCGTGGACACGTCTGGGAAGAATAAAGAACTGAGAATTGAGGATGTACCCGTAGTAGCAGAGTTTGCTGATGTATTCCCGGAGGAGATTCCTGGATTCCCACCGGCTAGAGAAGTCGAGTTTGGGATTGAGTTATTACCGGGGACATCCGCTATCTCTCGTGCACCTTACAGGATGGCACCGGCAGAGTTGAGAGAATTGAAGGAACAGTTGCAGGATCTCCTTGACAAAGGATATATACGCCCGAGCGCATCGCCATGGGGCGCACCGGTTCTCTTTGTAAAGAAGAAGGATGGTTCGATGCGGTTGTGCATCGATTACCGGCAACTGAATAAGGCCACAGTGAAGAACAAGTATCATCTCCCAAGGATTGATGATTTGTTTGATCAGTTGCAAGGTACCAGACTTTATAGCAAGATTGATTTGAGATCCGGGTATCACCAGATTCAAGTCAGGGAGGAAGATGTACAGAAGACAACATTTCGGACTCGGTATGGGCACTATGAATTCTTGGTCATGCCTTTTGGGGTGACAAATGCCCCCGCTGTCTTTATGAGTCTGATGAACAGAGTGTTTCAGCCTTATCTTGATCAGTTCGTCATTGTATTCATCGACGACATTCTCATCTACTCCCGGAGCGAGGAAGAGCACGTGAAACACTTGAGGACAGTGCTCCAGATCCTCAGAGATCACCAGTTGTATGCCAAGCTCAGCAAGTGTGAATTTTGGTTGAGCAGTGTAGTGTTTCTGGGGCATGTCATATCTAGCAGCGGGATATCTGTAGATCCCAGGAAGATTGAAGCTGTGATGGAGTGGGCTGCACCCACTTCTGTACCTGAAATACGGAGCTTTCTTGGTTTGGCAGGATATTACCGAGGTTTCGTCGAGGGATTTTCTAAGATCGCCAAGCCCTTGACACGGTTGACCCAGAAGGGAGTACCATTCTTTTGGTCAGAAGCTTGTGAGGAGAGCTTCCAGGAGTTGAAGCACCGGTTGACGACGGCGCCGGTATTAGTGATTCCTACGGAAAACTCCAGGTTTGTTTTGTATACCGATGCATCACTCCAGGGCCTTGGATGTGTACTGATGCAAGATAAGCATGTGGTGGCTTATGCGTCGAGGCAGTTGAAGCCGCATGAGACTAGATACTCAGTCCATGACTTGGAATTGGCGGCTATCATCTTCGCCCTGAAGATTTGGAGACATTATTTGTATGGTACTTCGTTTACCATTTACACGTATCACAAGAGCCTCAAGTGTTTATTCACTCAGGCGGAGCTGAACATGAGGCAGAGAAGGTGGATGGACTTACTCAAGGACTATGATTGTGAAATTGAGTACCATCCCGGAAAAGCTAACTTGACAGCAGACGCTTTGAGCCGGAAAGTGAGGAGTACTGCTGAGGACGTCATCCATTTGTCGGCTATGATGACCTCCTATTGCCATCTGGGCTATGATTTTGACATAGATGCGTCACCAGTGTACGTATCGACCTTATTAGCTGAGCCAAATATCTATGAGAATATTAGAAGAGCTCAGAAGTTAGATGATGAGATTCAGAGATGGTTATCCTTATTGCATCTTGGTAAACCATCGAAGTTCAGAGTGGCCGAGGACGGATCTTTGAGATTGGGTAGCCGTTGGGTGGTTCCGAGTACGCCGGAGTTGTGTAGAGGGATCTTGGAGCGAGCTCATAGTAGCAGACTTAGCATCCACCCAGGCGGGAAGAAGATGTATAAAGATCTGCGTGGTCAATTTTGGTGGAAAAGAATGAAGTTTGATGTCGTCGCTTTTGTTAAGAGGTGCTTGATCTGCCAGCAGGTTAAGGCAGAGAGGCAGAGACCTGGCGGCGAGTTAAAAAGCTTGGAGATACCAAAGTGGAAGTGGAAACACATTTTCATGGACTTCGTGACTCACTTGCCGAGGAGCACTTCGGGTTTTGATGCTATCTGGGTGATTGTGGATCGATTGACTAAAGTAGCTCATTTCATTCCCTATAGCATGACCTTCACCTTTTTGAGGATGGCTCAGTTATATATTCGAGATGTGGTGAGATTGCATGGGATCCCCATTTCCATAGTGTCCGATCGAGATCCACGATTCACATCTCATTTTTGGGAGGGTCTTCAGTCAGCCTTGGGAACTGAAGTTAGATTGAGCACTGCTTATCATCCTCAGACGGATGGCCAGACCGAGCGTACTATCCAAATGCTCGAGGACATGTTGAGGGCTTGTGTGTTGGAGTTCGATGCTTCTTGGCAGGATTCAGTGGCCTTGGTAGAGTTCTCTTATAATAATAGCTACCACGCGAGCATTCAGATGGCTCCTTTTGAGGCCCTATATGGTAGACGGTGTAGATCACCCTTGTGTTGGGATGATTTGGACCGTAAATCGGTCGGAGGACAGTAACTGATCCGAGAAATGGAAGAAAAGATAAAGATGATAAGGCAGAAAATGAAAGCAGCCCAGGACAGACAGGCAGCTTATGCGAATAAATGGCGGAGACTGTTGGAATTTCAGTTGGGAGATAAGGTCTTCTTGAAGATCTCGCCTTTCAGAGGCGTTGTGCGATTTGGGATGCGCGGAAAACTATCTCCGAGGTATGTTGGACCGTACGAGATCTTGCAGCGCATTGGCACTTTGGCTTACCGACCAGCTCTGCCACCTTCTTTGTCTGGTATACATGATGTGTTTCATGTGTCTATGTTGCGGAAGTATGAGCCGGATCCGTCTCATGTGTTGCAGCCTTCCGAGGTTCAGTTAGAATCCGATATGTCCTATGTGGAACGGCCTGTTAGGATTCTGGATCGGGCAGACCGCTGACTTCGGAACAAAGTGATACCTATGATCAAGGTTCAGTGGGATCGCAGGGGTGTCGAGGAGGCTACGTGGGAGACGGAGCGACATATGGTGCAGCACTACCCGGAACTATTTTCTGGTATGTTATTTATGTTTAGTTCTTGTTGGGGTAAGTGCATGTGATTTCGAGGACGAAATCTTATAAGTGGGGGAGTATTGTGATATCCCCGAAATAATTAATTGCAATTTGGGCATTAATTATGTTTATATGATTAATTGGTGATAATTGAGTTATGTGCTAGATTTAATTATCATGTTGAAATGCATGGTCACATGGAAAGAGTGACCCGGGAGTGCATTTCAGGGTGCATGTTGTGCATGTTGGGAGAATTGAATATTAGCATGATTTATATGTTATGGTTATCAATTAAATGGAAAGCATGAGTTTAATTGTGATTTTGGTGCATTTTGGTAAAATGCCTTTTTAAATATCATGTTGGGATGTTTAATACATCATGTTAGTTGTGGGGATACAAATTTACTTACCTTAAAACCCTCTACCCCCACCTTTACCAAATCACTTTATTAAATCCCCCAAAAGCATCCCCTCAAACCCTTATTCTCCTATTTTCGTTTTTGGCTAAAAAGTGGGAGATAAATCCTTCCAAAACCTTGATTTGTGGAATTTGTTGGGAGATTTGGAGTCCCCAAGAGGTATGGATACCTCCTTGTTGTTTTTGTAGTGTTTGATTTGAGTTTGAAATGGTTTTGAAGGGTTTTGAAATGTGTTGTTTTGGGTTGGTATCATTTTTGGTTGGGTGTTGGATTTTTGTGTTGCTTGAGGTGTATTTTGTTGATTTATTGTGTTATTATGTTGTTGGGTTGGTGGGAGGATTATTGGTATGAGTTGGGATGGTTTTGGTGTGCATTAATGGTAGAAAATCGCAAGTCTGTGTGAGGCGATTGACCGCCTGAAATGAGGCGACCGATCGCCAACAGGCAGTACCAAAATTGCAGGGTAGGCGATCGATCGCCGAGAGGCAGTGTCCAAAATATAAGGTAGGCGATCGATCGCCATGTATGGCGCGATCGATCGCCGCGAAGCAAAAATTGAGGCGATCGATCGCCTCAGCAAAGCGATCGATCGCCGGCAGTGGAATTTTGGAAAATGGATTTTTTTGACGAATTTTTGGTATTTGATTATTATTTGGCTTCTAATATGGGGTTGTGTGATTGTGTAGAACCATCCCAGGTGGCAACGCAACCGAGGAAGTGAAGCCATATCAAATTCCACTTTTGGAAAGGTACGTAGAGAACGTACGGGCACCCAACGGTACATGTATCTAATATACTCATTGATTATGCATTGTGGATGCGAGTATATATGGAATTATGCATTGTGGATGCAAATACATGTTGAATTATGCATGATGATTGTATATGCATATGATGGTTATTGGTGCACATCCCATGAGTCGTGGTCATCCCTTGATGATTTTAATGATTGCTCATGTTTGGGGGTTGTCCTTGTAGGTACTTTTTGGCATGATGAAAAAGGGGCTAAAGCGGGTTGAGGTGGTGAGCTTGTGAAGAATACTTTTGAGAAAAGAAGGACATGATTACTTTTTTATAGTATCTACTCTAGGAGTAGTGTAAAGCTATAGTTGATAACATTCAATTTTTGATTGGGAATGTAATTAATCCATTGATAGTCCTTGACTTAGCATGTAATTCGTAAGGCTCATAGTCTCAACATGAACATTTATACTCTGATGATGTATGTTAGCTCTAATTATGCCTTTAATCCGCACTTAAGGAACTAGGGTCCTTACAGAGTATACCTTGATAGAGGATAAGGTTAGACATGCTTCAGTACTGGTGATCGCAGATACATGTCATGTATTTGATCACACTGCACAAGTTTGATTTGAGACAAAAGCATTGTTTTTTATATATTGCATCAAATGTGCACTGATAATGATGAGTTGGAAAATACACCAGCCGATATGATTATACGATCCATGCTGTATCTTACAGTTTGATAATAGTATTGTGGATTTGAATTTAATTTTGTTGCCGAGATAGGATTTTGATTTTATCTAGAACATAGACACTCTGATAAATTTTGAGATATTGTAAGTTGATTTCAGTGTATAATGAATTTTTGACCGTATTGGGGCTCCAAATGAAATGTTTATAGCCACTAATAGCAAGCTCAGACACTGATAGTGTCAGCTATGAAAATATTTTGCTTGCGATACTTGAATAAATGAGGGATATTTGATAATAAGCAGTTGATGATGACCAAGAAGAGTCGATGTTGACTGATATCCTAGTGGTAAGAAAACTTATCAAGATTTTCCTGAGGAAATAATAGAATTTTCACTAGAGAAGGAATTCGATTTTCACTATTCATCGATGCAAAGGAATAGATTCGATATCGAAAGCACTGTACGGAATGTCATCATCAGAGTTGACAGAGTTAAAAGAATAGTTGCAGAATCTCCTCGATAAGGGTACATATGTCTGAGTATGTCACCTTGGGGAAACATTAGTATTGTTCGTGAAGAAGAAAAATGGTATTATGAATATGTGTATCGACTAAAGGCAGTTGAACCGGGTTACTGTCAAGAATATAATACTCAATGCCTAAGATCGAGAAGTATTTGCTCAATTGTAAGACACGTCAAAGTATAAGAAGAATGATTTTAAATATGGTTACCAACATTTTGAGTCAAAAGAGAAAATGTTCTCTAGGTAACTGGTCAAACCAGATATATGCATGTTGAAGTTTTGGTAATGCTGTATGGTCTGACAACTATACCATTAGAGTTTATGGATTTGATGAATAGAGTATGCCATAACTTTTTGGGCGAAGTTGCAATAATATTCATCAGTGGTATACCAGTGTACTTGAGATATGAAGTTTTATGAGTTTGTCCAGATATTACAGGCTTTTATGGAAGGATATTCTAGGATAGCCTGATCTCATAACAAGTTGACGAAAAAGAAATTTGAGTTTCAGTTGGTTAGATGAATATGAAAGCAGTTTTCATAAACTGAAACAAAAGTGGACTACAACCCCAGCTTTGATTTTTAACTGGTTCAAGGGAATATATAGTTTGTGCAAATACGTTGGTCAAAGATTTGGGATACATTCTGATGCATCATGAGGAGACGATTGCATATGCTTCGAGATAGTTGAAGCTGAAAGAATCATGATATCTTCTTCATGAACTCGAGTTTGTAGCCATTATTTTTGCCTTGAAGATGTGGCAACGTTATCTGTATAGAGAACAATTCAGTCAGAGTTTCACATAAGATAGAAGCGACGACTAGATTTATTAAAGAATTTGACTCGGATAGTCAATATCAATCAGGGAAAGTGAAACTAGTAGCAGATGCGCTGAATCAAAAAGTACAAGGTGTAATTGTAGCATCAATGTATGCTTTGCAGTTTGAGTCACCTCTGATTTCAAAGATCAGAAAGACTCGAGGGAACAATCAGTAAAGAGCATCGAATCCTACCGATTCGAAAGAAGTGTTACTGCAGAAATCACACTATAGATTACACAGTGTTATTTTGGGAATGATGAGATGTATCATTCATGGGATCCTATTTTCTGATGGGATGGCATGAAGAATGAAATTTTGGAATTTTGTGAAAAATTATACATACCAGCAGGTTAAGATAAAAAGACGAGACCTAATGGAATATTACAGATTTTTTTTAAGTGCTACAATGAACTTGTGAAATTTCTAGCTTTGAGTTCTATAACTCAATTCTTTAAATCAAACAGAGATTGTAAACAAGTTGAATCAGAGTTGACTGACTATTCAACGCAAGATACTGATTTGACATGTATGCCTATGAGAAAACGACATGTTTAAGATATGGATAATGTGGTTTAGTTACAGTGAGTTTCAGTAACAATTGTATCTAATAGAGATCCAAGGATAATATCCGAATTCGAAAACTATTTTTAGAATGTCATGGGTACTAAGTTAGCAATGAGTATTGCTTATCATACCCAGACTGATAGTCAAACTGAGAGAATTATCCAGATTTTGGAAGTTATATCTCGATTAATAGTGATGAATTTAGTTGGAATTGACAGAAATCACTATTTACTAGTAAAATTTTCCTATAATTTAAGTTTCAGACAACTTTTGGGATGGCATCGTTTCAGATTTTATAGAGCCAGAATTGATGATCGCTGATATGCTGAGATGAAATTGATAAGGAATATTTGGCACAACTTGAGATTGTTGAGGAAATGCCATGACGATAAATTTTCTGCGTAAACGAATGAAATTGGCTTAAAGTAAGCAGGTTTCTATGCCAACAAGAGAAATATATCGTTAAATTTTCAAGTTGGGAATCAGGTAAACCTGGAGATATTACCTTTACGATGATAGATGTGATTCGTTAAGTGAGGTACGATGTTGCCTCGATATTTTGAACCTTGTGAAGTGATAGAGAAGTTTGGTTAAGTGGTATATAGTTGATACTACCACAACAGTTGTCACTGATACATGATGATTCTTATGTATCTATGAATGAGATTGAGACATCTCATATGATTTAAATTGCTGAGTAATACTCAGTTTTGCGATTTTGATGACGAAATCTTTATAAGAGGGAAAGAAGTGTAAGGCCCCGATGCTAATTAATACGGATTAAAGATGATTAAGCAAACCCAGATAATTAAAAATATAGACTTTGAATTACGGTGTTCCAGACTACGATGAGTCAAGCAACTAGTGGAACATGTTTTTAGTGCATGAGCATGTATATGATCACATGGCACTTGGAGCACACATGCCACTAATTAATTTAACTCATGTTTAATACATGATTTTGGACCATTAATCTTGCAAGAGAGTGATGTAATGACACATGGATTCCACAATACATCAAATACATAAAAAACCATGCAAAATAATATGGAAAGCCACACCCACTCCCTCAACCTCCATTTCAGATTTGATTTTTTTATTCTAGTGAATGGACTTTCTCTTTCTTCAATCCCCAACAAACACTCCACCTTCTCTCCTCTATATTTTCGAAAATTTCAGCCCTTCTACCACCAAAATTCTCTTGAAATCCTGAGTGCAAGTTACATGCAATTGAAGATTTATAAGCTACAAGACAAGGGTGATAGTTAGATGCAAGGATTTTCAAGTTTGAAGCATTTATGGGGAAGTTCAAGCTAGGAATGAATGATGGTAATGGTTTGGTGCTAAACCTGTGAGACCCCGTTATCACATCAAGTTACTAAGGTGCAATTTAGAGAACTAAACATTCATGTGAATATATCAGAGTAACGTATTGTGTTGATTAACCTGAGCTTTAGAGATTACAGTACCAAAATGTTTCAAAAGGAATAACACAATTCCTGCTAAGGTACTACATTATAGTCTTACTCTACTCAGTAGAAGCTATACAAAAAATTTCTCTAACATGCTAATCCTGTAGCACTCCTTACAGCTTAGCATATCAACCCCAACCCTGGTTCTCGTCCACAAAAGCACCTACAAAGACAACCCCCAACACATGAGCATAAAACAATTCATATTAAACATAATATGAAAGTAAGGCATAAATGCACAATCCTAAACACAAGCACTTCCTGTATTTCCTGCATTTATAACGCCCATTGGTTGTCCCTGTACCATAATTCATAATAAAACACATTATATGAATGTATGGCTTCATAAATAAATGTCATGACATTTCCTCTTTTTCTTGAGTCAGTCATCATCAGTTATTTTAATGCTTTCATAATCTCAAAACAAGCGGTATCGCATACTCGCTTCTTCATACTAGCGGTATCTCTTCCTCGCTCAGTATGGTATATCTCGCCTCCATGTGCAAGCGAGCCTCCCCCCTCCCGCTCCACATTTTCAGCGGTAAAGCGTAAGCATTAAAACCTTAACTGTGATCGCCCTGACTCGTGGAATACACCTCTTTATTCCACATCACAATATGCAACAACAATGCAAAATATGCAACACAATGCATAATAACATGTATCATAATCTTAATGCATCACATTGCATTCATCATGTGTCACACAGACAAACATAAGTACATGTTACCGTCGGGATGCCCGTACGTCGCTTACGTACTTTCCAAAATGTGGGGTGTTGCAGGACTCTATCCCCTGCGCTGTGTAGCTACCTGTGAAGGCTCTACACCAGTGTACAACACAATATTAGATGTCTCATTACAATCCAATATCAAAACTTTAACAAAATATATCAATTTATATTTTTCAACATTCTGGGTCTCTCGATCGATCGGCCCCTCTTCCCGATCGATCGAGAAGACGCCTTAAATCAAAACCAAGATTCTGCCTCGCTCGATCGATCGAGATGAAATGTCGATCGATCGAGATGCTCTGTTCGAGAAATACCAACCCAGAATTCTCGAACACCTATATTCACACCCTTAAATCTAACATGTAAGACATACAACATGCCAAGACCAACATGCTAGCAGTTATCACACACTACCCTGAGTGTATTCATATCAAATTTACACCTCAAACTTAAGCCCACATGCATAAACGTCAACCATTTACATAAGTACTCAACCAACTTTTCCAGAAACAGAACAACATATTTCATTACCAGATTTTTGAGTACTTCACTTCATGCTATTATATCTACCACATATAACATAAAGCATGCTCGAACAAACATGTCAAGGGCTTCACAAAACTACCATGCATATTTTCACATCAAAGGTTTACCAAAAACCTAAGCTAACGTGCATGATATCACCTCCTCAAAATCACTCCCAAACCATAATTTTCCAGAAAAACAGGGCATATTCCTTACCCAGATTTTCGAACACTATACTTCACATGCTTTAATCCTCTACATAAAACATGCAACATGCTCAAGGAAAAATACAGAGAGCCTCATAATAACACCATGTAAGCATTTAAATCAAAGGTTTCAAGAAACCTAAGCTAACATGCCGTTTTCTCGCCACCTAAAAACATGTACTCAAACAAGTTTAAAATAAAAACAGAGCATGGTTTCTCACCCTACTTTGCTCCGATTTTTGAAGGCTTTCCAGGCGATGAAAAAGGACAAGCTCCTCAGAATTTTGCTTAGCTGAAGCTGGTGAAGAAATGGGAGAGAAGGCTCGAGAATTTGGATGGCTGAGAGTGGTGGAATGATTGAGCCAAGTGGTGAGTAAAGTCAGCCTGTGCAGTGTGATTGGTATGGGTTGGGGGGGTGGTTGGGTGTTGGGTGGTATTATGTGTTATGTTTTGGTCCCGGTATTTAGCACGGTGTATTAAAATATCCTCACATGATATTTATAGTATTTTCTCAATAAAATACTTCAATCCCGTTATCATGCTTTACCCAAAACAAACAACACACACCCCAAATAAACAAGCCACGACCCCAAAATCTCAACATACATCACATGCACCCTGAAATGAATCTCCCCAAAAATATTAATCCAATCCCATGAACTAACACCCAAATCATCATAATTTAACTCAAATGATTAAAATCACATATTCAATTCGGGGATATCACAAAACCCTTGAAGCTAATGGAAGGTATAACATGATTTTTCAGTTTTATCAACATGAATTTATGTTTAGTGGTCGAATTATGGTGCAAACATAAGAGAAATTTAGAGATAGTTGCTGAAACTAATAGTCTGCAGATTTTAACAACACATGCAGTAACTTATGTAGACTTTTTGATTTACTTAGAATTCAACTTTGTAAATGTTGCCTGTAATAAAAGTTATAGATTTTTGAGTTGTCGTTTTGTGGTTCAAATTTGAGGCACTTTGGACATATAATGAGTGAGATATGCTCATTTATTTAAGGAGTGCCATAATTGACTCTGCATATACTGTAAGTGCACATGCAGTGTATAAATCCGACCTTTTGACAAAGTTTCTTTTCAAATTTGATGACAGTTTACAACGATTGTAGATCTTTTAATTGTATTGAATTTAAAAAAAATAAGACTTAATTTGGACTTATTGTCTATTAGTTATGAATTTTATACTTTAAGTGCTCAATCTATGTCCTGCATGTGGGCGAAGATATCAATCCAGTGTGTTCTTAGGGTTCCTGAACATTTTTGGCTAGAAATTCCAGAAAATGTATAGAGATAAGAATTGTAGTGCTTTGGGTTGGCTATGATTGGCCACTAGAAACACCCAATTTGAATTTAAAATGGGAAAGATATGATGATTTTACTAAAATCGCTCAAGATGGAAAACAGATTTTCAAAGGCTACGTTTTTAGTGTATAAATTACTTTTAAATGGAGGAATCAGATTGACATCATAAGATAAGAAATGAATTACTTTGAGTTTTTGAACTTTGGCCACCAAAATTGGGTCATTTGGACGTCATATGAATTTATAGTGATTTTTATACGAAAATTGGTCAAGCTGAAAATTTAAGAAAAATGCTAAGGGTTCATATTTATATGTTGCATTTGATTCAATGCATTATTTGCATACCTAGTGTCATTTTGAATCTACATGACCAGGTTAATAGATTCCGGGGTTGATTTGAGGAGTACTCGGTATATTAGCTTGGGTTATGAGGTACGTAGAAATGAGTTATCAATGACGTCTGGCGAAGACGTGTAATGATGTTATTGTATGATTTCAAATGTCATTAATTGATTTATATGATTTAATTGTCACTGTGTGATTCTTATGTGACTATCTGACATGTTGAGACACATTGGACTACATGATATGTGAATTACATGATATGTATTGATTTTCACATGAGATTGCATGACATATTGAGTTGCATATGTCATATGATGCATAGATGATTCATGGGCATATCATATTGATCTATCCATTTCTTTGATATCATTGATGATGATTGAGTTGATTTACTCTGAGTGTCGGGGACGACGAGCATGGCGATGACAGGCAGTGTCGGTAGCGACTGTAGTCACGTGCGTTGCTACCGGACCTAGACACGAGGGATGACGAGCACAACACATGATGATTCTCCTAGCGCAAAGTGTGTGTGTTGTCACCCTCTGCTCGAGCTGATATTGATTGAAGATACATTCCTTTGGACTCCGATATTGGTATCTTGAGATTCGATTCCTTGTACCCTTTCATACATCGCATCCATACATGTTATGCATTGCATGATACTTTGTCATTCTTGACATGATCTATTTATTTCTCGTACTGGGTTCTGACCCCCTTCGCGGTGGGCTGTCATGTCTTTGTTCTATGGGCATGACAGGTGGACGTATTGTGGATGCTCGAGATGAAGCATCGATGAATACCAGAGCTCGTTGAGAGCAAGCTCAGGTTTATGTTTTATGTTTTGAGTCCCAGTAATTGTTAGAGTACTTTTCCATTACATTTTAAATTACCGGAGTATGCCCCGAGTATCTGTATTTTAAGTATTCTATTACTGGTTGGTTATATACGTGCTTATGAGATGAATAATGTTGAATTGGGAAACTAGAATTTCATATTTCAGTATCATTATATATGTATCACCTAAAAACGAAAAAATTTTGAGGGCCGTTTGACAGAACACTTGAAATAAATCTTCCGATGTTTAAGCAAATTAACCATTAATACTTGAGTCAGTCATCATCAGTTATTTTAATGCTTTCATAATCTCAAAACAAGCGGTATCGCATACTCGCTTCTTCATACTAGCGGTATCTCTTCCTCGCTCAGTATGGTATATCTCGCCTCCATGTGCAAGCGAGCCTCCCCCCTCCCGCTCCACATTTTCAGCGGTAAAGCGTAAGCATTAAAACCTTAACTGTGATCGCCCTGACTCGTGGAATACACCTCTTTATTCCACATCACAATATGCAACAACAATGCAAAATATGCAACACAATGCATAATAACATGTATCATAATCTTAATGCATCACATTGCATTCATCATGTGTCACACAGACAAACATAAGTACATGTTACCGTCGGGATGCCCGTACGTCGCTTACGTACCTTTCCAAAATGTGGTGTGTTGCAGGACTCTATCCCCTGCGCTGTGTAGCTACCTGTGAAGGCTCTACACCAGTGTACAACACAATATTAGATGTCTCATTACAATCCAATATCAAAACTTTAACAAAATATATCAATTTATATTTTTCAACATTCTGGGTCTCTCGATCGATCGACCCCTCTTCCCGATCGATCGAGAAGACGCCTTAAATCAAAACCAAGATTCTGCCTCGCTCGATCGATCGAGATGCTCTGTTCGAGAAATACCAACCCAGAATTCTCGAACACCTATATTCACACCCTTAAATCTAACATGTAAGACATACGACATGCCAAGACCAACATGCTAGCAGTTATCACACACTACCCTGAGTGTATTCATATCAAATTTACACCTCAAACTTAAGCCCACATGCATAAACGTCAACCATTTACATAAGTACTCAACCAACTTTTCCGGAAACAGAACAACATATTTCATTACCAGATTTTTGAGTACTTCACTTCATGCTATTATATCTACCACATATAACATAAAGCATGCTCGAACAAACATGCCAAGGGCTTCACAAAACTACCATGCATATTTTCACATCAAAGGTTTACCAAAAACCTAAGCTAACGTGCATGATATCACCTCCTCAAAATCACTCCCAAACCATAATTTTCCAGAAAAACAGGGCATATTCCTTACCCAGATTTTCGAACACTATACTTCACATGGTTTAATCCTCTACATAAAACATGCAACATGCTCAAGGAAAATACAGAGAGCCTCATAATAACACCATGTAAGCATTTAAATCAAAGGTTTCAAGAAACCTAAGCTAACATGCCGTTTTCTCGCCACCTAAAAACATGTACTCAAACAAGTTTAAAATAAAAACAGAGCATGGTTTCTCACCCTACTTTGCTCCGATTTTTGAAGGCTTTCCAGGCGATGAAAAAGGACAAGCTCCTCAGAATTTTGCTTAGCTGAAGCTGGTGAAGAAATGGGAGAGAAGGCTCGAGAATTTGGATGGCTGAGAGTGGTGGAATGATTGAACCAAGTGGTGAGTAAAGTCAGCCTGTGCAGTGTGATTGGTATGGGTTGGGGGGGGGGGGTGGTTGGGTGTTGGGTGGTATGATGTGTTATGTTTTGGTCCCGGTATTTAGCACGGTGTATTAAAATATCCTCACATGATATTTATAGTATTTTCTCAATAAAATACTTCAATTCCCGTTATCATGCTTTACCCAAAACAAACAACACACACCCCAAATAAACAAGCCACGACCCCAAAATCTCAACATACATCACATGCACCCTGAAATGAATCTCCCCAAAAATATTAATCCAATCCCATGAATTAACACCCAAATCATCATAATTTAACTCAAATGATTAAAATCACATAATCATTTCGGGGATATCACAATACTCCCCTACTTATAAGATTTCGTCCCCGAAATCAAACATGCTTACCAACATGAAGTAAAACAAACATAAAAGCATACCAGAAAACAGCTCTGGATAGTGCTGCACCATGTATCGCTCTGTCTCCCACGTGGCCTCCTCGACACCCCTACGATCCCACTGAACCTTGATCATAGGAATAACCTTGTTCCGAAGTCTGCGGTCTGCCCTATCCAAAATCCTGATAGGCCGCTCCTCAAAAGAAACATCGGACTCAATCTGCACCTCTGAAGGCTGCAACACATGTGAAGGATCCGGCTCATACTTCTGATAGGGTTGAATATTAAGCGTTTTTAGGCTATGATATGTATATGTTTTGGTGTTGATTCTTGGATTATTTTACGGTTTATGGTATATATTTCTATATTTCAGGAATCAATGTTGAAATGCATAAAAGTAGAAGAAATGAACCAAAAATGATGAAAGAATGAATAAAGTTGAAGAAAAGAGGAAAAAACCAGAATTCAAGACACATCTGATTCATCAAATTTGGAGTTCATATGAGAAAGTTATGGCCAAAATACGAAACTCGCCAGAAGCTGAAAAAAGGCGAAGAAACATCATTGAATTAATTCAACAGGCGTAATTACGCCTACTTTGAGGCGTAACTACGCCTAGCCCACGGCTTTTGAAAATTTAAGTGGCGTAATTACGCCACTTTGGAGGCGTAATTACGCCTATCACGCGGGAAGCCAGATTGTTGACACGTCGACAGGCGTAACTACGCCACTTCGGAGGCGTAATTACGCCTGATGAATTTTGGAAATTTTTGACTGCTTTCCTTATTTGATGCACGGGATTTTTTACAAGGGACGGACGAGACCTACTCAAGGGGGGATTATAATTGAGACCTAGACATCATAGCCTCCATCACCCCATCATCCTCTCCAACCATCCATACACCATAACCATTGAAGAAGAGACACATCGGAAGAGACGGGACGACGGAGCAACGCAAGGAGTCAACGCCTCTCGTTATTTCCGTATTTCTAACTTTAGTTCTATATTTTCATTAGATTTTAATGTTTAGAATGTTGCAAAACATGTTTATGCATTGTTATTTGATGGAGATTGTCGGCTAGGTTTGTTATCAAGACTTAGGGGATCCTTTGTATGAACCCATGATTTTAATTGAATGTTTTTGATTGATTCTTATTATCTAAGTGCTTAGATCATTGTTCTTCATGCTTTTAAGGGTTTGGACATCTTTGAATGATATTTAAATTACAATCGAGATCGAGAGATAAAATTGTGATTCGATATAGTGATTTACGCCGTGGATTTCAGACTGATATCGAGAGATGAAGTCAAATACACGTGTGATAGCTATAGATATCTAGTAATCGAAAGCTAGAAGTTTTCACGGATCTTAATACAATATTGTGTTGTTAAATAAGTACACGAGAGTGACTTACTGCAATTTGATATTAGGTTTAATATAACTCGAGAGAGTATATTGGATAAATTTGGAAAACTCGTCACCTTAGATTGTTTGAATTCAATTCTTAACTAATAGGTGAATTGTGGGGGATTACTTAGGTGAACCGAAAGTCTTGATAATTGTTTCTTCTAATTTTATTCTTATTCGTTCTTGTGTTTTTGGGTTAATCTTGAGTTCATTAGTCAATTTAGTTAATTAATCACAACCAGTTATCGTAGACTAAATATAGTTAAACTAGTGGAGTTTGGTAATTATTTCCTAGTCCTCGTGGGTTCGACAATCCGTACTTTTCATATCATTATACTAAAACTTGACACCGTGCACTTGCGGTACACAATCGCTACACTGCAAAATACTGTTTAAAATAATAGCGATCAAGTTTTTGGCGCCGTTGCCGGGGACTAGTTTTAATAATATCAAACGAGATTAGTTGACTGTAGTTTAGTCATTTGTTTTTTTTTTTTTATTTTCGATTTTTTTTTCTCTTCTACTGTTTTTTTTGTTTTGGTTGATTGTTACAGGGTACTATCTCTTGGTGCATGCTAAGGAGTAGCAACCCTACACTTGAGCCCTTTGATCCCGAGATTGAACGCACTTGTCAAAGGAGGCTAAGGCAAGCAAGAGCACATATGGCTAATACCGAGGAGATTCCGGTACCACCAGTTGCAAGATCACTCATGGACTATGCCCACCCTGCATTCCATGGATCACTGTCGAGTATTACGAGACCAACCATACAGGCTAACAATTTTGAGATCAAGCCTGCTATCATACAGATGATCCAACATTCGGTCCAGTTTGGGGGAGCTGCTACAGATGATCCAAATGATCACATCTCCAACTTTTTGGAGATTTGTGATACATTCAAGCATAATGGCGTTACTGACGACGCCATCAGGTTACGTTTGTTTCCCTTTTCTTTACGTGATAAAGCTAAATCTTGGTTACAATCGTTGCCTGCAGGATCTATTACCACGTGGGATGGAATGGCGCGGTTGTTCTTGTCAAAATTCTTTCCACCATCCAAGACGGCCAAGATGCGCAATGACATCACTACTTTTGCCCAATGTGATCCAGAGACACTATATGAGGCTTGGGAGCGCTTCAAAGATCTACTGAGGAGATGCCCACATCACGGCCTCCCTATCTGGCTGCAGGTACAAACATTTTATAACGGTTTATTTTCTGATAATCGTTCTATGATTGATGCAGCATCAGGAGGAACAGTGATGAGGAAGACGCCCGAGGAAGCTTATACACTGTTGGAGGAGATGGCTGCTAATAGCTGTCAATGGCAGTCTGAGAGGAACGTGCCAAAGAAGCAAGTCGGATTGCATCAAGTGAGTGAAGTCACTGCCCTAGCTGCCCAGTTGGAAGCGTTGAACAAGAAGATCGATAGTTTGAGCATGCATGCAATGCAAGTCCAAACTGTTACATGCGAGCTTTGCCATGGAGGACATCCGAGCACTGAATGCCAGGTTGGTAACCCATTCATTACTACTAATGAAGCTGTTAATTTCGTAGGGAACCGACCACCACAGACCTACCCCTACCCAAATACGTACAATACTGGGCCGAGGAACTATCCCCAACCACCACCGGGGTATGCACCAAAGCCAAGCATGGAGGAGCTGCTAACTAAGTTCATATCATCGGCTGAAACAAGGATGAACAATCATGAGGCATCGATAAAGAACTTGGAAGTCCAAATGGGACAATTAGCAAAGATCGTAGCCGAACGAGCACCAGGATCACTATCTAGTGACACTGAGACGAAACCTAGGGAGCAAGTCCATGCTATCACGTTGAGGAGTGGAAAGGAGGTCGCTGAGAAGAAGGATGTGCACGTAGAGTTAAGAGGCGAGGCGGACATCAAGCAAGAAGAGGGACAAACACGCGACAAAGGTAAGTCTACTAAGACCTCTACACCCATCACACCTGCTAAGGTAGATATCCCACCCCCATTCCCCGCTGCGTATAAGAGAGCAAAGATCGATGCTAAATTTGCTAAATTTTTAGAATTGATTAAGAATCTTCATATTGAGATGCCTTTCATAGATGCTATTCGGCACATGCCGAATTATGCTAAGTTTTTAAAGGAGATTCTATCGAAAAAGCGGAAACTGGGAGAGCATGAGATGATAAACTTAACCGAGGAGTGTTCAGCTGTCATTCAAAATGATTCACCTCCAAAGTTAAAGGATCCAGGGAGTTTCACTATACCTTGCAAAATAAATTCTAAATCTTTTAATAAATCTTTATGTGATTTGGGGTCAAGTGTTAATTTAATGCCTTTGTCTGTGTACAGGAAGCTGGTCTTAGGAGAGTTAAAAGCAATCAATGTCTCATTGCAGATGGCAGACAAGTCCATCAAGTACCCTCATGGGATAGTGTAGGATGTACCGGTAAAGGTTGACAAATTCACCATTCCGGTGGATTTCATGGTGCTAGACATAAAGGAGGAGGCGGACATGCCATTGATATTAGGAAGACCGTTCCTAGCTACTGGAAGGGCATTGATAGATGTCCAAGAAGGGAAGTTGATCC
Organism: Haberlea rhodopensis; assembly: GCA_907163345.1. Classification (NCBI taxonomy): domain Eukaryota; kingdom Viridiplantae; phylum Streptophyta; class Magnoliopsida; order Lamiales; family Gesneriaceae; genus Haberlea; species Haberlea rhodopensis. The sequence goes on along the minus strand of CAJQUN010000344.1, from coordinate 498,430 downwards.
TCCGAGTAGGGGGGGATCAAGTTACTTATGATATGTTCAAAGTTGTGAACACTACACGCACTGAGCACCGATGTTTTAGTGTCAATATAATTGATACACTATCTGTTGATGCGATGCAGGGTAAGAGTGAGAAGAAGGAGGAGGTCACATCGAATGGCCAACAAAGAAGAGGTAAATTTGGTGTAGGAGACTCGGTATTAATGAATAGGAAAAAGATGAGATTTTTTCCATGGGAGTCTGACGCACCATGGGCTGGACCATTCAAAGTTGTCGATGTTTTACCATTCGACACCTTCAAACTGAGAGATGACCATGGGGGACTATTCACTGTGAAAGAGAAGTGGTTACGACATTACCACATTGAGGATGGAAAATCGTCCCCCACTGGCCCTTGCGGCACTTGAGCGTAAATGGTAAAAAGTCCAGCTTGGGACTATAAATCAAGAACTATTTCCTATCCCTTTCGCTTTGTTTTAGTTTATTTTGGTTTGTTTTTGTTTTTGTTTTTGTTTTTTGATTTTGAGAGACTCCATGCGTGCTGTGACGTGTTCCAACAATATGCCCCACGAGCTGATGAGGAATTGGACAACGATCACTGACGGTCGTTGTCAACGGTACATGCTTTGTTGTACTTTCCATGCTTATTACATTGAGGACAATGCATGAATTAAGTTTGGGGGAGTGCATTACTGTGTCATGCTTCTTATTTGGAAATTGATCGTTTCTGGAGCACCAACAAAAAAAATTTCTTGAAAATGAGTTCAATTAGTAAGATAAGAATAAATCATAGTAGTGGTCTCTATTCCATGATGATATTAGTCTCACTATGCATGTCAACTTGAGTTTTGATGATTGTAAGACTTGTTTGTGAATATCTTGTTTTGAGTAGCATGTCAAAGATGAGGAATATTTTGAGCACATTTGAGTCATAATCTTGTGAATTGCATTTGTAGTAGTGAAATTTTTTGTGAACTTGATGAATTGTTGAGCATCTTAGAGTACCTCAGACTATTTTATGATGACACTTTGAGGCGAAATTTTATAGTCATGAACTTGATTAGGAGATGATATAGGCGATCTTTGGACCGTTTGAGCCTTTCAAGCTTACAATGTTTACATCAATCTCTAGTATCCTAATTTGAGCCTAACTGAAAAAGAATGGAGTATGTTTAACATACTATTAGCCCCCATTCAACATTCTTTGGCAAACTCATTATACCCACCTAATTGAGCCTAAATTGAATTTTTTATCTTCACCTAAGGGAGTATAATGATTCTCATTAGATGCACATGAATTGCTATATTTTGATGAGCTTATTGTAAAAAAGATGATGAATGAGAAAAGAAAAGAACAGAAAAAGCCTTGAGAAAAAAAAAAATTTATTATCGAACTAAGACCCAAAGTGGCCAAGGCTAAAAGAGAAAAAGAAGAGAAGCTCAAGTTGTGCTAACAATATGAACATTACATGCTTATACTCTCTTCTTTTTGCTATCCTATCCTTTCTTTGAAGCCAAACACCTAGGCCTAACGCAATAAGCTTAAAGACCTATTGATCCAAGTCTAGGGAGTGACTACATTAGTGGAGAAGTGTTTGAAAATAGAAATATGGGGTACTCAAGGATAATCTTAACTTTCATTACCTAGCATGATTTGATCTATGAAAATTGCATGAAACTTGAGAGTGACAATAGCACACACGCACGTTCTGATTCGAAGACATGTTGTTTGATCTAGGAGAAAACACAACTTGTTAAACTTTCTGATTTATTTTTGTTTGTCTGTAAGTGAGATGTCTGAGCTACATGATTGACTATGAATTGGTTTATTTGAATCTTCAATGTTGAACTTGACTGTTTGATCTTATTTCTTGCTCGAGACGATCAAGTTTAAGTTTGGGGGAGTTGATAGGGTTGAATATTAAGCGTTTTTAGGCTATGATATGTATATGTTTTGGTGTTGATTCTTGGATTATTTTACGGTTTATGGTATATATTTCTATATTTCAGGAATCAATGTTGAAATGCATAAAAGTAGAAGAAATGAACCAAAAATGATGAAAGAATGAATAAAGTTGAAGAAAAGAGGAAAAAACCAGAATTCAAGACACATCTGATTCATCAAATTTGGAGTTCATATGAGAAAGTTATGGCCAAAATACGAAACTCGCCAGAAGCTGAAAAAAGGCGAAGAAACATCATTGAATTAATTCAACAGGCGTAATTACGCCTACTTTGAGGCGTAACTACGCCTAGCCCACGGCTTTTGAAAATTTAAGTGGCGTAATTACGCCACTTTGGAGGCGTAATTACGCCTATCACGCGGGAAGCCAGATTGTTGACACGTCGACAGGCGTAACTACGCCACTTCGGAGGCGTAATTACGCCTGATGAATTTTGGAAATTTTTGACTGCTTTCCTTATTTGATGCACGGGATTTTTTACAAGGGACGGACGAGACCTACTCAAGGGGGGATTATAATTGAGACCTAGACATCATAGCCTCCATCACCCCATCATCCTCTCCAACCACCCATACACCATAACCATTGAAGAAGAGACACATCGGAAGAGACGGGACGACGGAGCAACGCAAGGAGTCAACGCCTCTCGTTATTTCCGTATTTCTAACTTTAGTTCTATATTTTCATTAGATTTTAATGTTTAGAATGTTGCAAAACATGTTTATGCATTGTTATTTGATGGAGATTGTCGGCTAGGTTTGTTATCAAGACTTAGGGGATCCTTTGTATGAACCCATGATTTTAATTGAATGTTTTTGATTGATTCTTATTATCTAAGTGCTTAGATCATTGTTCTTCATGCTTTTAAGGGTTTGGACATCTTTGAATGATATTTAAATTACAATCGAGATCGAGAGATAAAATTGTGATTCGATATAGTGATTTACGCCGTGGATTTCAGACTGATATCGAGAGATGAAGTCAAATACACGTGTGATAGCTATAGATATCTAGTAATCGAAAGCTAGAAGTTTTCACGGATCTTAATACAATATTGTGTTGTTAAATAAGTACACGAGAGTGACTTACTGCAATTTGATATTAGGTTTAATATAACTCGAGAGAGTATATTGGATAAATTTGGAAAACTCGTCACCTTAGATTGTTTGAATTCAATTCTTAACTAATAGGTGAATTGTGGGGGATTACTTAGGTGAACCGAAAGTCTTGATAATTGTTTCTTCTGATTTTATTCTTATTCGTTCTTGTGTTTTTGGGTTAATCTTGAGTTCATTAGTCAATTTAGTTAATTAATCACAACCAGTTATCGTAGACTAAATATAGTTAAACTAGTGGAGTTTGGTAATTATTTCCTATTCCTCGTGGGTTCGACAATCCGTACTTTTCATATCATTATACTAAAACTTGACACCGTGCACTTGCGGTACACAATCGCTACACTGCAAAATACTGTTTAAAATAATAGCGATCAACTTCCTCAGCATAGACACATGAAAAACGTCGTGTATACCAGACAGAGAAGGCGGTAAAGCCAAACGGTACGCCAGAGTACCAACACGCTGTAAGATCTCATACGGCCCCACGTATCTAGGAGACAACTTCCCCCGCATACCAAACCGTACTACGTCTCTGAAAGGTGAGATCTTCAGAAAAACTCTGTCGCCTAACTGAAACTCCAACGGCCTACGCCGCTGATTGGCATATGCTGCCTGTCTGTCCTGAGCTGCCTTCATCTTTCTCTTGATAACCTTAACTTTCTCTTCCATTTCCTGAACCAACTCTGGCCCTCCAACCGACTTACGGTCCAAGTCATCCCAACACAAGGGTGACCTACAACGCCTACCATAGAGGGCCTCGAAAGGAGCCATCTGTATACTTGCCTGGTAGCTGTTGTTGTAAGAGAACTCCACTAAGGCTATCGAGTCCTGCCATGATATGTCGAACTCTAGCACACAAGCTCTCAACATATCCTCGAGCGTCTGTATCGTACGCTCGGTCTGTCCGTCCGTCTGAGGTTGATAGGATGTGCTCAGCCTCAACTGTGTACCTAGAGCTGTCTGCAGACCCTCCCAGAAGTGAGATGTGAACCGCGGATCTCGATCGGACACTATCGAAACAGGGATCCCGTGCAGTCTCACCACATCTCTGACATATAACTGTGCCATCCTCAAGTGCGTATATGTCATACAATAGGGAACGAAGTGAGCCACTTTAGTCAGTCTATCCACGACTACCCAGATGGCATCAAAACCCGAAATAGTCCTCGGTAAGTGGGTCACGAAATCCATAGACACGTGCTGTCACTTCCACTCGGGTATCTCCAAACTCCTTAGTTCACCTCCAGGCCTCTGCCTCTCAGCCTTCACCTGCTGACAAATCAAACAGCGCTTGACAAATGAGGTGACATCTTGTTTCATACGCCTCCACCAGAACTGGCTGCGTAGATCCTTATACATCTTCTTCCCGCCTGGGTGGATACTCATCCTGCTGCAATGAGCTCGTTGTAATAAACCCTGACGCAACTCTGGTGCATCTGGAACCACCCATCTATCGCCAAGTCTCAGAGAACCGTCCTCAGCCACTCTGAATCTCGATGGCTGACCTGAATGAACCACTAATATCCATCTCTGAACCTCTACATCGGTCCCCCGAGCCTTCCTGATGTGATCATAAATAACAGGCTCAGCTAGCAAGGTCAAAACCTGTACTGGTGAAGAAGATACATCAAAATCGAATCCCAAATGGCAGTAAGAGCTTAACATAGCTGATAAACACATGGCATCCTCTGCAGTGCTCCGCACCTTCCGACTCAGGGCGTCGGCTGTCAGATTTGCTTTCCCGGGATGGTATAGGATTTCACAATCATAATCCTTCAGCAGGTCCATCCATCTCATCTGCCTCATGTTCAGCTCAGCCTGTGTAAACAAGAACTTCAGGCTCTTGTGATCAGTGAAGATGGTAAATGAGGTACCGTATAAATAGTGTCGCCATATCTTCAAGGCGAACACTATAGCTGCCAACTCCAGATCATGGACTGGATACCTCGTCTCGTGTGGCTTCAACTGTCTCGAAGCATAAGCCACTACATGTCTGTCCTGCATCAGTACGCACCCTAATCCCTGTAGCGATGCGTCGGTATAAAGAACAAATCCTTTGTTCTCCTTGGGAATCACTAGAACTGGTGCAGTAGTCAGTCTGTGCTTTAATTCCCTGAAACTCTGCTCACAAGCCTCTGTCCAACAGAATGGGACTCCCTTCTGAGTCAGCTGTGTAAGTGGCTTGGCGATCCTTGAGAAACCCTCGACGAAACGTCGGTAATAGCCAGCCAGACCAAGAAAACGTCGAATCTCACTGACTGAAGTAGGGGGCAGACCAATCCATAACTGCCTCTATCTTCCTCGGGTCTACTGATATCCCCTCTCGTGATATGATATGGCCCAAGAAGGCTACACTGCTCAGCCAAAACTCACACTTGCTGAGTTTGGCGTACAACTGATGATCTCTGAGGATCTGGAGCACTATCCTCATATGATCGGCATGATCCTTCTCATTCCTTGAATAGACCAGGATGTCATCAATGAACACGATCACAAACTGATCGAGGTACTCCTGAAATACTCTGTTCATCAGGCTCATAAATGTAGCAGGGGCATTCGTCACCCCGAATGGCATCACCAAGAACTCATAGTGCCCATACCGAGTTCTAAAAGCCGTCTTTTGGACATCACCAGCTCTAACCCGCACCTGGTGATAGCCTGACCTCAAGTCTATCTTGGAGTACACCTCTGTACCCTGAAGCTGGTCGAACATATCATCAATCCTCGGAAGTGGATATCTGTTCTTCACTGTAGCCTTGTTTAATTGCCTATAGTCAATGCACAGACGCATTGATCCATCCTTCTTTTTCACGAACAAGACTGTGCACCCCAAGGCGATACACTAGGACGGATGTATCTCTTGTCGAGGAGCTCCTGTAACTGTACCTTCAGTTCCCTCAGCTCTGACGGTGCCATCCTGTATGGGGCACGAGAAATGGCTGATGTCCCCGGCAGCAGCTCAATAGCAAACTCAACATCCCTGACAGGCGGAAACCCCGGAATCTCATCTGGGAACACATCAATGAACTCCGCCACAATCGGAATGTCCTCGGCTCTCTCTTCCTTCTCGTCTGATGCATCCACTGCATAGATAAGGTAGCCCGTGTGGCCGCGTTCCAATAACCGCGACATCTTAATCGCTGATATTACCGGAATCTTTGGACGAGAGCCGTCCCCATAAAAGGTCCACTGAAACCCTTGATCAGACAGAAAACGTACAATCCTCTGCCGGCAGTCTACCACAGCTCGGTATCTGCTCAACACATCAATGCCGATATGCCATCTCTAACTGAATCAGATCGGCCCTCAGATCATTGCCCTCAAAATAAATGAGGCAATCAGACAACAGCCGATCCGCAATCACATGCTTCCCCGTGGGTGTCGAGACCATGAGAGGCGTGGATAACAGAGACGAGCACAAACGGTGTCCCTCCACAAAAGCAGTAGATACAAAAGAATGGGAAGCACATGTATCTATCAATATAAGTGCACGGTACGTAAATAAATGGCACGTACCAGCAATGACCTCCTCTGGGGCTGCCTCAGCCTGCTCCCTAGTCAGTGCATACACCTGTCCCTGCGGCGGTCCTGCCGTCTGACCTCCCTGTGGTCGTGGTGCAAACTGCTGTCTCTGTGGTGCCCTCCCAGCATCAAACCTCGGCCTATTCGGCCCTGAGTCTATCTGACTTGCCCGATTGGGGCAACCTCGAGCAAAGTGGCCCACCTTGCCACAGACATAGCAACCCTGACAGTCCCGTGACAAGTGCCATCCTCCACAGTTGCTACACTTGTTTCCCACTGTCTTGCTCCCCTGTGTGGGTCCCTTATTGTTCTGTTTCTGACCCTGAGACTTCTTCCCACTAAATTTGGAAGATGATGAGGCCCCACGAGCCTTGAACTGATCCCCTCGTGGCCTCAGACTATCAGCAGCAGGCCTCTGTGGTGGTACAGAAGGGGGTACAACATCCTTGTACGCGCCCACCGCAATCTCCGCTAACTCTGCCCGTGTCAGGGCGTCATCAAATGAACTGGGGTTGTTGGATATAACCCTATCAAATAGTTCTGTCCTCAATCCCTTCAGAAAATTCCTCATTTTTGCATGGCTGCTGACAGCAATATGAGGTACATACCTCAGCAGTGAGGAATACTGCATAGCATAGTCTGACACTGACATGCTACCCTGCTTCAAACTGTTGAACTCATCCTCTTTTAATTGTCTGGCAGCTGCAGAGAAATACCGGTTAAGGAACCGGGTCCGGAATACAGTCCAGTCAACTGCCATACCTAGAGCTCTCAGCTCCATCACTGTGGTCTTCCACCACATAGCAGGCTTCTTAGCCATCTGAAACTTGGCTAACCTTAGCCATGCCGTGCGTGCACAGGGTGCAGTCACAAGTATCTGCTCTATACGTTCCAACCACTCCTCAGCTACTTCACCAGACTCAATCCCCTCAAACATGGGCAGATGGAAACTCAGAAACTGCTTCAAACTGAGCTCCCCTGGCAGTAACATCTGTACACTGGGCTCCATGCCCACAGCAGGTGGTGGTAAAGGATTCGGCTGAGCAATACTGGCATTCCTACTATCCATATCCCATATCTCCTCATTGGGGTTCTCCGGATTAATCTCAGCCATGCTGTAATACAAGAGTTAACAACAATACCAAAAGCAGTTCATAATATAAGCCGTTAGATAACAAGAGTATCATATTCAAAGCATGTTAGTATAACACTTATACAACCATATGCATCACATGCATAAGCATGCTCAAATGAATACCTAGCCAACTTGTTTCTATAGACTACCCTTCACTCTTCCCTGGTTATCTAACCACTGCTCTGATACCACTAAATGTGAGACCCCGTTATCACATCAAGTTACTAAGGTGCAATTTAGAGAACTAAACATTCATGTGAATATATCAGAGTAACGTATTGTGTTGATTAACCTGAGCTTTAGAGATTACAGTACCAAAATGTTTCAAAAGGAATAACACAATTCCTGCTAAGGTACTACATTATAGTCTTACTCTACTCAGTAGAAGCTATACAAAAAATTTCTCTAACATGCTAATCCTGTAGCACTCCTTACAGCTTAGCATATCAACCCCAACCCTGGTTCTCGTCCACAAAAGCACCTACAAAGACAACCCCCAACACATGAGCATAAAACAATTCATATTCAACATAATATGAAAGTAAGGCATAAATGCACAATCCTAAACACAAGCACTTCCTGTATTTCCTGCATTTATAACGCCCATTGGTTGTCCCTGTACCATAATTCATAATAAAACACATTATATGAATGTATGGCTTCATAAATAAATGTCATGACATTTCCTCTTTTTCTTGAGTCAGTCATCATCAGTTATTTTAATGCTTTCATAATCTCAAAACAAGCGGTATCGCATACTCGCTTCTTCATACTAGCGGTATCTCTTCCTCGCTCAGTATGGTATATCTCGCCTCCATGTGCAAGCGAGCCTCCCCCCTCCCGCTCCACATTTTCAGCGGTAAAGCGTAAGCATTAAAACCTTAACTGTGATCGCCCTGACTCGTGGAATACACCTCTTTATTCCACATCACAATATGCAACAACAATGCAAAATATGCAACACAATGCATAATAACATGTATCATAATCTTAATGCATCACATTGCATTCATCATGTGTCACACAGACAAACATAAGTACATGTTACCGTCGGGATGCCCGTACGTCGCTTACGTACTTTCCAAAATGTGGGGTGTTGCAGGACTCTATCCCCTGCGCTGTGTAGCTACCTGTGAAGGCTCTACACCAGTGTACAACACAATATTAGATGTCTCATTACAATCCAATATCAAAACTTTAACAAAATATATCAATTTATATTTTTCAACATTCTGGGTCTCTCGATCGATCGGCCCCTCTTCCCGATCGATCGAGAAGACGCCTTAAATCAAAACCAAGATTCTGCCTCGCTCGATCGATCGAGATGAAATGTCGATCGATCGAGATGCTCTGTTCGAGAAATACCAACCCAGAATTCTCGAACACCTATATTCACACCCTTAAATCTAACATGTAAGACATACAACATGCCAAGACCAACATGCTAGCAGTTATCACACACTACCCTGAGTGTATTCATATCAAATTTACACCTCAAACTTAAGCCCACATGCATAAACGTCAACCATTTACATAAGTACTCAACCAACTTTTCCGGAAACAGAACAACATATTTCATTACCAGATTTTTGAGTACTTCACTTCATGCTATTATATCTACCACATATAACATAAAGCATGCTCGAACAAACATGCCAAGGGCTTCACAAAACTACCATGCATATTTTCACATCAAAGGTTTACCAAAAACCTAAGCTAACGTGCATGATATCACCTCCTCAAAATCACTCCCAAACCATAATTTTCCAGAAAAACAGGGCATATTCCTTACCCAGATTTTCGAACACTATACTTCACATGCTTTAATCCTCTACATAAAACATGCAACATGCTCAAGGAAAAATACAGAGAGCCTCATAATAACACCATGTAAGCATTTAAATCAAAGGTGCCGTTTTCTCGCCACCTAAAAACATGTACTCAAACAAGTTTAAAATAAAAACAGAGCATGGTTTCTCACCCTACTTTGCTCCGATTTTTGAAGGCTTTCCAGGCGATGAAAAAGGACAAGCTCCTCAGAATTTTGCTTAGCTGAAGCTGGTGAAGAAATGGGAGAGAAGGCTCGAGAATTTGGATGGCTGAGAGTGGTGGAATGATTGAGCCAAGTGGTGAGTAATGTAAGGACCCCGTATACTTAACCCTTGATTAGTGTGATAATCATTATGTGTGGCACATGCTTTCAATGAAAAACCAATCAGGAAGCTCAGATGATACTTTACCGTTGAATGGCAACTATAAAATTTCTTTAATGTTCAACGTTATAAAATCATCTCTACTAACATATAGACTCATTGAGTCGCCCATTACCATCCCCATTTTGCCACTTTTCACATTGTGGACTTTTATAAAAATTTGGGCAGAGTCTCCCCATAAATTGAGCTATCCCAAAACACAAGCACATCACATAATATAATTCCCGGCCAGGGAATACACGATACTCAACAGAATATAGTACACAAAGTAAATTCCCAGCCAGGGAAGACATCACACATATGACGACATACATGGGTCTCAACACCCACACAATACACCCATGAACCCTCATATCATTAGCAATTCTACTCTTAATTGCATGAAACATAGAATGAAAGAGAGAAAGGCTCATGCCTTTATATACAACACATATACAAGCATAACCGTGCTCACATGCGAGCATCATAAATGTGTATATAAACCTCATGGGTATATGGGTACTCTATACGATACCGTGCTCTGTCAAGCCCTGGTACCACGATCCTGGGAGTACATCCAATCGACAGCTCGAGCTCATCTCCAAAGCCATTGATGTACCTGTTCACCTGTCCCAACAGAGACAGCCCCCAACGGGGTGAGCATAACAATTCCACAATTTCATAATCATAATGACATAATACATAATTTACGAAAATGTAAATATTGTGGAACATATGTGATACTTCCTGGATGGTATCATCCTCATCATAGCGTACCCCTGTAATAACCCTGTTCTCAAAACAGATAATTCATCAAATCTTGAATATGCAGTTAAACATCATATTGGTTAACCCTAGCCAGTCTCAAATCAGTAACCTTTCATAATATCTTACTTTATTTGGCAATGAGTAGTAACATTTCATAACATCTTACCTTATTTGGCAATGAGTAGTAACATTTCATAACATCTCACCTTATCTAGCAATTATCATAATTCTAGACATCATATTGAGATTTCCTTAACTTTCGATACTAGTTAATCACTTCTCTGATTAACTACGTCTCTGTTCCTATTTATTACCAATATATACAGATATCCTAGATATCTAATCAAATACCACATCTTCGTTTCTTACTTCAAAGTAGCATCATACTATCGGTGTTTGCTCCGTAGCAACCACACCCCATCATTTGCTCGCTTCATAGCGGCATTAAGCATTTCACCATGTGAATCAATCATAACGTAACCAAGTCCCAGTACCATCATAGTGAACATTTCATGTATTTTAAATCATGCATCATACTTGGAAAAACATCATTTAAACTATGCTCGTACGTTAAACGTACCTTAAATCCTCGAAGTCCGAGTCAAACCTTGCTCGAGTTCCATGCCCCGAGGAACGATGTGCTAACACGATAAATAATTCACAATTACTTACGAACATGTAACCCATGCTCAAGCACATCCATAACCCTCAAAATATCGTCAACACACGACAATAAATCATTTAAAAGACCCGGGGCAGGGTACATGCAGGGAGGGAAAACGAATGCGACATATCGAAAAATTGCCCAAGAACATCTTCAATAATTCGAACCTTAGCATCACGATTCGAACCCAACTAACCATCATAAATCATCTAAAACATGTAATAACAATCTCTAACATGAATCATCAACCCATAGCCAAAACCCCCAAAATCGAAATCAAATCCTCACCAACTTAGGGCAATTTCGAACCATACATCTCAATTGATCCCAATTAAGCATCATAATTCATTTAAACATGAATAAATCGAATAACAACAAGAATCATCATCCTCATACCAAAAACCCAAATTTTCGAAACCCTAAGTCACGAAATCAGTGTTCAAATTCGAATCCAAAAGCAACAAATTTTCGACCCATGAAAGTATGAAATCATCGTCTCAAAAGCAGCATAAAAACGCCCCAAAAACATCAGAAAAATCGTACCAAAATCATACCAAAATCGCGCCCCAAAATCGGATGAAATCCAGTTTTCGAACCCTACGGTTTTCTGGCAAATCCGAGCTCGATTCTTGACCAAACTTCAAATTGTTGGTACGTATAGAAGCGCCTGGAAGAGACGATCACGGCGGCGGGTCGGACGCGCCGAACGGCGGCCGGACGGCGGCGGGCGGAGGCCTTTTCTGCGCGGCGGCAAAGGGGATCGGGAATAGCAGCGTGCGCGAGGAGAGAGAGAGAGGTGAGGAAAATGGCTCCGATAATTAAAATCTCGGGTTCAACTGGTATTTATAGCAAAATACCCCGAAATACTAATATCCCCACAAATACATCATGATTCATTAAAAATCATCTGTTTTCAATAATTCTCTCTCTAACTCAAAAACTCCCTACCGGTGCCCACACACAGCACCCGAGATTCTGAGTCACACTAAAAACCCAACTCACAGGTTTTCACCGAAACGAGAATACGATCTCAACCTCGGGATCCAACGATCCCAACTACTCAAATAGACGAGCCCAGAAGGCCCGGCACCTCGATTAAACTCCAATTGCCACGTAAAACAACTTTACGGGTTATTAACACTCCGGGATTAACACCTATAATCCCTGGTCATCACATTATCCCCCACTAAAAGAATTTCGTCCTCGAAATTAGCACCGGTGTATCACGTAACACCCAGGCTACACAACAACCTGAAGCCATAACCTCGATTCCTGACCATATCAGAATCGTCTTAAAAACCTTGAGAATACCTCACATCAAACTCTGAAACAGAGCGACATAACAAAACCAACACCAACTCATCACCCAAGAGGCAAAACGTACCTCGATGCGGTTCATCCCAAAAGTCAGTCCCTCATGACTGTAAAACAACCAATACTTATGATCGTAGATCGGACAGTCATCATTCGTTCTAATACCACTAGTAAGAACGCATCATGAATGACACCTCAACCATGAGAATGTTGACCTCGTGTCAACTCTGAAGTGGAATAGACTTCCAAATCCATCATAACGTCAAAAAGCGTCAGCGCAACCCAACGCTAACAATCCAAAAGCAGTTAGTCAACTGAAACTGCGAGGATCTGAATCGCTCCCGATTCCATCGTAGATATCATTCAATGACATCTCTTATCATGACTCACGATGTCTAACATACATCGTTACGAGGGAAACATTGGCATACCACGGTGTACACATACCAAGCCTGGTTCCACTTCCAAACCTCCTCCATCAAATGATCAGTCGCATCATTGCAACTCAACTTGGGCAACTCACGGCCACAGATTCACATAAAAGACATCTCACAAGATGTCCACCTCCGGATATCCTAAGAATCACATCCTGATCATAAATAAACGATCGAGACTCCTCAGAGTTTCAAATTGAAAGGACATGCGATAAACCCAATGCATCCCAAATACATGGATTCCCAGGCCAAATCAACGACGACTCGATGACTCTCTTGTTGGTACTTCAACATCATGAGCTGTCCCAGACAAGTCTCACCAAGATTTAAACATAAACATATATACCTTTCAGTGAGGCATACTCAACTTCAACTTCAAATGACGTGGTGACTACCAGAGTCCACCACAATCCACCTCATATCACCTTACTATTTGCCAAACTTGGTTCCAACGAGCAGTATAACGGCTCTAGCAAGCCCATCATGGTGCTGCACACACGCGGCAGACAAACTAGTCGCTGCCTCACCAGGTTCACCTCAACCTATCAATCAGATGGACGTTTCCGCACGGCATACCATACCATGGGAAGAAAATCAATAGAGTAGTGGGTCTTTACCCAACATTCCTCCAATGCTGAAATACCCTGGACACTCCAATGTCCCCATGCACTTAACATAACCTGATCCTACTTCCTTAGGACCCATCTTACATTCTCATGGCTGGTGTGACCATGTCTACCATATGTCCTATCAATAGCAAGCGAGTAATTCCTCCACGATTACTCCTGTCGTCAAAAACATGGCCAAAAGCCATTCCAACGAGCCTACCTCAAGGGTATCACCACTCGAAATACGATTACTTCAAACAATTTCTGCGGTACAATCACATGTACAGTGCGTCCATCCATTCCTCGAGCAACCCGCTCGGTATAAGGGCCACGTTAATCGGTGACGCACACACCACCTTGTGCCCGACATTGGCACCCAAGGCATACAACTGAAAACGTATACTCAACGCATTGTTCATCGTAATGATGATGCATGTCTAATAAGACATCTCCTACACTATCGTCATCGTCATCCTGTGACGACACAGGCCAACTCATGGTATCTAAGGCATTGCCAACTAGTGACAATACATGTCAACAATGACATCTAAACAACCCAGTCAACTCGTGACGGTCCATGCACATCAGCGTATATCATCCACCATCATGCTAGTAAAATAGGCATAATAAAACATGTATATCAACGCAATACAGCTACAATAAAGCTAATAGAATAGCAATATCTCGTACCTCATCGCTAACAAGATAGCGGCATACCTGTCTCCGTCGCTAGATAATAGTGCGAAATCAGCACTCATCGCTCGAAGGCGGCATAATCCTGTGCTGAGTACATAGCGGCACAATCCATCGCTATAGAATCGACGGCATGATACCTCGTCATATAATAAGTGGCATGAAACCTCGCTATACACCTGAGCCTGAATCATCGTCTACATGACAGCGGAAAGAGGCATCGCTATCAACATATCTGGTGGCACCAATCATCGTCAATCCTCATAGAAGAACGAGTCATCGTAAATCCACATAATAGCGGAATGGGACATCGCTATTAACATATCCGGCGGCATAAACCATCGCCAATCCTCGTAGAAGAGTGTGTCATAGTAACATAGCGGAATGAGGCATCGCTATCATCATATCCGGCGGCATAAATCATCGCCAATCCTCGTAAAAGAGTGTGTCATAGTAACATAGCGGAATGAGGCATCGCTATCATCATATCCGGCGGCATAAATCATCGTCAATCCTCATAAAAGAGTGAGTCATCGTAACATAGCGGAATGAGGCATCGCTATCATCATAAACATCATCATAATCATCATATTCACATATATACTCACAACAAACTATGTTAATTAGAAATGGGACTGTCCCGGTTCCATTATGACAGCGGCACAATTGGCCCCCTCGCTCGACATAGCACATCGTATGATACCCATCGCTACGCCTTGATAGCGGATGTATCTCTTATACAGCGGATGATACCCGTCGCTACACCTTGATAGCGGATGTACCCCATCGCTCAGCGGATGATACCCATCGCTACACCTTGATAGCGGATGTACCCCATCGCTCATCAGCGGATGATACCCATTGCTACACCTTGATAGCGGATGTACCCCATCGCTCATCAGCTATGTGAGCGGCAAGACCTTCCTCGCTTGCCCATAATAACCACCGGACATTCAACCATTCTAAGTAACATAGTGAAACATACATTATCATCTTGTAACATCATCATCATATAAGCATCATCATCTTATAGCATCATTATCTTAGAGATATAACAGTAAATGTACGAAATCATAGTTGAGTAAGCTTGCTGGTTATTCATTAACTTCTTTTCATTTCCCTAGTTCATATTCATGCATATGGGTATCTTACCCTGTGGCATCTTACCACCTTATAAACATCATATTAACATCATCATTACTTATCATAATCGTCATTGTAAACGTCATATCATCTTCATTTATCATAACATCATCGTAAGTATCTTGTCATCTTTATTCATTATAAAATCATCTTCACCGTGAACTTACTTATCATAACATCATCTTGAACATCTTATCACTTTTTTTTTCATTCATTAAACACATCATCATGGCATCGTAAATTCTCATGCAATCATAGTATGATCATAATATAGGAGTATGGCCTCTTACCCTATGGGCATCTTACCACATCATAACATCGTATCACATCATCATAATCTCACTTGTCATAAACATCGTCATCATAACATATTCGTCATAAACCTACTTATCAAAATCATTATCATCATAACATTATCATCATAATCATCATCATCATAAACATCATAAATACTTATGCATCCAATGCATAGTCAAAGTTAGGAGTGTGTTACCGTCCGATGCCGTACGCTTCTTACGTACTTTCCTTGCTTGAACATTACATGAACAAACACATTAGTATATTCAATAATAATTGAGACCATACCGAAGTAATCCACTGTCGGTTGTCTACCCAGTCTGTCCTCAGACAATACGTCATATCTTTCTTTTCCCTGATTTTCTTCCAAAATCAGGTTCCTCGGCACGTAGCATATAGAGTGTTAGACATCACTATGAATGTCATCCTATCGTGTTCCACACGATTCCTGCAACCACAATGGTTAGCAATACCACTTTTCATAACATAAAAGCACATAAACAATTAGTCATGTCGTATAACATTAATGCCATCATGCATAAAGATGTGCTATCAATAACTTCCTAGGCCCTCAACAGCCCCAACGAGCAACCACTGCTCTGATACCACTAATGTAAGGACCCCGTATACTTAACCCTTGATTAGTGTGATAATCATTATGTGTGGCACATGCTTTCAATGAAAAACCAATCAGGAAGCTCAGATGATACTTTACCGTTGAATGGCAACTATAAAATTTCTTTAATGTTCAACGTTATAAAATCATCTCTACTAACATATAGACTCATTGAGTCGCCCATTACCATCCCCATTTTGCCACTTTTCACATTGTGGACTTTTATAAAAATTTGGGCAGAGTCTCCCCATAAATTGAGCTATCCCAAAACACAAGCACATCACATAATATAATTCCCGGCCAGGGAATACACGATACTCAACAGAATATAGTACACAAAGTAAATTCCCAGCCAGGGAAGACATCACACATATGACGACATACATGGGTCTCAACACCCACACAATACACCCATGAACCCTCATATCATTAGCAATTCTACTCTTAATTGCATGAAACATAGAATGAAAGAGAGAAAGGCTCATGCCTTTATATACAACACATATACAAGCATAACCGTGCTCACATGCGAGCATCATAAATGTGTATATAAACCTCATGGGTATATGGGTACTCTATACGATACCGTGCTCTGTCAAGCCCTGGTACCACGATCCTGGGAGTACATCCAATCGACAGCTCGAGCTCATCTCCAAAGCCATCGATGTACCTGTTCACCTGTCCCAACAGAGACAGCCCCCAACGGGGTGAGCATAACAATTCCACAATTTCATAATCATAATGACATAATACATAATTTACGAAAATATAAATATTGTGGAACATATGTGATACTTCCTGGATGGTATCATCCTCATCATAGCGTACCCCTGTAATAACCCTGTTCTCAAAACAGATAATTCATCAAATCTTGAATATGCAGTTAAACATCATATTGGTTAACCCTAGCCAGTCTCAAATCAGTAACCTTTCATAATATCTTACTTTATTTGGCAATGAGTAGTAACATTTCATAACATCTTACCTTATTTGGCAATGAGTAGTAACATTTCATAACATCTCACCTTATCTAGCAATTATCATAATTCTAGACATCATATTGAGATTTCCTTAACTTTCGATACTAGTTAATCACTTCTCTGATTAACTACGTCTCTGTTCCTATTTATTACCAATATATACAGATATCCTAGATATCTAATCAAATACCACATCTTCGTTTCTTACTTCAAAGTAGCATCATACTATCGGTGTTTGCTCCGTAGCAACCACACCCCATCATTTGCTCGCTTCATAGCGGCATTAAGCATTTCACCATGTGAATCAATCATAACGTAACCAAGTCCCAGTACCATCATAGTGAACATTTCATGTATTTTAAATCATGCATCATACTTGGAAAAACATCATTTAAACTATGCTCGTACGTTAAACGTACCTTAAATCCTCGAAGTCCGAGTCAAACCTTGCTCGAGTTCCATGCCCCGAGGAACGATGTGCTAACACGATAAATAATTCACAATTACTTACGAACATGTAACCCATGCTCAAGCACATCCATAACCCTCAAAATATCGTCAACACACGACAATAAATCATTTAAAAGACCCGGGGCAGGGTACATGCAGGGAGGGAAAACGAATGCGACATATCGAAAAATTGCCCAAGAACATCTTCAATAATTCGAACCTTAGCATCACGATTCGAACCCAACTAACCATCATAAATCATCTAAAACATGTAATAACAATCTCTAACATGAATCATCAACCCATAGCCAAAACCCCCAAAATCGAAATCAAATCCTCACCAACTTAGGGCAATTTCGAACCATACATCTCAATTGATCCCAATTAAGCATCATAATTCATTTAAACATGAATAAATCGAATAACAACAAGAATCATCATCCTCATACCAAAAACCCAAATTTTCGAAACCCTAAGTCACGAAATCAGTGTTCAAATTCGAATCCAAAAGCAACAAATTTTCGACCCATGAAAGTATGAAATCATCGTCTCAAAAGCAGCATAAAAACGCCCCAAAAACATCAGCCTGTGCAGTGTGATTGGTATGGGTTGGGGAGGTGGTTGGGTGTTGGGTGGTATTATGTGTTATGTTTTGGTCCCGGTATTTAGCACGGTGTATTAAAATATCCTCACATGATATTTATAGTATTTTCTCAATAAAATACTTCAATCCCGTTATCATGCTTTACCCAAAACAAACAACACACACCCCAAATAAACAAGCCACGACCCCAAAATCTCAACATACATCACATGCACCCTGAAATGAATCTCCCCAAAAATATTAATCCAATCCCATGAACTAACACCCAAATCATCATAATTTAACTCAAATGATTAAAATCACATAATCATTTCGGGGATATCACAAAACCCTTGAAGCTAATGGAAGGTATAACATGATTTTTCAGTTTTATCAACATGAATTTATGTTTAGTGGTCGAATTATGGTGCAAACATAAGAGAAATTTAGAGATAGTTGCTGAAACTAATAGTCTGCAGATTTTAACAACACATGCAGTAACTTATGTAGACTTTTTGATTTACTTAGAATTCAACTTTGTAAATGTTGCCTGTAATAAAAGTTATAGATTTTTGAGTTGTCGTTTTGTGGTTCAAATTTGAGGCACTTTGGACATATAATGAGTGAGATATGCTCATTTATTTAAGGAGTGCCATAATTGACTCTGCATATACTGTAAGTGCACATGCAGTGTATAAATCCGACCTTTTGACAAAGTTTCTTTTCAAATTTGATGACAGTTTACAACGATTGTAGATCTTTTAATTGTATTGAATTTAAAAAAAATAAGACTTAATTTGGACTTATTGTCTATTAGTTATTAATTTTATACTTTAAGTGCTCAATCTATGTCCTGCATGTGGGCGAAGATATCAATCCAGTGTGTTCTTAGGGTTCCTGAACATTTTTGGCTAGAAATTCCAGAAAATGTATAGAGATAAGAATTGTAGTGCTTTGGGTTGGCTATGATTGGCCACTAGAAACACCCAATTTGAATTTAAAATGGGAAAGATATGATGATTTTACTAAAATCGCTCAAGATGGAAAACAGATTTTCAAAGGCTACGTTTTTAGTGTATAAATTACTTTTAAATGGAGGAATCAGATTGACATCATAAGATAAGAAATGAATTACTTTGAGTTTTTGAACTTTGGCCACCAAAATTGGGTCATTTGGACGTCATATGAATTTATAGTGATTTTTATACGAAAATTGGTCAAGCTGAAAATTTAAGAAAAATGCTAAGGGTTCATATTTATATGTTGCATTTGATTCAATGCATTATTTGCATACCTAGTGTCATTTTGAATCTACATGACCAGGTTAATAGATTCCGGGGTTGATTTGAGGAGTACTCGGTATATTAGCTTGGGTTATGAGGTACGTAGAAATGAGTTATCAATGACGTCTGGCGAAGACGTGTAATGATGTTATTGTATGATTTTAAATGTCATTAATTGATTTATATGATTTAATTGTCACTGTGTGATTCTTATGTGACTATCTGACATGTTGAGACACATTGGACTACATGATATGTGAATTACATGATATGTATTGATTTTCACATGAGATTGCATGACATATTGAGTTGCATATGTCATATGATGCATAGATGATTCATGGGCATATCATATTGATCTATCCATTTCTTTGATATCATTGATGATGATTGAGTTGATTTACTCTGAGTGTCGGGGACGACGAGCATGGCGATGACAGGCAGTGTCGGTAGCGACTGTAGTCACGTGCGTTGCTACCGGACCTAGACACGAGGGATGACGAGCACAACACATGATGATTCTCCTAGCGCAAAGTGTGTGTGTTGTCACCCTCTGCTCGAGCTGATATTGATTGAAGATACATTCCTTTGGACTCCGATATTGGTATCTTGAGATTCGATTCCTTGTACCCTTTCATACATCGCATCCATACATGTTATGCATTGCATGATACTTTGTCATTCTTGACATGATCTATTTATTTCTCGTACTGGGTTCTGACCCCCTTCGCGGTGGGCTGTCATGTCTTTGTTCTATGGGCATGACAGGTGGACGTATTGTGGATGCTCGAGATGAAGCATCGATGAATACCAGAGCTCGTTGAGAGCAAGCTCAGGTTTATGTTTTATGTTTTGAGTCCCAGTAATTGTTAGAGTACTTTTCCATTACATTTTAAATTACCGGAGTATGCCCCGAGTATCTGTATTTTAAGTATTCTATTACTGGTTGGTTATATACGTGCTTATGAGATGAATAATGTTGAATTGGGAAACTAGAATTTCATATTTCAGTATCATTATATATGTATCACCTAAAAACGAAAAAATTTTGAGGGCCGTTTGACAGAACACTTGAAATAAATCTTCCGATGTTTAAGCAAATTAACCATTAATACTCATCGCTGTGATAATAGTGGAAAATAATACTCATTGTTATAATAATAGCGGTCCATTAATACTCACCGCCATAATAATAGTGGTCCAATAATACTCATCGCTATAATAATCGCGGTCCAATAATACTCATCGCTATAATAATAGCGGTCCAACAATACTCATCGCTATAATAATAGCGGTCCAACAATACTCATCGCCATAATAATGGCTGTCCAGTAATACTCATTGCTATAATAGCGGTCCAATTATACTCACATAACATTTATCTCATAAACACCATAGTTTAGCTTACACATTTAAGCATAACTCAACACTATCACATTGATCGTACGTCACTACGTACCTTTTTGTCCAAGATTATTATCGAACTATCCTCTCTGTCCAGATGTCTGTGCAGGCTCTACGTTAATTCATCAATACAATAGAACTTCATTAACAAATCCATTAAATCATTGGACTTCAATTCAATAGCATTACTTTAATCTTCAACCCCACAATATCAAATTTAAGCAATAATCATATATGGAGTAATAGAATCATTCACAAACACCATATCTCAAAATTTGGAACTCCCATTTATTTTTCAAAATATTGCACCCTGCGATCGATCGCCAACTAAAATTTTTCAAACAGATTACTTCCGCAATCGATCTAGATAACCCACCGATCGATCGCCAGTTAAATTTTTTCACACAGAATACTTTCGCAATCGATTGCGACAACCCAGCGACCGATCGCTGGCCTGCAACTTTTGTTGCCCAAAATTACGTTTGCTCGCGATCGATCGAATTCAATCGTCCACTTTCTTTTTGACCAAACCTTCATAAACCAACATACCACAACTCCAAATCAACCCAACATTCACAAGTTCAAAGTAGACAATCAACAACTCAAAATGACTCAAACCACATCAACATCTAAGCTTTTCCCCAAAGAAAACAAATTGCAAAGGGTGATGAGTTAGGGGAAAGAGATGGCGAATTTTAGGTGGTAAGGGAGGAGAAGAAAAGTGATATTGTGTGGTGGTGCTTGAACACCAATGCTAGCCAAGCAAACAAATTTCATTTGCAATAAACCCCTCCCAAAACTCTAAACTGTACAAGGCCCACAACTACAATAATATACAAATGCATACTAAAAAACAATTGCACTTGAACCTTAAACCAAACTCGTTTTTAAATTGAAAAGCCATTCTCAAATCCCACATATCACAGTTAATTCAATTAATAATAATCATAAGAGAATCGAGCATCACAAAATATAAGCAAACCGTTTGATTATTAATTAATTCAAAAACCAAGGACTTTAGTTATTGAATGCTCCCACTAAATTTTTCGAATTCATCACCGTTTGATTATTAATTAATTCAAAAACCAAGGACTTTAGTTATTGAATGCTCCCACTAAATTTTTCGAATTCATCACCCTCATGACAAATAATATTTTCTTAGTGGGCTTGGAGTCCAACTAGCTCATTATAGCCCCGAACATGGGCCCACCAGCTTCATGATACTAAAGGTAGATCACAATTGCATCATATGCAACCCCCAAGATATTTATCTCGCGATTGGCATAACCCTACGTGGACAAGACAATTATGCCTTCTCACGTCAAATTAACACATCCCAGGATGTAAAAGTCACGCCCAAAGACCCCACGTGGGTGAGTAATCTACAAGGGTAACATAGTCGCACCCATAATTAAGTGACAGTTAAAAACACAGTTTTCTCATGCCAGATGCCCCCACGTGGGTGAGTAAGGCAATATGACACAAGTAGCGTCTCATGGCTTAACTGTTGATGGAAGACATGAAGCAACAAACAATTTTGAGCTCCCCTTATTAGTTTAATATTAAAAGTTAATCATATTCAAAATAGGGATTTAAATTATTTTAAAATCTAATCAATGCTCGTTTGTTTGTTTGCCAGATTCATGCAACTATGTTTTATTCATGCAACATCATATGTACTAATAAAACATACAAACATATATTTATAATACATCATATGCATAATAAAAATAAACATGGATAATTATCGCATTTTCCTAATTGATCCACGTAAGCCATGCATAGATCACAAGTATGTCTTCGGTGATGCAGGTATGCAATGCAATCCTATTACAATTTTGCTTCCATTATACATGTCTTGATTCTTGGTGCTCCATCTTCAATCTTGATCTCCCACTAATTCTAAAATTTTTACATTTAAACCGTGCAAACAAGATAATAGGGATACAAATCCGGGGTGGGATACATCCGAAAATAGAGAGAGCAGGCTCGCAGGCCTGATAACCAAAAATCACAATTATAATGAAACAATAAAAAACCTAGACATTCACCTAAACACATTGGTCAAGGCCCATAATCATCCATCATGCAATCACATCATATGTAATTAAACATTAAACTAAACAATTACATCATATGTAATTGTACTAATCACATCACATGTAATTAGATCACAATAATTAATTTCTATCGTTTCCCCACTAATTGTATCATTAATTGAAAATAAAATTAACAAATTAAATAAAACAATTTTATTCAATTTCTAATTAATTAAATTTTAATTAATTGATAAATCTATATTTTACCTTTTAATAATATTAATCAAAAATAAAATTAACAAAGTAAATGACATATTTTACTTAATTTCTAATTAATTAAATTTTCAACTACTTGGTAAAATCACTATTTTACCTTAAAATCATTACACAAATCGAAAAAATAATCAACAAATTAAATGAAAGGGCAAACTCACCTAAAATACCCAAAGCCAATGTTTTTACTAATTTCAGTCTCAATGTCAGTAAATTGTTGTTTGAACTCCTCACCGCAAGTTTCAAATTTTGGGATGGAACTGATTTTAAGGTACAAGATGCAAGTTTAAAAAATATGAAGAAATTCATAAAGGTCATTTTCAATATAATTTTAAGGTGCAAGGTGCATGGAATTTGTTACTGGTGCAAGTTTAAAAATATGAAGAAATGTACTGGTGCAAGGTGTTCTAATAGGTCTTGTGCAAGTTTTGGTATTGAAATATATTAAATACATAAAAACATGCCGATGTGTAATACTGGAAAAGTGTAGAAAATCATGGATTTCTTAGGTGAAAATGGTGGTTGAGAATGAGAGGGTGATGCCACTGGCGTGGGTTTTGATTGATAAAATTGGAGCTTGGGTAGGAGCTTTATTGGTTGATGATGGTGATTGAGAATGAAAGAGTGATAATATTGGTTGTCTCAGTGATGCGGCTTTGTTGCGTGAATGGAAATGTCTCAGAAATTAGTAGTATTCAACACTTTTCCAGTATTAACTGTGTAAAAAGTTGATATTAAATCCATTTAAAATTGGTATTAAGTAGTACAAGGTATTAAAATATAATAATACATAAAAATATGTAATTGTGCAAATTAAAACTATTTTATTTTTTGGTTTGAAATTGGTATTATTCAACTCTTTACCGGTATTAACTATGTACGAAGTTGATATTCAATCCATTTATAATCGGTATTAACGTAGTACAAGTTGGTATTAAACTATTAATAGTACATAAATAATTGTGCAACTTAAAACAATTTTAGTTTTTGGTTTGAAATTTGTATTATTCAACACTTTTCAGTATTAACTATATACAAATTTGGTATTAAATCCATTTAAAATCGATATTAACCTAGTACAAAGTTGGTATTAAAATATAATAATACATAAAAACATGTACTTGTGCAAATTAAAACTATTTTGTTTTTTAATTTGAAATTGGTATTATTCAAAACTTTTTCAGTATTAACTATGAACAAAGTTGGTATTAAATCCATTTAAAATCGGTATTAACGTAGTACAAAGTTGGTATAAAAATATAATAATACATAAAAATATGTAATTGTGAAAATTAAAACTATTTTATTTTTTGGTTTAAAATTGGTAGTTATTGTGTGATCATTAATCACATGATTAGGATTAGGCCCTCACAACTTGACTGAGCATGACTTTACCATTGGCACGGTAGACAATACCCTTTTTAAATTCACAAAGGGTGACCATACTCAATAGTTCAGATTTATGTTGATGATCTTATTTTTGGTTGTACTAACCCAAAGCTGTGCGAGAGATTTTCCAAAATCCTGTAGGATCAGTTCAAGATGAGCATGATGGGAGAATCATCGTTTTTCTTAGGATGTCAAGTCAAGCTATCTAATGAATGAATCTTGATCAACCAGTCGAAGTACACCAAAGAACTATGAAAGAAATACGGGATGACCACTAGCTCAGCAGCAGCCACTCCTATGAGTTCCTTTGCTAAACTAGATTTGGATGAAGCAGGCATACCAGTCGAAGTAATAATGTATCACGGTATTATCGGATCTTTACTATATTTGACAGCCAGCAGACCTGACATTATGTTTGCTGTATGTATGTGTGCTCGCTGCCAAACTAATCCTAAACAATCTCACTTCACTGCTACTAAGAGGATTCTTAAGTATCTAAAAGGAACTGAGAATGTTTGTCTCTGGTATCCCAAGGATTCAACGTTTAACTTAGTCAGATATTCAGATGCTGACTATGCAGGATGCAAGATTGATAGGAAAAGTACCAGTGGACACTGTCAATTCCTAGGGGATTGATTGATTTCATGGGGTTGCAACAAGCAGACATCAATCACAACGTCTACTGCAGAGACAGAATACCTTGCTGCTGGAAGCTGCTGTGCTCAACTGTTGTGATAATACATCTGCCATAGCCATCACGTATAATCCAGTTCTTCATTCTCGGACCAAGCATATTGACATTCGTCATCACTTCATCCGAGACCACGTAATGAAGAAAGTGGTTCGATTGGAGTACATATCCACCGAACAACGAGCAGCAGATATCTTCACAAAACCTCTACCGGACGCTAAGTTTTCCGATTTTCGCAATATACTTGGTTTAATTGATATAACTAATTACTTGTTTAAATTTCTCCTTTATGATAAATTAAGGGGGAATTACATTTTAGTTATTGCATAAATTTAGGGGGAATATTAATTAAGGGGGAACTTATGTGTTTTTCGAAGGTCTACTGACGCTTAGCTGGTAAACAATTGTCTGCTGCAGTAGAGGCTACTTCATCAGTGGCCTCTATGTACTGGTGGACATTATCATATATGATCTGCTGTTAATAACCTTAGTTAATTATAAACCAATTGGAACGTCGGATTTCAAACTTAATTTTCATTAATATTGAATTATTTCGGTCCCTCTTAAATCGTGTCAATTTCAGTTCATTTCAAAAAATTCCTTGGTTTAATGATAGACACGTGTCCATGTGTCCGCTCATCTGCATTATGGCGTTACACCTACCTTCTCTTTAACCACCATTAACTTTTTCAATTTTCACTTTTACCATTTCCAAATTACTGTACTGACAATTTGTTTGAAGCAACTTTCTCTCAGACTTCACTGTTTCTCCGCTCTTCAAAAATCAAAATATCGAAGACCAGCCAACCAAGTTTTGTTACCAATGCCGTACATATTGATTTTAACTCGGTCTTCACCAGTGCCGATGAGGAGATGACTAGCATTTTCCAAGATTTGGAGAACTCCGGCCTGCTGGTTATGCTGAACCTCGCACCAACGTACTACAGGGAAATTCTTCGAGAGTTTTATGCCACAACAAGGGTGGTTAACAATACCGTGGTGTGACACCCTTACACATAACACATACACATGAGGCATATAACATAATATTTAATGGCAGTGACACTTCCAATTTCATATCATCCAATCAAACATTTATCATCATATAATTTACAAGGCATATAGAGATATGTATGCCACAAAAATAATCAAGGTTGTACCCCTCACAACCCAACCAAAAACCTATACAATATATCCAAATGATGAGTTGAGGGAGAAGGACTAGAGTCAGCCAACCGACCTTTTATCCATACTTCCAAAATATGAAAAAAACACCTTATAGAGTCAACTTTTATCTACAACAACTGAAAAACCACATTTGCATTTGGTGGGTTGCATTCTCAATGAGCATATTCAAATAACGTAGTATTTAACATCACATAAGCATATAATTCATATCCACATAAGCACATGAATATAATCACATGATTCATCATACTCTGTACATCAATTCACATGATTCATATAAAATGAAATGATGCACATGTATGTCTGTATTGTTATTCTGTTATGGACCAACCAATACCAAGAATAATTCGTGATCAGGATATTGTATGGCTCTCTGTACTGTATAATCCTCATGAGTTCAATGAACTCGGGATTTGTTTTCTTTGATTCTGTAATTCTGACCGTACTCAGAATGTACTAACACATGGTTCAAGGTCATTAGCGGCCATAATAGAGTTCTTTAATCTCTTATGAATGCACATGTCATAATCATATGTATAACATCATAATAATATGATACAAAGAATGATCACATCATATAGATCGTATAACATCATGTCCCAACATGTACATTTAAGAACTCAATTTAGTTTTTGCACGTCATATTGCATTCATCTCAATCCATTCACCAATTCACGATACACATATAACATAAATTACATACTCATATAAAGTTAAATGCCAAGTTATAAGGATATACTCACAAGTTATTGCACCTATCTCGATGATTCGCTTACTTCGTCTTATCTATGCCCTGATCGATATTATGACCTAGCAACGCATGTCAAATGTACAACCAAGTTTAATATCAAATGTCTACTACCCATTTCAGTAGATGCATGTTATATATTATATGTTCATACTAGAGAATCTTATATCAATTATATCCCAAATCTCAAATTTAATTAAATATATATGTCCTTTTGGTTTGCAGATTAAAATTCGTAGAAAATTGAAACTACAACATAATCTCAATTTTCTTGTTACATATTGTTTATCATTGTTTAATCTATCACATATATTAATCTCATAATCTTTGGGCATTATTTCAATTAATCCATAATATAAACATAAGAAAAAGTGAAGAAAAAAATACCTCAAACGGAAGGTAGCGAGGCGAGGATTCCAGATATGTACTTATTTTCTAGTTTTGAAGTCGTTTCGAAGTCTGAAAATCGACGTATCCCAGAAATTCTTTTTCTCTTCTCTCTTGCAAGTGCTCACGGCATTTACACATATTGGAATGTGTATATGTGTGCTTATCTTCCAATTTTGAAGGTGGTTCCCGATTTTTTTTTCTTTCATTTTTCAAAAATTACCTCATAACCCTTCACAACTATTCTTTCAATCTAATCAATCTAGATTAACATGATAAATATTGTTAGGATCGGAGTAGTGTTTAGAAAGGGGGGTGAATAAACACTAAACTCAAAATCGATACTCCTTGTTACAGCAGACTGTTAAGTACTGCCGTAACTTCTCAATAGTTGGAAAGTCAACAGACACTGGTAATAGTGCGAAAGACGTCTACTGGACTTGTGAGTTAAAGTAACTGAATGGTAAAATGCAGTAAGTAAATGACACAGAATATGTTCTGGAAGTTCGAAGCACACAACACTTCTACGTCTCCCCTTCTTCCTTTGCAGGAAGGTTACACTAGAAGACTTTGGCTTACAGTTTTCAGTATACAACCTTCTTAGGCACTCACACAGCTTGGCCTAAACTCCTAGCAACACAACTCTCTTAGTTGTTTATAATGTGTTTTACAACAATCACACAAAATTACAAATCTCTTAAGCTTTGAGTGTTCTTTGAGCAGCAGACTCAGTAGGCTTTGATCTTCAAGATCACAATAAGGCTGATTTGCTGCTCTTGCAAAACTTCAGAATATCTCAGTAAAGCGTTTTAGGTTGTGCTTGAATGAATGAAGTTGATTTGTGTCTTTTGAATTTTATCGGATTGATCAGCACCTTCTTCATTCTTCATTTTGACGTATTTATAGACAAGGCGGTCTAACGACATCTTTTCTTCAATTGGAAAGTTCTATTGAAATCAGCTTCCTGATTTCCTTCCAAATTCTGTTTGTCTTCATTCCAATTTTATCAATTAACGACTCTTTCATTCTGATGCTAATGGTGGCGCTGATATTGTAGTGGTGTGGTGCTCTGTTGTACCTTTGTCAGAATGAATTGTACTTGTTTTGTCTTCTTGCTTTATACGTCTGCTGACTTCTCCTTTGCTGTATATCTGCTGGTTGCACGGTCAGCTAATGTTCATTTCATCATCTGCTGGATAGTTATTAGTTACTTAGTCTGATGGATAGAAGTCAACTAATAACTCCTTAGACGTCTGTTGGTACTCTTGTTACAGTGGACATTCACTCTTCTGTATCCGGGAGATGATAACTCTTGGTCTTTGGATCCGGTGGATCTCTTTTTATCCTTTCACTTGGTAGATGACTCTTCACCCGGTAGATGGCTCTTCAACCGGTAGATGGCTTTGTCTTTTATCCGGTGGACCTTTGTAGAGTTAGTCATTATTTCAATGCATTGGATACTTCAAGCGCTACATATTTGTGATCACCAAAACTTAGAATTGTTTTCTCAACAAATATTCAATATATTAAAATCTATTCAAAATATATATATATATATATTATTTGTCTAAATTTAATCAATATTTTACAATCTATTCACTAAATTTATTCAATATACAAATCTATTCATTATATTCAATATCTATTCAATTTTAATCAATATATTCTCCTCTATTCAATATATATTCTTATTATTCTTCAACTTTATTCTAGTCACAACCTCTATGCTTTGCAAATGTCAAAATATATGCAATTTTGCTTATGAATGATTTCATATATGCCATGATGTGTATGCACGATCATGTAAAATTTTAGGGTCATGGCAGTGGTGTCTTCAAATCTCCGGTAAAAATGTCACAATCACTCAAGAAGACTTTACCACTCAACTGAGCCTCCCCACTACTGAGCTCACGGATCTTTCTACCATCTCCATCTTCGTGCGAGATGAGATGTGAACATTGTTAGCATAATCTGGCCTACGACTACGAAGCCCTCCGTTCAAGAAGATTCTGATAAAGAACCATTTCCGATTGCTCGCAGACATCATTACCAAGGGTCTGCTGTACAAAGCTGGGTCGTTCGATGTCATCACCCTAGAAAAATTTGAAGTATTGTGTGTTGTTGTCAAGGGGATAGATGTCAACTGGTCCGTAGTACTTTTTCAAGTACTGATTGGCCTAATTGAATCTGCCAATGACCATTCTGGATGCGCCCTCCCGCTCAGTCGAATCCTAGAAAGCAAGAATGTACCAGTGGGGGGTATCTTCACTCTCTGATAGGGTTGAATATTACGTGTATTTATGCTATGAGATGTATATGTTTTCGTGTTGATTCTTGGATTATTTTACGGTTGTTGGTATATATTTCTATATTTCAGGAATCAATGTTGAAATGCATGAAAGTAGAGGAAATGAGCCAGAAATGAGCCAACAATGATGAAAAATGACCAAACCGAGCGACCGCGTCAAATCCGGGAAAGGAAGAAAAAAATCAAAAGAAAATAAAAAAATTAAAAAGGGGCCGATCGATCGAGCCATCAATCTCGATCATCGGTGGTGGCAGAACTTTGGCGATCGATCGAGCAGTCAGTCTCGATCGATCGGCCGAAGGAATTTCTGAAAAATAAATTCCTTGTAGAGTTTGGGTCCAAGAGGAAAGTCCTTGATTCTTATCCCTTTCTATATATACACGAAAATCATAAGAAAAATCATACTTTTTAACCTAGGATCAGCCTCCACACCTCCAAACTCCATCTCACATTCATCCACCATAATCCCTAAACCCTATGATTTGGAACAAACCAATAAGAGAATCGAGGAGCACGGTCGAGAAAGAAGCGAGGAAGGATCGAGAATCAACGAAGAAATCGACTTGGAAGTTTGCTTTTACTTTTCTATTATTTGTTTTGAATTATCATTGGATTTAATGTGTTTTTGATGATTGAGAAATATCTTAAACATTGTTTTTCCTTTAATATTCTTGATTGATTGAATTCATACATCTTCTATGAGCATGTGTTATTGTTCTTAATGCTTTTGAAGGATTGAACACCTTTGAATGATATTTTATTATAATTGAGATCGAGAGATAAAATTATAATACGATATAGTAATTCATGCCGTGTGTTAAAGATTGAGATCGAGAGATAAAATCACATACGAGTGATAGCTTTGGGTTGTTTAGTCTAAAGTTAGTGGTTTTCATAAAGCGCATTCGATATCAAAATTGTTAATTAAGTGAACGAGAGTTACTTGTTGCAATTTGATGTTAGACTTAATATAGCTCGAGAGAGTATATTGAATAAATTCGGAAAACCCGTCGCCTTAGAGATGTATGGAGAAAAGAACTGTAAGAGTTGGGTTATGTGAATCATAGTCTTGATAATTCTTTCTTGTGGACTTTTCTCGTTATCGTCGATTATTTTGGTTGGATTATAGTAGTTTAATTTAGTTTAATTATTAATTAATAGTTAAAAGTAATCTTATTTGGTACTTGATTGTTAGCCCTGTGGGTTCGACAATCCGTATTCTTCCTATCTATACAAAAACTTGACACCGTGCACTTGCGGTTTAAAATCGCTAGATTGGAATTAATTGTTTAAAATAATAGCGATCACGTTTTTGGCGCCGTTGCCGGGGACTAACTTTAGTAATATCATACTAGGTTCTTTGACTGTAATTTAACCATTTTTGTTTATTCCATTCGAAAAAAAAAATTTATATAAATTTATTTTGTTTTTGTTTTGTTTGTCTTGTGAGGTACTTGGAGATGCAACATCAACAAGCCTTCACAAGCTTTGTCCAACAATGTTCCGAGCCGTTCTACGCTGTTTGGGAGAGATTCAATGAATTGGCCAACACATTCCGGTATCACAACTTTACGAACTATACTCTCATACAATATTTCTTCAAATGGCTGGATGCACAGACACGAGAATGGGTATTGAGAGGAGCACTGTGGACTGGGAGTCCCCTGGTTGATAGAGATGAGGACAGTGTGGTGCACCTGTTCAATGATATGGCGGACTTCGATCATCACTGGCATTGTGATCCTTCACTAGAAGGTTGGAGTCACCAATACCCACCGGAGCCTCACTACCTTATTGATACACCACAACCATTTGAACATCACGAAGAGAGGAGAGATAGTTCTGCAAACGTCACGATCAGTTATAGGATACCTTAGTAAGATTCATGGCATCAACTGAGAACAGTTTGGAGTGCCAAACCAACTCTATGCGTCACCTGGAGCAACAAATGGCGGTCTTCATGGAAACAATTTCAACTAGCTGCCAAGAGGAAGAGATGAGGGCTACAAATCAAGAGGCGACGAACCGAGTTTGGTTATATGATGATGATCACTCAACCAACCAAGTTTGGGGGAGTGATCCTACTCAAGTGGAAAAGTCAAGGGAACTTGAGCCTCTTCAAGAGATTGAGCCTACTTCAGAGATGTTATCCGAGGAATTCCCATGTGAAGTTGAGTCGAGTGTGATGTTGGAGAAGGAAGAGATTTTTGAAGATTCCGATTTGAGCCCATCGATGGAGACATGTTCTATGCCATATGTGGATCCGTATTTTCCATCGATGCCAACTTCACCGCACTACATCTTCCAAGATATGAAGCCAAGTCAAGAATCATTCTCCCATGCCTACCAATTCAAGAAAGTTGTTGGAGCGACGGGCATACACTGTTATATTCATGCCAATCTTGAGGGCATACTGAATGAAGACACATTAGTGGTATCATACGATACTTACTATGGGCGGCATCCGCTCTTTGATGGTTGTTTCTGATGGTCAAGCCGACGACTTTAAATCAGTGCTTCTTGGGAGGCACCCAAGCATATCCTTTTGTTATTTAGTTTTGTTTTCTTTTTTAGTTTTTGCATTTTAGTTTGTTTATCTCTCGAGTTGAATATTTTACCATTTGCATTCTTCTCTTGCTAGGTACTCAGTTGGAGCAATGAACCCCTACAACAGTGGAACTTTCAAAAGTCAATCTTCCTCAATCCTCATGCAAGCGTCTTGATCATGGGAGTTTACTTTTTCCCTTTTGATTCATTTGAACATTGAGGGCAATGTTTGATTTAAGTTTGGGGGAGTGGCTTGCATGTTTTACTAGTTTTAACCACATGTTGTGTGATTAAATGACACTTCGTCCGATTATTATGAGCTAAAAAAAAATTTTATGAGTTCAAACTTGAGAAAAGAATGAATTATAGTAGTAACTATACAATGGGGATTTTGATCTCACTATGCATAAGAACTTGATTGATGATGATTATTGACTTGTACATGAATATCCTAATTTGAGATAGCATGTCAAGAATGGGGAATATATTGAGCACAATGAGTCATGATCTTGTGGATTGCATGTTGAATAATGATAATTGTTGTGAACTCAATGATTTGTCTTGAGCATCTTAGAGTACCTTAGAAACTATTTAATGATGACACTTTGAGGCGAAATTTTATAGTTACAAACTTGACTTGAAAATGATCTAGGCGATCTTTGGACCGTTTGAGCCTTTCAAGCTTACCATGAAAATACCAATCTCTAGTATCCTAATTTGAGCCTAATTTCAAAAGAATGACGTACGTTTAATATACTATTACCCCCCATTCAACATTTTTGGCAAACTCATTATACCCACCTTTATGAGCCTAAATTGAAATAATTATATTTACCTAAAGGGAGTGTAATGATTCTCATTAGATGCACTTGAATTGCTACATTTGGATGAGCTCATTGTAGAAAAAAAAAATTGATGAATGAGAAAAGAAGAAGATAGATAAAGCCTTGAGAAAAAAAAAAAGACTAAATAAGACCCAAAGTGCCCAAGGCTATAAAAGAAAAAGAAGAGAAGCTCAATTGTGTGCTACAAATATGAACATTACATGCTTATACTCTCTTCTTTGTGATATCCTATCTTTTCTTTGAATCCGACACCAAAGGCCTTACATTACAAGCTTAAAAAGTCCTTTTGATCAAAGTCTAGGGAGTAACTATCATTAGTTGAGAAGTTGTTTGAAAATAGGCCTATGGAATGCTTGATGATAATCTTGACTTTGAGTTGATTAACATGATTTGATCTTGAATATGTGCATGAAACTTTAGATTGACTATAGCACACACACGTTCCGATTTTGAGATGTGTTGCTTGAATTAGGTGAAAACATGTCTTGTAAACTTTTGAATATGTGCATGAGATTTCTGAGAATAAGCAAGTCATGAAATAATTATTTCAAACATCATGAACTCTACCTTGTGATTTTAATGCTTAATCGAGGACGATTAAGTGATAAGTTTGGGGGAGTTGATAGGGTTGAATATTACGTGTATTTATGCTATGAGATGTATATGTTTTCGTGTTGATTCTTGGATTATTTTACGGTTGTTGGTATATATTTTTATATTTTAGGAATCAATGTTGAAATGCATGAAAGTAGAGGAAATGAGCCAAAAATGATGGAAAATGACCAAACCGAGCGACCGCGTCAAATCCGGGAAAGGAAGAAAAAAATCAAAAGAAAATAAAAAAAATAAATAAAAGGGGCCGATCGATCGAGCCATCAATCTCGATCGATCGGCGGTGGCAGAACTTTGGCGATCGATCGGCGGTGGCAGAACTTTGGCGATCGATCGAGCAGTCAGTCTCGATCGATCGGCCGAAGGAATTTTCTGAAAAATAAATTCCTTGTAGAGTTTGGGTCCAAGAGGAAAGTCCTTGATTCTCATCCCTTTCTATATATACACGAAAATCACAAGAAAAATCATACTTTTTAACCTAGGAATAGCCTCCACACCTCCATACTCCATCTCACCTTCATCCACCATAATCCCTACACCCTATGATTTGGAACAAACCAACAAGAGAATCGAGGAGCATGGTCGAGAAAGAAGCGAGGAAGGATCGAGAATCAAAGAATAAGTCGACTTGGGAGTTTGCTTTTACTTTTCTATTATTTTTTTTGAATTATTATTGGATTTAATGTGTTTTGGATGATTGAGAAATATCTTAAACATTGTTTTTCCTTTAATATTCTTGATTGATTGAATTCATACATCTTCTATGAGCATGTGTTATTCTTCTTAATGATTTTGAAGGATTGATCACCTTTGAATGATATTTTATTATAATTGAGATCGAGAGATAAAATTATAATACGATATAGTAATTCATGCCGTGTGTTAAAGATTGAGATCGAGAGATAAAATCACATACGAGTGATAGCTTTGGGTTGTTTAGTCTAAAGTTAGTGGTTTTCATAAAGCGCATTCGATATCAAAATTGTTAACTAAGTGAACGAGAGTTACTTGTTGCAATTTGATGTTAGACTTAATATAGCTCGAGAGAGTATATTGAATAAATTCGGAAAAACCGTCGCCTTAGAGATGTATGGAGAAAAGAATTGTAAGAGTTGGGTTAGGTGAATCATAATCTTGATAATTCTTTCTTGTGGACTTTTGTCATGATCGTCGATTATTTTGGTTGGATTATAGTAGTTTAATTTAGTTTAATTATTAATTAATTATTGTAGGTTAAATATAGTTAAAAGTAATCTTATTTGGTACTTGATTGTTAGTCCCTGTGGGTTCGACAATCCGTATTCTTCCTATCTTTACTAAAACTTGACACCGTGCACTTGCGGTCTAAAATTGCTAGATTGGAATTAATTGTTTAAAATAATAGCGATCACTCTCCATCCAGCAAAGCTCATCAACACCAAATACCTACAGATTCATAGGAAGACAGCTGGTGTAGGAGGCGGTCCCTCCAAAGCTGTTCCCACCAAAAGGAGGAAGCCTCAAGTGGTCAATGACTCTGAGCAGACTATCTCATAGTCTGCTGAGTCATCACCTCCTCCCCCACCAAACAAGCCACGAACCAAGAAAGTCAACCCTGCTGTCTCTAAGATCCTTGTTGCTGCCACTGAAGTCCCAACAGAAGTACCAGTTGCTAATCAGGGTATCAGCACAGATATAACTCCAACCGTGGAAGCAATTGAGGTTACTACATCAATGGCCATCATCTCTGTTGTACAAGCATCTACTGCTCCCACTGCCACCAAGTTGTCACTCAGTTTTTGCCTAAGGGCATGCTCATTTATCCTCAGTTTAGACCACCTAAGATTGGCTGCTCTATCTACCATCCTCCCTTCACCCCTGAAGGATGAGGAAAAGCTGTTATGGAACCTGTCTCTACTCTTGTGGCCACTGAAATACCCCTGGTGCTTGAAGAGGTCGAATCCCAGCTTCAACAACCCATGGAGATATTTGACATATGGGTGAAAGCTCGTTTGAAAATCAGATTCAATGACTTCACTCGGGTTCTTAAGCAGGCAAGGATTGATGAAAATATGATCCTTGAATATCTTCAAATCCAGGACGTTGAACAAGGTCTGAAACTGAGAGAGGTCTTCCGACTGGTAAAGTATGCCAGTGGACTTGACACCCTTGTCCAATCTCGACATAAGGATTTTAAGTCAGACTCAGGAAATTCTAACCATGACATTGTTGTTCTTCATGCCTTGGAAGCAAAACTTGCGTTAGCTGAGAGGAACTACATGATCTTAAAATCTCCATGGGATTGCACTCATGCTCTGCCCAAATGGAATCAGCTCAAGCAGTGACATATGAACAGAGAATGGTTCTGGTGGCCCTGTCATAGGTATCTCCGGTAAATGTCTATTCTACTAATTCTTCACCGAACCTTCGCCTCTCCCGTACACCTTATTGTATCCGATCAACATCTACCTCTTACAGATGTTGATCTTCTTAACATGGTTACAATAATTGAAACAGTAGTCCATCACGTAAGAACCTCTCCTCAGAGGATGATGAATCTACCGAGTCCACGCATTCCTCACCAAATGCCCTAGCCATAACACCCTCTCCTCCTCAAACCTCTCAAACCCAACTGACCATTGACCCACTGCTACAGCCCCACTGATCGAACCAATTCGCATGGTTGCTGAGTTGACGGTATCTAATGGGTTTGATCAGTCTGTTAGTCAATCTGCCGAGATATCTGCTGAGGTTGCTTCACTTATTGTTTTGGATGTTGATGTATCTATTGAAAGTACTATACCAATGAATGTATCTGTTGCGGATGCTGACCTTGTTGCTAACCCTGTTGTTTCATCTGTCGTGGTATCTGCTGAGGTGGCCCCATCTGCTACTCCCAGTATTGATACTTTACATGCTGGTGAATCTGCTGCTCTTACTTGTCAATCGTTGTTGTTGGAAGACTGATAGAGCTGGTCCTTCAACTTTTGCCGAGGCTCTAGCAAGTGATCAACCTGAAGATCTCTTTGACTTCCCTGAACTTCATGGAGAAGAAATGCCTCCGACTGTTGCTGACTAGCTGAATCAATTGTCTGTTGTTATTTCCAATCTTACTAGTGAATTTCAAAAATTTAAGCATGAAGAAAGAGACGCCGGTACAGAAATTGGAAACTTAAGGCAACATACTAACTCCAGGTTTGGGGAGATCTATCGAGATGTTCATCACTTGACTGAGAAGGTCACAAGCTTTGAAAGATTTGTCACAAACACCTTTTCAGACTCCTTCTCCAAGCTGGGACAAGCCAGACTTGAATTAAGCCAGCAGAATGAATCCCTTCATGCTGCAACTTCACTGGTGATTGGAGGAAAGATTGATGACATTCATCAAAAGTTCTCAGCGCAGATGTCCGATATGCAAGCAACTTTTTTCTCACAGCTACAAGATTTAAGCAACAGCCTCCCAACTATTACTCGCACTGTTCGAAGGCTGCCGGAGCATAGCAGACCTCAACAGTAAAGCAGACGAGAACCAGTCCCGGAAAATCATCTGCTGGCATTGGATAAGCAAGTCAGTCGAGACCTTCCTCCCAGCATAGGACACACAGTTTTCAAGTCAGCCACCTACTGACACTCCTCCTTTAGCTCGTGACTACTCAAAACATTGGTTGGACGCCCATAGTAACTTATCTTGTCTTAATCTGTTACATTTTATCGTTATTCAAATAAAATAATGTCTCTTTTATTCGATACTTATCCTCTTCAATTTTCTATTCAGGATTGAATGCCTCAAACCAATTTGTCATATCAATCAAAATAGTGTACCTTGCCAATCTTTGGCTATAAATAGCATACTCACTGCCTCAACACATCTCACACTACAACATGATTATCTTAACATTTCACTTACCGTTCTTACAACTTATCTGCAATTCTATTTCATGTATTTATTACTTATCTATATCAACCCTACATGGGTTGATTACTTATCTAACCCCCTCTGCTAGCTCCAGCTGCACAGACCGGTCTTGGTGTTCATCCACCAACCTGGTATTTGGAACACAGATGTCTGGGTGCTAATGACAAAAAGGGGGAAGACAGAGACTATGATGATCAAAAGGATGAACAGAGGATTACTTTGAAGATAACCTAGTTTATTTTCTAGGTTTTCTTTGTAACAATTTCTCTGTATGCATTTTTTCTCCCCCCCCCCCCCCCCCCCTTGTCAAAACCCTGAAACTAGCCAGCTCGGATCATTCCATACTGGCTATGTTTTGGAAGTTGTTTTCACCCAATTGAATAGATTGTAAACATATGACTGTTGTAAGAATTGTAATATGTAAACAGGATTCATTTTAAATAAAAATGATATTTTTTCGTTGATGTTCAGCTTGATTACTACTTCTAGTCCGTTTATTTATCTAACAATATTTGTTGTTCTCCACTGTTATGTTTTTAAGTCTTAACAGGAATCTGTTGTTCATCGTTCAAGCCAGAGTCTCCACTACTAAGTTTTGTCATCACCAAAAAGGGGGAAATTGTTGGGAAAACATTTCTAAGTTTTGGTGATCACAAACATCTACTGCTTGAAGTGCCTACTGCATCAAAGCCTATTGATAAAGAGAATGTTGACAACTCTACAAAGGTCCACCGGATACTAAAAGACATCCACCGGGTGAAAAGACATCTACCGGGTGAAAAGATAAAAAGAGCTCTATCGGGTCAAAGACTAAGAGTGATCATCCACCAGATGCAGAGAGTGAACGTCCACTATAATAAGAGTACCAGCAGACGTCTAAGAAGTCAGTAGTTGACCTTAGTCCATCACACTAAGTAACTAGTAACTATCCAGCAGATGATGGAAAGGACATCAGTGCCACCAATAGTGTCAGATTGAAATACCCGTTGATTAACGAAATTGGAAAGAAGACAAAAAGGATTTGGAAGAATATCAGGAAGCTGTTTCTACGCAGATCTTTCCTACTGAAGAAAAGTTGCCGTTAGACTGATATGTCTATAAATACGTCAAAAGTGAAGAATGAAGAAAGCTCTAACAATGCGATCAATATTGAAAAGGCAAAATCAACGTCTTTCAAGCAAAACATTCAACACATACATTGAAATATTCTGAAGTTTTGCAAGGGCAGCAAAAGTGCATTATTGTGATCTTGAATATCAAAGTCTAATGAGTCTGCTGCTCAAGAACACTCGAAGATTAAGTGATTCATATTGTGTGTGATTGTTGTAAGAACAAGTTGTAAACAACTGTGATAGTTGTAGTGCTAGGAGTTTAGGCCAATCTCTGTGAGTGCCTAAGAATGTTGTATACTGTAAAGTGTAAGCCAAAGTCTTCTAGTGTAACCTTCCTGCAAAGGAAGAAGGGGAGACGTAGAAGCGTTGTGCTTCGAACATATCTTGTGTTATTTACTTTCTGCACAATACCCTTCAGTTATTTAATCTCACAAGTTCAGCAGACCTCTTCCACACTTTTACTAGTGTCTGCTGACTTGTTCATCAATTGAGAACCTACTGCAGTACTTAACAGTCTGTTGTAACGAAGAAGAATCGAAATTGAGTCTAGTGTTTATTCAAACCCCCATTCTAAACACTACTCCGATCCTAACAGCATCTACTGTTATTGATAGCGAAACACACTGTTAGAAGGATTACTGGAAGTAGTCAGGTTAAATGTCTACAGCAAAGCCAAAAGAAGGATGCCTACCTGTAGAAGCCTACTGGACAAGAAGAAAAAATGACTTACGTCAAATAGACTAAGTACTCCTTTAAGATCAACTATATTAATGTTAATCTTCTATATCAAACAAACAATATAATTGATTCTATAGAAATATTGTTAGTCTTGTTTGAAATTAATATTGTTTATTTCTTCGATATAGAAGTTTAATACCAACTTAAAGTGTAACTAATACAAAATTAATATAAGTTAAATATAAATTTCAAGTGTAAGTAATACCAAAATTGTATCGGTTTAATACCAATTTCATGCATTCAAAATAAAAGGTTTGAAATTTGCACAAATATATGTTTTTAAGTATTATTAAGTTTTAATACCAAAAATGTTATGCGTTGATACCGTTTTAAATAGATTTAATACCAACATTATATATAGTTAATACTGGAAAAGTGTTGAAAAGTACCAATTTCATACCAAAAAAAAAAAAGTTGAAATTTGCTTCAATACATGATTTTATGTATTTTATGTTTTCGAACCAAAATTAAACTACGTGAATACCAATTTAAATGGATTTAATACCAACTTTGTACATAGTTAATACTGGAAAAGTGTTGAATAATACCAATTTAAACCAAAAAATAAATATTTTTAATTTGCACAATTACATGTTTTTGTGTATTATTATATTTAAATACCAACTTTGTACTACGTTAATAGCATTTTTAAATGGATTTAATACCACCTTTATACATAGTTAATACTGGAAAATGTTGAACAATACCAATTTCAAACCAAAATATAATGTAAGGACCCCCATGCCCTTAACCCATTATTAGTTTATTAACCCATGTATTTAGTGCATAGAATCATATAATTAGGGGAAAAGAAATCATGCTACCATAGCATATCATATGTATATGAAAATTTCTTGCATTACTCCACATAATGTCCACTTCCCCCAACCAAGTCCACATAGATATCATGCACCCTTATAATACACTAACATGTTCTCAGTTCATTTAACAATTCAATAAATAATTGCATGCGACCAATAAATGAAAAGAGAAAGGCCCTTGCCTTTCTATACGACCATATACACATATAACCGTGCTCACATGAGA
This sequence comes from Haberlea rhodopensis, assembly GCA_907163345.1. Lineage (NCBI taxonomy): Eukaryota > Viridiplantae > Streptophyta > Magnoliopsida > Lamiales > Gesneriaceae > Haberlea > Haberlea rhodopensis. The sequence continues at coordinate 457,446 of CAJQUN010000344.1, read as the reverse complement.
GCATCAACGAGTGTATGTGTATCAAATGTATAAAACACTGTGCTCAATACCGTCACAGTACTTCGATCCTGGAAGCACCTCCAATCCATAGCTCGAGCTCAACTCCAAAGCCATCGATGTACTTATTCACCTGCCCCAACAGAGACATCCCCACAAGGGGTGAGCATACCAATACCCCAAATCCAATAAGCACAATATTACAATTCATAATTTACATAATGTAAAGGCTATGAATATTAAAAGACACTCCCTGGATGGCATCATCCTCATCCGGGATCCCTATGTTGTTCCTGTTCTCAAAATAACTGAAACCATCAAATTCCCAATGCCAGTTAATCATCACATTGATTAACTAATCCCTTTGCCACATACCGATACCATAATCAATAATATCAAATCATTAAACAATGATTACCGATATTCCATATATCTCACTAATGGTTCCATAGTTCTATTTCGTCGCTCGCTCTACAAGAGCGGCGTCATAACCGATGTTCGCTCAACAGCGAAAACATCACAATCATTGCTCGCTCAAAAACGCCACCATATAATTCCCATGCATATCAAATGATTGCCACAACCATATATTATTCATGCACAGCAATTGCAATAATATATTTAAAGCTATGCTCGTACGTTATACGTACCTTAAGATTCCTAGTCTGAACCAAACCTTGACTGAGTCCCGCGACCCGATGAATTATGTGCTAACACATAAATAATTCACAATTAAACAAAAGCATGCAACCACGTGACCAAGCACGTTCACAATCTCCAACCTATCGTCAATTCATGACGATTAGCCATTTCAAAAGACTCCGGGTTAAGCACGCATAATACCCAAAATATTCCATTTTATATGATCAAAGGTTTGCCAACTAATAAAAATAGTCATCCCATTATTTCATTAAAATTTGGCTCCAATCACTCCATTTTAAAAGTATAGCTTTCTCATTGGAATGTAGACATTGCCCTGAGAATCGGCTAATTAAACATCGATTCCAAAATCCCAACATTTCCAAAATTTCGAAAAAACAAAGAAAACAAGGCCGCGATCGATCGGCGCCAAGCCGCAATCGATCGCCATAACCCACTACCCGAAGATAAAATATCCGCGATCGATCACCGCATATGCCGATCGATCGCTAACAGTTTCTGGTTCCTCACGATCGATCGGTGATATCTCACGATCGATCATGAGTACTGTTCATCGTCACCAATTTTCCAGATTATGTCGCGATCGATCGTGACCTGCAATATTCCGAAAAACTCAAACTTTAATGGGGGTTTTCACACCCAAACTCAAAACCAACACCCCACACAACTTTAACACCACCAATACTCCATTTACACTCCATAAAAATACCAAAAACTCAACTTTGGATTTTAACCAAAAATCCCCAAATTCCATAACCAACCCAAAACTCAACCAAACTCTACAATAGTACTACCAAATCGAAGATAAGGACGAGAGGAAGAATAATACCTGATTATATTCAAGAAATCCGACTCCCGAACCAAGCTTCTAGCCATTTTTCACCAAATGGAGAAAAGAGGGTTTGGGGGGAGGGGGGGAGGAGAGAGGCGTGGATGAGAGGAGGGAGAGAGGGAAATGATTTGTGTTATCCCGTAACACCGAGTCCACTTGGTATATATAGTACCAATGTTCCAAAATACCAATTCCTCCACAAATACATCATGACTCATTCAAAATCATCTGTTTTCAATAATTACTCTTATCTATTTACTGTTTTTGTTGACTTTTTCTTTGTATTTACTGATCCACTTAAATACATTCACATTAATTGCAACCTTTTCATTTCTATAAATAGCGACTCTTGTTTGTTCACAAAACACACATTCACTCAACATGATTACTTTCAAGCTATTCAAAATTCCCTGGTTTTCTGTTAGATCTTATTCTGCTTCATGGGTTTATTACTTATCTAAATCAACCCCTCATGGGTTGATTACTTATCTAACCCGGCTCCCTTAAGCTTCAGCGTTTGGATCCTGTTCTGATGCTCCTCATCAGTCAGGAACTGCTCACAAGGGATGTATGGGTGCTGATGACAAAAAGGGGGAAGACAGAGATAGACTATTCTCATTAGGTGAATCCATGAACCATGGAAGCTACCTGATGAATATACGTATGACTCTTCCCAACCTTCTCTCTGAAACAAGGTAGACCGGCAGAGATGGAGTATTCTAATTAGGTCCTCTCTGAAACAAGGTGGATCGAGCTCTTCCTCTCTGAAATAAGGTGGATCGAGCTCTTCCTCTCTGACACCAGGTGGATCGAAGCTCTCCGGGTCTACAATGCTTGTTTAAAGATTTGTCATGTATCAGCTATCTTGTGTAAACTAAATTGGTCTTAGATTCTATTCAAGTTATTAGAATTCATTTTAAATAAAGATGAATCTCTCTCAATTGTCCAGTTTGATTACAACTTGTAATCTGCTTATATTTAATGAAAATTTCTTTTCCATTATGTCTTCAAGTACTTTCAGGATTCTCATCTTATTTACTCTAGTAGGAAATAGATCATTGCTTAGTTTTGTCATCACCAAAAAGGGGGAAATTGTTGGGAAAACGATTTCTAAGTTTTGGTAATTACAAACCGGATTTTAAAGATCAACTGGATGAAGTCCTACCGGATAACAAAGACCAACTGGATGAAGTCCTACCGGATAACAAAGACCAACTGGATAAAGACTCCTATCGGATGAATACATAAACTGGATGCCTACCAACTGGATAGACATCAACTGGACAAGACATAAACTGGATGACATCAACCGGACAATACATCAACTGGATGAAGACATCAACCGGATGAAGTCATCAACTGGACAAGACATAAACTGGATGGACATCAACCGGACAATACATCAACTGGATGAAGACATCAACCGGATGAAGTCATCAACTGGACAAGACATAAACTGGATGGACATCAACCGGACAATACATCAATCGGATGAAGACATCAACGGGATGAAGTCATCAACTGGATAGGACATCAACTGGATGGACATCAACCGGACAATACATCAACCGGATGAAGACATCAACCGGATAAGACATCAACCAGATGAAGACATCAACTGGATGGACATCAACCGGACAAGACATCAACCGGGTGAAGACATCAACCGGATAAACTTAAACTGGATGGACATCTACTGGACAACTATCAACTGAATAGTCTCTCACTGAACAAGGACATCAACTGGTCATAAGAGGATGAACGACCAGTTGAACAAAGAAAACCAGCAGATGTCTAAGCTTCCAGTTAGAGCACTAAGCAACGAGACAAAATCAGTACAACATTCTCTGACAAAGGTACAACAGAGCGGCGCACCCTGCTATATCTCCGCCACCATTACCGTCAGAGTGAAAAGAGCCGTTGCTTTACAAAATAGGAAAGAAGACAATATGAAATTGGAAAGCTAATCTCTTCCATATACAGAAAGGCTATCGTTGGACATCCAAACCTATAAATACATCCAAGCAGAGAATGAAGAGGTGCTGAGCGATTTTCAACTAAGAGATATACTTCAAAGTAAACAAGAAAGTCATACTACTGATATTCCAAACGTTCAGCAAAGAGCAGACAAACAGCAAAACTGAATCTGTGATAGATTATCTTCAATTGAAGTCTGCTGCTCAAAAACTCTCAAAAGCTAGAAAGTTTATTATGTAAAGAGTGTTATAGAATCCATTGTAACCAAAAGTTAAGAAGAGTGTGATTGCTAGGAGTTTAGGCCAAGTGTGTTAGTGCCTAAGAAGGTTGTATACTGTAAAGTGTAAACCAAGTCTTCTAGTGAATCCTTCCTGTAAAGGAAGAAGGGGAGACGTAGAAGCATTGTGCTTCGAACTTCCAGAAACAACTCTCGTGTTATTTGTTTATTGCTTGATTACTTCAGTTTTATTCCTCACAAGTTCTGTAGACGTCTTCCGCACTATAATAAGTGTCTACTGACTTGCCTGATATTGAGAAGCAACTGTAATACTTAACAGTTTACAGTTAACCAGAAAAGAAATCGAAATTGTATCTAGTGTTTATTCAACCCCCCCCCCCCCCCTTCTAAACACTACCCCGATCCTAACAAGTGGTATCAGAGCTTAGGTCTTCTCAATCGAAATTACCATTTACCAAAAACTGATGGCCTCATTCAGCAAGATTCCAATGTTCAAGAAAGACGAATATGATGACTGGAGAATCCGTATGCAAGCACATCTAAGTGCTCAAGATGATGATATGTGGTATGTAATCACTGAAGGACCTTTGAAGATCATGAAAATCAATACAGCTGCTTCTATCACAAGTGGTGATCCATAAATGGTAGAAAAGGAAAGATCTCAATGGTCAAATGAAGACAAGAAAAAAGCAAATCTAGACAACATTGCTAAGGACATTCTGTTCAAAACTTTGGACAAAAATATGTTCAACAAAATAAAAATGTGCCCTACCGCCAAAGAAATCTGGGAGAAGATTGCTCAACTCTGTGAAGGAAATGATCAAACCAAAGAAAACAAGCTTACTGTGGCTTTACAGAAGTTTGAGCATATCAAAATGATAAATGGAGAAACTCTCAACGAGTACGATGAAAGAGTGACTGGAATAATTAATGAACTAAGCAGTCTGGGTAAGGAGTTACCCAACAGAGAAGTCACTCTCAAAGTAATGAGAGGTCTACCAAGAGAATGGGATGTCAAGACCATTGCTATGAGAGAATCGAAGGACATCAACAAGATAGATCTACATGATCTGTTTGCTGATTTAAAAGCCTATGAATTCGAATTAGGCATTCGGGTTGAAGATGAACCAAATACCAGTCAACCAACCAAAGCTCTCACTGCATCGGAGTCTCTGCCTACTCCTACAGAAATGACTCCAGAAAAGATGTGTAATGATGCTATGGCAATGTTTGTAAAGAAATTTGGGAAATTCATGAAGAAGAATCAGAGACCTTATCAATCATATCCTCGGAGGCAGAATTCCAAAGGAAATCCAGAAGAAGAAGAACGAGTATGCTTCAACTGCCTCAAACCAGGGCACTTCATTGCAGACTGTCCTAAACCCAAAAAGGATGATCACAAAAGATGATCCAAGGATTACAGAAAATCCAAAGAAACCAGAAGATCATCCAAAAAGGACAGAGATAAAAAAGTCTTGATGGCAGAAGAAAGTAAGAGCAAATGGGCTGATTCTGAATCAGAATCAGAAGAGTTAACTAGCTCATCCAGCGAGAGTGAAGATGAGAAAGTCCACTGCTTAATGGCAAATGATGAAAATGAGGTACATGAATCTAACCTATCTGAATTTACACATAGTGAACTTACCAATGCATTGCAGGACATGATCAATGAGTATCGGACGCTATATGAATCTTTTGAAAGCTATAAGACTGAGCACACAATCCAAACTGAAAAGCATGAAAACAAGCTTGATTGTGAACAATCAAGGGAGTTGAACTGCTTAAGGGAAACAGCCAGTCTCCTAGTGAAGGAAAGAGATGAAGCCAAGTGGTCCTACCAGAAACTTAGCAAACTGGTTAGCACTTGGAATGCGTCGACTACCAGAAAGGATGAAATGCTTGAGTCTATAAGGCTTGCTGGTGATTTAACAGGCATAGGCTATAATAACAATGACGGCAGTCCATCTGGTAATGAACCTCAACTGTGTCTAACAAAAAGCAAGGTTCAATCAATGAACTTTGTAAGATCTAGCACAGTATATGACCCTTATGAACTGGTTAAAGAACCTGTTAAAGCAACACTCATCAATGAACAGGCACATCACAGAGGTATCGGTTATGTAGAACCACTCAAAGAGGCTAAACCGAGGCAAAAGTTCAGAAATGAACTTAAACCCACTGGTCGAGCAGCTAGAGAGGTTAAACCCAACTGGTACTACAAGTGTAAACCTGTCCAGAAGAGGTATATGCTAAATAACAGGAACTACAAACCAAAAGCACATGCATACACAGATTATCACACTTCACAGTCAAAATCATCTCCAATATTCATAAATGCACACACATTTCAGAACACACACCGACCTAAGTCATTCAGGGTCATACAAGTGTGGGTTCCGAAAGGACTAGTCCTACCTGGACCCAAGTAGGATTGGGTACCAATCATTCTATCGCTTTAATTGCAGGAAACTAGAATGCATCCAGTTCGGAGCTCAGAATGGTTCCTGGACAGCGGGTGCTCTAGACATATGACAGGGAATGCGAGCTTATTGTCTGAACTGGTGGACTCCACCGGACCCAGAATAACTTTTGGAGATAACGCGAAAGGTAGAACCGTGGGTAAGGGTAAGATTATCTACGGTAACATTATCATTAAAGATATTCTTTTAGTTGAAAATCTATGCTATAACTTGATTAGCATAAGTCAATTGTGTGACAATGGTCATTCCGTAGAATTCAATCAGCACTCATGCACAATTAAATCTAATGATGGCAGTATATTACTCGTAGGTAGAAGGCATGATAACACATATAAAATTGATTGGAATCTTAATCAGCCTACCTCTTCTACTTGCTTAGCTGCCCTGAATTCTTCCAAAATTTGGCTTTGGCACAAACGGTTGAGTCACTTAAATTTTAAAACTATTGCCAGTCTGCGTAAACTTGATCTAGTTATTGGACTGCCCCAAATTGAGTTCTCAAAAGACAAGATCTGTGCAGCATGCCAACTTGGTAAGTAAATCAGATCCTCCTTTAAGAACAAAGGGAGTAAATCTTCTTCTCGTTGCCTAGAGTTGCTGCATATGGATCTGTATGGTCCAATACCAGTAACAAGTCTAGGGGGAATGAAGTATACCCTAGTGGTAATAGACGATTACACTCGTTTCACGTGGGTCTTGTTCCTAAGTGGCAAAGATCAGGCTACTCCAAAGCTGATCAAATTACTGAAAAGACTCCAAAATGAGAAATCGTGTGGGATAGATAGAATTCGCAGTGATAAAGGTACTGAGTTCACCAATCAATCACTCGAATCATATCTAGATGATCTTGGTATTAAACACGAATACTCTGCAGCTAGAACTCCTCAACAAAACGGAGTTGCTGAGCGTAGGAACCGCACTTTGAAAGAAGCTGCGCGAACTATGCTCGCGGAATCAGAAATATCGCAGAGATTTTGGGCAGAAGCTGTCAACCCAGCATGTTATACGCAGAACAGATCAATGATTAATAAGCGAGCAAATAAAACCCCTTATGAGATCTGGAATGGCAGTAAGCCAAATATTTCCTATTTCCATGTGTTTGGTTGCAAATGTTTTATTCACAACAATGGAAAGACTCATCTCACCGCGTTTGATGCCAAATCTGATGCTGGAATATTCCTTGGCTATTCTACAGTTAGTAAGGCATTCAGAGTATTTAATAATAGAACTCTTAATGTAGAAGAATCAGTGCATGTAAAATTTGATGAACCTACTGATTGTATACTATCTGATATACAAATCACTTGAGTAATCGACTGGAAAGCACTTACATTGACGAAAATGTTGATGATGAGATTGATTACAGAAGCAGGACTGACTGCTCCTTAGAACCAGAAGTTCCTGAAGCTCAAGCAGAGGAGTCTGCTGGCCAACAAGCACTGCAGCCAGCTACAAATGAAACAGTTGCATCTACCCCTGCTGCAGTAGAAGGAACTAATGAGAAAGATGAGTCAATCAGAACCTCTGATTTGCCTACTCACATCCAGTCAACTGAAGAACTCAACCCTCTTGGACCTTCGCTCCGGTGGAAGAAGGATCATCCACCTGAGCAGGTCATCGGTAACCCTCTTGCTCCTCTACGCACCAGAGGACAAATGATTAATGAATTTCTTCATGCTGCATTCATATCTCATATAGAACCTAAGAAGATTGATGAAGCTATATTAGACCCAAGTTGGGTAGAAGCAATGCAGGAAGAACTAAATCAGTTTGAGCGAAACAAAGTATGGTATCTAGTACCACGACCACAGCATCACACTGTAATTGGCACCAAATGGGTGTTTAGAAATAAATTAGACGAAAATGGTACAGTAATCAGAAATAAGGCAAGATTAGTTGCACAGGGCTACAGACAGGAAGAAGGCATTGATTTCGATGAAACCTTTGCCCCTGTAGCTCGACTAGAAGCAATTTGCATATTTCTTGCATTTGCTGCGTTTAAAGACTTTAAAGTCTATCAGATGGATGTTAAGAGTGCATTTCTTAACGGCAAACTCCAGGAAGAAGTTTATGTTGAACAACCTCCTGGATTTGAAAACCATCAGCAGCCATCTCATGTTTTCCGTCTCAATAAAGCTTTGTATGGTCTAAAGCAAGCTCCCCGTGCCTGGTATGAAACTTTATCAAAATATTTGACAGAGCACAATTTTATTATTGGCACGGTGGACAAGACCCTTTTTAAATTTACAAAGGGAGATCATACTCTGCTAGTTCAAATTTATGTTGATGATATTATCTTCGGAAGTACTAACTCAAAATTGTGCGAAAGATTCTCTAAAATTATGCAGGACCAATTTGAGATGAGCATGATGGGAGAACTATCATTTTTCTTAGGATTGCAAGTCAAGCAATCTAGTGAAGGAATCCTGATAAATCAGTCTAAATACACTAAAGAGCTACTGAAGAAATATGGAATGAGTACCAGCTCAGCTGCTGCTACACCAATGAGCTCATCTGCCAAACTCGACTTGGATAATTCAGGAATACCAGTCGAAGTTACAATGTATCGAGGCATAATCGGATCTTTACTATATTTGACAGCCAGCCGACCAGATATTATGTTTGCAGTATGTATGTGCGCCCGGTTTCAAGCAAATCCCAAGCAGTCGCACTTCACTGCTGTTAAAAGGATCCTAAAATATTTGAAAGGCACTGAGAATGTCGGTCTATGGTATCCAAGAGACTCAACCTTCAATCTTATTGGATACTCAGATGCTGACTATGCTGGATGCAAAATTGACAGGAAAAGCACCAGTGGGTATTGTCAATTCCTTGGTGATCGATTGATATCATGGGGTTGCAAGAAACAAACATCCATTGCAACTTCCACTGCAGGGGCAGAGTACCTTGCTGCTGGAAGCTGCTGTGCTCAACTGCTCTGGATTCACTCAGAGACTATGGAATTGAGTCCACAGAGGCTCCTATTTTCTGTGACAATACGTCTGCCATTGCCATAACATACAATCCAGTTCTTCATACTCGTACTAAACATATTGACATCCGTCATCATTTTATCATAGATCATGTTATGAAGAAAGAAATTCGGCTGGAGTATATTTCTACCGAACAACAGGCAGCAGACATTTTCACAAAACCCCTACCGGACGCTAAGTTTACTTACTTTCGAAATATTCTTGGTTTAATTGAAATTACTTCTTGATTATTTTTGGTTGGGTAATGAATTCAGGGGGAATTAGTTAGTTTATGTGCATAAATTTATGGGGAATTTCTGTTATAGTTCTATCATGGTTATTTAAGCTCAGCTGGTAATACAATGGTCAGCTGCAGTAGGTGTATCCGAACCAGTAGGACTCCACATCCAGTGGATGCCTTCCTACCAGTCGAACCCTACATACCAGCTGATGTTACCAAATATGCTTTGACAAAAATAACCCTCGATACTTATTAACCTAATGAACGTCGGAATTCAAAATTACTTTTGTATAAAAATAAATTATTTCACTCCCGCCTAAATCCTGTCCTTTTATTTATTTGTTAAATCTTTTTAAATCGTCAGATGATCGCCACGTATACATGTGTCCGCTCATCTACAGTACGACGTTACATATACTTTCTTATTCACCGCCATTATTTTCTCTACTCTTCATCTTCTCCAACAATTCACTGCAATTATTTTTCTTATTTCAGAAAATTTTTCCTCTAGCAAGACTACTGCTGTTATTCATTCAAAATGTCGAAGAATGTTCAGCCAAGTTTCATCACCAATGCTATTCACATCGATTTTCATTCTATATCCACATCCTCTGATGAAGAGACCAAGGAGTTGATACAAAGGCTGGATACCTCCGGACTCCTGGTAATCCTGAGCCAGACCCCCTCATTTTACAAGAACGAGCTACAAGAGTTCTTTGCTACGGCCAAGGTTGTGGATGACACCGTGGTGGCATCCGTCTCTGGACAGTCGGTCACCATCACCCAACCAGAATTTGCCACACACCTGTGCCTTCCCTCCACCGGACTCACTGATTTTTCCACTATTCCAGCGGAACTAAGAGAAGAGATGCGTCTCACAGTTTCGGACTCTGCTCATCGCCTTCAACGTCCTCCTTTCAGGAAAGTATTGATGAAGAGTCATTATCGACAACTGGCGGACATAATCTCCAAGGGGCTCCTATGTAAGGCAGGATCATTTGATATGATTACCCCTGAAAAGTTTGACGTTATGAGCGCTATATGCAAAGGGTTGGAGATAAACTGGACAGCTGTGTTATTTCAAATACTGACTAGTCTCGTTATATCTGGCAAGGGTCAATCAGGTTTTGCTCTCCCGCTAAGCAGTCTTTTTGAGAGCAAACACATTAAGACAGGGGCTCTCTCACACCTTCATCCAGGGAGACTCATCACTCACAAGTATCTTCAACTTCATCGCCAACGAAGTGGCAGAGAAGGCGGGGTGACAAAGCGTCGCTTGACTCAGGTAATCAGTGACTCTGAACAGACTGTCTCGGAATCCGCCGAGTCTTCTCCCCCTCCTCCCCCTCCTAAGAAGCCCAGAACACGAAAAGCTGCTCCTCAGGTCGCCCGACAGACAGACATTGCAGCCTCCGATACTATCTCCTCCGCCGGTCCCACAGACTTAAATCCTGATAGGGAACCCAGCCCTACCATCCCTTCAACTGAGGAACCAACTGCTTCATTAGCCATGGTGCCTGCTCCTTCAATGGTTCCAGTTGACACTCCGTCAGCACTGGTGAGCTCTCAGCAAGCACCAGGCTCTATCAGCTTCAGGACACCCAAGTCATTATGTCCATACTGTCATCCCAAGACCACCCCTGCTGGAAAAGGAAAATCTCTTACGGCTCCAGTGTCCACTCCTGTTGCCTTCGAGATTCAAATGGTCATGGATACAGTGGAAGCCAAACTGCAACCACAGCTGGAGATTTTGGATCGATGGGTAAAGGCCCGTATCAAGGTTCGATTAGATGATTTTGATCAAATTCTGGATCAGGCTAGGGCAGATGAGAACAAAATCCTAGCATATCTTCAAATCTCAGACCCTGAAACAAGCTTGAAGCTGCAAGATGTTTTTAGCCTGATGATCTATGTGGGTGAACTTCAGGCCCTGGTTGAAACCCGCCTTCAACAATTTAACGGTAATTCAGGAACAGCGAATCATGATAGAGCTGTTCTAAATGCTCTTGGACCCAAGCTCGAAATGGCTGAGCTTGCTCTTCATGATATTCGCATATCCACTGGGATTCACTCTTGCTCCACTGCTGCAACTGTTGCCAGCCCTGATCAGCCGGATCTACAAACGGCCATTGCAAATTTGGAAATTGTCCCCTCTTCTGTGGAGCTCACTTCTACTGCTCTGGAGACCACTCCCACTGGAGCAGAGGCCGCACCATCTACTCCTAGCTCTCATAATGATCAACAGCCCCAACCAATGGTTGTTGATCATACAACTATAGATGCAGTCATACAGACAGTGGTTCAGCAGGTTACTATATCCTCTGCCAATCCTGAACCCAGTGAGTCTTCACACTCAAATGATCACACCCAGTCGTCTGTTGCTGCGGTTGATCAACCCACTACTACTTTGGCTGCTCCACAAAATGAAGAAACTGCCATTTTGGTTGTAACTATCTCAGATTCTACAGCTGCACCAATTGTTGAAGCTCCTATGTTGCCCTCCACTGCAGTTGAAGATGCTCATCTCAGCGCTCTTGTCCCTACTACTGATACTCCACTGATTGCTGCAGATCCGTCCATGGTTCAAGAGCTTTCTGAAGATTTTTTTGTCTTTACAAACCCTCTGGACGAGCCTCCGAACATTGCTGCACAGCTAGCCAATCTCTCCACTGCTATATCAGCACTAGCAAGCGATGTTCATAAACTCAAGCAGGAAGAGCGAACTGCAACTCTCATTCTCGGCACCCATCAGCAGCACACGGACTCTCAATTCCAGCAAGTCTACCGGGACTTAAGTAGTCTAACGACTACTGTCACCTGACTTCAAACATTTGCTGAGAATGCAGTGGCGGATGCTTTTACTAGAATTGGCCAGGCGCGTCTTCAGATCACTCAAAATAATGAATCTCATCATGCTGCCACCTCAATGGCTCTTGGAGAAAAGATTGACGACGCCAAGAAAATCTTGACCGATCAGTTGGCCACCATGCAGGCAGCATTTGCCTCTCAGATTCAAGATATATGCAACAGCCTGCCTGCACCGCCTCAAATAATTCGCAGACTACCTGAACCCAGCCGAACTGCTCCCTCAACACAGCGGGCTTCCAGTTCAACTGCTCGTTCATCCCCTGCAACTGGAGCACTCACTCAGTCCAGACCAACTGCTCAACCAAGATCTCGGAGTCCGTGCCAACCGCCTGCCGAAAAACGCGACTATTCCAAACATTGGTTCGGGCGAAAATAGTATCGTTTTCTGACTCCTCCTTTAATTACTCTTATCTATTTACTGTTTTTGTTGACTTTTTCTTTGTATTTACTGATCCACTTAAATACATGCACATTAATTGCAACCTTTTCATTTCTATAAATAGCGACTCTTGTTTGTTCACAAAACACACATTCACTCAACATGATTACTTTCAAGCTATTCAAAATTCCCTGGTTTTCTGTTAGATCTTATTCTGCTTCATGGGTTTATTACTTATCTAAATCAACCCCTCATGGGTTGATTACTTATCTAACCCGGCTCCCTTAAGCTTCAGCGTTTGGATCCTGTTCTGATGCTCCTCATCAGTCAGGAACTGCTCACAAGGGATGTATGGGTGCTGATGACAAAAAGGGGGAAGACAGAGATAGACTATTCTCATTAGGTGAATCCATGAACCATGGAAGCTGCCTGATGAATATACGGATGACTCTTCCCGACCTTCTCTCTGAAACAAGGTAGACCGGCAGAGATAGAGTATTCTAATTAGGTCCTCTCTGAAACAAGGTGGATCGAGCTCTTCCTCTCTGAAATAAGGTGGATCGAGCTCTTCCTCTCTGACACCAGGTGGATCGAAGCTCTCCGGGTCTACAATGCTTGTTTAAAGATTTGTCATGTATCAGCTATCTTGTGTAAACTAAATTGGTCTTAGATTCTATTCAAGTTATTAGAATTCATCTTAAATAAAGATGAATCTCTCTCAATTGTCCAGTTTGATTACAACTTGTAATCTGCTTATATTTAATGAAAATTTCTTTTCCATTATGTCTTCAAGTACTTTCAGGATTCTCATCTTATTTACTCTAGTAGGAAATAGATCATTGCTTAGTTTTGTCATCACCAAAAAGGGGGAAATTGTTGGGAAAACGATTTCTAAGTTTTGGTAATTACAAACCGGATTTTAAAGATCAACTGGATGAAGTCCTACCGGATAACAAAGACCAACTGGATGAAGTCCTATCGGATAACAAAGACCAACTGGATAAAGACTCCTACCGGATGAAGACATAAACTGGATGCCTATCAACTGGATAGACATCAACTGGACAAGACATAAACTGGATGGACATCAACCGGACAATACATCAACTGGATGAAGACATCAACCGGATGAAGTCATCAACTGGACAAGACATAAACTGGATGGACATCAACCGGACAATACATCAACTGGATGAAGACATCAACCGGATGAAGTCATCAACTGGACAAGACATAAACTGGATGGACATCAACCGGACAATACATCAATCGGATGAAGACATCAACCGGATGAAGTCATCAACTGGATAGGACATCAACTGGATGGACATCAATCGGACAATACATCAACCGATGAAGACATCAACCGGATAAGACATCAACCAGATGAAGACATCAACTGGATGGACATCAACCGGACAAGACATCAACCGGGTGAAGACATCAACCGGGTGAAGACATCAACCGGGTGAAGACATCAACCGTACAAGCTATCAACCGGATAAACTTAAACTGGATGGACATCTACTGGACAACTATCAATTGAATAGTCTCTCACTGAACAAGGACATCAACTGGTCATAAGAGGATGAACGACCAGTTGAACAAAGAAAACCAGCAGAAGTCTAAGCTTCCAGTTAGAGCACTAAGCAACGAGACAAAATCAGTACAACATTCTCTGACAAAGGTACAACAGAGCGGCGCACCCTGCTATATCTCCGCCACCATTACCGTCAGAGTGAAAAGAGCCGTTGCTTTACAAAATAGGAAAGAAGACAATATGAAATTGGAAAGCTAATCTCTTCCATATACAGAAAGGCTACCGTTGGACATCCAAACCTATAAATACATCCAAGCAGAGAATGAAGAGGTGCCGAGCGATTTTCAACTAAGAGATATACTTCAAAGTAAACAAGAAAGTCATACTACTGATATTCCAAACGTTCAGCAAAGAGCAGACAAACAGCAAAACTGAATCTGTGATAGATTATCTTCAATTGAAGTCTGCTGCTCAAAAACTCTCAAAAGCTAGAAAGTTTATTCTGTAAAGAGTGTTATAGAATCCATTGTAACCAAAAGTTAAGAAGAGTGTGATTGCTAGGAGTTTAGGCCAAGTGTGTTAGTGCCTAAGAAGGTTGTATACTGTAAAGTGTAAACCAAGTCTTCTAGTGAATCCTTCCTGCAAAGGAAGAAGGGGAGACGTAGACGCGTTGTGTTTCGAACTTCCAGAAACAACTCTCGTGTTATTTGTTTATTGCTTGATTACTTCAGTTTTATTCCTCACAAGTTCTGTAGACGTCTTCCGCACTAAATAAGTGTCTACTGACTTGCCTGATATTGAGAAGCAACTGTAATACTTAACAGTTTACAGTTAACCAGAAAAGAAATCGAAATTGTATCTAGTGTTTATTCAACCCCCCCCCCCCCCCTTCTAAACACTACCCCGATCCTAACAATACTTTTAATTTGCACTAGTACATATTTTTATGTATTATTATATTTTAATACCAACTTTGTATTACGTTAATATCGATTTTAAATGGATTTAATACCAACTTTGTACAAAGTGAATACTGGAAAAGTGTTGAATAACACCAATTTCAAACCAAAAAATAAAATATTTTAATTTGCGCAATTACGTGTTTTTATGTATTATTATATTGTAATACCTAGTTTTTAGTACGTTAATACGAATTTTAAATGAATTTAATACCAACATTGTACATAGTTAATACGGGAAAGTTTTGAATAATACCAATTTCAAACCAAAAAATGAAATAGTTTTAATTTGCACAATTATATTTTTTATGTATAATTATATTTTAATACCAATTTTGTACTACGTTAATACCGATTTTAAATAGATTCAATAACAACTTTGTACATAGTTAATACTGAAAAAAGTGTTGAATAATATCAATTTCAAACCAAAAAATAAAATAGTTTAATTTGCATACATATTTTTATGTATTATTATATTTTAATACCAACTTTCTACTACGTTAATAACGATTTTAAATGGATTTAATACCAATTTTGTACATAGTTAATACTGGAAAAGTGTTGAATAATACCAATTTCAAACCAAAAAATAAAATAGTTTTAATTTGCACAATTATATTTTTTATGTATAATTATATTTTAATACCAACTTTGTACTGTGTTAATACAGATTTTAAATATATTTAATACCAACATTGTATATAGTTAATACTGAAAAAGTGTTGAATAATACCAATTTGAAACCAAAAAATAAGATAGTTTTAATTGGCACAATTACATTTTTTATGTATAATTATATTTTAATACCAACTTTGTACTACGTTAATATCGATTTTAAATGGATTTACTACGAACTTTTTACATAGTTAATACTGGAAAAGTTCTGTATAATACCAATTTCAAACCAAAAAATAAATAAGTTTTAATTCACACAAGTACATGTTTTTATGTATTATTATATTTTTAATACCAACTTTATACATAGCTAATACTGGAAAATTGTTGAATAATACACATTTCAAATAAGAAAATAAAATACTTTTAATTTGCACAAGTACATATTTTTATGTATTATTATATTTTAATACCAACTTTACACTACCTATTTTAAATGGATTTAATATTAACTTTGTACAAAGTTAATATTGGAAAAGTGTTGAATAATACCAATTTCAAATAAAAATAAAATAGTTTTAATTTGCACAAATACATGTTTTTATGTATTATTATATTTCAATACCACATTTGTACTATGTTAATACTGTAGGATCGAGCTCTTACCGCTTTACCAATAACTATAGCTAAGGGTATCAGCGCAACATCAATCCAACCATATTGTGGCACAAGCGCCACGTGTTCGATCGATCACAAAGCAGAGGTAATTGTTGAACCCCAACAATCCCTCCCCCAATAATTGTACTCTCTGCAACTCAATCGAACACGCGACATTGACTCTGATACCAATTGTAGGATTGAGGCTTCTTACCGCTTTACCAATAACTATAGTTAAGGGTAACGACGCAACATCAATCTTTTCAACCATACATTGGCTCAAGCGCCACGTGTTCGAACGATCACTAAGCAGAGGCAATTGTTGAACCCCAACAATACCAAATTTAAATGGATTTAATACCAACTTTATACACAGTTAATACTGAAAAAGTGTTGAATAATACCCATATCAAACCGAAGAATAAAATAGTTTTAATTTGCACAATTACATGTTTTTTATTTATTTATTATTATATTTTAATACCAACTTTGTTCTACGTTAATACCAATTTTGAGTAGATTTAATACCAACTTTATACATAGTTAATACTGAAAAAGTATTGAATAATACAAATTTCAAACCAAAAAATAAAATAGTTTTCATGCGCACTATTACAAGTTTTTATGTCATTATTACATTTTAAGACCAACTTTATTCAATGTTAATCCCGATTTTAAATAGATTTAATATCAACTTTGTACATAGTTAATACTGAAAAAGTTCAGAATAATACCAATTTCAGACCAAAAAATAAAATAGTTTTAATTCACACAAGTACATGTTTTTATGTATTATTATATTTTTAATACCAACTTTATACATAACTAATACTGGAAAAGAGTTGAACAATACCAATTTCAAATAAAAAAATATAATACTTTTAATTTGCACAAGTACATATTTTTATGTATTATTATCTTTTAATACCAACTTTACACTACCGATTTTAAATGGATTATATCAACATTTTACAAAATTAATACATGAAAAGTGTTGAATAATACTAATTTCAAATAAAAAAAATAAAAATAGTTTTAATTTGAACAAATACATATTTTTATGTATTATAATATTTTAATACCAACTACGTACTACGTTAATACCGATTTTAAATGGATTTAATACAAATTTAATACATAGTTAATACTGAAAAAGTTTAGAATAATACCAATTTCAAACAAAAAAATAAAATATTTTTAATTTGTACAACTATATTCTTTATATATAATTATATTTTAATATCAATTGTGTACAACATTAATACCAATTTTAAATAGATTTAATACCAACTTTGTAAATAGTAATACTGAAAAAGTGTTGAATAATAACAATTTTAAACCAAAACATAAAATATGTTAATTTGTATAATTACATTTTTTATGTATAATAATATTTTAATACCAAATTTATATACATTAATACCGATTATAAATAGATTTAATACCAACTTTGTGCATAGTTAATACTGAAAAGGTGTTGAATAATATCTGTTAGTTCCGGATCTTATCGATCAGATTTTAAAGATGACAAAACATATCAGACTGGATCGAGTGAAATCAGACTGACCAGATCAATAGCTCAAAACAGAACAAGCTGAAAAGGCATATTATATATCAGACCGGATCGATGGATTTCAGACTGACTAGATCGATGCTTCAGATCGATCTCAATCTTTATCAGATCAGAGCAGTCAAGGATACATAAAGAATGGCTCCTCAGTCCGAATCATTAACGGCTATTTATTGTAGCATTTAATGTTGTAATTAATGCTACAAAAGACCAAAGACTGAAGATTGCCATAAAAGGTAAGAAGACAAAGAGTAGCTTACCTGACAGTCGCCGAAAGTATGAACCAGAACGGCAAGTATCCTGAAGAAGAAGACTGAAGCCTACTCATAGTTTAAGCAGAGTCAAAGTTGCACTTTAAGGGAAATAATGTCGTTGGTACATACAACTATAAAAGGATGCAACAAAGGGAATATAATAACTCTTGCTAATCAATTGAAAAACACACAAGAAAGCAAAAACAGCCCAAGCTTACAAGCTCAGAAGCTCTCGAGCTGAAATCATTCTTAAGCACGTTTACTTTGTAACATTTGATCATTTAGGATCACTGTGCGCATCTTGTGTTTTCTGTGTTGAAAAATAGAAGTGAGAAACTTATTGTAACTGTCAGACAAAGTGTGTCTGAGCAGATCGAGTGACTAGGAGTTTCAGATTGGTAGTGAGGTAAATCTAGTCTGAATCGGGTTTAAACAACAGGATTGTATAAATCAAAGTCTTCTAGTATAAACCTTCCTTAATTGGAAGAAGGGGAGACGTAGAAGGATTACACCACCTTCGAACTTCCAGAAACATATCCTGTGTATCTTATTTCTGCACTTGTTCTTTCATACTAGCCATCGAGCCGTTCTTACATATACAAGAACAGACCGTTCCGCACTTATACTTTCAGTGGTCTGTTCTGTACAAGAATTGATTAAGAAATAGATTTCTTTCACTAATCCGAAAGAAATCACAAAGGATTAATTTTTAGAAGGAGTGTTCATTCACCCCCCCTCTAAACACTCCGGACCGATCCTAACAAGTGGTATCAGAGCCAGGTTATCTTAATCAGCAAAATCACTCGAGCTGATGGCATCATTTAACAAAATTCCTATGTTCTCAAAAGAAGACTATGATGACTGGAGAATCAGAATGCAAGCTCATCTGGCAGCTCAGGATGACGATATGTGGTTCGTCATCACTGATGGACCAATGAAGATTCTAAAAATAAATACAGCAGTCGCCATTACTGGTGGTGAACCATAAATGGTAGAAAAGGACAGATCCCTCTGGACGAATGAGGAAAGAAAGAAAGCAAATCTCGATAATGTGGCCAAAGACATCTTGTTCAAGACATTGGACAAGAACATGTTCAGCAAAATCAAAATGTGCTCTACTGCCAAAGAAATTTGGGAGAAGAGCACAGCTATGTGAAGGCAACGACCAGACCAAAGAAAACAAGCTGACTGTTGCTCTTCAAAGATTTGAGGGCATAAAAATGAAGAGTGGAGAAACTCTAAATGAGTTTGATGAAAGAGTCACTAGCATCATAAATGAACTGAATGGTCTGGGGAAGGAATATTCTAACAGAGAGATCGCTCTGAAAGTTATGAGAGCTCTGCCAAAGGAATGGGATGTTAAGACCATTGCCATGAGGGAATCAAAAGATCTTAACAAGGTTGAACTTCATGATCTGTTTGCAGATCTTAAGGCCTATGAGTTTGAACTGATAAGCAGAGGTGAAGCAGAGCCATTCATCTCTCAACCAAACAAGGCCCTGGCAGCCATTCCAGACCAGATCGCTTCAACATCAGACCAATCCGCTGAACAGATAAGTAATGATGCTATGTCATTATTTATCAAGAAATTCGGTAAATTTATGTCTAAGAATAAGAGGAACTTCAAAACCTCTCATCATTATAAATCAAGAAAAGATGATGCTGTTAACGATCAGGCTTGCTACAATTGTGGTAAGACCGGACATTTTATTGCAGATTGCACCAGACCGAAGAAAGAAGAACGGAAAGAGAAGCATCGTGATGATAGGAAGAAGAAGCACTACAAAGACCGCAAGAATCATGGAAAATCCCAAAAAGTCCTAGTAGCTGAAGAAGGAAACAGCAAATGGGCTCAGACAGACTCAGACTCGGAAAGCTCTGAATATTCTTCCAGCGAAAGCGAAGAAGATATTCAATGTCTCATGGCAGACGAAGAGATGAGTCAGACAGACGAGGTATATGATCTTGACTCAAATGAATTTACACGAGAAGAGCTCATGTCCGCACTGCAAGACATGGCTAATGATTATAGGATCTTAGCTGAATCATTTGAGAAAAATAAAGCTAAAGCCAGTAACCAAATAGATGAGCACAATAAACCAAGCTGCTCTGAGCAGGGTGAGTGCAATAGTCTAAAGATCGAGCTGAATAAGCTGAAAATCTCCTATGATCAGCTCCATGAAGAAAACAAGAGAATTAGCACACAAAAAGCTTTCTCATATATTCAAAACATGGACAAAATCCAGAACATCTTTGGAAGAATTACAAGAGGTTCAAAGAAACGTCGGTGACTTCACCGGCATAGGCTTTGACACCAAAGATGAGTCTGAGCTGTTGCTGGTAAAGAACCAAGTCAAACAAATGACATTTGTTAAATCCAGCACAGTATATGAGACTGAAGCACCTAAGATTCAAACAGGAGTCTCTTACGTGAATCAAAATCTGAGAAAAGGAATTGGTTATGTTGACCAAGCCAAAGAAAAGGCACCAGCAAGATTTGCGTCTATCAGACCAAATCCAAAGGTGCAAGATCGAAGGCAAGGAAGACAATACAATTACTATAATTCAAAACCGATTCAACGAAGATATAGACTACCTAATGAGAATCAAAGGTTTTCACAGCGCACACATTATCACACACAACATCAAAACAGATCAGCACACAGCACACCTTACACACACAAGCCATTGAAGCTGATACAGGTGTGGGTTCCCAAAGGGCTAATCCGTTCTGGACCCAAATAGGATTGGGTACCAACAATAATTATATTTGATAACAGGTACCGAAGAAGCTCGCATCAGACTGGTATTTGGACAGTGGGTGTTCCCGTCACATGACTGGAAACATCGAGCTGCTGTCTGAAGTCACAGAATGTACCTGACCCAAGATCATCTTCGGAGATAACTCAAAGGGTAAGACCGTGGGCAAGGGTAAGATTGTCCATGGTAACATTATTATCAATGATGTGTTGTTAGTTGAAAATCTGTGCTATAATCTGATCAGTATAAGTCAACTCTATGATAATGGTTATGCTGTAGAATTTCACAAACACACTTGCACTGTTAAATCATCAGACGGTATAACCGTGCTCGTAGGAATTAGGAATGGAAATACATATAAGATTAACTGGAATCATGCTCAACCTGATAATCCTACTTGCTTCATCGCTAACAATGATAATAAACATTGGCTGTGGCATAAGCGTTTGAATCATATAAACTTTAAGACCATTTCCAGCCTGTGTAAACATGATTTAGTTATCGGTCTGCCCAAGATCGATTTTGCTAAGGATAAGATCTGCGAAGCTTGCCAAATGGGCAAACAGATCAGATCATCCTTCAAAAACAAGAATGCCAAATCCTCCTCCCGCTGTTTAGAATTATTACATATGGACTTGTTTGGTCCTATACCAATAACAAGTTTAGGGGGAATGCGGTATACTCTTGTTGTTATTGATGATTACTCACGCTTTACATGGACTATATTTTTTAGTAGTAAAGATCAGACCGGTCCGAAGTTGATCAAGCTGCTGAAACGCACTCAGAACGAGAAATATCCAGCATAGACAGGATTCGTAGTGACAAAGGCACTGAGTTTTCAAATCAGAATCTTGAATCCTTTCTAGAAGATCATGGAATCAAGCATGAGTTTTCAGCCGCTCGAACTCCTCAACAGAATGGAGTTGCAGAACGAAGAAACAAAACGCTCAAGGAAGCAGCAAGAACAATGCTTGCTGATTCTGGAATTTCGCAAAAGTTTTGGGCAGAAGCTGTAAACACTGCTTGCTACACTCAAAATCGGTCCATGATCAACAAGAAGCTGAACCTTACCCCATATGAAATATGGACTGGTAACAGACCATCTATTTCTCACTTTCATATTTTTGGCTGCAAATGCTTCGTTCATAACAATGGTAAGAATCATCTTACAGCATTTGAAGCTAAGTCAGATAATGGAATATTTTTAGGATATTCATCAACTAGCAAAGCCTATCGAATTTTTAATAATCGAACCTTAACTGTAGAAGAATCTGTTCATGTAGTTTTTGATGAATCTTTATGTGTTGAGGGCAACAAAGAATCAATTCAAAATCAGATGGAAAATATCCATCTCGAAGCTAACAGTGATGATGAGATTGTAGCTAACAGGTCAAGAGACAATCCACCAGAACTAGAAGTACCAGACAGACCGGATCTAGGCATTGAAACTTCTTCAGATCGAGCTGATCCGGATGTTCTTCACTCAAATGTTAAAGCAGATGCTGATCATGCTGCTACTACTCATCCGACCGGACCAGACAATCCAGAGTCAAGCTATCGATGGACTAAGAAGCATCCACCCAATCTAGTGATTGGTAGTCCCTCTGCACCGATCAGAACCAGAGGACAGATGATGGATGAATTCACACATGTTGCTTTCATCTCTACTCTGGAACCTAAGAAGATCGATGAAGCTCTAACTGATTTCAACTGGATTAAGGCCATGCAAGAAGAGCTAAATCAATTCGAACAAAATCAAGTTTGGAGTCTAACCCCAGACCAAGCAATCTGCCTGTCATTGGAACCAGATGGGTTTTCAGAAATAAGCTGGACGCAGATGGAACTGTGGTTAGAAACAAAGCCAGACTGGTGGCACAAGGATTCAGACAAGAAGAAGGAATCGACTTCGATGAATCATTTGCACCAGTCGCCAGACTTGAAGCCATCCGAATCTTTCTTGCATATGCTGCCTTTAAAGACTTCAAAGTATATCAGATGGACGTTAAGAGCGCTTTTCTTAATGGAAAGCTTCAGGAAGAAGTCTACATTGAGCAACCACCTGGATTTCAGGACCATTTGCATCCCAATCATGTGTATCTACTGAATAAAGCAGTGTATGGTCTGAAACAAGCTCCAAGAGCCTGGTATGACACTCTATCTCAATTTCTGCTGAACCATGATTTTCAGATCGGCTCAGTAGATAAAACTCTCTTTAAATTTATTAAGGGGGAACATACCCTATTAGTTCAGATTTACGTTGATGACATAATCTTTGGGTCAACTAACCCCAAATTGTGCAAGAAATTTTCTAAGTTAATGCAGGGACAGTTTGAGATGAGCATGATGGGAGAACTTTCATTCTTTTTGGGTCTCCAAGTAAAATAGCTCAACAATGGTATTTTCATCAATCAGACCAAGTATACCAAAGAGCTCCTCAAGAGATTTGGAATGGAAACATGCTCAAATGCATCAACTCCTATGAGTCCAACAATCAAGTTAGACAAAGATGAAGGGGGAACAGCAGTTGAAGTAACCATGTATAGAGGACTAATCGGATCGCTATTGTATCTTACAGCGAGCCGACCTGATATTATGTTCTCAGTCTGTATGTGCGCCAGATTTCAGTCAGAACCAAAGCAATCACATTTTATTGCTGCCAAGCGTATTCTGAAATACTTAAAAGGATCTCAGAACGTTGGTCTTTGGTACTCCAAAGATTCGAACTTCAGCTTGATCGGATATTCCGACGCAGACTACGCTGGGTGTAAGATTGATCGTAAAAGCACCAGTGGAACATGTCAATTTCTAGGTGAAAGATTGATCTCTTGGTTCAGTAAAAAGCAGACATCGATTGCCACATCTACAGCTGAAGCAGAGTATCTCGTCGCTGGAAGCTGTTGCGCTCAAATGCTCTGGATTCAACACCAGCTCAAAGACTATGGCATCCAAGCTGTTGACTCTCCGATATTTTGCGACAACACAAGTGCAATCGCTATAACGTATAATCCAGTTTTGCACTCTCGAACAAAGCACATTGATATATGCCATCATTTTATTCGAGATCATGTTGGCAAAAAGGAAATTCGGATCGAGCACATCTCAACAGAGCAGCAAGCAGCAGACATCTTCACCAAACCGCTCCCAGAGGCTAAGTTTAATTATTTTCGTCAAATTCTTGGTTTAATTGACTTATCTTAATAGTTTAGATGTTCTCTTACTTTCGCACTTAAAGATTTCTGTTGCCACAGATTGATAATACAATGTTCAGAAAGACACAGACCGGTCCGAACTTTCAGACCGATCTATGTCAATCTGATGTTATCCCATGATCTGTTTGGTCAATACATCTTTTGTACAAAAACAGCCCGGACTGATCGCATTTTAACCGCCTTAACTATCTGTTATCCTGACCGTTTATTTTTGAATTTCTTTTCATCAGTCATCGAGATAAAGACACGTGTCTTCTCTCTCCTATTTAGCGGGCTGAACATTTCATTTTATTTCACTTTTTACAAATTACCGCTATCTGTTTTCTTATTCTCTCACTTTCCTAAATCTTCGCACTCGTTTATCTTCACTCCAATGGCTACCATTACTCACAACTCTCTCTCCGTTGAGTTCAATGATATTTACACGGCAGAAGATGCAGAGATGGTGTCTATCTTCCAAGCTTTGGAATCTTCTGGTTTGAGAACCTTTCTGGAGTGCGGCACAGTTGTTTATGAACCCGAAATCCGTGAACTATTCGCCAATGCCGTCTCCAAGAAGACATCCATATCTACTACTGTCAAGGGCAAATCATTTGAGATCTCGCCGATGACGCTGGCCAAAACCTTTGGCCTCCCCAATTCCGGACTGACGGAATTTGGACAGATTCCTCAAGCGTCACTCTCAGATCTTCAAGGGAAGATATCTATTTTTGGCCACCGCCTGCAACCATCGTTTAAGAAGAAGGAAATGCTCTTTCATTTCCAGGTGCTGTGCGAAATCGTTGGCAAACCTCTGTTGGGCAAAGCAGGAAGTTTTGACGCTGTAACCGCAGAGAAGTTCAGGGCTATGGCGGCTATAATATCCGGACAGAAGATGAACTGGTCCGTGATTCTGTTTGGAGTTCTGATGGAAACGGTGATTGCATCCAAGCAGGCCGTATGCTTTGCTGTTCCTCTCAGCAAGCTACTGGAGTCCTTAGACATCGAGCTGGGAAAGCAGTCCGCTCTCAGTCCTTCAAGATTCTAAACTCCAAAGGACTCGCACTGCTGAAGTCCAAGAGTGCTCCACCTACTCCTGCCACTCTGGCTGCAGTCAAGATTGAGAAGGGCGAAGAACAAGCTGTTGCGCGCAAACCTCGCATCAAGCGCAAACTGACCATCCAGACTGATTCGAAAGAAACTCAGTCTGCTCCATCGCCACCAACCAAGCCACTTCCAAAGAAGCCCAGAACCCAGATTACCAAACCAATCAAAACTCTACCCCTACCCATTTTGCCACCAACTAAAGTCACCCCTGCACCCCAATCTTCAAAACAAATTTCAACCACTTCAACCCCTGCACCTCAACCTTCAACCCAAACTTCAACCCCTGTACCCCAAGTCACTATCCGAGTCCCCTCTACCATTCCCGTGGTGAAAGGGATTGTTATCACTGAGTTGGGCGACTATACCCAATCAGGGATCAAGTCCCCTTCCTCCACCGGCAAGGGAAAAGCCATTCTCTCCGAACCAATCTCCTCTAAACCCAAATTGGCAGCGCAGACAGCCATCGACATTGCTATGGAGGATGTTGATGAGAAGGTGAAGGCACTCATTGTGGTTTTATATGAGTACGTCGAGTACCGGACTGTCAACCACATTGAGATGTTCTTTGGAAAGCTGAACAGACTGAAGAAGATGGAAGAGGAAGTTCTCAAAGGAACAGAGACCAATGATGTTCGGATTGCCGTGCAGCGCAAAGACCTATTTACAGCAAATCAAAGATTCAGTCTGGCCACTCTGCTCCTAACTGCTAAGAAAGAGAACTTTGATCCGATTGCTCCAACTGCCAGAGATGATGGGGCCGTTATTACTCAATTAGAGATGGATGTTCATGCTCTTCACTTAGCTGTCCGTTTTCAACGACAGAAGCTCAGTGTATCCACTCCCACAACCAGCCCGGGTCATCCCTCTGCAAGCAAGACTCTGGCAGAACCTTTCGTTGAGGTTATTCATTCTGATGCAGCAGAACAGACAGCCGACCCAGCAGCGGATCAGACTGCAGAGCAAATACCAGATCAGACTGCAGAGCAAATACCAGATCAGACTGCAGAGCAAATACCAGATCAGACAGCGGAGCAGCCTTTGCCTAATGCTCCGTCTGCGACAGATGATGAACCCTTGAATGTCTTGTTGGACTCTCCAACAACATCTATTCCTTTGGGGTCATCAGTCTCCCTCGTTCAAATCAGTCCAACAGCAGAACTGGCAACAGTTGGCGCTCCAGAATTCGTCGATCCGGATCTGGTGGTGTCCACCGTTGTTGCAGCTCTCCAGATTGAGGAGCCCTCCAGACCAAGCACTCCTCCAATCCACTTAGATGAAGATATGGCTTTCATTCAAACATTTTCTTCGGATCTGGTCACCTTGATCCGGTCCGAAAGTCACCAAGTTGCTGTATCTTCACTTGTCCCGTTTGCTGAAGACGATGAACAGGCCTTGTCCTCATCAGATCGCTCTCCCAGCCGATCCTCCATCTCTGGCACGGACCCTTCAGCACTTATCTGACAACTGTCTGTCTCCCTCTCAGCGTGTTCTAGAGGTTCATCAAGGCCAGCGGGTTACATCTCTGGACTTTGATTCATTTAAAGAGAAGATGACAGCCAGTATCGGCAGCCTTCAGCGAGGCATAAATGATCTGTTTTCTCAGCAAGCCACTTATAAGAACAGCCTGAGAAAAGAGCAGATCGAGCTGGCCACTGAAGTCAGAGCATCTGTTGCCAATTCCCTCCGCGCTCAAGACGTTCGTCTTGACGCTATCAGCGGGCAGCTCGCACAAGTTGTTGATTTTCTTCAAGAGATTGCTGCTGACAAAAAGGGGGAAAAGAAGAAAGACTTCAAGCCGCCTCCAACTTCAAGAAGATAGCAGTCTCGTTGATTAAATTTTTAGACTGACTGCATTCGAGATTTGTTTCATCAATAAAAATCCTTCTTTATTAAGTCCTTGTTCATTTATTTTGAACTTTAATAAAGGCTTAATCGATCCAACTTAATAATGTTCATTTATTTTGAACAAAAAGAAAGTAATCGATCCGAAAGTTTTCGCTTCAGAGTTCTTATCAGACTGGTTAAAAAGACTTACAAGCTAGGTTTTGTCATCATCAAAAAGGGGGAATTTGTTAGTTCCGGATCTTATCGATGAGATTTTAAAGATGACAAAACATATCAGACCGGATCGAGTGAAATCAGACTGACCAGATCAATTGCTCAAAACAGAACAAGCTGATAAGGCATATTATATATCAGACCGGATCGATGGATTTCAGACTGACTAGATCGATGCTTCAGATCGATCTCAATCTTTATCAGATCAGAGCAGTCAAGGATACATAAAGAATGGCTCCTCAGTCCGAATCATTAACGGCTATTTATTGTAGCATTTAATGTTGTAATTAATGCTACAAAAGACCAAAGACTGAAGATTGCCATAAAAGGTAAGAAGACAAAGAGTAGCTTACCTGACAGTCGCCGAAAGTATGAACCAGAACGGCAAGTATCCTGAAGAAGAAGACTGAAGCCTACTCAGAGTTTAAGCAGAGTCAAAGTTGCACTTTAAGGGAAATAATGTCGTTGGTACATACAACTATAAAAGGATGCAACAAAGGGAATATAATAACTCTTACTGATCAATTGAAAAACACACAAGAAAGCAAAAACAGCCCAAGCTTACAAGCTCAGAAGCTCTCGAGCTGAAATCATTCTTAAGCACGTTTACTTTGTAACATTTGATCATTTAGGATCACTGTGCGCATCTTGTGTTTTCCGTGTTGAAAAATAGAAGTGAGAAACTTATTGTAACTGTCAGACAAAGTGTGTCTGAGCAGATCGAGTAACTAGGAGTTTCAGATTGGTAGTGAGGTAAATCCAGTCTGAATCGGGTTTGTACAACATGATTGTATAAATCAAGTCTTCTAGTATAAACCTTCCTTAATTGGAAGAAGGGGAGACGTAGAAGGATTACACCACCTTCGAACTTCCAGAAACATATCCTGTGTATCTTATTTCTGCACTTGTTCTTTCATACTAGCCATCGAGACGTTCTTACATATACAAGAACAGACTGTTCCGCACTTATACTTTCAGTGGTCTGTTCTGTACAAGAATTGATTAAGAAACAGATTTCTTTCACTAATCCGAAAGAAATCACAAAGGATTAATTTTTAGAAGGAGTGTTCATTCACCCCCCTCTAAACACTCCGGACCGATCCTAACAATATCAATTTCAAACCAAAAAATAAAATAGTTTTAGTTTGCACAATTACATATTTTTATGTATTATTATATTTTAATACCAACTTTGTACTACGTTATTACCGATTTTAAATTGATTTAAAACCATTTGTACATAGTTAATACTGGAAATAGTGTTGAATAATACCAATTTTCAAACCAAAAAATAAAATAGTTTTAATTTGCACAATTATATTTTGTATGTATAATTATTTTAACACCAATTTTGTACTACAATAATAACGATTTTAAATAGATTTAATACCAACATTATACTTAGTTAATACTGAAAAAGTGCTGAATAATACCAATTTCAAACTAAAAAATATAGTTTTAATTTGCACAATACATTTTTTTATCTATAATTATATTTTAATACCAAATTTGTACTACATTAATATCGATTTTAATTTGGATTTAATACCAAGTTTTTACATAGTTAATACTGGAAAAGTTTTGAATAATACCAATTTCAAACCAAAAATTAAAATATTTTTAATTCACACAAGTACATGTTTTTATGTATTATTTAATACCAACTTTATACATAGCTAATACTGGAAAAGTTTTGAATAATACCAATTTCAAAATACTTTTAATTTGCACAAGTACATATTTTTATGTATTATTATATTTTACTACCAACTTTGTACTATGTTAATACCAATTTTAAGTGGATTTAATACCAAATTTGTACAAAGTTAATACTGAAAAAGTGTTGAATAATGCAAATTTCAAATAAAAAAATAAAATAGTTTTAATTTTCACAAATACATGTTTTTATGTATTATTATATTTTAATACCACATTTGTGCTACGTTAATACTATAGGATCGAATGCTTACCGCTTTACCAATAACTATAGTTAAAGGTATCTGCACAACATCAGTCTTTTCAACCATACTGTGGCACAAGCGTCACGTGTTTGACCGATCACAAAGCATAGGCAATTGTTGAACCCCAACAATCTCTCCCCCAATAATGCACTCTCTGAAACTCATGGAATCCAACACCGACCTTGACTCTGATATTAATTGTAGGATCGAGTGCTTACCGCTACCAATAACTATATTTAAGGGTAACGACGCAACATCAATCTTTTCAACCATACAATGGCACAAGCGTCAAATGTTCGACCGATCACAAAGCAGAGGCAATTGTTAAACCCCCAACAAATACCAATTTTAAATGGATTTAATACCGACTTTATACACAGTTAATACTGGACAAGTGTTGGATAATATCAATTTCAAACCAAAAAATAAAATAGTTTTAATTTGCACAATTACATGTTTTTTATGTATTATTGTATTTTAATACCAACTTTGTACTACGTTAATTCCGAGTTTGAATAGATTTAATACCATCTTTGTACATAGTTAATACTGAAAAAATGTTGAATAATAACAATTTCAAACCAAAAAAAATAAAATAGTTTTCATGTGCACAATTACATGTTTTTATTCATTATTACATTTTAATACCAACTTTGTTCAACATTAATATCGATTTTAAATGGATTTAATATCAACTTTGTACATAGTTAATATTGGAAAGTTCTGAATAACAACAATTTCAAAGCAAAAAATAAAATAGTTTTAATTCACACAAGTATATGTTTTTATGAATTATTATATTTTTAATACCAACTTTATACATAACTACTAGAAAAGTGTTGCATAATACCAATTTCAAATAAAAAAATAAAATACTTTTAATTTGCACAACTACATATTTTTATTTATTATTATATTTTAATACCAACTTTTTACTACATTAATATCGATTTTAAATGGATTTAATACCAATTTTGTACAAAGTTAATACTAGAAAAGTGTTGAATAATACCAATTTCAAATAAAAAAATAAAATTGTTTTATTTTGCACAAATACATGTTATGTGTTATTATCTTTTAATACCACATTTGTACTACGTTAATACCAATTTTAAATAGATTTAATACCAACTTTGTACACGGTTAATACTAGAAAAGTATTGAATAATATCAATTTCAAACCAAACAATAAACTTTTTTTTAATTTGCACAATTACATGTTTTTATGTATTATTATATTTTAATATCAACTTTATATTACGATAATACCGATTTTAAATGGATGTAATACCAACTTTGTACAAAGTTAATACTGGATAAGTCTTGAATAATACCAATTTCAAACCAAAAAATAAAATTGTTTTAATTTGCACAATTACATTTTTTATGTATAATTATATTTTAATACTAACTTTGTACTAAGTTAATATCGATTTTAAATGAATTTACCAACTTTGTACATAGTTAATACTGAAAAAATGTTGAATAAAACCAATTTCTAAGGCACTTCCATGTCGCATGAATAAGAGGCAAGAACGAGAAAGGGGGCGTCTCGAATGTGTAATTTCAAAAATCCTTTCCAGAAATTGATGGAACGATTGGATTACCCATGAGATTAAGTGGTTGGATCTGTAAGGAATTTAAAATCGGAGCTTCGATACCCGAGAATTCAGCAATTTAAGAATCGGCCAAAAGGGTTTGTGTAGGCGCTAAAGCTGGACATTTAATTCCCGCAACCGCTCCGGTGGCAGCATGATTCCTCCATCGCCGGTGTTGCAAGCCTGCTTTTTTCGATGGAACATGAACATGTTCGATTGAGGAAATTGGAGGGAAGATGATAGGTTTTTTTGTGGTTTTTGTTTCTTTTAAGGGTATGTGAGTAATTTTGTGTGCCATAGAGAGTTCAAATCAAAATAAATGTGACAGTAAGGAGTTTAAACAGAAAATTACTGACATGGGGACTGAACTTAGAAAAATCTTTAGCTTTGGGTATTTTAAGTGAGTTTGCCCTTAAATGAACAGTTTTCATTCTATTTCTAATTAATTATATTTTTAATTAATTGAAAAACTCTATTTTACACTTAATAATTTAAAAATCATATTTTAAATAAATTAAGTTTTATGATTTATTATTCAAAAATAATATCCGAACAAAACATCTAAATGATCCAAAAATAATAGTCACCGACACCTTTTGGGACTAAATAATATAAAAATAATTTTTTTTTAATAAAATAATTGAAATTACTTGCACGATGGCTTGCAATTCCGTGCGAAACCATCTTAAGTATCGTACAGCCAAAATTTATTCAATTCAATTTTTTTTAATAAAAAAAAAATTCTTGGGCAGAAATCACAGCCGCACGCTCGGCATTGTGCACTGGTGCTGCAACTTTTGCAGCACTGTTATCATCTTCACGCTTGCGTCAACTCTCTTCTCCCTAGAAGACACGACCACCATTGACGAAGATGAAGGCGGAGGGTCAGCTGGTTCGGAACTGTTCATCTTCCATGAAGTTTTGCACGCAGCAGCAACCTTTGATGTTGTGCGCACCGGCCGACATTGCCACCAACCCCCGACGCCGGAGGGTCGACGCATCCCGCGGCCTGTTCGCGCAACGGCGATGGTTCCGACAACAAATCGGGAACGTTTTCCGATGTACACGATTTCTGGTTTTCAATTAAAACACTTTTTAATTGAATTTCTATGTTTATCCGGATATAAAAGTTTTGAAAATTCAACTACGATTAGTATTATTTGCAAACGATCTAATAAAAATTAACTATCATATACATGAATCAAAGCGCAACTTGACTCTGATACCATTGTTGGGTTTTCATCCCCCAGCGTCAGATCCAAATACAACGAAAATAAATATAAACAGGACGATCACGACTGATTCATATATTAAACATTCAAATATCAAATATAATGCACAAAAAGAGATTACCGTTCACCGACGTAAATTAATCTGATTGCGGTGATCCTCAAATCTAATCAACCTGACCAGATCTACAATCACATCACCAGTGCTAGTGTGATGTTGGTTTTTCTATGAGATAGAGTGTATAGTGTGTAATGACTGAGAGTCTCTTAACTCTTAGAGATGATTGTCATATTTATAGTTGTAATAGGTTAGCTAATTGGGCTAGGGTTTATAAAACATATCAGGCCAACGTTTGGCTTGCTGGACATTTATACTAACAAGGTGTTGGGCATAAGATATTCGAAATGGTAAGAGAGGTTAGCAAAATTGTGAGGGTAAAGTTAAGGGAGCTGATGTCGAGCAGAATGAATTTTTTTATTGGCGGCGGGTCTCGATAACTTTGTTTTGGAAGGATTTATGGGTAGGGAGTGAGAATTTGAAGTCAAAACTCGGTAAATGGGCACCTCCAACGCAATACTGTTAAAGCATTGGACAAACTCCCTCAAAGATTCCGAGTCTTGTTGTTTAGTAGTAAATAAATTCAGAGAGGTCTTCTGATACCCCTTGCTATTAGCAAACTGGTTCAGAAAGACGGAACCAAAGTCCTCAAAGATGCGGACAATGTTTGGCTTTAGAAGGTTAAACCATTGCTGAGCCGACTTCACGAGTGTTGTGAGGAAGACGCGACACTTGACTCTATCCAAGTATCGGTGCACTTTCTCAAACCTCCCGAGGTGCTCCCCAGTATCGGTGCTCCCATCAAATTCTTCGACCATGGGCTGCCGGAAGGTTGGGGGAAGATCTTATCTCAAGATTGAGAGGGGAAAAGGACTTTCTCTTCGGGATGTCGGAACTCTATCTCCTTTTTGTTGGCCCAGCCTTTGTATCTCCTCCCATACCATCTCCATCTGATTCAGTATTGTAAGGTCAGTTGTTTGTTGATCGGCCACCACTTGCTCAGGTTCAAGGGGCTGGAGTCTCGAGCCCACCTCAGGAGGATGACGATGTGGATCTTTTTGAGGGGGGACGTTTGGCTATGCCTTAATGCTATATCCACAGTTTGAGTAATAAATTGTGCTAACTTCTCCAAAGTCAAGCTTCCAATATTTTCTACAATATGAGGTAATTGATCTCTCTTCTCCACAGAAACCTCATGATCATTATTTCTGGAATTATTTCATCCTCCTGGTGTTCTTCCACTTTCAACCGTTCTCTTTCCTCCACGTGCACGTGCTCCTGCCATATCAATGCCTTAGCTCGAACATCCCACAGACGGCATCAAGATACTCACAAAAAGAGTGGTGAACTCTAAGTATCAATAAGAGTCTAGATTTCATCTCTTTATCTTCTTGGATGAACCAAATAATAAAATATAGATCCTGAAATGATCTGCTAAGATCTTAAACAAATGTTAGAAGGGAGCCGGAAGATTTTTCTAGCAGGCCCCCTCTGACGCTCAAGTCATGTAATATGAGATATGGAGAAAATATATAATGGAGTAAAGGGTGTATGTAAGTGTATGGAGAAAAAAATGCATACATGAAGTCCTGAATTAGCTTGCTATTCATAGTGCTATCTTGCGGGTGTGCATTTTAGACCAGTAAAGCCATGATCTACACAACCCCTAAAATCTCGGAACACATTGACTGGACCAATCAACACATTCCCAGAGCTGGGAGGTCCTAAACTACCACGACCTGAGCACAAATCTCGAATGAGATCGGTAGCTCGGTCATTAATACCACACCCATAACGTTGTTTCTCATGTCTCAGGTCGGAAAATCCATGAACTTGGTTCAATGGTTAGCTGGACGAGCTCTAGCTAAAAAAGATGTTACCCAAAACTTGGGAGATGGGGAAATCAGTCATATTTTTGTCAATGAGTCGAATGTCTTAACCACGTGAGGTCGGGAGTACTTAGCATTGAGGCTAATGTTTTGACCACGTGAGGTCAGGAAATCGGTGATATACTTAGCGTTGAACAACATCTCGATTCCGAGGTTAGATCATCATCTGGTTGTCTTTTTCTCGAAGGGTATCAAGTCTGCTGGATCAAACCTCCTCCCAATGTCTTTAAATCGAATGTCTGTGTGGACTGCAGTAGTAAAGGTTGTCCTGGAGATTCTACATTGAGTGGCATCTTCTACGAATCTAGTTGCTTTCCGCTGGTGGCATTTAGTGAGCTTATCGGAGTCAGTTACAATATTCATGCAGAGCTCTTGGCTACCCTTAATGGCATCCTTATTTGCATTGACTTTGGCATGTAGAAATTGAAGTCTGGCATCACTTGTTGGTATATTCACCACATAGTTTTGGAGATTGTGATATCCCCGAAATAATTATGTGCATTTGGGCATTAATTATGTTTATGGTATGAATTAATTTAGTGTTGGATTAGTTAATATGGTGAAATGCTTAGTCACATGATGGGCGTGACTTGGTAATGCATTTCAGGGTGCATGTGATGCATGTTGGGGAAACTGGGTTATGGCATGGTTTTGTGGGAGTGGTTGTTAATTATTTTTTTTGGGTAAAGCATGTTTTAATTGGGGTTATAGTGCTTTTTTCAGAAAAATGCTTTTAAAATATCATGTTGGGATATTTTATACATCATGCTAAATGCCAGGACATGTTTAATCAACCCTATACCCACTACCCCTTCTTTTTTCTCTTCAAACACTCACATCTCTCATATTCACTCCAAACCCTATCCCCAAACCCCAATCCCGATTTTGGTAAGAGGAGGAGGTGGAAACCTTTGCAAAATCTTTATTTGTGGGATTCTTGGTAGGATTTTAAGTCCATAAGAGGTATCGATTCTTCTTGTTGTTTTTATGAGATTTGTTTTGATATGGGTTTGTGTTTAGGGATTTGAAATGGGTTTGATTTTGGTATTTGGTGTTTTTTTGGTTGGGTTTTGAAGTATGTTGTTGTTGAGGGTTGTTTTGGAGTGATGTTAGGGTTTTTGATGTTTTGGGTTGACGTGTTATGAATTAAATGTGATTTGGTAGAGTTCTGTGCACAAAAATGGCGATTTCTCGCATTTACAGAGCTCATCGATCGATCGAGCACGGCAGGGCTTCAGGCGAGGTGGAAATGGTCTCCTCGATTGATCGAGATGAACTCACGATCGATCGAGGCAACTTCTAGATCCATAGGTGAGGACATCTCGATCGATCGAGATGTGCAGCAGGGTGTTGGGAGCCGGGTGGTCAGCTCGCGATCGATCAAGCGCAAGGGCTGATCGATCGCGAGTCTTAAAAATGTGGTGTTATGGATTTTTTTTTGGCCATTATAATGGGATTTTTGGTATTGGTTCATTTATTGGCTTCTAATATTGATTTGTGTGAATGTGTTGAACCATCCCACATGGCAACACAGCCAAGGAGATAAAGTCCTAAGACATCTCCACTTTTGGAACAAAGGTATGTAGTGAGACGTACGGGCATCGGACGGTAAAACGTATTATTACGTATTGGACTTGGCTATGCATTATGGTTGCATACATACATTGGTTATGCATTATGGTTGCATACATGAATAGGATGCATTGTTGCATGTAATTGTAAGTCAAGATTATATTACAATGATGAAGAATACTTGCCGCCAGTGGCGTAGCTATGTGAATACTTGCCGCTGTCATACCGTAGCGATGAGAGAATATTTGCCGCTAATATGTAGAAGCGAAGAACACGCCGCTGTCATATTATAGCGAGGGATATTATTTGCAGCTGGTATTGTCTAAGCGAGGGGTATTTCCGCTGTCATGTTAATGCGATGGGTATTATGCCACTGATATAATGAGACTTGGAAACTGGATATGGTATTCATGGAAGGGATGCATGTCATGACATACATTATTGATGTTATAATCTATTGATTATGATTGTGGTACAGGAACAACCAAAGGGAGCATTAAATGTATTAAATACAGGAAGTGATTCACATTTACAGTTTATGCATATCTATATTACACTCATATTATTGTGAATACGGTTTGTTACATGCTCATGGGTTAGGGGTTGTTCCTGTAGGTACATTTTGGCAGGAAAGGCTAAGGACGGGTTGATGCGTGAGCTAGTGAGGAGTGCTTTTGGTATAGCATGACATGATTCTTTTGTATAGTCTCTACTCTATGAGTAGTATAAAGCTATAGGATTAACATTCATTTGTTTGGGAATGTAATTAATCCTTTTGGAATTTTATTTTGGCACAGTAATCTTAATAGCTCGGGGCATCAACACTAAACTTTATACTCTGATTATGCATGCTTAGTTCTTATTGTACCTAAATCCACAATTAAGGAACTAGGGTCCTCACATTAGTGGTATCAGAGCAATGGTTAGAGAACCCGGGAATGAGTGAAGGGTAGCCTTAGCAACTTGTTGGCTAGGTGTTTGTTTATGAGCATGTTTATGCATGTGGCGCATATTGGGGTATATACTTGTTATACTAACATGCGTATTGTTGCTTATGTTATCTAACGGTGTAATATGTAAATTGTTTGGTATTGTTGTTAACCCTTATATTACAGCATGTCGGCCATGAATTTGGGGAACCTCAATGAGGAGGTGGGCGATGTAGGAAATGTCAATGCTAGTATTGCTCAGACGAATCCTCTACCGCCACCAGCTGTGGGCGTGGAACCTATAGCACAGTTGTTATTACCTGGGGAGCTAAGTCTGACACAATTTCTGACCTTCCATCTGCCTAGATTTGAGGGGACAGAGACAGGAGAGGAGGCAGAAGAATGGCTTGAAAGGATTGAGCATATATTTGTGTCTGCACCTTGTGCTAGGACGGCTTGGTTAAGGCTAGCAGAATTCCAATTGCCTAAGAAGTCTTCCATGTGGTTGAAGACGACAGTGATGGAGTTGAGGGCTCAGGGCATGTTGATAGACTGGACTATATTCAGAACCCAGTTTCTAAACCGGTACTTTTCTGCTGCTGTTAGGCAGATGAAAGATGATGAATTCACAAATCTGAAGCAAGGGAGCATGACGGTCTCGGACTATGCCATGCATTATTCATTGCTGCTGAGGTATGTCCCTCATATCGCTACTAATGGGCATGCCAAGATGAGGCATTTCTTGAAGGGATTGAGGCCAGAACTGTTTGATCGGGTTATCTCCAACAACCCCACCTCTTTTGACGATGCTCTTACTAGAGCGGAACTGGCGGAGATAGGAGTAAGTGCTTACACGGACGTTGTACCCCCACAAGTCCCACCACCGAGGCCGGTATCTAATAATCTGAGGCCACGAGGAGAATCATTAAACCTCGTGCTGCTCCTTCTTCTTCTCGGTTTGGTGGAAGGCGAGTTGATAACCGGGGGGGGGGGGGGGTAGTGTATCTACCAATAGAGGGCAAACTCAAGTAAGTAGGAGCGGAGTAGTGAAATGTCACTTTTGTGGAGGACCGCATCACATGCGTGACTGTACGGCTTGTTACAAATGTGGCAAAATGGGCCACATTGCCCGATTTTGTCGGAGCAGTGATGGTCAGATACATCTCAGGGAAGGCAGAGGAAGGTTTACTAACGGGACAATGCAACAGAGGCAACCAATGGTGCCTCGGCAGTTGGGAGGTCAGGGGATGGGGCCACCTCAAGGACATGTTTATGCACTGAATAGAGAGCAGGCCGAGGCAGCTCCAGAGGAGGTGATAGCTGGTACGTGCCTTTTATTTATATATTCCGCCTTTATTTTGATAGACACAGGTGCTTTGCACTCCTTTGTGTCTGTGGATTTTGTGGAGAAACATCATATGTGCACGTCTCAATTACCCACGCATCTTTTGTTCTCGACACCCACTGGAAAGAACGTTATTGCTGATCGGTTTCTTACTGACTGCCTCATTTATTTTGAGAGCAATGAATTGAAGACGGACTTGATCGTTTTGGAGATCTCAGATTTCGATTGCATTGTGGGCATCGATGTACTGAACAGATATCAGGCAGTGGTAGATTGCCGATAGAGGACGGTACGATTCCGATCGAATAGGGGATTCAGTGGACTTTCTATGGGAACGGTTCTCGTGCGAAGATTCTGTTGATATCGGCGGTCAAAATGTCCCGATTATTGGAACGTGGACACACGGGCTATCTTATCTATGCCGTGGACTTCACAGGAAAGAATAAAGAGTTGAAGGTTGAGGATGTACCCATGGTGGCAGAGTTTGCTGATGTGTTTCCGGAGGAAATCCCAGGGTTCCCGCCGACTAGAGATGTCGAGTTTGGGATTGAGTTATTACCGGGAACATCCGCTATTTCTCGTGCCCCTTATAGGATGGCACCTGCTGAGTTAAGGGAATTGAAGGAGCAGTTACAAGAACTCCTGGACAAAGGATATATACGCCCTAGCTTATCACCTTGGGGGCGCCGGTTCTATTTGCTAAAAAGAAGGATGGTTCGATGCATTTGTGCAATGAATATTGGCAACTGAATAAGGCAACGGTGAAGAACAAGCATCCACTCCCAAGGATTCACGATTTATTTGATCAGTTACAGGGTACGAAGCTGTATAGCAAGATTGATTTGAGATCTGGGTACCATCAGATACTGGTCAGGGAGGAGGATATATAGAAGACAGCATTCCGGACTCGATATGGACACTACGAGTTCTTGGTTATGCCGTTCGGTGTGACGAATGCCACCGGCTGTCTTTGTGAGTCTGATGAACCGGGTGTTCCAACCATATCTTGACCAGATCGTCATAGTGTTTATTGATGGCATACTTATCTACTCTCTGAGTGAAGAGGAGCATGTGAGACACTTACGGACAGTGCTCCAGATCCTCAGAGATAATCAGTTATTTGCAAAGCTCAGCAAGTGTGAGTTTTGGTTGAGCAGCATGGTGTTTTTGGGGCATGTCATCTCTAGCAGTGGGATATCAGTGGATCCCAGGAAGGTAGAGGCAGTGATGGAGTGGTCTGCACCCACTTCGGTGCCCGAGATACGGAGCTTTCTTGGTTTGGCCGGATATTATCGACGCTTCGTCGAAGGTTTTTCTAAGATTACTAAGTCATTGACTCAGTTGACTCAAAAAGGAGTACCATTCTATTGGTCTGAGGCTTGTGAGCAGAGCTTCCAAGAATTGAAGCACCGATTGACGACAGCGCCTGTGTTAGTGATTCCCACGGAGAACAAGAGGTTTGTTCTATACACTGATGCATCACTACAGGGCTTGGGATGTGTACTGATGCAGGATAAGAATGTAGTAGCTTATGCATCGAGGCAGTTGAAGCCGCATGAGACTAGATATCCAGTCCATGACTTGGAGCTGGCGGCTATTATTTTTGCCTTGAAGATTTGGCGGCATTATTTGTATGGTACGTCGTTTACCATTTATACGGATCACAAGAGCCTGAAGTTCCTGTTTACTCAGGCAGAGCTAAATATGAGACAGAGGAGATGGATGGATTTACTCAAGGATTATGATTGTGAAATAGAGTACCATCCTGGGAAAGCAAACTTGACAGCAGACGCCTTGAGTCAGAAGGTGAAGAGTACCGCTGAAGACGTCATACATTTATCAGCTATGATGACTTCCTACTATCATCTGGGCTATGATTTTGATGTGAATGCATCATCGGTACGTGTAT
Source organism: Haberlea rhodopensis (assembly GCA_907163345.1). Classification (NCBI taxonomy): domain Eukaryota; kingdom Viridiplantae; phylum Streptophyta; class Magnoliopsida; order Lamiales; family Gesneriaceae; genus Haberlea; species Haberlea rhodopensis. The sequence goes on along the minus strand of CAJQUN010000344.1, from coordinate 417,601 downwards.
CAACCTTATTGGCAGAGCCAGGCTTTTATGAGAATATCCTGAGGGCTCAGAAGGCAGATGATGAGATTCAGAGATGGTTATCATTGGCACTCCTAGGACAGCCATTGAAGTTCAGAGTGGCGGAGGACGGTTCTTTGAGATTGGGTAACCGTTGGGTAGTTTCGAGAACACCGGAATTACGTCGTGGGATCTTAGAGCGAGCTCATAGCAGTAGACTTAGTGTCCACCCAGGCGGGAGGAAAATGTATAAGGATCTATGTGATCAATTTTGGTGGAAACGGGTGAAGCGTGATGTTATTGCTTTTGTTAAGAGGTGTTTAATCTGTCAGCAGGTTAAGGCAGAGAAGCAGAGACCTGGTGGCGAGCTAAGGAGCTTAGAAATACCGGAATGGAAGTGGGAACACATATCTATGGACTTTGTGACCCACTTACCGAGGACGGCTTCAAGGTTTGATGCGATTTGGGTGATCGTAGACATGCTGTCAAAGGTGGCTTATTTTATTCCGTATAGTATGACATTCACATACTTGAGGATGGCTCAGTTGTATGTCCGGGATATAGTGAGACTGCACGAAATTCTAGTTTCCATTGTATCTGACCGAGATCCGCGGTTTACATCTCACTTTTTGGGAGGTCTTCAGTCAGCTTTGGGTACTGAAGTAAGATTGAGCGCGGCATATGATCCCCAGACGGACGATCAGACCGAGCGTACTATACAGATACTCGAGGACATGCTACGGGCATGTGTGTTGGAGGTTGATACTTCTTGGCAAGATTCATTGGCTTTGGTAGAGTTCTCATACAACAATAGCTATCAGGCGAGTATTCAGATGGCCTCATTCGAGGCTCTATATGGTCGGCGTTGTAGGTCTCCATTATACTGGGATGATTTGACCAGTAAATCAGTTGGAGGACCCGAAATGATTCGGGAGATGGAGGATAAGATAAAGGTTATCCAACAGAAGATGAAGGCAGCACAGGATAGGCAGGCACCCTATGCAAATAAACGGCGGAGACCTTTGGAATTTCATTTGGGAGACAAGGTCTTCTTGAAGATCTCACCTTTCAGAGGTGTTGTGCGGTTTGGTATGCGCGGGAAATTGTCTCTGAGGTATGTGGGACCGTTTGAGATCTTACAGCGCATTGGTACCTTGGCTTACTGTTTGGCCCTGCCACTGTCCTTATCGGGTATTCATGACGTGTTCCATGTGTCTATGTTGCGGAAGTATGAGCCGGATCTGTCGCATGTGTTGCAGCCTTCTGAGGTGCATATAGATTATGATGTGTGGAACGGCCAGTCAGGATTCTGGATAGAGCTGATTCCAGAGTTTGGAACAAGATGATACCGATGGTCAAGGTTCAGTGGGATCGCAAGGGTGTCGAGGAGGCCACGTGGGAGACGGAGCGGCATATGGTGCAGCACTACCCGAAACTATTTCTGGTATGTGATTTATGTTTAGTTTCGGATTAATAAGTGCATGCGATTTCGAGGGCGAAATCTTATAAGTAGGGGAGTATTGTGATATCCCCGAAATAATTATGTGCATTAATTATGTTTACGTGATATTTATGGCCTGAATTAATTTAGTGTTGGATTAATTAATATGGTGAAATGCTTAGTCACATGGTGGGAGTGACTTGGTAATGCATTTCAGGGTGCATGAGATGCATGTTGGGGAAATTGAGTTATGGCATGGTTTTCTGGGAGAATGTTTTTTTGGGTAAAGCATGTTTTATTTGGGGTTATAGTGCATTTTTAGGAAAAATGTTTTTAATATCATGTTGGGATATTTTATACATCATGCTAGATACCGGGACATGTTTAATCAACCCTATACCCACTACCCCTTCTTTTTCTCTTCAAACACTCACGTCTCTCATATTCACTCCAAACCCTATCCCCAAACCCCAATCCTGATTTTGGCAAGAGGAGGAGGTGGAAACCTTTGCAAAATCTTTATTTGTGGGATTCTTGGTAGGATTTGAAGTCCATAAGAGGTGTGGATTCTTCCTTGTTGTTTTTATGAAGATCTGTTTTGATATGGGTTTGTGTTTAGGGATTTGAAATGGGTTTGATTTTGGTATTTGGTGTTTTTTTTGGTTGGGTTTTGAAGTATGTTGTTGTTGAGGGTTGTTTTGGAGTGATGTTAGTGTTTTTGATGTTTTGGGTTGAGGCGTTATGAATTAAATGTGGTTTGGTAGAGTTCTGTGCACAAAAATGGCGATTCTCACATTTACAGAGCTCCTCGATCGATCGAGCATGACCTTCGATCGATCGAGCACGACAGGGCTTCAGGCGGGGTGGAAATGGTCTCCTCGATCGATCGAGATGAATTCCCGATCGATCGAGGCGACTTCTCGATCGATCGGTGAGGACATCTCGATCGATCGAGATGGGCAGTAGGGTGTTGGGAGCCGGGTGGTCAGCTCGCGATCGATCGAGCGCATGGGCGATCGATCACGAGTCTTAAAAATGTGGTGTTTTGGATTTTTTTGGCTATTATAATGGGATTTTTGGTATTGGTTCATTTATTGGCTTCTAATATTGATTTTTGTGAATGTGTAGAACCATCCCAGGTGGCACCACAGCCAAGGAGATAAAGTCCTATGACATCTCCACTTTTGGAACAAAGGTACGTAGTGAGACGTACGGGCATCAGACGGTAAAACGTATTATTACGTATTGGACTTGGCTATGCATTATGGTTGCATACATACATTGGTTATGCATTATGGTTGCATACATGAGTCTGGTTATGCATTATGGTTGCATACATGAATAGGATGCATTTGCATGTAATTGTAAGTCGAGATTATATTCCAGTGATGAAGAATACTTGCTGCCAGTGGCGTAGCGATGTGAATACTTGCCGCTGTCATACCGTAGCGATGAGAGAATATTTGTCGCTAATATATAGAAGCGAAGAACACGCAACTGTCTTATTATAGCGAGGGATATTATTTGCCGCTGATATTGTCTAAGCGAGTGATATTTTCGCTGTCATGTTAACGCGATGTATATTATGCCACTGATATAATGAGACTTAGAAACTGAATATCGTATTCATGGAAGGGATGCATGTCATGACATACATTATTAATGTTATAATCTATTAATTATGATATGGTACAGGGGCAACCAAAGGGAGCATTAAATATATTAAATACAGGAAGTGATTCGCATTTACCGTAAATGTTTCTTCCCTCAAAGACATGAACCAACTGCAATAAGTTATGCTGGACAGAATTAAAGACCCAAGTTCCCACCACTAAAGTCATCCTCCATCGAGCTGATGGATGGCTCCTCATGCCTTGTTCTTACCATTTTTCCGACTCATCTTTATTCAGATAGCCTCTAAATTGGACAGTCACATTATTTCTTCTTAGCTTGTTAACCGAATGCTCTGTACAACTATGAGTTTGCTAACCTCTTGGCCAACTGAGTTCTCGACTCCAACACACAGAATTTCAAGAAATTTTCCAGTCTACTCTATAGTCGACTACTTACCTCATTCCACACTCAATTTTTTAAGACGTAGGACCATAAAATTTCGGGTGATTGTAAAAACTTCACATTTCATTTAAAAAATATACATAAGGTTTATAAATAATTTTTATAAATCAGAGAATACAAGTTGTCTTGCAAAGTGTACCAAATGGACTCTAAAATAGAAATATGTAATGCATGCAAACAACAGTGACTTTGTACATAAATCACTCGATGGGTATTGTACAGTCCTAGTTGCTTCCTCACCCTATGACAGGAATGAATTGCTGAATGAAAAGAGACGATTATGACTTTATAAATCACATAATCAAAGACTATTTATACCTCAAGGAGTAAGTCTAGGCATGATTCAAATACATAGTTCCCTCAAGATTGGTAAAAAATTATTGATTTTTAATGTCCGAAAGTCATAAAAATATGTATTTCCTCTTTAGTAACATATGAATAACCACCCCTTTTCGCCATTTTTTAGGCCTACCCCTGTTTAGCCCATAGCAAAACCTTAAAAGAAAATGACATTCTTCTGCTCCTATATACACATATCATACAGTGTAAGTTTCGCAAGTAACTTAGAGAAATCCCCAGGTCAAGAAAATAGACCCACATAAATATAAGAAAACCACAAAAAAAAAATTTCAATGACGAGGAACCAGCCGCTACCATTTTGCCATTTAGGTACATACTGGGTAACCCTCGGACTATTGCACTAGACAAGTTTAGTGAGACATGCTCGATCGAGAAAATGTTGGTAGAGAAAATCGAATTCGTGAACAAAATCTCCGCGCCCACCTACTCCACCATTGGTCATATCATATGCCTTCCACACATCAGTTTCCTTCTTGAAAGATTGGTTGGCCATAAATATTTCCAATTCTTGAAAGATCGAAAAGTAAAGGATTAGTACTAAACATCAATAGTTCAAATCCATATACACAGTCACAGTTGGTCTTCAACTAGTCATAGAACAGAACAAACAATTAGGCCCCGTATTAAACAGAGGACAAAACATCCTTAGAGTTCATTTCTGACAAATTAACTAACAATTCATGCAGAAACGAGTGGGAAAAAAATGAGTTGGCCCCCCAAAAGCTTCAAAACTACCAATCTGTGATCTATCCCTATTGGTAAGATGCCTTCCATCTACTCCTGCAACTGAACTGAAACTGGACTAAATTCTGATGCATCGCTAGGATAAAGACAGTACAATTCATGCAAACTGAACCCATTAACAATCTCTCTTTACTATATCCGCACCAAATACGCAAAAAAACAGATCAACTCGGTTGCCCCTACAAACACTTAGAACCTGTCACACCGGACGGTTTATGGTTTGCAAGGTATTGCATCTGCCCCGAACAACTAAATTCAGCCTATTCAATCAACACCATGAAGAAACAGTGAGCAGTGGAACATCATTCCAAGCTAAAGAAAGAAACCCCGGTGGAGAAGATTCAACAAGCTTGTAAAATGAGCTGTAACTGTATTTCCAAAGAAGTATTTTAGCCTGGCTTAATGCATAATGGCTGAAAACTAAAGGCTGAAAACCGGCACCCTCCATAAAAATCCTCCATCTTTCTTTATCTTCCATGCGCTCTCTTCTTTGTTCTTCTGGCCCAGCTACTCCGGCTATTCTACGGCCAAGCACCAATCTTTCGACCTCCAGGCGATCCGGTGAGTCCCGAGGCAAGTTCTGGTCAAGAGATTCGAACACAGCGGTGTAGTACTTGAGGGCGTTCTTGAAACGGGGAAAGAACCCGATCAGGTTCAAGCTCACTTCATACTCACATAAAGTTACAACCTTGGGATTCAATGACTTTGCAAGCTTGAGGGCTGCCTCAACGCCTTCGTCATCGTCGTCGAGTAAATTATGCAATTGAAGCATGAAGTTCACTGATGTCACCTCATCGGGATCAACCGGGAAATTCGAGTCGTTCAGCTCCCGAACCGGTGTCAAAACGGGTTCAAACTCGAAATTCAAATCCAAAACCTTGGCGAAGTCTCGCAATCGCTTTCCAGTAGCCAGAAGCACAGCCGCCCGAGTATGCCCGAGAGCAACTGCGGGTATTCCCGAAATTCGGATCCTTTCAGGCTTCCCAGTGGGTCTTGTCGTCAACGCCTGCAGAAACGCAGCCCATTGGACTCCTTGAACAATCCCAAAATCCACTATATGGATTTTCTTGGCTTTCTCAGTGGCTTCTAAAATAGCTTGGTTTGCAGTTAAATGAGCGAATTTAGAGTTAGGACAGGCATCATTAAGGGCTTTGTACGATGAACTGAACTCTTCGCAGGTAGTATCTCTAATTGCGGCAGGTTTTACACCTAGAGGCGAGACTCTATTATAAAGGGCATCGGAGAAATAGTACAGTACTCGTTGATTGGGTTCGCCGTGATCGGAAACAGAATCCCTGAGTCGTATAACTGATTTCACCGCCTTTTCCGGATCTGAATCACAGAATCGAGCGCATTCTAATAAATCTTTGAGATATGGCTTTCCTATAGGGGAAATTTTAGGAGAACTAGTGGAAGCAACAGTATTACAATCAGCGGTTACTGCAACGCCGTCTTCAGGGATTACTGGCTCCGTTTCTTTCAAGGTGGACGACAGCGGGACCAAGACGGGAGCCGGTTCAGAGAAGATAAATCCGACGAGATCAGTCGGCGGAGATGAGTTAACGCTGAGTCGACTCGGGAACGGGTCAGAATCATATATATGAGTAAATTCAGAACTAGGCCGCCAAGGATTAGAGCTTTCCGTTGAATCTCCGCCGCCAATCAAGCTCTCCATCCACTCGTCGGAGTCAAAATCGCCTCCCGAACCGTCGCACAAATCGGAAAATCTGAACCCTGTTGTCGAGTGGTGTTCCAGGCTGGGAAACTGAAATCCTTCGGGCTCGGGACCTGAGATAAACGAGTCGGAGAACCCAGGAGTAAAACCGTAGCCGGCAGAGGCGGAATTGGTTGCTGGCCATGGGCTGAGGCAGAAAGGGTTGATGTTGACGAATTGTTGCTGGTGCTGCTGAACTTGTTGCTTTTCTTGTTTCTGCTTCTGACGAATCACTTGCTGTGCAATCGCCATCAGATTTCCACTGTCTGCGCACATGTGTGCCATTGTAGTGCAACTTTTTTGCTGAATCTTACAACATATTAAAGCAGCTACGGATTACAAGAGTGAAAAGGTAAGAACTTTTAGTGTAGCAAGCATGAAGTCTGTGAAATTTGAGGCGATGGAGAGGAGAAATGGGATTTCTTGAGGAAAATGCTGCTGAGATTTAAAGAAGGAAAAGGGTGGAGAAACGAGGACTGTAGACTGTGGACAAAGGATGATCGAAGTAATGAATTCCTCTCTCTCGTAGGCATTAAGTTATTAAAATATCTCACAGGTCACATCTCACATTTAAATATTTTGAACTTAGTGGGGCGCTAACATGTTGACTATGTAAAATTAAAAAATATAAAAATATTTTTTATGTAATAAACATAGTTAAATTATAAAAATATGTAAAATTTAAAAATATAAAAATATTTTTTATGTAATAAACATAGTTAAATTATAAAAATAATTTCATCAGATTGTGTTAGGATCGATTCTTGGGGTGGGTTGCCAATCCACACCCGAATTCAATAAACTTGAGATTTCAATAGCTCGTGTTCTTGAAATAATTGCACCGATAGATTATATCGAGTTCGATTTCAAAACCGAGCGGAAGACACCCGACATAACCTGCTCTATAATTGATTAACCATTTGAAAGTCATTTTAAGGGTATGCAAGAAAATATGTAAAAACAGTAATGTAAATAAATGCAATAAAGTAAATAACACAAGAATTTGTTTCTGAAAGTTCGAAGCACAAACGCTTCTACGTCTCTCCTTCTTCCATATCATGGAAGGATACACTAGAAGATTTTGTTTACACTTTTCAGTATACAACCCGCTTAGCTAATACCACGCAGATAGCCTAAACTTCTAGCACACATAGAATCACAAAGCATGCTCTTTAACGTCTCACATGGAACGACCTCACTCAGTTGTGATAAAACACCAACTGTTACAATGGTATTCACTCTTCTATTTTAGCTCACAAATACAATAAATAGAGCGAATACAAATGCACAAATGACTCCATAATGAATCTGATATAGCAAGGTAAGTGGTGCCAAAGGTTTGGGGAGTGCTCTTCATTTAGCAGGTTTTGTTTTGAAGTTCCTCAATTGAATCCCAAGTGGGTTTGCTTTGGAAGACTTGGATTGATATTTAATCAGCTGTTATTGAGCTTTCAAATCATATATATATAGCCTCAAGTAATGATATATACGTTAGATACAAGAATATCGCCATTGAGAAAGTTTTGGTAAGTTTTCCAAGCTTGCAACTGTCATATTCTGCTTTATGTGGTATTTTTGGAAGTCCGCTGGTCGAGTCTGCTGCTCGAGTCTGTTGCCCAAAGTACGCTGCTCGAGTCCGCTGGTTGAGTCTACTGTTCAAGGTCTACTGGTACCCTGCTGGTAGAAACTTCGAGGTCTACTGCTCTGTTCTCTTGGTTATGGCTCTTCATTCGTTGATTTCTGGGCAAAGTGATCAACATGAAAGTTGTAGCACTTTCTCTTAGCTTTCCACGGAATCAAGAATCGCTCGATTTCGAGTATGAGAGGGTTATGCTCGAAATACAAGACGATGCACTTACTGCAAGTTTGCAGAATGTAGTTGCAGAACTCAAAACTTGCAAACGAATTTTCTCCATCTTAGTATCAGATTCAGGCTTTGACTTCTGAAGAGAACTTGTAGATTTGCTTCTTATCTTTCTGTTGGGGTTCAACAATTGCCTCTGCTTTGTGATCGATCGAACACGTGGCGCTTGTGCCAGTGTATGGTTGAAAAGATTGATGTTGCACAATCTATAGTTATTGGTAAAAAGGTAAGCACTCGATTCTACAATTGGTATCAGAGCCAAGGTCGCGTGTTCGATTCCCATGAGTTGCAGAGAGTGCAATTATTGGGGGAGGGATTGTTGGGGTTCAACAATTGCCTCTGCTTTGTGATCGTTCGAACACGTGGCGCTTGTGCCAGTGTATGGTTGAAAAGATTGATGTTGCACCATTACCCTTAACTATAGTTATTGGTAAAACGGTAAGCGCTCGATCGTACACTTTCCAACCCATGCTGAATCGATCCGCTTCGATAAGCGATATGAGAGTTATGGACAATAAAACATAGTTGCTACAATCTGTCCGCTGATGTTTTAGCTTTGCATCAGCAAACTCTTGCAGACATGTTTTCGTTATGTAAGCCTTCGAATCAGGTCTGCTGGCTTGAGATACGACTTTTACTAAATTGAGTTGGCTATCCAATCCCCTTGGAAGAACCTCGTTTCAATGTCCGAGCTATGAGATATGATTGATTTAGTCATCAACGCTCGAGGTCTACTAGATGTGTCTACAGGTTCAGTTTATTTCAACCCATTTCTTTGCTAATCATCAAGCTTCTAATCATTATCTATTCACTGCATACTTGATGATATATGTAAGCAACACAATAACAAGTTTTGTTAACATCAAAACAAAGATTATTCGGGTTTCCAAAACCCAACAGATTGTATAATTTTAAACTTTTAAAATCAAAGATCCTAAATAAATTTTTTTTTACAAAAAATCTCAAGATCAATTTTAAAGTAAAAATCATATATTCCGTGAACATAGGGACATGTGTCGCCATTAGAGCTTTGTTCTTGAAAGGATATGTGTCGTGCACATGTCTTTTCTTTTTAAATGGAAAAGTGGTCTTGAGAACATTTTATTTTAGAAAACTTTTGGATTATATTTGTTAAAATAATTTTTGTAGATCATTTTTGTTGGGGTTCAACAATTGTCTTTGCATTGTGATTGGTCGAAAGTATGGCGCTTGTGCCAGTGTATGGTTGAAAAGATTGAAGTTGTGACTTTACCCTTAACTAAAGTTATTGGTAAAGCGGTAAGCGCTCAATCCAACAATTTATATCACAACCAGGTTGCGTGTTCAATTCCCATGAATTGCACAGAGTGCAATTATTGGGGGAGGAATTGTTGTGGTTAAACAATTATTTCTGCTTTATGATCGGTCGAACACATGGCGCTTGTGCCAGTGTATGGTTGAAAAGATTGAAGTTGTACAATTACCCTTAACTACATTCTCCTTGTCACCAAACGTTATTTTTTGTCTGATGGTGTCTACTAACTCAGACAGTAGACAAGCATTTCCTATCATATGTCTAGAACATCCACTGTCCAGAAACCACTCTGAGCTTCGAACTTGCTGGATTCTAGATCTCTGCAATAAAAGCGATGATAGAATTGAGCCCACTGATGCACCAATAATTGTGACAATACGTCTGCAATAGCTATCATTCTCGGACCAAGCATATAGACATCCGTCATGATTTCATCCGAGATCATGTAATGAAGAAGGAGGTTCGGCTGTAATACATATCTACCGAGCAACAAGCAGCAGATATTTTCCAAAACCCCCACCGAACGCTAAGTTTTCCTATTTTCGCAATATATTTTATTTAATTGATATAACTAGGTGATCTTAATTGTTTAATTTCCTCTATATACTCAATTAAGGGGGAGATATTGCATAAATTTAGGGGGAATATTAATTGAGGGGGAACTTGTGTGTTTTTCGAAGGTCTACTGATGCTCAGCTGGTAAATCAAGAGTCTGCTGCAGTAGAAGCTACCTAAGTAGTAGAGTTTACATACCAGTGGATATTAGTATATACGCTAAGCTACTGGTAACCTTCCTTAAATATTAACCAATTGTTGGATCGAGCGCTTACCGCTTTACCAATAACTATAATTAAGGTAATGGCGCAACTTCAATACAACCATACACTGGCACAAGCGTCACGTGTTCGACCGATCACAAAGCAGATACAATTGTTGAACCCCAACAATTTTAGCTTTGTTACTTTGTTCTATATTTTTTATCTTACTTACTTTGGGGGATACTCGATCCCTCTCTAACACGAGGGAAGTCGGGTGAAAAATCATCAGACTAGCTCTGGGTATCCTTTCTCCTATATTTCCTACTATACAAATATATATATATATATATATATATAAACTAGTTTTGTTGGCACCTCACCTTGTACAATATGTTGGTCATTTTTTCCTAATTTGATCGAAAATAACATTTCAAATGACTGACTTTAACAATTTTGTTTTTTTTAAAAAAAAGACAATTTGACGGTAATTGAATGGAAAAAAATAACCAGATGACTTACTCTAATATTTTTTTAAAAAACAATATGAACATCTCTCTATTCATTATAATAGTAATGTATAGTAAATCCTTCACACTTATTATATAGGTAAATTCCACACTTATCATATAGGTAAATATATATGATATAATTGATATTTGCTTTTTATTATTTGACAAATAAATCTTTATTAATAAAAAATATTCTATATATAATTGTGAACAATAAACGTAGCACAAAATAGATCGTTTTTACTACATATCCCCCAAATGTATCAAAAGAAAGAATTGATATCAATCTCAATTGGTGTTTTTTTTAATTATTTAACCCAAAAAAAATTTATATTTATCAAAAACCTAATTTTTTTTTATCAAAGTAATCGAAGTCGCCATTTGAGATGACAACTTCATTATAAAAATAATTTTTATTGAAGTCGCCATCTGAGATGGCGGTTTCAGTATAAAATAATTTTTTTATTGAAGTCGTCATCTCAGATGGCGACTTCAATATAATTTTTTCATAAGGAAGATGACGCCTTTTATATATGTATAATTTTAAATGGAAGTTGTCATCTCAGACGACAGCTTCCATATATGGCAACTTCTATGTTTATTAAGCAATTCATTAATTTTAGAAGGCAAAAAAAAAATATGTTTCTGCTATAAGCATATGTTTATATATTAGGAAATAAAACAAATTAATATATGGAGTATTGGATAATTTATGGAAGTATTAAATATGATTAATTATTTAGTAATCTTCAACTTTGTTGTATTAAAACTCAATCATCCATTTGAACCAATCAACTTAATGGTATGATTTTGTATATCTATTGTATAATTATAATATAAAAATAAGATAATTTTTTTAATATACAAATTAAAATAGAGTGATTGATAAGTGTGATTTTTACACTTAATATGATATAAGATTATGAGCGTTTTTGTAGTGATTCCTGGAAAATATTCGTGTTTTGGTATACATTTGAATATTTCAGGAATTTAGGTCCAATTGCATAAAAGTGGAGGACATAAGCTATAAATGATGAAAAAGGACCAAACCGAGCAAACACAAAAAGGAGGGACAAAATTGCAAATTATGGAGTCAGAAGACGCGACCGATCGCAAAATTTGGGCGATTGATCACCTCGGGTCAGAAGCAGTCAGTGATCGATCGCAAATTGTTGGCGATCGATCGCCTTTATCCAGAATAGTCTGGCGATCGATCGGTAAATCGTAGCGATCGATTGCCAGGACTCGAAAAATTTAGGATTTTATTTCCTAATTTGTTATTTTGTGTCCAAGTTTGGTGAAACTCCTACACCTATTTATCAGACTTATTGTGGACATTTTGGGACTTTTGGCTCATAATTAAACCCTACACAAGCAGCCTCCAACACACTTCTTCTTCTCCAACCGTCCATAGTCCATTAAACCATTGAAGAGAAGAAGCATCAGAAGAGAAGGGACGATGGAGCAACGCAAGGAGTCAACGCCTCTCGGTATTTTCGTATTTCTAACTCTATTTCTATATTTTCATTAGATTTTGATGTTTAAAATGTTGAAAAACAATTTAATGCATTGTTATTTGATGGAGATTGTTGGCTAGGTTTGTTGTCAAGACTAAGGGGATCCTTTGTATGAACCCATAATTCAAATTTAGTGTTTTTGATTGATTCTTATATTTCTAAGTGTATAGATTATTGTTCTTCATGCTTTTGAGGGTTTGACCATCATTGAATGATAATTTATTGTAACTGAGATTGAGAAATAAAACTGCAATACGAAATAGTGATTTATGTCGTGGATTTCGGACTGAGATCGAGAGATGAAGTGAAATACACGTGTGATAGCTATAGATATCTAGTAATCAAAGGCTAGAAGTTTTAATAGATCGACATACAATATTAATTGATCAATAAGGATACGATTGTGGCTTATTGTAACGTTAGTATTAGATTTGTTATAGCCGGACCAAGGTATAACAAGTGCATTAGGAAAACTCGTCACCTTGGAATCTTTGAATTTAAATCTTAACTAATAGGCGAATTATTGGGGTTTACATAGGTGAACCAAAGTCTTGATAATTGTCTCTATTGATTCTAATCTTCTCCGTTCTTGTTTTTTTGGTTGATTATCGATAATGTCAATTTAGTTAATTAATCACAATCAGTTCGTAGACTAAATATATTTAAAGTAATTGAGTTTGGTAATTATTTTCTAGTCCTCGTGGGTTCGACACTCGTACTTTTCATATCATTATACTAAAACTTGACACCGTACACTTGCGGTATATAAATCGCTACACTCAAAAATACCGTTTAAAATAATAGCGATCAGTGATAGTAATAACACGAAATATTGGGAAAGTTGAACTACATCATTGACTTAACTCAAATGCACAATATGCTGCTATTTGAATCATATGCTTCAAAATTCCTCGAAAAATCTTTTAATAAAGTAAATTCACATAAAAATTGTAATAAATTTAAAGGTCGACCATAAAATATCAATATAATTTTATAAAAAAAATATATTGAAGTCGCCATCTCAGATGGCGACTTAAATAAAAAATATTTTTTTTACTGAAGTCGCCATCTCAGATGACGATTCCGGTTACTTTGATAAAAAACAAATTAGGTTATTTTGATCAATATTTATATTATACAATAGATATGCAAATCATACCATTAAGTTGATTAGTTCAAATGGATGAGTGAGTTTTAATACAACAAAGTTGAAAAGTATTAAAAAAATTGATAGTTAATCATATTCAATACTTTCATAAATTATCCAATACTCCATAAATTAATTTGTTTTATTTCTTATTATATAAACATACACTTATAGTAAACATATATAGTTTTTTAGCCTTTTAAAATTAATGTAATTGCTTAATAAACATAGAAGTTGTCATATATGAAAACCGTCATCTGAGAATACAACTTCCATTTAAAATATACATATATGGAAGTTGTCTTCTTCCTTATAAAAAAAATTATATTGAAGTCGCCATCTGAGATGGCGACCTTCAATAAAAGAATTATTTAATACTGAGATTTGAGACTTCAATAAAAATTTATTTTTATACTGAACTCGCCATCTCAGATAACGTCTTCAGTTACTTTTTTAAGTTATTTTGATAAATAAAATTTTTTTGGGTTAAATAATTAAAAAACCCATCTCAATTGGGTTAGTTATGTTTGATTTTTTTGACACTATATTACGGAGAAAATTACTTCTTTACATTTTTATATTGAAGGCCTCAGGCCAAGTGCCACACGAAATAATTAATATATATATATATATATATATATATATATATATATATATATATATATAAATATATATATGTCATCTTGTCTGAGTGTGCCAACTTTTCTTGTGAGTGGTCCATTATTTTGTCCGAGTGCGTTTTGCAATTATTGCACTAATTTTTAATGGTCCACGCCTTTTCCTTTGTTGGGGAATCTTTACATTATTGGTTTTTTTTGTGGTCAGCGACCTTTAGGAAAATGAGTTCTCTTGTCAGCAGGTCTTTTGTCTATTCATGCCTCTGATATGCCGGGTATGGATCGGAATCATTTCCCGAATTTTGGTTCTTTCTGCTCCGGGCATGCTTGGCAAATACGATCTATCCCTCGGCCAATGTGTGTCATGTTTTAGAATTTCCGGTAAGTTTCTTTTCCTGCTGGAATCTTGTTTTTACAAAGAATTATCCTCTTTGTTTCGAAGAGTTCGTCAGCAAATCTCGTTGATGTCCTGTCATGGAATTCAGCATGAAAGTACCGTTGGCTGAATTCTGAATGAACTTAAATGAGTATTTGACTTTGTCCATCTTGGTTAGACAAACCTAAAGACCCCATGCACATCTGGTTGAAACTTCATCTTCTGTGATAGTTCCAACCAAAACTGGTATGCCGTCTGATAGCGTCATTCTTATATTTTTTAAGGCGTTCCCATCTGGTCGTCCGAGCTTGATAAAATGAAAAGCTTCAATGAAGCCCGCTGGTTCTGGAGCAGCACTGAAAAATACAACTCCAAGATCTCTCCTCTGGCCAAATGTGAATTTTTGGCCCATGTCTCGTGAACAGCTTCTCTGATCCATTTTGCTAATTTGAAATTTCAAAGAATACTGGTGCAACAGTATAAACCGAAACAAGAGCTCCAAAATTATACCATTCTCGAACTTCATTTGGATGGCTTCCTGGCTTCATCCAAACCCTAGAATATTTTTCGGAGATATCAACAATAGTTTTGTCTGGGTTGATACCCCGTCTGGTTATTAGTTTCTCCCAAGTGCATTGGTAATCCTGCATTGGTGAAGAAAATAAATCATCATTATTTTGAACCTTAGAGGTGTCAGTCATTGGCCTAAGGTTCAACTCCCCCTCTTTTACCAAAGAGGTGTGGGGTTGACTTGAAGGTTCAGATTGTGATGACACCTGACCATCAACATTTTCTACAACTTGTACATCCTCAAGGAATACATCATCTGCAGCACTCGTGACAGGGGTACTTGAATCCCTTGCCTCCGGGTTAGATGAGTCCCGTTCTCTAAACACTCATTTTTGCATCGTTGGAGGTGCGACCTGGAGGATGGGCTCTTTCAAGACTTCAAACAAACGTTCAGGGTCTCGAAATCATGCTCGTATATGATCAGTAAAAAGTTCCTGATCTGCTCGTTGAAGCCATCCTACAACCTCAGCATTGAGACAAAGTGTCCCAAAGTCTCGTTCCAGGATCTCCAGGTTTTCCCTGAGATTCCTCACTCGTATGAGGGTATCACTAGCAATGTGTCCCTCCATCTCATGTTAAGAAATCTGCAAGAACATTTTTATCAGATTTCACTATGACAATATCATAATCATAATATTGGCATTCAGCTTGACATCTTAAAAGTCTAGCCTTTTCTGGTTTAGATTCCATTTTATTTTTCAAAAAAGACTTTACACGGGTATTATCTATTTTTAAGATAAACTTTATCTATTTTTAAGATAAATTTTTTTGGAAGTAAGCCAGTTTTTAAAAGCCTTTCGAACTGCAAAGAACTCCTTTTCGTTGATTTAACATCTTATAACCTCACTATTGTCAAATAAACCGCTGTAATATCTGCATGACACTTCTCATTCTGGTGTGGCCTTCATAAGTACTGCAGCCCACCAATGATCACTGGCATCGGTATATAATATCAGTTCGTTCTCGTTGTTTGGAATTGCAAGCTTTGAGTCGCCTGTAAACTTCTTTAAGTTGTTTGACAGCTCGTCTGTGATCTTCATTCCACTCGAACTTAACATTTTTCTTGAGCAGTTGACTGAATACCTTTTGGTGGTTTGCTTGATTGTTGATGAACATTCCAGCAAAATTAACACTCCCAGAAAACTCTGAAGTTGCTTTAAATACTTGAGGTCATCTGGATATTGATAGGGTTGAATATTACGCGTTTTTATGCTATGATATGTATATGTTTTCGTGTTGATTCTTGGATTATTTTACGGTTTATGGTATATATTTCTCTATTTCAGGAATCAATGTTGAAATGTAGGGAAAGGTGAAGAAATCATGCTAAAATGATGAAAGATTGAATAAAGTTGAAGAAAAGAGGAAAAATCCGGAATCCAAGACACATGTTGCTCATTTCTCCTCAAATTACTATATGTTCGAGCCACGTTTTGGAAATGTGATCCATATTAAAGTTGTAGCACTTTCTCTTATCTTCGCGTGGACAGCTGATTCATCAAATTCAAAGTTTGTATGAGAAAATTACGGCCAAAATACGAAACTGGCCAGAAGCTGAAAAAGGCGAAGAAAACTTTCTGGTCTTGCCGATCGATCGAGCAAGCATTCCCGATCGGTCGAGAAAGGATGAAAAAGCCACGAACTTCTTACTGTGAAGCTCGATCGATCGGCCCTTCTGTCCCGATCGATCGGCGGAAGGAATTTTCAGAAAAATAACTTCCTTATAGAGTTTGTGTCCAACAAGGAAGTCCTTGATCCCCCCCCCCCCCCCATATATTATACACGAAAATCACAACCCAAATAAGATTTTGAACCCTAGGAATAGCCTCCACACCTCCATACTCCATATCACCTTCATCCATCTTCACCTATTCATCCTAGGAATTGGAACAACCCAACAAGGCGATTAAAGAGACGATCGAGAAGGAAGCAAGAGAAGGAGCGAGGATCTACAACCGGAGTCGACGCTGAGAGTTTATTCTTACTTTTAAACTTTAGTTTAGTTTTGTTTTGATTATATCATGCTTGAATTGTTGCAAGACATGTTTGAGTATTGGTATTTATTTATGAGTATGAACTAAGTTTATTTATCGAGGCTAGGCGAATCCTTTGTTATGAACCTTCGATTTGATGATTTAATGATTGAATTCTTATAGTTCTTTGCGTATGTTTTATGTTCTTCATGCTTTTAGAGGATTGATCTCCTTTGAATGATGTTAGTATCATAATTGAGATCGAGAGATGATTTTATGTTACTGAATTAATAACTCATACCATGGATTTCAGACCGAGATCGAGAGATGACGTCAAATACATGCGTGATAGCCATAGATATCTAGTAATTGAAAGCTAGGAGTTTTCATGGATCTTATGCAACATTGAATTGTTAAATAAGTGAACGAGAGTTACTTATTGCAATTCGGTGTTAGGTTTAATATAGCTCGAGAGAGTGTATTAGATAAATTAGGAGAACTCATCACCTTAGAAATATTTGAATATTCAATCGAGAATTGTAGGGAATTGCATTGGTGAGCCAAAGTCTCGATAATCTTCTCTAGTGGATTTTTCTCGTTTACTTTTATTGACTTGGTTGGATTAGTAGTTTATATTAATTAATTAGTTGTTAATTATAAATTAATTATCGTAGGTTAAATATAGTTAAAAGACATCTTATTTGGTACTTGCTTGTTAATCCCTGTGGGTTCGACAATCCGTATCTTCCTATCTATACTAAAACTTGATACCGTGCATTTGCGGTCTAAAATCACTAGATTGAAATTAATTGTTTAAAAAATAAGCGATCAAGTTTTTGGCGCCGTTGCCGGGGACTAACTTTAGTATATCATACTAGGTTCTTTGACTGTAATTTAACCATTTTTGTTTATTTATTTTGAAAATAATAAAATAAAATTTATTATATATATTTATTTTGTTTTTGTTTTGTTTGTCTTGTGAGGTACTTGGAGATGATACATCAACAAGCTTTCACAAGCTTTGCCCAACAACGTTCCGAGCAGTTCTACGCTGTTTGGGAGAGATTCAATGGATTGGCCAACACATTCCGGTATCACAACTTTTCGAACTATACTCTTATGCAATATTTCTTCAAAGGGCTGGATGCACAGACACGAGAATGGGTATTGAGCGGAGCACTGATGACTGGGAGTCCCCTGGTTGATAGAGATGAGGACAGTGTGGTGCACCTGTTCAATGATATGGCGGACTTCGATCATCACTGGCATTGGGATCCTTCACTACAGGGTTGGAACCACCAATACCCACCAGAGCCTCACTACCCTATTGATACGCCACAACCATTTGAACATCAGAAGAGAGGAGAGATAGTTCTGCAGATGTCACGACTCAGTTAGAGGATACCTTAGTAAGATTCTTGGCATCAACCGAGAACAGTTTGGAGTGCCAAACTAACTCTATGCGTCACTTGGAGCAGCAAATGGCGGTCCTCATGGAAACAATTTCAACTAGTTGCCAAGAGGAAGAGATGAGGGCTACAAATCAAGAGGCGACGAATCGAGTTTGGTTATATGATGACGATCACTCAACCAACCAAGTTTGGGGGAGTGATCCTACTAGTGTGGAAGAGTCGAAGGAACTTGAGCCTCTTCAAGAGATTGAGCTTACTTCAGAGATGTTATCCGAGGAGTTCCCATATGAAGATGAGTCGAATGTGATGTTGGAGAAGGAAGAAACTTTCGAAGATTCCGATTTGAGCCCATCGATGGAGACATGTTCTATGCCATATGTGGATCCATATTTTCCGTCGATGCCAACTTCACCGCACTACATCCTCCATATGAAGCCAAGTCTAGAATCATTCTCCCATGCCTACCAATTCAAGAATGTTGTTGGAGCGACGAGCTTACACTGTTACAATCTTGCCAATCTTGAGGGCATACTGAATGAAGACCCATTAGTGGTATCATACGATACTTACTATGGGAGGCAGCCGCTCTTTGATGGTTTCTTCTGATGGTCAAGCCGAAGACCAAAAATCAGCGCTTCTTGGGAGGCAACCCAA
Organism: Haberlea rhodopensis; assembly: GCA_907163345.1. NCBI lineage: Eukaryota > Viridiplantae > Streptophyta > Magnoliopsida > Lamiales > Gesneriaceae > Haberlea > Haberlea rhodopensis. The sequence continues at coordinate 398,578 of CAJQUN010000344.1, read as the reverse complement.
GCGTATCCTTTTGTTATTTAGTTTTGTTTTATTTTTCAGTTTTCATTTTAGTTTTGTTTATCTCTCAAGTCGAATATTTTACCATATGCATTCTTCTCTTGCTAGGTACTTGGTTGGAGCGATGAACCCCTACAACAGTGGAGCTTTCAAAAGCAAATCTTCCTCAACCCTCATGCAATCGCCTTGATCAGGGGAGTTCGCTGTTTCCCTTTTGATTCTTTTTAACATTGAGGGCAATGTTTGATTTAAGTTTGGGGGAATAGTAGCTTACATGTTTTACTTGTTTTAACCACATGTTGTGTGCTTAAATGGCACTTGAATCGTCCAATTTTTATGAGCTAAATTTTTTTTTATGAGTTCAAAATTGAGAAAAGAATGAATTATAGTAGTGACTATTCAATGAGGATTTTGATCTCACTATGCATATGAACTTGATTTGTGATGATTATTGGACTTGTACATGAATATCCTAATTTGAGTTAGCATGTCAAGAATGAGGAATATATTGAGCACAATGAGTCATGGTCTTGTGGCTTGCATGTTTTGAATAGTGATAATTGTTGTGAACTTGATGATTTGTCTTGAGCATCTTAGAGTTATCCTAGAACTTATTTGATGATGACACTTTGAGGCGAAATTTTATAGTTACAAACTTGACTTGGAAATGATCTAGGCGATCTTTGAAATGTTTGAGCCTTTCAAGCTTACCATGATTCATATCAATCCCTAGCGTCCCATTTGAGCTTTATTGAAAAAAGAATGGTATATGCATTGCATATAATTAGACCCCATTCGACATTCTTGGCAAACTCATTATACTTACCCTTATTTGAGCCTAAATGAAAAAGTTATCCATACCCTAAGGGAATATAATGAATATCATTCGATGCACTTGAATTGTTATATCTTGATGAGCTTATTGAAAAAAAAATTGATGAATGAGAAAAGAAAAAGATAGACAAAAAGCCTTGAGAAAAAGATTGACTAAATAAGACCCAAAGTGGCCAAGGCTATAAAAGAAAAAGAAGAGAAGCTCGATGTGTGCGAAACATTTGAATTGTAAATGATTATACTCCCTTCTTTGCGCTTATCCTATCTTTTCTTTGAAGCCAACACCAAAGGCCTTACATTACAAGCTTAAAAAGTCATTTTGATCCAAGTCTAGGGATTAACTATCATTAGTGGAGAAGTTGTTTGAAAATAGGCCTATGTGATGCTTGATAATAATCTCGACTTTGAGTTGATTAACATGATTTGATCTTGAATATGTGCATGAAATTGACTATAGCATACACACACGTTCCGATTTTGAGATGTGTTGCTTGAATTAGGAAAAACAATGTCTTGTAAATTTTTGAATATGTGCATGAGATTTCTGAGAATAAACAAGTCATGAAATAATTGTTTCAAATATCAAGAATGAACTCTACTTTATGATTTTAATGCTTAATCGAGGACGATTAAGTGATAAGTTTGGGGGAGTTGATAGGGTTGAATATTACGCGTTTTTATGCTATGATATGTATATGTTTTCGTGTTGATTCTTGGATTATTTTACGGTTTATGGTATATATTTCTCTATTTCAGGAATCAATGTTGAAATGTAGGGAAAGGTGAAGAAATCAAGCTAAAATGATGAAAGATTGAATAAAGTTGAAGAAAAGAGGAAAAAACCAGAATCCAAGACACATGTTGCTCATTTATCCTCAAATTACTATATGTTCGAGCCAGGTTTTGGAAATGTGATCCATATAAAAGTTGTAGAACTTTCTCTTATCTTCACGTGGGTAGCTGATTCATCAAATTCAAAGTTTGTATGAGAAAGTTACGGCCAAAATACGAAACTTGCCAGAAGCTGAAAAAGGCGAAGAAAACTTTCTGGTCTTGCCGATCGATCGAGCAAGCATTCCCGATCCATCGAGAAAGGCTGAAAAAGCCACGAAATTCTTACTGTGAAGCTCGATCGATCGGCGGAAGGAATTTTCAGAAAAAACAACTTCCTTATAGAGTTTGTGTCCAACAAGGAAGTCCTTGATTCCCTTCCCCTATATATTATACACGAAAATCACAACCCAAATAAGATTTTGAACCCTAGGAATAGCCTCCACACCTCCATACTCCATATCACCTTCATCCATCTTCACCTATTCATCCTAGGAATTGGAACAACCCAACAAGGCGATTAAAGAGACGATCGAGAAGGAAGCAAGACAAGGAGCGAGGATCTACAATCGGAGTCGACGCTGGGAGTTTATTCTTACTTTTAAAATTTAGTTTTGTTTTGTTTTGATTATATCATGCTTGAATTGTTGTAAGACATGTTTGAGTATTGGTATTTATTTATGAGTATGAACTAAGTTTATTTATTGAGGCTAGGCGAATCCTTTGTTATGAACCTTTGATTTGATGATTTAATGATTGAATTCTTATAGTTCTTTGCGTATGTTTTATGTTCTTCATGCTTTTAGAGGATTGATCACCTTTGAATGATGTTAGTATCATAATTGAGATCGAGAGATGATTTTATGATACTGAATTAATAACTCATACCATGGATTTCAGACCGAGATCGAGAGATGACGTCAAATACATGCGTGATAGCCATATATATCTAGTACTTGAAAGCTAGGAGTTTTCATGGATCTTATGCAACATTGAATTGTTAAATAAGTGAACGAGAGTTACTTACTGCAATTCGGTGTTAGGTTTAATATAGCTCGAGAGAGTGTATTAGATAAATTGGGAGAACTCGTCACCTTAGAAATATTTGAATATTCAATCGAGAATTGTAGGGAATTGCATTGGTGAGCCAAAGTCTCGATAATATTCTCTAGTGGATTTTTCTCGTTTACTTTTATTGACTTGGTTGGATTAGTAGTTTATATTAATTCATTTGTTGTTAATTATAAATTAATTATCGTAGGTTAAATATAGATAAAAGACATCTTATTTGGTACTTGCTTGTTAGTCCCTGTGGGTTCAACAATCCGTATCTTCCTATCTATACTAAAACTTGATACCGTGCAAGTAAGCCAGTTTTTAAAAGCATTTAAAACTGCAAAGAACTCCTTTTCGTTGATTTGACATCTTATAACCTCGCTATTATCAAATAAACCGCTGTAATATCTGCATGACAATTCTCATTCTGGTGTGGCCTTCATAAGTACTGCAGCCCACCAATGATCACTGGCATCGGTATATAATATCAGTTCATTCTCGTTGTTTGGAATTGCAAGCTTTGAGTCGCCTGTAAACTTATTTAAGCTGTTTCACAGCTCGTCTGTGATCTTCATTCCACTCGAACTTAACATTTTTCTTGAGTAGTTGATTGAATACCTTCTGGTGGTTTGCTAGATTGTTGATGAACATTCCAGCAAAATTAACACTCCCAGAAAACTATGAAGTTGCTAAATACTTGAGGTCATCTCGATATCCTTTGTAAGGACCCTAGTTCCTTAATTGCGGATTAAATGCATAAATAGAGCTAAACATGCATCTAAAAATATAAAGTTCGTGTTGATGCCTTGAGCCGTTAAGATTACAGGCCAAAATAAAATTTTCAAAAGGGATTAATTACATTCCCAACCAATTGAATGTTAATCCTATAGTTTTACACTACTCCTAGAGTAGAGACTATACAAAAGAATTAAGCCTGCTATGCCAAAAGCACTCCTCACTAGCTCACCGCATCAACCCGCCTTAGCCCGTCCGCTCAAAAATACCTACAGGAACAACCCCAAAACCATGAGCATGTATATAAACCATATTCACAATAATATGATTGTAATTCAAATGTATAAACCTTAAATACGATCCACTTCCTGTATTTACATTTAAAAGCTCCATTTGGTTGTCCCTGTACCACAATCATAATCAATGGATTATAATACCAATAATGTATGTCATGACATGCATCCATTTCATGTATACCAATGGCCATTTCCAGTCTTATTATATCAGTGGCATAATACCCCTCGCGTTTACATGACAGCGGCATTAATACCCCTCGCTTCGACATATTAGCGGCATAATATCCCTCGCAATAGTAAAATGACAGCGGCATGATCCTTCGCTTCGACATATTTGTGGCAAATATTCTTCATCGCTATAATATGACAGCAGCAAGTATCCTATCATCGCTTCGACATGAAGGCGACAAGTATCCTTCATCACTGAAATATAATCTCGACTCACAATCACATGCACCAATGCATCCAATATACACATGCGACCATATTGTATATCCAAACCATGTATGCAACCATAATGCATAACCAAGACCATGTATGCAACCATAATGCATAACTAAGACCATGTATGCAACCATAATGCATAACCAATTCAATGCGTAATAAATACATTTTACCGTCCGATGCCCCTACGTCTCACTACGTACCTTAGTCCCAAAATGTGTTGTGTCGTGGACTTTATCTCCTAAGCTGTGTGGCCACCTGGGATGGTTCTACACATTCACACAAACCAATATTAGGAGCCAATAATAGTCCAATATCAAAAATTCCACAAAATTATCCAAAAACACATTTTTTTTTGTCTCGCGATCGATCGCCGCGAGAGCCCGATCTACCGCGAGACCTCTCTGCCCGCTGCCAAAATTTTCTTTCTTCGGCGATCGATCGCCACATTTGACGCGATCGATCGCCATCCTCACCGATCGATCGCCCAAAAGTGGCGATCGATCGCCAACCGCTACTGGATCGCACTGGTGGCGCGCGATCGATCGCTCGTTTTGGGCGATCGATCACCGCTGCCTGGGCCACGAAAATCCCCATTTTTGTACACCATTTTCTTCCCCATCTTCACCAACACTTACACCAACAAACTAATAACATAAAAACATTATAAACCTCCAACAAACACCTTTAAACAACCAAAAAAATTAACATCCAACCAAAAACCATACCAACCCAAAACAAACCCATTTCCAAATGACAAATACCATTTCAAAACCAAACCAAACACCATTAAAACACCAAGGAGGTATCCATACCTCTTGAGGACTCCAAATATCACAATAAATCCCACAAACCAAGCTTTTGCAAGGATTTCTCCTCCACTTTAATGCCAAAATCGAAAATAGTGGAAGGGTAGGGTTGGGAGAGTGATTTGGGGATTTTGGTAAAGTGGTGGTAAAGTGGGGGGTAGTGGGGTTAAAAAAGGGGGTTAATAAAAATTGTACCCCAACAATTACCATGATGTATAAAATACCACAACATGATATTTTAAAAGCATTTTACCAAAATGCATCAAAATCCCCATCAAGCACATATATTACCAAATAATATCAACCATCACATTTAAACCATGATAACACCCAATTACCCAACATGCATAACATGCACCCTGAAACGCTCTACCAGGTAACGCCTACCATGTGACTAAGCATTTCACCAAGATAATTAATTCCAACACATAATTTAATTATCACCATAAATAATCACATAAACATAATTAATGCCCAAATTGTAATTAATTATTTCGGGGATATCACAATACTTCCCTACTTACAAGATTTCGCCCTCGAAATCGCATGCACTTACCCAAACGAAACCAAACAAAAATAACATACCAGAAATTAGTTCCGGGTAGTGCTGCACCATATGCCGCTCCATCTCCCACGTGGCCTCCTCGAGACCCCTGCAATCCCACTGAACCTTGACCATCGGTATCACTTTGTTCTGAAGTCTGCGATCAGCTCTATTCAGAATCCTGACTGGCCGTTCCTCATAGGATACATCAGAATCCAACTGTACCTCTGAAGGATGTAACACATGTGAAAGATCCGGCTCATATTTCCGCAACATAGATACGTGAAACACGTCGTGAATACCAGAAAATGACGGTGGCAGTGCCAAGCGGTAAGCCAAGGTACCGATGCGCTGTAAAATCTCATACGGTTCCACATACCTCGGAGACAATTTCCCTCGCATACCAAACCGTACCACACCTCTGAAAGGTGACATCTTCAAAAAGACTCTGTCTCCCAACTGAAACTCCAACGGCCTCCGCCGTTTATTTGCATAGCCTGCCTGCCTGTCCTGGGCTGCCTTCATTTTCTGACGGATAACCTTTATCTTATCCTCCATTTCCCGAATCAGTTCGGGTCCTCCTACTGCTTCACTGGTCAAATCCGCCGTTTATTTGCATAGGCTGCCTGCCTGTCCTGGGCTGCCTTCATTTTCTGACGGATAACCTTTATCTTATCCTCCATTTCCCGAATCAGTTCGGGTCCTCCTACTGCTTTACTGGTCAAATCATCCCAATACAATGGCGACCTACAACGCCGACCATACAGAGCCTCAAACGGAGCCATCTGAATACTCGCTTGGTAGCTATTGTTGTAAGAGAACTCTACCAAGGCCAAAGAATCTTGCCATGAGGCATCAAACTCTAATACACAAGCTCGTAGCATGTCCTCGAGCGTTTGTATAGTACGCTCAGTCTGACCTCCATCTGGGGATGATATGTCGTGTTCAACCTCACCTCAGTACCCAAAGCTGACTGAAGTCCTCCCCAGAAATGAGATGTGAACCGTGGATCTCTGTCAGATATAATGGACACTGTAATCCCATGTAGTCTCACTATGTCCCGGACGTACAGTTGAGCCATCCTCAATATGTGTACGTCATACTGTAGGAAATGAAGTGAGCTACCTTCGTCAGCCTATCAATGATCACCCAAATGGCATCACAACCCGAAGTAGTCCTTGGCAAGTGGGTCACAAAGTCCATAGATATGTGCTCCCACTTCCACTCCGGTATCTCTAAGCTCCTTAGCTCGCCACCAGGTCTCTGCCTCTCTGCCTTAACCTGCTGACATATCAAACATCTCTTGACAAAGCGATCATATCACGCTTCATTCGTTTCCACCAGAACTGATCACATAAGTCCTTATACATTTTTCTCCCCCTGGGTGGATACTAAATCGGCTACTATGAGCTCGCTCCAAGATCCCTCTACGCAACTCCGACGTATATGGAACTACCCAGCGATTACCGAGTCTCAACGAACCATCCTCAGCCACTCTGAACTTTGATGGCTGTCCTTAAAGTGCCAATGATGACCATCTCTGAACCTCATCATCCGTCTTCTGTGCTCTCCTGATATTCTCATAAATGTCCGGCTCCGCCAATAAAGTCGATACCCATACCGGCGATGCATACACATCAAAATCAGAGCCATATGGCAGTAAGAAGTCATCATAGCTGACAAATACATGGTGTCCTCAGCAGTACTCTTCACCTTCCGACTCAAGGCTTCTGCTGTCAAGTTTGCTTTTCCTGGATGGTACTCTATCTCATAGTCATAGTCCTTGAGTAAATCCATCCATCTCCTTTGCCGCATGTTCAACTCCGCCTGAGTAAATAAGAATTCCAGGCTCTTATGATCCGTATATATGGTAAAAGACGTACCATACAAATAATGCCTCCAAATCTTCAGGGCAAAGATAATGGCCGCCAATTCCAAATCATGGACTGGGTACCTAGCCTCATGCGGCTTCAACTGTCTCGATGCATAAGCTACCACATGCTTATCTTGCATCAATACACAACCCAAGCCCTGCAGTGATCCGTTAGTGTATAGAACAAACCTCTTGTTCTCTGTGGGAATCACCAACACCGGCGCCGTCGTCAGTCGATGCTTCAACTCTTGGAAGCTCTGCTCACAAGCCTCAGACCAATAAAACGGTATTCCCTTCTGAGTCAACTGAATCAATGGCTTAGCAATCTTAGAAAATCCTTCGACGAAGCGTCGATAATAACCAGCCAAACCAAGAAAACTCTGTATCTCGGGCACAGAAGTGGGTGTAGCCCACTCCATCACAGCCAATCTTCCTAGGATCCACTGATATCCCACTGCTAGATATAACATGCCCTAGAAACACTACACAGCTCAACCAAAATTCACACTTGCTGAGCTTGGCAAATAACTGATGATCTCTGAGGATCTGGAGCACTGTCCTCAAGTGTTTCACGTGCTCTTCCTCACTCCGGGAGTAGATGAGTATGTCATCAATAAACATAATGACGAACTGATCCAGATAGGGTTGGAACACCCGGTTCATCAAGCTCATAAAGACAGCCGGGGTGTTCGTCACACCGAACGGCATAACTAGGAACTCGTAGTGCCCATACCGAGTCCGGAATGCTGTCTTCTGAACATCCTCCTCTCTGACCCGTATCCTGATGGTAACCTGCTCTCAAGTCAATCTTGTTGTACAGCTTAGTTCCCTACAACTGATCAAATAAATCATCAATCCTTGGGAGAGGATACTTGTTCTTCACCTTGGCCTTATTCAGTTACCGGTAATCGATGCACAAATGCATCGAACCATCCTTCTTCTTCACAAAAAGAATCGGTGCGCCCCAAGGCGATACGCTACGTATATATCGTTTGTCAAGGAGCTCCTGCAGCTGCTCCTTCAATTCTCTCAACTCCGTCGGTGCCATTCTGTAAGGGGCACGAGAAATAGCGGATGTCCCGGTAATAACTCAATCCCAAACTCGACTTCTCTAGCCGGTGGGAATCCTGGAATCTCCTCCGGGAACACATCAACAAATTCTGCTACCACTGGTACATCCTCAACTCTTAACTCTTTACTCTTTCCCGTCGTGTCCACGGCATAGATGAGATAGCCTGTGTGCCCACGTTCCAATAATTGGGAAATTTTGACCGCCGAAATCAACGGAATCTTCGCACGAGAACCGTTGCCATAGAAAGTCCACTGAATCCCCATAACAGATCTGAACCAAACTGTCCTCTACCGACAATCTACCACTGCCTGATATCTGTTCAGAATGTCGATGCCCACAATGCAATCCAAGTCTGACATACCCAAAACAATCAAATCTGCCTTTATCTCATTGCCCTCAAAATAAATGAGGCATTCCATCAGAAACTGATCAGCAACAACTTTCCTTCCAATGGGTGTCGAGACCAATAGAGACTTGGGTAACAGAGACGTGCACATATGATGTCTCTCCACAAAGTCCGTAGACACAAAGGAGTGTGAAGCACCTGTGTCTATCAAAATAAAGGCGGAATATGTAAATAATAGGCACGTACCAGCTATCACCTCCTCTGGAGCTGCATCGGCCTGCTCCCTAGTTAATGCATAGACCTGTCCCTGAGGTAGCCCCATCGCCTGTCCTCCCATAATTCGAGGCACCATCGGTTGCCTCTGCTGGACCGTCCCACTAGAAAACCTCCCTCAGCCTTCCCTAAGATCCATCTGTCCTTCCCGATTGGGACAACGTCGAGCAATGTGGCCCGGCTTGCCACATATGTAGCAAGCAGAACAATCACGCATCAAATGCGGCCCTCCGCAAAAGTGCACTTAACATCTCCAACTCTACTAGCTTGAGTTGGTCCCCCAAAAGTAAATGCACCACCCCTCCGATCTCCTTGCTTCCGGCTATCCGGCCGCTTTCCGCTAAACCGGGAAAAAGAAGGAGTCCCATGTGACTTAAAAGATCCTCCTCGGGGCCTCAGATTCTTAGATGTAGATCTTTGTGATGGAACTGGTGGGGGCACGGCATCAGGATAAGCACTCACCCCTATCTCTGCTAACTCCGCTCTAACAAGCACATCATCAAAAGATGTCGGGTTGTTGGAAATAACCCGGTCAAACAGTTCCGATCTCTGTCGTCCGTTCGTAGCGATGTGAGAAACATACCTCAATAGTGATGAGTAGTGCATGGCATAGTCCAAGACTGTCATACTCCCTTGTTTCAGGTTCGTGAATTCATCCTCCTTTGTTTGCCTAGCCGCAGCAGAGAAGTACCGATTTAGAACCAGGTTCTAAATAAGGTCCAGTCAATCACCATACCTTGGGCCCTCAACTCCATCACAGCCGTCTTCCACCACATGGAAGATTTCTTTGCTAGTTGGAACTCCGCTAGCCTTAACCAAGTCGTCCTAGCACAAGGCGCGGATACAAATTCTGTTCCAGTCTCTCTAGCCATTCTTCGGCCTCTTCCCCTGTCTCTGTCCCCTCAAACATGGGCGGGTGGAAAGTCAGAAATTGTGTAAGACTAAGCTCCCCGGGTAGTAACAATTGAGCCACTGGTTCCACTCCCACAACCGGTGGGGGCAAAGGATTTGTCTGACCAATGCTAGCATTCACACTGCCTACGTCCCCTACCTCTTCATTGAGGTTCCCCAAGTTCATAGCCGCCATGCTGTAACACAAGGGTTAACAATAATTCCAAACAATATATATGCTACGCCGTTAGATAACATGAATGATAAATAGCATGTTAGTATAACAATGTATACACAAATATGCGTCACATGCATAAACATGCCCAAATTTAAACACCTAGCCAACCATGCTAAGGCTACCCTTCACTCGTTCCCGGGTTCTCTAACCACTGCTCTGATACAACTAATGTAAGGACCCTAGTTCCTTAATTGTGGATTAAAGGCATAAATAGAGCTAAACATGGATCTAAGAATATAAAGTTCGTGTTGATGCCTTGAGCCGTTAAGATTACAGGCAAAAATAAAATTTCCAAAAGGGATTAATTACATTCCCAACCAATTGATTGTTAATCCTATAGCTTTACACTACTCCTAGAGTAGAGACTATACAAAAGCATTAAGCCTGCTATGCCAAAAGTACTCCTCAGTAGCTCACCGCATCAACCTGCCTTAGCCCGTCCGCCCAAAAGTACCTACAGGAACAACCCCAAAACCATGAGCAAGTATATAAACCATATTCACAATAATATGATTGTAATTCAAATGTATAAACCGTAAATACGATTCACTTCCTGTATTTAATACATTTAAAAGCTCCATTTGGTTGTCCCTGTACCACAATCATAATCAATGGATTATAATACCAATAATGTATGTCATGACATGCATCCATTTCATGTATACCAATGGCCATTTCCATTCTTATTATATCAGTGGCATAATACCCCTCGCGTTTACATGACAGCGGCATTAATACCCCTCGCTTCGACATATTAGCGGCATAATATCCCTCGCAATAGTAATATGACAGCAGCATGATCCTTCGCTTCGACATATTTGCAGCAAATATTCTTCATCGCTATAATATGACAGCGGCAAGTATTCTATCATCGCTTCGACATGAAGGCGACAAGTATCCTTCATCACTGGAATATAATCTCGACTCACAATCACATGCACCAATGCATCCAATATACACATGCGACCATAATGTATATCCAAACCATGTATGCAACCATAATGCATAACCAAGACCATGTATGCAACCATAATGCATAACTAAGACCATGTATGCAACCATAATACATAACCAATTCAATGCGTAATAAATACGTTTTACCGTCCGATGCCCGTACGTCTCACTACGTACCTTAGTCCCAAAATGTGTTGTGTCGTGGACTTTATCTCCTAAGCTGTGTGGCCACCTGGGATGGTTATACACATTCACACAAACCAATATTAGGAGCCAATAATAGTCCAATATCAAAAATTCCATAAAATTATCCAAAAACACATTTTTTTGTGTCTCGCGATTGATCGCCGCGAGGGCCCGATCGATCGCGAGACCTCTCTGCCCGCTGCCAAATTTTCTTTCTTCGGAGATCGATCGCCACATTTGGCGCGATCGATCACCCAAAAGTGGCGATCGATCGCCAACCGCTACTGGAGCGAACTGGTGGCGCGCGATCGATCGCTCGCTTCGGGGGATCGATCGCCGCTGCCTGGGCCACGAAAATCACCATTTTTGTACACCATTTTCTTCCCCATCTTCACCAACACTTATACCAACAAACCAATAACATAAAAATACTATAAACCTCCAACAAACACCTTAAACATCCAAAAAATTTAACATCCAACCAAAAACCATACCAACCCAAAACAAACCCATTTCCAAATTACAAATACCATTTCAAACCAAACCAAACACCCTTAAAACACCAAGGAGGTATCCATACCTTTTGAGGACTCCAAATCTCACAATAAATCCCACAAACCAAGCTTTTGCAAGGATTTCTCCTCCACTTTGATGCCAAAATCGAAAATAGTGGAAGGGTAGGGTTGGGAGAGTGATTTGGGGATTTTGGTAAAGTGATGGTAAAGTGGGGGGTAGTGGGGTTAAAAAAGGGGGTTAATAAAAATTGTACCACAACAATTACCATGATGTATAAAATACCCCAACATGATATTTTAAAAAGCATTTTACCAAAATGCGTCAAAATCCCAATCAAGCACATATATTACCAAATAATATCAACCATCATATTTAAACCATGATAACACCCAATTACCCAACATGCATAACATGCACCCTGAAACGCTCTACCGGGTCAGCCTACCTTGTGAGTAAGCATTTCACCAAGATAATTAATTCCAACACATAATTTAATTATCACCATAAATAATCACATAAACATAATTAATGCCCAAATTGTAATTAATTATTTCGGGGATATCACATCCTGGCACATTTTCTACAATATGATTATGCAAGATAATTCTAGATTCATCGATCTCAATTCCGAGGAACTCAATCTGTCTTGTGGCAATCACTGATTTCCTTTCGGATAGCACTAATCCTTCCTTTTAGCAAACATCTGAAAAGATTTCCAAATGTGTAATATGTCCTTTCATGTTTCTTGACGCAATGAGGATGTCGACAATATACACGAACATGGAGCTGAAGTAATCCTTAAAAAGATTATCCATCTTCCTTTGGAATATCTGGGGAGCATTTGCCAATCTCATTGGCATGACATTCCAGATATAATGTCCTGGTGGTGTGGAGAATGCTGTGAACTTTCTGCTTGATTTCTCCACCTTAATCTGGTAAAATCAAGACTTACAATCAAATTTAGAAAACACCCTTGGCATTCTTGATGCTATTCACCAAATGCTCTCTGCATAGTTAATTACTAATCTTGGCTTTCCTCTTTTGATTTCTCCGTGATTCCAAACAAGGAATCCTGGACTGCTATATGGAGAAACACCTGCTGAGATTAACTTAAGGTCAAGATGTTCCTTAAGTATATTCTATATATCCCTCCGATCATCCATGTTCATGGGGATTGGTTTGAATCTGACGAACTCATTTTCTTTTCCAGCTTACACCTTCAAAGTAGCTTTGAGCTCATTCTTGTTCCACCGTGCCAGAGGATCATCGTTGTAGTTCCTCCGAATTTTCCTTTTTACATCATCTAGAGTGATTTGCTCTTCGAGTGTAGTTTCAGGTTGTGGAACTTCTTCTTGTAATACCTTTTTTAGTAGCAACAGAGTTTCTTGAGTAACTTCCTCCTCCTCATGTTCTCTGAAAGACATAATATTAACCCAGTCAAAAGTTTGAGCGTCCTTTTTCACTAGGACCTTGTTGTCGAAACCGAAGGATTGTTTCTCTAAATTTCCGATGATCCTTCATCGTTGGGTGTCGAAGTTTTCCTTCATCACCTCGTGTAAGGACCCCCGTGCCCTTAACCCATTATTAGTGTATTAACCCATGCATTTAGTGCATACAATCATATAATTTGGGGAAAAATCACATGCTACCATAGGAAAACATGTCAACAATAAAATTCTTGCATTAAATTGTTTAATGCTCAAATTCCCCATACACTCGACTCATAAATATGCATGCACCTTATAATACACTAACATGTTCTCAGTTCATTTAGCAATTCATAAAATATTGCATGCAACACATAAATGAAGAGAGAAAGGTCCATGCCTTTTTATACAAAAACATATACACATATAACAGTGCTCACATACGAGCATCCAACTAATGTATTGTATCTAATGTATAAAATACTGTGCTCAATACCGTCACTGGTACTTCGGTCCTGGAAGCACCTCCAATCCATAGCTCGATCTCAACTCCGTAGCTACCGCTGTACCTGTTCCACCTGCTACAACAGAGACAGCCCCCGCACGGGGTGAGCATACCAATACCACCGATCCAATAAACACAATATCACATTTCATAATTTACAGAATGTAAATGCCACGAATTGTAAAAGATACTCCCTGGATGGTATCATCCTCATCCGGGATCATCTGTGCTGTTCCTTCTCAAAATAATCGAAACCATCAAATTCCCAAAAGCCAGTTAATCATCTCATTGATTAACTAAATCCATTCCTTCCATGCCAGTTTCATAATCAAATAGGATTAAATCATTAAACAAATGACTATAGATATCACATGTATCTAACCAATGATTCCATATTCCTATTCATCGCTCGCTCCACAATAGCGGCGTTTTAAACCCACGCACGCTCAACAGCAGCGGCGTCATAACCGATGTTCGCTCAATAGCGACAACACCCTAATCGTTGCTTGCTCAAAAGCGGCACCTTATAATTCCCAATGTATATCCATTTATTGCAAATACCATATACCATGCATTTCACAGTTGCAATAATATAAAAGGCTGTGCTCGTACATTATACATACCTTATGATTCCGTAGTCCGAACCAAACCTTGACTGAGTCCCGCGACCCGATGAATTATGTGCTAACACATAAATAACTCACAATTAAACACAAGCATGCAACCACGTGACCAAGCACGTTCACAACCTCCAAACCTATCGTCAATCCATGACGATTAACCATTTTAAAAGACTCCGGCTAAGCATGCATGATACCCAAAATATTCCATTTTACAAGTTCAAAGGTTAACCAAATATTAAATCGAGTAATTCCATATTTTCATAAAAATTTGGCTCCAACCACTCCATTTTAAAAGTATAGCATTCTCATTGGAATGTAGACATTGCCCCGAGAATCGGCTATTTAAACCACAAATCCAAAATCCCATGTTTTAACAAAGTTTTGAAAAAACCTCCATCCAGCAAAGCCGCGATCGATCGCCATTCACGCGCGATCGATCGCGCAACCTTATTGCCGGGCAGAACCCCTTCGCGGTCGAAAGCCAAGTCTTCGCGATCGATCGCCAGACTCCTCGCGATCGGTCGCTGAGACTTAGCGATCGATCGCCGCACTGTGCATCTTCCTCATAAAATCAGTTTCTCGTCGCGATCGATCGGCTTAAGCCGCGATCGATCGCGACCTGCGATTTTCTGAAAAACTCGAGCTTCAATTGTGTTTTTCACACCCAAACTCAAAACCAACACCCTATACACCTTCAACACCTCAAATACTCCATTAAAACTCATTAAAAACTCCAATAACAAACTTTAAGATTTTTACCAAAAGATCCCAAATTCCATACTCAACTCAAATCCTAACCAAAATCAACAATTCTACAATCAAAACGAAGATAAATGCGAGAGGAAGGAGATACCAACTTTTCTTCAAGAAATCCGTCTCCCGGGCCAAGCTTCCAATCATTTTTACCAAAGGGAGAAAATAGGGGTTTGGGGGGAAAGAGAGAGGCGTGGATGAGAGGAGAGAGGGGGAAATGATCTGTGTAATCCTGGAACACCGAGTAGTACCAAAACTTTAAAATCTTGAGTCCTTCACAATTACATCATGACTCATTAAAAATCATCTGTGTTCATTAATTACCTCTCAATCTCCATTTTCATTACCAGCCCTAGTACAAAGTACCCGAACCCCAGATCCCACCAAAAACCAAATTCCAAGGTTATCACCACGATGAGAGTATAATCTCAACCCTTGGATCCAACGACTCCAAATACAGGATTTTAAAATCCTCGGGAGTCCCAACACCGCAATTAATTCATAATTGCCACAAATAAAATCCATTAAGGATCATTACCACACCGAGATTTACACCATCACAATTATCTCCCACTAATAAAATTTCGTCCTTGAAATTTGCACAAGCGTACCTCACTTACAACCAAGACCTCATAATCCAATAGGATCCACATCGTCGAATCATGAACACATCATGAACGACACACCAACTGTGAGGACACCGACCTCGCATCAAATCTCTGGAATGGAGTACACATGCTAAACCATCACAATATAGAAGGACGTTAGCATGCCTCGATGCTAACCACTTAAAAGCAGTCAGTCAACTCTAACCGCTAACCAAACGAATCCTTCGTGATTCCAACATTGATATCGCCCCAATGATATCTCTACGACTTAGCCTACGATGTTAAACATACATCGTTATCAAAAAAACCACCAGTACACCACAGTGTACTTAAACTGAACCTGGTTTCAGCTCTCCAAATCCATCTCCATCAACGGAGTAGTTGCACCACTTTGCAACTCGGATCGGGCAACTCACGGCCACCGATCAACATAAAACACATCTCCAAAGATGTCTACATCCGTGTGTTCCAAGAAATCACATCTTGGTCCAAACACACTATCGAGACTCCACAAGGTCTCAAGTTCCACATAGGACATGCAAGACAATCTGTTGCATTCCCGTCACCTGTGTCGACAACAACACTCAACAAATCCGAACCTGGCCATCCCTCAACAATCCTAACACAGGGAGGCTATCGAATTATCCAGTAAGGAATTTCCATAACCCCAATACGACAATCCCTCCTCAGAGGAAGTTACCGAACCTCACGATCATTCCTCATAATACATCGTGCTATTGAGATTACCAATCTCAAGGTGCCACAATCTCTCCCCGGAGATTCATCCATCCAAGCATACCAATCCGATGCTCGACAAAAAAATGCTGGCAGCCGTATACACACACCTGTATACATGCCAAAGCATTGATACCACATGCATACACAATGCACTCGGCTTGGGTATCTCTAATCATACCTACCGGCCCCAAAATACTACTGCCAATCTTCATTTATTCTCGCCCAGCGGAGAATGATGATTGACGAACCAACGACCAATGTTGTGATTCCAACATCACCACCACACAAACCGACTCATCGAATCTCTTAAGGATTCCCAATAGGTATATCAATACAGCCTTCCTTGTAAAGAAAGTGTAATGAACCATGACCCTCCAACCTCGAACCATAGGTCAGAAAACCTGGATATATTTATACCAAAATATATTTCGAAACCAATAAAATACACAACCGATCTAGAATAGTGCATCCTTGCAACTATCACCAATCCAAAATCTGTATACACAATGTATACTCATTCTAACACTGCTCTGTACTAATACCATAGTACTCCACAATCTTGAGCATTTCCCTGGAGACGTCGCCTCGTACGTCTCTCAAAAATAAAAAGCCATTACTTAGTTCAACACCAGTAATGCTGACCATGACTGATTCACAATCAACCCACGATCGATACTAGCTGTCTCTATGACAGTATATCTAAATCTCTCCAAGAGGTACAATCAACATAGTAGTGTCACCCCACTAACTATATTCCACAATTCAGATTGGGTTTGCATTCCATATGCAAAGATGCTCAACCAGAGCTAACAACGACTTGTTGACACTCACGTTGGTACTCCCAACAAAACTGAGTTGTCCCAGTACAAGTCCCTCAAAGTATTTGACGTATAAACTTCCACGTGAGGTATTCCCTGACTCAAACCTCATGCCACATAGTGACTACAAGAGTCCATCATAAACCCTCATCATATCATTATACGATTTACCAAACTCAGTTCCAATGAGCAGTATAATGTCTACAACAAGCACACTATACCACTGCAACAATACCTAGCTAGTAGATCGCTGTCTCCTTAGGTTTATACCAAAACTACCAACGTATTACACGTTCCGCCCCGGTATACCATACCGTACTATCAATTAGAGCAGTGGGTCATCACCCAATATTCCTCTAATATAAATGCATAACGGACATCTCGGTGTCTTTACTCAAAAACAATGCAATCCTAATCCATTAGGATTTATCCCACACTTTCATGTGTGGGTTTGACCATGTCTACCATATGTCACATCGGTATATGCAAGTAGTTTCCTCAATAACTACTCTTACCACCCGTCACTTGGCCATAGCCATCCCAACGAGTATACCCAAAAGGTACCACTACTCGTAAAATATTTACCTCAAATGTGTGCTGCGGTACACTTCCTGTACGGCGCATCCAATAATTCATCGAGGAAACCTGCTCGGCATAATGGTCTCGTCAACCAGTGACTCAGACACTACCATGTGCCCATCATTGACACTCAAACCACACGACTAATACATATACCTAGCTGTATTTTTCATCGTCACGACGGCATCCGTCCACATAGATCACCCTCTATGTCATCATCATCATGTGACAGTACATGTCAACACATGACATCCACAATATCATCGTCAACCTGTGACTGTATATGTCAATACATGACATCCACAATAACATCGTCAACCCGTGACGGTATATGTCAATACATGACATCCACAATATCATCGTCAACCACGTGACGGTACATGTTAACACATGACATCAACAATAATGCTAACAAGACAACAATATACCATAACTCATCCAGGGGCGTAGCCAGGAATTTTATATTGGGGTGGCTGGAGGCCAAGGCACTGCGGGGTGAAGGAGGCAACAACCCCATTGTGGGGGGTTCGGGGCGGAGTCCCGAACAATTTTTTTGTATGAACACTTCGTATGCTCGTTAGCTATTATTTTATAATTCTTTCTCTACATGCATAAGTTTTACTCACCATTTAATTCTCAATCTTGTGTATAAATATTTCATAATCCATTTAATCTAAATTTCAATTAATATATACAATGGGTTTAATATTAGATAGAAACAAAATATACCTGAATTGTTTTAAAAGAACTAGAGTTTTGCAAAAAAAATGATGTATATCTATATATTTTTAAAAAATAAGCTTAAAAAATGGGACAAGAAAGTATTAAATTATTTTTAAAAATAAATTTAAAAATAAATTTTGTTTAAATAAATCAAAAAATATCATGTAATGAAAATCCAAAAGTTTTATAAAATGAGCTTCGTGGGTTTAGAACTCGCGACCCAATACTAACATATCAACATCTCTACCACCTGAACCACACCCTTTCACGCATTAATCTTATATATATATATATATATATATATATATATATATATATATATATTAGATCTGGGCAGGGCTGGGTGGGCTGAAGCCCACCCCAGCCCACACTGTAGATCCGCCCCTGAACTCATCGCTAATAAGATAACGGCATACCTGTCTCCATCGTCCAATAGCGGTACACAATCAGTACCCATCGCTCGAAGGTGGCACAATTCTGAGCTATAAAAAAAGCAGTATGAGCCCTCGCTATATAATCAGCGGCATGAAACATCGCTACATAATCAGCGGCATGAACCCTCACTATAGAATCAGTGGAATAGATCATCGTTATAGAACTAGCGGAATGTACCATCGCTATATATATATCCTGTGGTGTGAACCATCGCCATAGACGTAGCGGAATGGACCATCGCCATATACAGATACCCGACGGCATGAACCGTTGCCAATAGAATAGCAGAATGAGCCATTGCTATGAAACCATCGCCAATAGAATAGCGGAATGAACGCTATGAATATCCGGCGGCATGAACCATCGCTGATAAGTGTATTTTATACACTTATATTTCTTCTTATTTTGCATGGTTTAGTGTTAGTTTTCGATCAGAATTACGCTTTTGGTTTTGTTCTGTGTTGTTTTGCAGGAATCCAGGTAATTACATGTTTTGTGGACTAAAAGGGTGCAAATGACGGAAAGAACGGATGAATTGAAGCCAAAAATCTACACTTTCAATCATGGCAATAGGCGTAAAGACGCCTACTTTGAGGCGTAACTACGCCTAGCTTACGGCATTTGAGCTTTTAAACGATTTTATTAGGCGTAAAGACGCCTCAGTCAGGCGTAGCTACGCCTAACCCACGGCTTTTGAGATTTTGTTCAGGCGTAAAGACGCCGTTTTTCAGGCGTAATTACGCCAGTCACGCGGGAAGCCAGTTCTTTTGACACATCGACAGGCGTAATTACGCCACTTCGGAGGCGTAATTATGCCAATGGAATTTTGGTAATTTTGGAGACTTCCCTTATTTGATGCACGGGACTTTTAAAAGGTTTTGAGAGGAGGATTTTCGAGGGATATTCAGAGTTAGACATATTATTGGAGAGAAGGAGGCTAGGGTTGAAGAACGGAGAAGAATAACGACGACGGCTCGGAGCAAAAAGGAGAGAATTCATTACAAGACGGCGGCGTTCATCGGAGATCGAAGAATAGCGTCCAATTCGTTTTGTATCTCTAAACTTTTAGCAATTTTTATGGGTTATTTAAACATGTCTATGTGTTTAAATACTTCTAGCATGAGCTAATTTTATTTTCTAGGAGACGATGTAGCTTGTTTTGAAACTACGCTTATTATGAATTGATTGAAGTTTATTTGGATTTCCGTATGGTTTATTTATGTTTTCCTGTTCCTAATGCTTTTAATCTACTGGCCATGGATTGAATGATTCCATATTCGTGATCTATCACTCGGGAGAGGGGGTTGTGAATAGGAAAGAAGGAATTCGTATCGTGGTAGTTATATTGTTCGGAAGGCCTATAACTCCATAGAAGTCGTCAAAGGAATTACTGCGCTTTTACAATTGTTTGATAATTAATCTTAGATAGGGATATCAAGATTAATGTTAGATAATTAATTCTGCTTAACACCCGGGAGGGGGAGTAGAAACAAATAAGAATTCTCGGCTAGTAAACTAGGAAATCCATAACATGGAAATCAAGGAATGATAAGTGTAGTGGATGAACAAGTGAAATACTCCTAGATTCGTCTCCAACTGATTTCTTTTCAACTCAGTATTTGATCATCGTTAGTTAATTAATTTTTATTATTCGCATAACACTCAACTATTCGATTCTCTAAATAAAGCAAAGATTATTTTAATTCAGTACTTAGATTTAACTATTTAATCAATCTCTGTGGGTTCGACATCTTTCTATACAAAAACTTGACTACCGTGCGCTTGCGGTAAGGGATTTTTCGCATCAAGTTTTTGGAGCCGTTGCCGGGGATTGATTTATTTAGTACAATCTGATACTGTACCAATTAATCTTGGTTTTAATTTAGAGCTTTTATTCCTTTTATTTTGGAGTGATTTTTTGTCTTTTCTGAATTTTTGCAGTGCATGCGAAAGTACACTACTCCTGAATCGTTGCTGTTTGATCCTGAGATCGAGAGAACTGCAAGAAGACTGAGAAAAACGAGAAGGGAGGAATTGATAGAAATGGCTGCAAATAGAGACAACAACGAACCACCTCCACAACTTGTTGAACCTCAAAGGGCGATCAGAGATTATTTCAAACCTTTGGTCAACAACAATTACTCTGGGATAGCTCGCCAGACTATCAATGCCAACAACTTTGAACTTAAGCCGGCGTTGATAAGTATGGTGCAACAGAATCAGTTTGGTGGATCCCCTGTTGAAGACCCCAACTTACATTTGAGGATATTTTTGGAGATAGCTGATACTGTGAAGATGAATGGTGTTCCAGAAGATACTGTGAGACTGCGATTGTTCCCTTTCTCTCTTAGGGACCATGCAAGGAGCTGGCAACAATCTCTTCCATATACTGGTATTAACACATGGGCGGAAATGGCATCGAAATTTCTCTCGAAGTTTTTCCCACCAGCTAAGTCAGCTCAACTGAGAACTGAAATCAGTACGTTCAGGCAAATTGATTCTGAACAACTATACGAGGCATGGGAGCGATTCAAGGATTTATTGAGGAGGTGCCCACAACATAACTATGAAAGCTGGGTGCAGATTCAGTTATTTTACAATGGGTTGAATGGACCAACTAGGATCATTGTGGGTGCTGCAGCAGGAGGAATACTATTTTCTAAGACTGCAGATGCTGCCTTTGAATTACTTGAGGAGATGTCGGCCAACAGCTTCCAGTGGCCCAGTGAGCGAGCCATGGCAAGGAAACCCATAGGTATGTATGAGGTTGATCATTTTAGTACTCTTACTGCACAACTGTCTGCACTAACCACGCAGGTAGCATCTCTGACCAAGCAAGGAGCACAACCTACTATTGAATCGGCCGCCGCTGCAGCTGGAATGGAGTTGTCAAGGGAAGCAGAGCAAGAGCACGTTCAGTTCATAAACAATCGGTATCCCAACAACAATAATAACTACCGAAGCAATCCGTATCAACAAGGGTTCCGCAACAATGATAGACTCTCATATGCCAACAACAATAGTGCTCTGAATCCATCACCTGGATATGCTCCACAAAAGAATGAAGGTAAACCTTCACTTGAAGATTTGGTGAATACTTTTGTTCAAAGTTCGACATTGAGGCTTGAGAAGAATGAGTCGAGGCTTGATACGATTGAGGGTCACATGAACAACATGGGTGCTACAATGAAATCTCTTGAGGTGCAAATTGGGCAGCTTGCTAATGCCATGAACAACCAACAAAGAGGATCATTTCCTAGCAACACCGAAGTGAACCCAAGGGAGCATTGCAAGGCCGTGTCATTGAGAAGTGGTAAGGAACTTGGGGATGTAGAACCAGCACATGTTGATGAGCCATCTGTTGAGGAGACTCAAGTTCAGGTTGAAACCCCTAAGGAAGTTGAAAAGGAGAAGCAAGCCACACTACCGGAAAAGATTCCTATGTACAAGCCTACATTTCCATATCCTCAACGTTTCCGGAAAAAGGCTATAGGTGACCAGTTTGCCAAATTCTTGGAGATTTTCAAGAAAATCCACAAAAATATTCCTTTTGCCGAGGCGTTGCAACAAATGCCTAATTATACAAAGTTTATGAAGGATATAATGGCACGAAAGAGGAAGCTTGAGGAATTTGAAACCGTGAATCTCACAGAAGAATGTAGTGCAATACTCCAAAAGAAGCTACCACAAAAATTGAAAGATCCAGGGAGTTTTACTATTCCTTGTATTATTGGTAGTTCTACATTTAATAGGGCGTTATGTGATTTAGGTGCAAGTATTAATTTAATGCATTTATCTGTTTTCAGGAGTTTAGGGCTTGGTGAAGTAAAGCCTACTACAATCACATTGCAATTGGCGAATAGGTCTCTCACATATCCTAGAGGGATAATTGAAGATGTGCTTGTGAAGGTGGACAAAGTTATTTTCCCTGCAGATTTTGTGGTTCTAGACATGGAGGAAGATGGAGATGTTCCATTAATTTTGGGGAGACCATTCTTAGCAACAGGCAGGGCACTTATAGATGTCCAAAGAGGAGAATTATCCTTGAGAGTTGGAGGAGAAGAAGTCATGTTCAATATTTACAAGGCTCTCAAGGGACCTGACGAGGTAAGTACTTGCAAGTTTTTGG
Organism: Haberlea rhodopensis; assembly: GCA_907163345.1. Lineage (NCBI taxonomy): Eukaryota > Viridiplantae > Streptophyta > Magnoliopsida > Lamiales > Gesneriaceae > Haberlea > Haberlea rhodopensis. The sequence continues at coordinate 375,345 of CAJQUN010000344.1, read as the reverse complement.
ATGTAATTGACTCATGTGTCCATAACTTTGAAGTAGGAGCAATACCGGAGGATCCATTGGAGAATTGCATGGTCAACTCTATTATGAAAGTGGATGCAACTGAACCTGATCTTGCTGAGCAAGTGGAAGCACTTAAGAGCCTGCCTAAGGAGAACAACACTACAGGCAAAGAGGAAGATGTACGAGATACATCAGTCAAAGATGATACGAAGGCGAGCTCGGAACTGAAAGAACTACCGGCCCACCTTACTTATGCATTCTTGGATGAGAATTCGACATACCCGGTAATTATATCTTCATCTCTTTGTTCTTTAGAGAAGGATAAATTATTACGTGTATTGAGGACATATAAATCTGCTTTGGGTTGGTCGATTTCTGATATCAAGGGGATTAGCCCGTCTTTGTGCATGCATAAAATTCTTATGGAGGATTCCTTCGTTCCCTCCATTGATCATCAAAGGCGGTTAAATCCAGCAATGAAGGAGGTAGTAAAAGCAGAAGTGCTTAAATTGTTAAATGCTGGGATTATTTATGCTATTTCAGATAGTGCATGAGTTTCCCCAGTACAGGTCGTGCCAAAGAAAGGAGGGATGACAGTGGTAAGAAATGAAAATAATGAGTTGAGCTCAACTCGAACTGTGACGGGGTGGCGAGTTTGCATTGACTATAGGAAACTCATCAAGGCCACAAGGAAGGACCACTTCCCTCTTCCATTTATCGATCAGATGCTTGACAGGTTAGCCGGTTATTGTTATTACTGTTTCTTAGATGGCTATTCAGGATACAATCAAATTGCCATAGACCCCGAGGATCAAGAGAAGACAACGTTTACCTGTCCATATGGCACCTTTGCGTTTCGAAGAATGCCTTTTGGTTTATGCAACGCACCTGCTACCTTTCAACGGTGCATGATGGCGATATTTTCAGATATGGTGGAGGAGATCCTTGAAGTCTTCATGGACGACTTTTCGGTATTTGGTTCCTCTTTTGACCATTGTTTGCATAACCTATCTCTTGTGTTACAACGCTGCCAAGAAAAGAACCTCGTGTTAAATTGGGAAAAATGTCACTTTATGGTGCAAGAGGGTATTATCCTTGGCCATAAGGTGTCATCTCAAGGACTTGAAGTGGATAGAGCAAAAGTGGTTGCAATTGAGAAGCTTCCACCTCCGAACAATGAGAAGGCTATTAGGAGCTTCCTTGGACATGCCGGGTTTTATCGCCGTTTTATTAAAGATTTTTCTAAAATAGCTAAGCCCTTGTGTAATTTGTTAGAAAAAGACTCACCTTTTGTCTTTGATGATTTGTGTTTGCAGGCATTTAACAGGCTAAATAAAGCACTTATATTTGCACCAATCATCATAGTGCCGGATTGGAAGGAGCCATTTGTTTTAATGTGTGATGCCAGCGACTATGCTGTGGGAGCAGTTTTGGGGCAAAAGAGAGACAAGATTTTTAGGGCGATCTACTATGCAAGTAGAACTCTTGATGGAGCCCAACAGAATTACACGACCACCGAGAAAGAGATGCTAGCTGTGGTGTATGCATTCGACAAATTTAGAGCATATCTGATCGGGACAAAGGTCATAGTTTACACAGATCATGCAGCGATTCGTTATCTTTTTGCCAAGAAGGATGCGAAACCCCGGTTGATTAGATGGATCTTGTTGCTACAAGAGTTTGATTTCGAGATCTTGGATAAAAAGGGCAGTGAAAATCAAGTAGCAGATCACTTATCTCGTTTGGAGTTGGAGGATCAAATGGATCATGGAGTCATACAAGAGAACTTTCCTGATGAACATCTCTTTGAGGTATGTACTAAAACTCCGTGGTTCGCTGATTTTGCTAATTATTTGTCGTGTGGTATATTGCCTCCAGACCTCACTTATCAGCAAAGGAAGAAGTTCTTTCATGATGTGAAGAATTATTCCTGGGATGAACCGTATGTATTCAGACGCTGTGCAGACCAAATTGTCCGGAGATGCGTAACTGAGGAGGAATCAAGAGAGATTCTTGAAAAGTGTCACTCCAGACCTTATGGAGGACATTTTGGAGCAGCAAGGACAGCAGCAAAAGTGCTTCAATCGGGTTTTTATTGGCCAGAGCTACATCGAGACAGTTATACTTTGGTGAAGACGTGTGATCGTTGTCAGCGCATTGGTAATATTTCTAAACGCCATGAGATGCCGTTGACAAATATCTTGGAATTAGAAATCTTCGATGTATGGGGTATTGATTTCATGGGCCCCTTCCCACCATCTTGTGGACAGTCATATATTCTGCTAGCAGTGGACTATGTTTCTAAGTGGGTTGAAGCGATTGCCGCATCGACTAATGACGCTCAGGTCGTGGTCAAGTTCGTGCAAAAGAACATCTTTACACGGTTTGGTACTCCGAGATCGATTGTCAGTGATGAAGGGACCCACTTCTGTAACAAGATCTTCAGTGCTTTGATGACGAAATACACTGTGAGGCATAAGATTGCATTGGCTTATCATCCACAGACTAATGGCCAAGCCAAAATTTCTAACCGAGAAATTAAGCTAATTCTTGAAAAGACGGTCAGTATTAACCGAAAGGATTGGGCCCTGAAATTGGATGATGCATTATGGGCATACCGCACGGCATTCAAAACTCCCATAGGGATGTCCCCATATCGTCTAGTTTTTGGGAAAGCATGCCACTTACCGGTAGAGTTGGAACATCGGGCTTTCTGGGCCATAAAGAAGCTGAACTTTGATTTGAAGGCTGCTGGTGAGCAACGGTTGCTACAGCTCACTGAGATGGATGAGTTTCGTAATGAAGCGTACAAAAATGCTAAGATTTACAAGGAGCGAACGAAGAATTGGCATGACAAGCAAATCGTGAGAAGAGAGTTTATTCCTGGTCAGAAAGTGCTACTACATAACTCTCGTTTCCGACTATTTCCAGGAAAGTTGAAATCACGATGGTCTGGGCCGTTCACTATTGAGAAAGTGACTCCTTATGGAGCAATTGAACTGAAATGCGACGACGGCCACACATTTCAAGCAAATGGGCATCGTTTGAAGCATTATTTTGGGGAAGAAGTAAGAGACGTGGACGAGGTTCACCTGAGCGAGCCTAAGTGAAGGGATGGAAGACAGTCAGGCTGAGGACTATAAACTAAGCGCTTTTCGGGAGGCAACCCGAATCCTGTATCCTTATTTTTTTTTATTTGGATTTTTTTTATAAAAAAAAAATGGCGTATTTACCCCTTTTAAGGCGTAAATACGCCTGAAAAATATTGTGCAAATTTTGAGATGCCGTAGGACAGGCGTAGGACAGGCGTAACTACGCCTCTTTGTGGCGTATTACGCCTGTCAATTTTCAGAAAATATTAAAATGCCGTAGCGTAGGCGTAACTACGCCTGTTTTTGGCGTATTTACGCCTACCATTTTTTTAAAAAATTTTCAAGCCGTAGGCGAGGCGTAATTACGCCTCTCCAGCGGCGTAATTACGCCTCGCGTATTTTTAGTCCTCTTCCCCTCAAATTTTCAATTCCGATTTTTTCTCTTCAATCTCTCTTAATTAAGCTATCCCACCTCTAAATTCAATATTTTTATCGATTAATTGCAGGTTTTTGGAGTCTACTGGTGCAAGGAAGCAAGTTTAGGGGGGTTGCAACAAAGTGGTCTAGCTTAGCCAACCAAATCGAAAATTCTTCATTTAAGGGTTGCCGCCGACTTTCCAGCCAGCACCTTTTCCACAACCGCCCCCCGACGATATGGATGACGATGACCACTGACGGTCATCGCTTAGGTATGTGCATCGTTCTATTTATTTCTTCATGTATATGCATTGAGGACAATGCACATTTCTAAGTTTAGGGGGGTACTTTGAACTATTCAAACTACTTGGATTTCTGTTGCTTTTGTGTGTTTGTTTTCCTTATTTTGATTGGTTTTGTCTTGATTTAGAGTCTGTTGAGTTGTGAGTGTCATAAGTTGTATTACGAGTCAGTTGAGGCCAATGATGAAAAAATTGAGTTGATTTGTGGAAAATTTTAAAAATTTTCATGTTTTCATGTTGCTCTTGAGTTCTCACATATTCTTGCACTAGAAACCATGACCATTTGATTAATCAATGATGATTTGAACGAACACAAAAATGATATAGGCAATTCTTGATAATTTGGGCCTTGATTCTTTCATAGAAAATTGCCATAGTAGCCCCTTTGAGCTTAAATGTAAAAGAATGAGAATTGAATTGTTGCAATATATTTTATAATCTCATTCAAATTTGCTTCTTATATCACCTTGGTTTTGAGATACCATTTGAGCACATTGGTCAAATCATATAAGTTATTTGTGAATTGAGAGTAGTCTAGAACTTGCTTTAGTACCCTTTGAGACGAAATACGGATGTCATGTGGCTTAGGAATGATGTAGGCATTTTTTTTTATTCGTTTGAGCCTTTGAAGCCACCAAAATACATCATTTTCATCTGTAGTTACCCTTTTGAGCTTATTGAAAATCGAATGGCATGTGCTTAGGCACATAATAACCCCCATTCGGCATCATTTCAAAATCCCACATTGACCACCTTGCTAAAGCTTATACACTATTTCCTACCCTCAAGTGAGTAAGCCCCTATTGCACTTTAAAGTTTCAAATATCCCTCATGTTCCTAATTGAAAAATAGAAGGGGGATAATAATGAAAAAAAGGGAATGAATGCATAGAAATATGTTGAAGAGGTGAAGAAAATAGTGATGGAAAGAATGAGAAAATAATGAGGTGAATGATGAGGCGGATGAGAAAAGAGGGTGAATTGAAAAGAAAAAAAAATGATGAATCATCAATAGAAGGAATCAAAATTGAGATGAGAGTGCGCAACATGGTTATATATGACTTACTCTCTTGCTTTGAATATCCAATCTTTTTATTGAAGCCATGTGCCGAAGCTTAACGTTACAAGCCTATTAAGACCTATTGACCGAGCCACATTCGTCTAATATACTAGTGGAGAAGGTTACGAATTGTAAGCCTATGGACTCTCGAGAAACACTTGTAATGAATATGCATTTGACATCCACACACACGTCTCATTACTTGATTTTATGCCTTATTCATTGTTTGTCAAAGCTATATCCGTTTATGAACAATGCAAATGAACCAACACCTTGCAAAGTCCTATTGATTTGTGTGAGTTAAGATTGCTTTAATGATTACATGGAAATGGTAGCACACACACACGTGAGAATTCCTGAGAAAGTGATATGCATGTCTGAATACTTCTAAGGCCTACACAATTGGAATGTTTTATAACTTTGTTTTGTGTGTCTTTTCGTGTCAGTTTAGTTTTGAGTGGTTTTTGTTTTGTTTTTGTAGTTGTTTTGCTCGGGACTAGCAAAAGTTTAAGTTTAGGGGGTTTGATAAGTGTATTTTATACACTTATATTTCTTCTTATTTTGCATGGTTTAGTGTTAGTTTTCGATCAGAATTACGCTTTTGGTTTTGTTCTGTGTTGTTTTGCAGGAATCCAGGTAATTACATGTTTTGTGGACTAAAAGGGTGCAAATGACGGAAAGAACGGATGAATTGAAGCCAAAAATCTACACTTTCAATCATGGCAACAGGCGTAAAGACGCCTACTTTGAGGCGTAACTACGCCTAGCTTACGGCATTTGAGCTTTTAAACGATTTTATTAGGCGTAAAGACGCCTCAGTCAGGCGTAGCTACGCCTAACCCACGGCTTTTGAGATTTTGTTCAGGCGTAAAGACGCCGTTTTTCAGGCGTAATTACGCCAGTCATGCGGGAAGCCAATTCTTTTGACACATCGACAGGCGTAATTACGCCACTTCGGAGGCGTAATTACGCCAATGGAATTTTGGTAATTTTGGAGACTTCCCTTATTTGATGCACGGGACTTTTAAAAGGTTTTGAGAGGAGGATTTTCGAGGGATATTCAGACTTAGACATATTATTGGAGAGAAGGAGGCTAGGGTTGAAGAACGGAGAAGAATAACGACGACGGCTCGGAGCAAAAAGGAGAGAATTCATCACGAGACGGCGGCGTTCATCGGAGATCGTAGAATAACGTCCAATTCGTTTTGTATCTCTAAACTTTTAGCAATTTTTATGGGTTATTTAAACATGTCTATGTGTTTAAATACTTCTAGCATGAGCTAATTTTATTTTCTAGGAGACGATGTAGCTTGTTTTGAAACTACGCTTATTATGAATTGATTGAAGTTTATTTGGATTTCCGTATGGTTTATTTATGTTTTCCTGTTCCTAATGCTTTTAATCTACTGGCCATGGATTGAATGATTCCATATTCGTGATCTATCACTCGGGAGAGGGGTTGTGAATAGGAAAGAAGGAATTCGTATCGTGGTAGTTATATTGTTCGGAAGGCCTATAACTCCATAGAAGTCGTCAAAGGAATTACTGCGCTTTTACAATTGTTTGATAATTAATCTTAGATAGGGATATCAAGATTAATGTTATATAATTAATTCTGCTTAACACCCGGGAGGGGGAGTAGAAACAAATAAGAATTCTCGGCTAATAAACTAGGAAATCCATAACATGGAAATCAAGGAATGATAACTGTAGTGGATGAACAAGTGAAATCGTACTCCTAGATTCGTCTCCAACTGATTTCTTTTCAACTCAGTATTTGATCATCGTTAGTTAATTAATTTTTATTATTCGCATAACACTCAACTATTCGATTCTCTAAATAAAGCAAAGATTATTTTAATTCAGTACTTAGATTTAACTATTTAATCAATCTCTGTGGGTTCGACATCTTTCTATACTAAAACTTGACTACCGTGCGCTTGCGGTAAGGGATTTTTCGCATCAATCGCCAATAGAATAGCAGAATGAACCATCGCTATGAATACCCGGCGGCATGAACCATCGCCAATAGAATAGCGTCATGATTCTCGCTACTTCGCTTCGACATACCAGCGACATAATATCCCTCGTTTAAGCGCCAAATATTCTTCATCGCTATCATATGACAGCGGAAAGCTCATCGATTCACCATATTAGCGGTATAATATCCCTCGCTATAAGCTGCAAATATTCTTCATCGCTACGGTATGGCAGTGGCAAGTATCATTGCTCCGACATGACAGCGGCATCATCGCTTCAACGTGACAGCGGCATGTACCATCGCTTCGACACGACAACGGCATCATTGCTTTGACATGTCAGTGGCAATATTAGGGATGTATCACTTTGTTCCGCAAGCTCAAGAGGTACTCCCATGCACGTGCCACTTTGCCCCGTAGGCTCAAGAGGTGACCCCCGTACATGTGCACTTTGCCCATTGGACTCAAGAGGTTATCCCCATTTCACACAGTTTCATCCATATCCATATGACCCTGCAACCACAATGGTTAGCAAAAACATATTCCAATTATGAACACATATTATAAACGCACATAAGCAATATAGTTGTGTCACACAACACTAACTACCATCACGCATAAGTATGTGCTTCCCATTCCTATCAACATGTTCATAGGCCAACAGCCCCAAAGAGCAAACCACTGTTCTGATACACTAATGTAAGGACCCCCGTGCCCTTAACCCATTATTAGTTTATTAACCCATGCATTTAGTGCATACAATCATATAATAGGGGAAAAACCACATGCTACCATAGCAAAACATGTCAACACTAAAATTATTCCATTAAATCGTTTAATGCTCAAATTCCCCATACACTCGACCCATAAATAAGCAAGCACCTTATAATACACGAACACGTTCTCAGTTCATTTAACAATTCATAAAATAATTGCATGCAACCCAAAAATGAAGAGAGAAAAGTCCACGCTTTTTATACAAAAACATATACACATATAACAGTGCTCACATACGAGCATCCAATGAATGTACGTGCAAGGACCCTAGTTCCTTAAGTGCGGAATAAAGGCGTAATAGAGCTAAACATGCAACTAAGAATATAAAGTTCATGTTGATGCCTTAAGCCGTTAAGATTACAGGCCAAAATAAAATTTTCAAAAGGGATTAATTACATTCCCAACCAACTGAATGATAATCCTATAGTTTTACACTACTCCTAGAGTAGAGACTATACAAAAGAATTAAGTCTGTTATGCCAAAAGCACTCCTCACTGGCTCACCGCATCAACCCGCCTTAGCCCGTCCGCCCAAAAGTACCTACAGGAACAACCCCAAAACCATGAGCATGTATATTAATCATATTCACAATAATATGATTGTAATTCAAATGCATAAACCGTAAATGTGATTCACTTCCTGTATTTAATACATTTAAAAGCTCCATTTGGTTGTCCCTGTACCACAATCATAATCAATGGATTATAATTCCAATAATGTATGTCATGACATGCATTCATTCCATGTATACCAATGGCTAGTTCCAGTCTTATTATATCAGTGGCATAATACCCCTCGCGTTTACATAACAACGGCATTAATACCCCTCGCTTCGACATATTAGCGGCATAATATCCCTCGCAATATAATATGACAGCGGCATGATCCTTCGCTTCGACATATTTGTGGCAAATATTCTTCATCGCTATAATATGACAGCGGCAAGTAATCTATCATCGCTTCGACATGAAGGCGACAAGTATTCTTCATCACTGGAATATAATCTCGACTCACAATCACATGCACCAATGCATCCAATATACACATGCAACCATAATGCATAACCAACCATGTATGCAACCATAATGCATAAATAAGACCATGTATGCAACCATAATGCATAACCAATTCAATGCGTATAAATACATTTTACCGTCCGATGCCCGTACGTCTCACTACGTACCTTAGTCCCAAAATGTGTTGTGTCGTGGACTTTATCTCCTAAGCTGTGTGGCCACCTGGGATGGTTCTACACATTCACACAAACCAATATTAGGAGCCAATAATAGTCCAATATCAAAAATTCCACAAAAGTAACCAAAAACACAAATTTTGGTGTTTCGCGATCGATCGCCATCAAGCCCCTGTCGATCGCGAGACTACACTGCCAAAGCCAACGAAAAATTCCAATCCGCGATCGATCGCTGAGTTTGTGCCGATCGATCACGGCTTTGCCGATCAATCTCGCCAAACTCGTGATCGATCGCGGAAGCTTACTGGTGCCTCCCCTGGTGCTCGCGATCGATCGGGAGAATGTCCTGATCGATCGCGGAAGTCTGAACTCGCGATTTTCGGGCACTATTCACATTTCTTCCTCCCCAATCCAAACCAATTCAAAAACCAATAAACCAACAATACCAAAACACCATAAAACTTCAAAACACACTTCAATACTACCAAAAATCCAACACCCAACCAAAAATAATACCAACCCAACAAACCCATTGTAAAACAACCAAAACCATTTCAAATCCAAATCAACTCCATTAAAACGCTAAGGAGGTATCCATACCTCTTGAGGACTCCAAATCTCACAATAAATCCCACAAACCAAGCTTTTGCAAGGATTTCCCCTCCACTTAATGCCAAAAATCGAAAATGGTGAAGGTTAGGGTTGGGGAGAGTGAGTTGGGGATTTTTGGTAAAGTGATGGGTAAAGTGGGGTAATAAGGGGTTATAAGTAAACATGTACCCCATTAATTAACATGATGTATAAAATACCCCAACATGATATTTAAAACAAACATTTTACCAAAATGCACCAAAATCCCAATTAAAACCATGCTTCACCAAATAATTATCAATTACCATAATAACCCCCAATTTCCCAACATGCATAACATGAACCCCAAAACGTACCACCGGGTCACGCATACCATGTGACTAAGCATTTCACCAAGATAATTAATTCCAACACATAATTTAATTATCACCATAAATAATCACATAAACATAATTAATGCCCAAATTGCAATTAATTATTTCGAGGATATCACAATACTCCCCTACTTATAAGATTTCGCCCTCGAAATCGCATGCACTTACCCAAAACGAAACCAAACATAAATCACATACCAGAAAATAGTTCCGGGTAGTGCTGCATCATATGCCGCTCCGTGTCCCACGTGGCCTCCTCGACACCCCTGCGATCCCACTGAACCTCGACCATCGGTATCACTTTGTTCCAAAGTCTGCGATCAGCCCTATCCAGAATCCTGACTGGCCGTTCCTCATAGGATATATCAGAATCCAACTGAATCTCAGAAGGCTGCAATACATGCGATGGATCCGGCTCATATTTTCGCAGCATAGATACATGAAACACGTCGTGAATACCAGACAACGACGGTGGCAGTGCCAAACGGTAAGCCAAGGTACCGATGCGTTGTAAAATCTCATACGGTCCCACATACCTCGGAGACAATTTCCCACGCATACCAAACCGAACCACACCTCTGAAAGGTGAGATCTTCAAAAAGACTCTGTCTCCCAACTGAAATTCCAATGGTCTCTGCCGTTTATTTGCGTAGGCTGCCTGCCTGTCCTGGGCTGCCTTCATTTTTTGACGGATAACCTTTACCTTATCCTCCATTTCTCGAATCAGTTTGGGTCCTCCGACAGCTTTACTGGTTAATCCATCCCAGTATAATGGCGACCTACAACGCCTACCATACAAAGCCTCAAACGAAGCCATCTGAATACTCGTCTGGTAGCTGTTGTTGTATGAGAACTCTACCAAAGACAATGAATCTTGCCATGAGGCATCAAACTCTAATACCAAGGCTCGTAGCATATCCTCGAGCGTCTGTATAGTACACTCAGTCTGACCGTCCGTCTGGGGATGATATGTCGTGCTCAACCTCATCTCAGTACCCAAAGCTGACTGAAGTCCTCCCCAGAAATGAGATGTAAACCGCGAGTCTCTGTCCGACACAATAGACACTGGAATCCCATGTAGTCTCAATATGTCCCGGACATACAGCTGAGCCATTCTCAAGTATGTGTACGTCATACTGTAGGGAATGAAGTGAGCTACCTTCGTCAGCCTATCAATGATCACCCAAATAGCATCACAACCCGAAGTAGTCCTCGGCAAGTGGGTCACAAAGTCCATAGATATGTGTTCCCACTTCCACTCCTGTATCTCTAAGCTCCTCAGCTCGCCACCAGGTCTCTGCCTTGACATGCTGACAAATCAAACATCTCTTGACAAAAGCGTTCGTATCACGCTTCATCCGTCTCCACCAGAACTGATCACATAAGTCCTTATACATTTTCCTTCCTCCTGGGTGGATACTAAATCGGCTACTATGAGCTCGCTCCAAGATCCCTCTACGCAACTCCGGCGTACACGGAACTACCCATCGGTTACCGAGTCTCAAACAACCATCCTCAGCCACTCTAAACTTTGATGGTTGTCCTTGGAATACCAATGATGACCATCTCTGAACCTCATCATCCGTCTTCTGGGCTCTCCTGATATTCTCATAAATGTCCAGCTCTTCCAATAAAGTCGATACCCATACCGGTGATGCATCCACGTCAAATCATAGCCCAGATGGCAATAAGAAGTCATCATAGCCGATAGGTACATGGTATCCTCAGCAGTACTTGATGTGACTAGAAATAGACACATCTATTACGCTTAATTGTCTACGATTTGGTATATTTTGATGGATAAATTGATACATATGCTACCTAATCGTATATTTGTGTAAATGTAGGGAAAGGTGAAGAAATCAAGCTAAAATGATGAAAGAAGCAATAAAGTTGAAGAAAAGAGGAAAAAACTGGAATCAAAGACACATGTTGCTCCTTTCTCCTCAAATTTCTATGTATTCCAGCCAAGTTTTGGGAATGTGGTCCATATAAAAGTTGAAGAACTTTGAGTTATCTTCGCGTGGACAGCTGACTTGTTGAATTCGGAGTTTGTATGTGAAAGTTATGGCCAAAATACAAAACTCGCCAGAAAAATGGAGGACAGGCGTAATTACGCCATTCACAGGCGTAATTACGCCAACGCTACGGCATTACAGGCGTAGCTACGCCATTCTGAGGCGTAATTACGCCAGAAACGCAGAAAGCCATTTGTGACACGTCACCAGGCGTATTTACGCCACTTTCAGGCGTAATTACGCCTATAGAATTTTGGAAAATTAAAATTCTTGATTTCTTTCCTTTCCACATGGATTTTACCCTACTCCATCAGCCTCCATACCTCATATACACGATTTTTACCTCATTTTAAGCATAATTTCATACTCTTAGAATATTTTAGGATTTTATATTAATTTTCTTTCAAAGTTTTCTTCAAGAACGACGAAGAACGGAACCGGAATTGACAAGCCGGAATCGTGATTTATATTAGTAATTTCTTTTCCTTTATTTATTTAATGTTTTCCATTGAATTTTTATTGCTTTTAGATTTAATTATGCTAGGCTAAAACCCTTCGATTCTTGGTTGAAGGGATACCTACTCTTGGATTTAAATCTTTTATGAAAATTTGGTTTGATTGTTGAATTAATCTTCGATTTCAATTGGTTTCTCAGAATTCGAATTCCATGATTGTTGTGCTTGTGTATTAGACCGATCACCTAATATTCAATAACATAATCGATAGTTTGCTAAGAAACAACTAAGATTAATAATTAACCGGCTGTAGGTGTTATTGAATTCTTAGGAGAAACGATTGAGTAATCAATTCTAACGGCTGTAGTTTTTATTGATTAGATTTGTCGAACTCATTAGTTTTGAAAACTATCATTGATTTAATCATTAACGGCTGTAGTGGTGATTAGAGATTTGGTAAGGGTTGAATTGAATGCTGTTTTCCCTTTGACTACGAATAAGATGAGTAGGAATTGAATTTCCAATCGATAGATAATTGAAAGAATTCGAATGTTTTGATTTGATGACTAAAAGATAATTTTCCAAAAGTACGGTTACCTGAAAACCAAGAATCGCTTTAATCCCATAAGTTTTAATCATTTTAGTTAGACTCGTTAATTAGTTTGATATTTGCTAAGTAGTAGTAATCCAGTCCAAACCCCCCATTGTTACTAGTTCTTTGATAATTGACACAAAATAAATTTACCTTCCCTGTGAGATCGATCCCTACTTCCACTACTACATATTTTTGTTATTAACTGAAGAAGGGTTAATTTGGGCGTACACGATAAACGCTACCAAATTTTGGCGCCGTTGCCGGGGAGGGCAACATTTATTTGTGTCGATTTTTTTTTATTTTTTTTATCCCGCATTACTACTTTGGTTTGTTAATGAGTACAGGTGGATCGTTCAATCACGAAGATAACTTTTACTACGATCCTGAGATTGAGAGGACGCTACATCAGAGAAGGAGAGAAGCAAGGCTGCTTGAAGAGGAAGAAAGGAACAACATGGCTGCAAATCAAAGCTTGAGGCAGCTCGCAAATCCTACCTTGGATCAACAACCGCTCTGCATCAGTTTCCCTGCTCTGGCCAATAACGTAAACTTCGAACTTAAATCTGGTTTAATTCACTTATTGCCAGCTTTTCATGGTCTTGCAGGTGAAAACCCGCATAAGCATCTGATGGAATTCCACGTGGTGTGCACTACCATGAAGCCGACCGGAATCACTGAGGATCAAATAAAGCTAAGAGCGTTCCCGTTTTCTCTAAAGGACGCTGCAAAAGACTGGCTCTTCTACTTACCATCCGGATCGATCACCACGTGGAATGACTTACAAAGAGTATTCCTAGAAAAGTACTTCCCAGCTTCACGGGCAACGAACTTGAGGAAAGAGATATATGGTGTGAAGCAGCTCTACGAGGAATCACTACACGAGTACTGGGAGAGATTCAAGAAGTTGTGCGCAAGTTGTCCACAACACCAGATAAGTGAACACCTTCTCATCCAATACTTTTATGAAGGTTTACTTTCTTCTGACAGGAACTTAGTGGATGCGGCAAGCGGAGGAGCATTTATAGACAAAACAACGGAGGAAGCTAGAAGGTTGATAGCTAACATGGCGGCCAACTCCCAACAATTCGGATCTGTGCGCCATGGGCAACCGCAAAGAAAAGAGGTAAACGTATCAAACTTAGAACAACAACTGATAGACCTCACTTTTCTTGTGCGTGGTATGGCAGGTGGAAATGTAGGAAAGACAAAGCCGTGTGGAATCTGTCTGGCTGCGAACCATTCCACAGACGCATGCCCATCAATACAAGAGACAACCACGGAGAACGTGAATGCTGCGGGAGGATTCCCAGGGCCACCACAAAGGAGTTATGACCATCCACCAAACAACTACAATCAAGGGTGGAGAGATCATTCAAACCAAGGCTATGGTAACCAACAGATGAACCAACCTCCACCCTATAGACCGCCATATCAAAGACCTCCACCACCGCCAGTGCACCCTCCCTTTGACAGGTTAGAACATAGCATCCAAATTATTGCTGAAAATAGCTTACAATTTCAACAGGAGACGAGGGCAAGCATCCAGAGCTTGACGACGCAGATGGGACAATTGGCAACTTCAATCAGCAAGATCGAAGCAAGGATTTCAAATGGACTGCCGTCACAACCAGAGATGAACCCGCGGGAAAATGTGAGTGCTATCACAATGAATGTGAATGAAGATGCAACCGAAGAGAAGGTGGTACTGACGCCACCCCAAAAAGAAGAGATGACGGAGACAGAGACAGATGTTGAAGAGCCAATGCAAGGGGAGGAACCACGAGGTAAGTACCACAAACTTTCTGAATATAAAGAACCACCCCCTTTCCCCCAAGCATTGAAGGACAATAGGAAAGGTGCCGGACTCAAAGGCCTCTACGAGATGAGTCCACGCTACAAAGAGCAAGCCCCATTGCATGAAACCGTGAATGAGGATCGAAACAAGGAACACAAGGGGCAGCCCAAGGTCGAGCTCAATGACAATGTTTCGGCGGATAACCAAAGAAGCATCCCCATTAAATGCAAGGACCCAGGTATGTTCTTTATCCCATGTGAGATTAGAGGTATTAAGATTGAGAAGGCTATGCTCGATTTAGGGTCGTCCATAAATGTCTTGCCTTACTCAATGTACTCTCAACTGAAGATGGGACCTTTAAAAAGAAATAGAGCAGTTATTCACTTAGCTGATAAATCCATGGTCACACCTAAGGGGATAATAGAGGACGTAGTTGTGCATGTAAAGAATTTGGTCTTCACAGCCGATTTCTATGTCTTAGACATGAGAAATGGTGATCCTTCTAGTCTAATTATTTTAGGAAGACCATTCTTGAAATCATCAAATTCAGTAATCAATATGAATAGCGGTTTGATAACCATGGAGTCTAATGGTGAAATTGAAAAATTCAACATGTATGAACCCATTAAACCTCTTGAGCATTCTAGTTACGCTATTGATGTACATGATGATTATGATTCTGATTTTGATAATGATGAGTTGTGGGAAATGGGAAAGGCTACTGATGGCCTTGACGAGAAGAGAGGTATGGATCCCCTCCTATGCATACTGTTCATACTATTGCTGCTTTATCTACTCATGATACTGCTGATCCTCTTATTTCTCAATTGCAGGATCGTACCATTGGAAAGAAGCATCCTCCGGATCGACCATGTCAATCACGTGCCGAAGAGTAAGGACTGAGGACGACCACTCAAAGGGCAACAGGCCGAAATACCGAGGAGTGAAGAAGATATTGAGGTGGTTAAGGAAGGATAGAGCAACACTGCATCAACCACCTTGATAGAGGACTGGTGTCGGGCCACCGACGTTAAACAGAGGCGCTGCTTGGGAGGCAACCCAAGGGGAGTTAGTTTCCCTTTTACCCTTTTATTTTTATTGCTTTTTAGTTTAAACTTGTCTCTTTTCTTATATTTTTGCCTTACATTGGGGACAATGTAAGATTTAAGTATGGGGGAGGGATTAGTAGTTAGTTTTGCTTTCCTATTACAAAAATACAAAAAAATCGAAAAATTTAAAATTTTGAGCTCATAGTTAGTAATGAACGCATGCTTAGAATCACTAGCCCATGATGAAACCTAATTGATATCATGCATGCTTTTGAACATAGGTGAATTGTTAACCTTGGAACACTTTGAACTCTAATGCAGATTTTACTTTAACTTAGTAGTTGAATATTTTGAGCACGATTTTGTCATGACTTGTGAAATGTGCATCACTTAGTGAAGATTGTGTAAATTTTGTGATAGTCTTAAGAAGTCTCTAATACATGCTAGAACTTAACTACATGCTCTTTGAGGCGTATGTCTAGACTACTTGCAAACATGAAAGTGATATAGGCGATCTTTGATGCGTTTGAGCCTTTCAAGCCTACCATGTAAACAAAATCATTCTCTAGTACCTATTTCGAGCCTTAAATGTAAAAGAATGGTAGTATGCTAAGCATACTAAAGACCCCCATTCAACATTTCTTGACTAGCTTATCATCCTACCCTTTAAGCCTAAATGTAATTTTAATCCATACCTTTTAAGGGAGTATGATGTATTTCATTCAAATACACTTGGGAATCATTGAAGTTTATTTGTGAGCTTAATTGTCAAAAGAATGGAATGCATGAAAGAAAAAGGGATGCCTTGAAAAATAGATGAAAAATATGACTCCAAGGGGAGCCAAGGCACAAAAGAAGCAAAGTGTTGAAATAGACCTTGTGAAAAAGAACAAAGTTGAAAAATTCATACAAGAAGAGAAGCTTTTAGTGTGCATTTCATCATACTCTCTTGTTTGAATATCCTTACCCTTTCTTTCATAAGCCAATACCTAGGCCAAGCTACAAGCTAATAAAGACCTACTTGATTTGTGTTTGCAAAGTAGCTAAGATAGTGGAGAAGAGTGTGCAAGTGAGCTTATACTTGTGTTAGTGTATGACTTGAACTATTATGGCTTTGCATATTTTGAATCTATAATTTGTACACAACACTTGTTTATGACCACACACACACGTTCACTACTTCGTTGGGTACGAAATGTTTAGGGATTGAACTTGTTCCACTGTTAACTTTTCACCGCCGTTCATTATTATGCATGTTAAAATTGTTGAGGCAGTAAAGTGAGGACAAGTTGCTTTGTTATGAACCTATGAGCCAACCAAAAATATTGTAGTTTTGATTGTTTACTCGAGGTCGAGTAAAGAGTAAGTATGGGGGTGTTTGATGTGACTAGAAATAGACACATCTATTACGCTTAATTGTCTACGATTTGGTATATTTTGATGGATAAATTGATACATATGCTACCTAATCGTATATTTGTGTAAATGTAGGGAAAGGTGAAGAAATCAAGCTAAAATGATGAAAGAAGCAATAAAGTTGAAGAAAAGAGGAAAAAACCGGAATCAAAGACACATGTTGCTCCTTTCTCCTCAAATATCTATGTATTCCAGCCAAGTTTTGGGAATGTGGTCCATATAAAAGTTGTATAACTTTGAGTTATCTTCGCGTGGACAGCTGACTCGTCGAATTCGGAGTTTGTATGTGAAAGTTATGGCCAAAATACAAAACTCGCCAGAAAAATGGAGGACAGGCGTAATTACGCCATTCACAGGCGTAATTACGCCAACGCTACGGCATTACAGGCGTAGCTACGCCATTCTGAGGCGTAATTACGCCAGAAACGCAGAAAGCCATTTTGTGACACGTCACCAGGCGTATTTACGCCACTTTCAGGCGTACTTACGCCTATAGAATTTTGGAAAATTAAAATTCTTGATTTCTTTCCTTTCCACATGGATTTTACTCTACTCCATCAGCCTCCATACCTCATATACACGATTTTTACCTCATTTTAAGCATAATTTCATACTCTTAGAATATTTAGGATTTTAGATTAATTTTCTTTCAAAGTTTTCTTCAAGAACGACGAAGAACGGAACCGGAATTGACAAGCCAGAATCGTGATTTATATTAGTAATTTCTTTTCCTTTATTTATTTAATGTTTTCCATTGAATTTTTATTGCATTTAGATTTAATTATGCTAGGCTAAAACCCTTCGATTCTTGGTTGAAGGGATACCTACTCTTGGATTTAAATCTTTTATGAAAATTCGGTTTGATTGTTGAATTAATCTTCGATTTCAATTGGTTTCTCAGAATTCGAATTCCATGATTGTTGTGCTTGTGTATTAGACCGATCACCTAATATTCAATAACATAATCGATAGTTTGCTAAGAAACAACTAAGATTAATAATTAACCGGCTGTAGGTGTTATTGAATTCTTAGGAGAAACGATTGAGTAATCAATTCTAACGGCTGTAGTTTTTATTGATTAGATTTGTCGAACTCATTAGTTTTGAAAACTATCATTGATTTAATCATTAACGGCTGTAGTGGTGATTAGAGATTTGGTAAGGGTTGAATTGAATGCTGTTTTCCCTTTGACTACGAATAAGATGAGTAGGAATTGAATTTCCAATCGATAGATAATTGAAAGAATTCGAATGTTTTGATTTGATGACTAAAAGATAATTTTCCAAAAGTACGGTTACCTGAAAACCAAGAATCGCTTTAATCCCATAAGTTTTAATCATTTTAGTTAGACTCGTTAATTAGTTTGATATTTGCTAAGTAGTAGTAATCCAGTCCAAACCCCCCATTGTTACTAGTTCTTTGATAATTGACACAAAATAAATTTACCTTCCCTGTGAGATCGATCCCTACTTCCACTACTACATATTTTTGTTATTAACTGAAGAAGGGTTAATTTGGGCGTACACGATAAACGCTACCAGTACTCTTCACCTTCCGACTCAAGGCATTTGCTGTCAACTTTGCTTTCCAGGATGGTACTCTATTTCACAGTCATAGTCCTTGAGTAGATCCATCCATCTCCTCTGACGCATATTCAACTCCGCCTGAGTGAACAAGAATTTCAGGCTCTTATGATCCGTATATATGGTAAAAGATGTACCATACAGATAGTGCCTCCAAATCTTCAGGGCAAGGATAATAGCCGCCAATTCCAAATCATGGACTAGGTACCTAGCATCATGCGGCTTCAACTGCCTCAATGCATAAGCTACCACATGCTTATCTTGCATCAATACACATCCCAAGCCCTGTAGCGACGCGTCAGTGTATAGAACAAACCTCTTGTTCTCCGTGGGAATCACCAACACAGGCGCCGTGGTCAATCGATGCTTCAACTCTTGGAAGCTCTCCTCGCAAGCCTCTGACCAAAAGAACGGTACTCCCTTTTGGGTCAACTGTATCAACGGCTTAGCAATCTTAGAGAATCCTTCGACGAAGCGTCGATAATAACAGCCAAGCCAAGAAAGCTCCGAATCTCAGGCACAGAAGTGGATGCAGCCCACTCCATCACAACCTCAATCTTCCTGGGATCCACCGATATCCCACTGCTAGATATAACATGCCCCAGAAACACTACACTGCTCAACCAAAATTCGCACTTGCTGAGCTTGGCATACAACTGATGATCACTGAGGATCTGGAGCACTGTCCTTAAGTGTTTCACGTGCTCTTCCTCACTCCCGGAGTAGATGAGTATGTCGTCAATAAACACAATGACGAACTGATCCAGATAGGGTTGGAACACCCGGTTCATCAAGCTCATAAAGACAGCCGGGGTGTTCGTCACACAGAACTGCATCACTAAGAACTCGTAGTGCCCATACCGAGTCCGAAATGCTGTCTTCTGTACATCCTCCTCCCTGACCCGTATCTGGTGGTACCCGGATCTCAAATCAATCTTGCTATACAGCTTCGTGCCTTGCAACTGATCAAATAAATCATCAATCCTTGGGAAAGGATACTTGTTCTTCACCGTAGCCTTATTCAGTTGCCGGTAATCGATGCAGAACCGCATCGAACCATCCTTCTTTTTCACAAAAAGAACCGGTGTACCCCAAGGCGATACGCTAGGGCGTATATATCCTTTGTCAAGGAGCTCCTGCAACTGCTCCTTCAATTCCCTTAACTCCGCCGGTGCCATTCTGTAAGGGGCATAGGAAATAGCGGATGTCCCCGGTAATAACTCAATCCCAAACTCGACTTCCCTAGCCGGTGGGAATCCTGGAATCTCCTTCGGGAACACATCAGCAAATTCTGCTACCACTGGTACATCCTCTACCCTCAACTCTTTACCCTTCCCCGACGTGTCCACGACATAGATAAGATAGCCCGTGTGTCCAGGTTCCAATAACTGGGACATCTTTATCGCTGAAATCAAAGGAATCTTCGCACAAGAACAGTTGCCATAGAAAATTCACTGAACTCCCAAATGAGATCTGAACCGAACTGTCCTCTGCCGATTACCACTGCCTGATATCTGTTCAGAATGTCGATGCCCACAATGCAGTCGAAGTCTGACATACCCAATACAACCAAATCTGCCTTTATCTCGTTGCCCTCAAAATAAATGAGGCAGTCTATCAGAAACTGAAGGGCAATAACGTTTCTTCCCGTGGGTGTCAAGACCAATAGAGATGTGGGCAACGGAGACGTGCATATACGATGTCTTGCCACAAAATCCGCAGACACAAAGGAGTGCGAAGCACCTGTGTCTATCAAAATAAAGGCGGAATATGAAAATAAAAGGCACGTACCAGCTATCACATCCTCTGGAGCTGCATCGGCCTGCTCCCTGGTCAATGCATAGACCTGTCCATGAGGTGGCCCCATCGCCTGTCCTCCCATATGTTGAGGCACCATCGGTTGCCTCTGCTGTACCATCCCACTAGAAAACCTCCCACGACCTTCCCTAAGATCCGTCTGTCCTTCCCGATTGGGACAACGCCGAGCAATGTGGCCCGGCTTGCCACATATGTAGCACGCAGAACAATCACGCATCAAATGCGGCCCTCCGCAAAAGTGGCACTTCACATCTCCAACTCTACTAACTTGAGTTTGTCCCCCAAAAGTAGATGCACCACCCCTCCGGTCCCATTGCTTTCGGCCATCCGGCCGCCTTCCGCAAACCGGGAAAAAGAAGAAGAAGTCCCTCGTGACTTAAAAGATCCTCCCCGGGGCCTCAGATTCTCAGATGTAGATCTTTGTGATGGAACTGGTGGGGGTAAGGCTTCAGGATAAGAACTCACACCTATCTCTGCCAACTCCGCTCTAACAAGTGCATCATCAAAAGATGTCGGGTTGTTGGAAATAACCCGGTCAAATAGTTTCGGTCGCAGCCCCTTCAGAAAGTGCCTCATCTTGGCATGTCCATTCGTAGCGATGTGAGGAACATACCTCAATAGTGATGAGTAGTGCATGGCATAGTCTGAGACTGTCATGCTCCCTTGTTTTAGATTCGTAAATTCATCCTCCTTAGTTTGCCACCGGTTTAGAAACCGGGTTCTAAATAAGGTCCAGTCAATCACCATACCTTGGGCCCTCAACTCCATCACAATCGTCTTCCACCACATAGAAGACTTCTTTGCTAGTTGGAATTCTACCAGTCTCAACCATGATGTCCTAGCACACGGCGCAGACACAAATATCTGTTCCAATCTCTCTAGCCACTCTTCGGCCTCTTCCCCTGTCTCTGTCCCCTCAAACATGGGTGGGTGGAAGGTCAGAAACTGAGTCAGACTAAGTTCCCCTGGCAATAACAGCTGAGCAACCGGCTCCATGCCTACATCAGATGGAGGTAAATGATTTGTCTGACCAATGCTAGCATTCACGCTTCCAATATCACCCACCTCTTCATTGAGGTTCCCCAAATTCATAGCCGTCATGCTTAATACATGGGTTAACAACAATTCCAAACAATATATATGTTATGCCGTTAGATAACATGAACAATAATAAGCATGTTAGTATAATAATTTATACACAAATATGCGCCACATGCATAAACATGTCCAAATGTAAACACCTAGCCAATCATGCTAAGGCTACCCTTCACTCGTTCCCGGGTTCTCTAACCACTGCTCTGATACCACTAATGTAAGGACCCTAGTTCCTTAAGTGCGGAATAAAGGCGTAATAGAGATAAACATGCAACTAAGAATATAAAGTTCATGTTGATGCCTTGAGCCGTTAAGATTACATGACAAATAAAAATTTCCAAAAGGGATTAATTACATTCCCAACCAATTGAATGTTAATCCTATAGTTTTACTGTGATATCCCCGAAATGATTATTGTGATGTTAATCATTTGAGTTAAATTATGATGATTTGGGTATTAATTCATGGGTTTGGATTAGTATTATTGGGGAGTTTCATTTCAGGGCGCATGTGATATATGTTGAGAATTTGGGGGTTGTGGCTTGTTTATTTGGGGTGTGTGTTGTTGTTTTGGGTAAAGCATGTTAACGGGAATTGAAGTATTTTATTGAGAAAATGCTATAAATATCATGTGAGGATATTTTTATACATCGTGCTAAATACCGGGACCAAATCATAACACATCATACCACCCAACACCCAACCACCCCCCCAACCCATGCCAATCACACTGTGCCCAGGCTGACTTCCCATCCCACTTGACTCAATCATTTGACCACTCTCAGCCATCCCAAATCTCGACCTTTCTCTCCCAATTCCTCACCAGCACTTGCTAAGCAATAATCTGAGGAGCTTGCCCCTTTTCATCGCCTGGAAAGCCTTCAAAAATCGGAGCAAAGTAGGGTGAGAACCATGCTCTGTTTTTGTTTTTAAACTTGTTTGAGTACATGTTTTTAGGTGGCGAGAAAACGGCATGTTAGATTAGGTTTCTTGAAACCTTTGATTTAAATGCTTTTATGGTGTTATTGTGAGGCTCTTTGTATTTTTCCTTGAGCATGTTGCATGTTTTATGTTGATATAAGCATGTAAAGAAGGGTGTTCGGAAATCTGGGTAGGTGTATGCCCTGTTTTTCTGGGAAAATATGGTTAGGGAGTGTTTTTGAGGGGGTGGTATCATGCATGTTAGAAGGGTTTGTGGTGAACCTTCGATTTGAGTTTATGCATGGTAGTTTTGTAAAGCCCTTGGCATGTTTGTTCGAGCATGCTTTATGTTATATGTGATAGTTATTATAGCATGAAATGAAGTACTCAGGAAATCTGGAAATAAAATGTGTTGCCCTGTTTCCGAAAAGATGATCGAGTACTTGTGTAAATGGTCGTCGTTTATGCTTATGGGCTTATGTTTGGGGTGTAATTTTGGTATGAATACACTCAGGGCATTGTGTTGTAACTAATAGCATGTTGTTTTGGGCATGTTGTATGTCTTACATGTTGGATTTAAGGGTGTGATTTCAGGTGTTCGAGAATTCTGGGTTGGCATTTCTCGAACAGAGCATCTCGATCGATCGATATTTCATCTCGATCGATCGAGCGGGGCAGAACCTTGGTTCTAATTTTAGGCGTCTTCTCGATCGATCGGGAAGAGGGGCCGATCGATCGAGAGACCCAGAATGTTGAAAAATATAATTTGTTATATTTTGTTAAAGTTTTGATATTGGATTGTAATGAGACATCTAATATTGTGTTGTACACTGGTGTAGAGCCTTCACAGGTAGCTACACAGCGCAGGGGATAGAGTCCTGCAACACACCACATTTTGGAAAGGTACGTAAGCGACGTACGGGCATCCCAACGGTAACATGTACTTATGTTTGTCTGTGTGACGCATGATGAATGCAATATGATGCATTAAGATTATGATACATGTTATTATGCATTGTGTTGCATATTATGCATTGTTGTTGCATATTGTGATGTGGGATAAAGAGGTGTATTCCACGAGTCAGGGCGATCACAGTTAAGGTTTTAATGCTTATGCTTTATCGCTGCGCATGTGGAGCGGGTGGGGGGAGGCTCGCTGGCACATGGAGGTGAGGTATACCATACTAAGCGAGGAAGAGATACCGCTAGTATGATGAAGCGTGTATGCGATACCGCTTGTTTGAGATTAAGAAAGCATTAAAATAACTGATGATGACTGACTCAAGAAAAAGAGGAAATGTCATGACATTCATTTGTAAAGCCATACATTCATATAATGTTTTTTATTATGAACTATGGTACAGGGACAACCATTGGGCGTTATAAATGCGGGAAAAATACAGGAAGTGCTTGTATTTAGGATTGTGCATTTATGCCTTACTTTCATATTATGTTGAATATGAATTGTTTTATGCTCACGTGTTGGGGGTTGTCTTTGTAGGTGCTTTTGTTGACGAGAACCAGGGTCGGGGTTGATTTGCTGAGCTGTAAGGAGTGCTACAGGATTAGCATGATTAGAGAAATTTTTGTATAGCTTCTACTGGGTAGAGTAAGACTATAATGTAGTGCCTTTGTAGGAATTGTGTTGTTCCTTTTTGAAATATTTTGGTACAGTAATCTCTAAAGCTCAGGTTAATCAACACGATACGTTACTCTGATATATTCACATGAATGTTTAGTTCTCTAAATTGCACCTTAGTGATTTGATGTGATAACGGGGTCTCACATTTACACTACTCCTAGAGTAGAGACTTTACAAAGGAATTAAGCCTGCTATGCCAAAAGCACTCCTCACTAGCTCACCGCATCAACCCGCCTTAGCCCGTCCGCCCAAAAGTACCTACAGGAACAACCCCAAAACCATGAGCATGTATATTAATCGTATTCACAATAATATGATTGTAATTCAAATGCATAAACCGTAAATGCGATTCACTTCCTGTATTTAATACATTTAAAAGCTCCCTTTGGTTGTCCCTGTACCACAATCATAATCAATGGATTATAATTCCAATAATGTATGTCATGACATGCATTCATTCCATGTATACCAATGGCCAGTTCCAGTCTTATTATATCAGTGACATAATACCCCTCGCGTTTACATGACAGCGGCATTAATACCCCTCGCTTCGACATATTAGCGGCATAATATCCCTCACAATATAATATGACAGGGGCATGATCCTTCGCTTCGACATATTTGCGGCAAATATTCTTCATCGCTATAATATGACAGCGGCAAGTATTCTATCATCGCTTCGACATGAAGGCGACAAGTATTCTTCATCACTGGAATATAATCTCGACTCACAATCACGTGCACCAATGCATCCAATATACACATGCAACCATAATGCATAACCAACCATTTATGCAACCATAATGCATAACTTAGACCATGTATACAACCATAATGCATAACCAGTTCAATGCGTATAAATACGTTTTACCTTCCGATGCCCGTACGTCTCACTACGTACCTTAGTCCCAAAATGTGTTGTGTTGTGGACTTTATCTCCTAAGCTGTGTGGCCACCTGGGATGGTTCTACGCATTCACACAAACCAATATTAGGAGCCAATAATAGTCCAATATCAAAAATTCCACAAAATTAACCAAAAACACAAATTTTGGTGTCTCGCGATCGATCGCCATCAAGCCCCGATCGATCGCGAGACTACATTGCCAAAGCCAAAAAAAAATTCTAACCCGCGATCGATCGCCGAGTTTGTGTCGATCGATCGCGGCTTCGCCGATCGATCGCGCCAAACTCGCGATCGATCGCGGAAGCTTACTGGTGCCTCCCCTGGTGCTCGCGATCGATCGGGAGAATGTGATCGATCGCGGAAGTCTGAACTCGTGATTTTCGGGCACTATTCACATTTCTTCCTCCCCAATCCAAACCAATTCAAAAACCAATAAACCAACAATACCAAAACACCATAAAACTTCAAAACACACTTCAATACTACCAAAAATCCAACACCCAACCAAAAATAATACCAACCCAACAAACCCATTTTAAAACAACCAAAACCATTTCAAATCCAAATCAACTCCATTAAAACACTAAGGAGGTATCCATACCTCTTGAGGACTTCAAATCTCACAATAAATCCCACAAACCAAGCTTTTGCAAGGATTTCCCCTCCACTTAATGCCAAAAATCGAAAATGGTGAAGGTTAGGGTTGGGGAGAGTGAGTTGGGGATTTTTGGTAAAGTGATGGGTAAAGTGGGGTAATAAGGGGTTATAAGTAAACATGTACCCCATTAATTAACATGATGTATAAAATACCCCAACATGATATTTAAAACAAACATTTTACCAAAATGCACCAAAATCCCAATTAAAACCATGCATCACCAAATAATTATCAATTACCATAATCAACCATAATAACCCCCAATTTCCCAACATGCATAACATGAACCCCGAAACGCACCAACGGGTCACGCATACCATGTGACTAAGCATTTCACCAAGATAATTAATTACAACACATAATTTAATTATCACCATAAATAATCACATAAACATAATTAATGCCCAAATTACAATTAATTATTTCGGGGATATCACAGTATGTGTATCTAATGTATAAAATACTGTGCTCAATACCGGCACTGGTACTTCGGTCCTGGAAGCACCTCCAATCCATAGCTCAATCTCAACTCCGTAGCTACCGTTGTACCTGTTCCACCTGCCCCAACAGAGACAGCCCCTGCACGCTGTGAGCATACCAATACCAACGATCCAATAAACACAATATCACAGTTTATAATTTACAGAATGTAAATGATATGAATTTTAAAAGATACTCCCTGGATGGTATCATCCTCATCCGGGATCCCCTGTGCTGTTTCTGTTATCAAAATAACTGAAACCATCAAATTCTCAAAAGCTAGTTAATCATCTCATTGATTAACTAAATCCATTCCTTCCATGCCCGTTTCATAATCAAATAGGATTAAATCATTAAACAAATGACTGCAGATATCACATGCATCTAACCAATGATTCTCATCGCTCGCTCCACAATAGCGGCATTTTAAACAAATGCCCAAGTACGTTCACAACCTCCAAACCTATCGTCAATCCATGACGATTAACCATTTTAAAAGACTCCGGCTAAGCATGCATGATACCCAAAATATTCCATTTTACAAGTTCAAAGGTTAACCAAATATTAAATCGAGTAATTTCATATTTTCATTAAAATTTGGCTCCAACCACTCCATTTTAAAAGTATAGCATTCTCATTGGAATGTAGACATTGCCCCGAGAATCGGCTATTTAAACCCCAAATCCAAAATCCCATGTTTTAACAAAGTTTTGAAAAAAACTCCATCCAGCAAGCCGCGATCGATCGCCATTCACGCGCGATCGATCGTGCAACCTTACTACCTGGCAGAACCCCTTCGCGGTCGATCGCCAGACTCCTCGCGATCGATCGCTGAGACTTAGCGATCGATCGCCGCACTGTGCATCTTCCTCATAAAATCAGATTCTCGTCGCGATCAATCGGCGAGCCGCGATCGGTTGCGACCTGCGATTTTCCAAAAACTCGAGCTTCAATGGTGTTTTTCACACCCAAACTCAAAACCAACACCCCATACACCTTCAACACCTCAAATACTCCATTAAAACTCATTAAAAACTCCAATAACAAACTTTAAGATTTTTACCAAAAATTCCCAAATTCCATACTCAACTCAAATCCTAACCAAAATCAATAATTTTACAATCAAAACGAAGATAAAGGCAAGGGGAAGGAGATTACCAACTTTTCTTCAAGAAATCCGTCTCACGGGCCAAGCTTCTAGTCATTTTTACCAAAGGGAGAAAAGAGGGGTTTGTGGGGAAAGAGAGAGGCATGGATGAGATGAGAGGGGGGGAAATGATTTGTGTAATCCCGGAACACCGAGTCCACTTGGTATATATAGTACCAAAACTCCAAAATCCCGAGTCCTTCACAGTTACATCATGACTCATTAAAATCATCTGTGTTCAATAATTACCTCTCAATCTCCATTTTCATTACCAGCCCCAGTACAAAGTACTCCGGAACCCAGATCCCACCAAAAACCAAATTCCAAGGTTATTACCACGATGAGAGTATAATCTCAACCATTGGATCCAACGACTCCAAATACCGGATTTTAAAATCCTCGGGAGTCTCAACACCGCAATTAATTCATAATTCCCACAAATAAAATCCATTAAGGATCATTACCACACCGGGATTTACACAATTAATTCCCGATCATCACACCATGCTTGCTGCAAAAAGTAATGGGGAATTTTCTGTGAAACACCTCCCGTAGTCGCTGCACAATAATCTTATGATCACAAAGTGTAGGTCGTGAAAATAAATCTCCTTGTTTCGTTCTCCTGAGTGAACTGCTTGAATGTCTATAAGAAATTGTTTTCTAGCAGCATATCAGCTCATGTATCATGAAAATAAATAGGTGGAGTCTTGACTTTGTACCATGGGGTACCGCCTGCTCCTCCGATTATAATTTCCGCTCCCTAGACTCCTTCATTGAGGATAAGGATCCGTTTTGAAAAGTCTCTTCCGGCAATGGTTGGTAATTTTTCACCAACTTCTTTGGGGGAAGATATCACGCCTGACAGTACATATTCCAGCTCCGGAATCAATGTAGGTGGCAAAATGTATGCCCGATACTTCGCATATAACATCCCGACAGAGATGTATATTGAGAATGGACTGGTGGTCATCAGATCCTATATCTCTTTCCTTCCACCGTGAATTCCATTCCGTCTTGTAATCTTTCTCAAGGTTTATGTTCCTCGAGAAATTCAATTCCTAGAATAAGTTGTTCTGAGATTCTTCATGTAGTTCTTGCGATTGTTAGATCAATTTCACCAATTTGAAGGTCCTCGATACCTGCCAACTGTAGGTTGTTGGAAATAGTAGAGGACATCACATTGGAAGATATTAGTCAAAGATATTAGTCAAAAATTATCTGCACTTCTCTCCAGCCTTCTGTGCATTTCAGCTTTCCTGTCGTTTTGAATACATCGGGGATTTTTTGAATTCTGCTCGAGACTGCCTTCTGTTTTCCCCCAGATAGTTGATGATAAACCTATCATGTTGAAAAGATATCCTTCTTGGCTCGATCATAAGGCTCATGCTTCTGTTCAAAACAGGTTGATCTTGTATTCTCATTTCGATCTAGCCAATTGTCAGAATATCAATAATGTCCGGCAATACTGCTTTTGCAAAATCCTCGAAGATTCTGGGGACTTCAATGAATTCATTTCTCGAGAATACTTCTGAATGATGAGTATTCAAGAGTGCGTATGACACTTTATAGGTGATCGAGTAAAGCATGTTCCCTTCTTTCTTCAAATCACTTCTTTTAAAATCTTGATGAAGAGTTAGAACCTTGTTGAAATCTCAATCTCCCAAATTGTATACATTTCTAGGATAGATGTTGAAAGCCATCTTTCCCGCATACATATCAACTGCTCCCAAACAAGAATATTTTATGTTCGGGATTCTCTTGTCGAAGATTATCAGATTGAGTGGCGAATCGACTCCTTCATTGAAAGTGCCTTGATGATTACTCTAATGGCTCCAATATGAATCCATGAGAGCATGTTAACAACTTCTCTCTTAACCTTGTTCTTAATCTCCTGGATTTCTCTGTAGGGGATTAAATGCATCTCAATTTGGTTTCCCGTGAATTCCATCGGGATTGCAAATTCACATGTTGTTACCATATGGATAATCTGATGCTTCCTGCTTCGAAGATCAATTATATCCATGGCTTTTTCCATTGCTCCAGTTATAAATTCATCATACATCTGAAGCTTTGGCTCTTCCGTTATGATCCTCATACGGATTTTATGAGAAACAGTTGTATGAGAGAAAAATCCTGACGGCTCTTCTCTGATAATGTGCTGAAGGAACTCTCCTTCACTCTGATTCTGAGCTGGATTCACCACCATCATCAGAATAGATCTCTTCTTAGTAGATACTTCCATCCGAGGGAATATCCTCAAATTGATACACCTGTACCAAATCCTGGAAATAGACAACATCCTCAAATAGAAAGGATAAGGCCCATACTTACCGGTGCACATATGTGTATGTGCATTTATTTCTATCAGTGCACGTAATACCTACGTGCACTGGTACAAAGAAAATGCACATACCTTCTAGTGCACGCATGTGTATGTTTTTTTCGTTTCTACCGATGCACGTAATACCTATGTGCACTGATAGAAAGGAAATACACATACCCTACTGCTGCACGTATGAAGTGGTGGTGCACGTGAACCACCATTTTATATATGGTTGTTTTACATGCATCGGTGCATGTATGGCATTTTCTTTCCATCTGTGACTAAGGGTTTCTGTTTCAACCAGAACTTTCTAGGTCTCAATGAAGACCTACTTCTTCTTGAACTACTTCCTCGGGCATATGGATGAGCTCTATGCTTTTTCATCTTTCGCCTTTGGGGGTAGTTTCCAATGATTGTAGGGATATCATTCCATGTACAACAAAGAGGAGCTGTTTTGTTGATTCCTTTAAGCTTCTTGTAATTCTTTTGGAGTTTTCCTTGGTAGCACCACTCTGCTAGCTTTACCTTAAGAAATGACATTCTCATTGACACCGTCTCGGTTGCATGGGGTGTATATTCCTAGATAAGCATTTCTCTCCATGGGTTCGGTATTTTGGCAAAGAAAAGTTCAGCTGCATCTTTTTCTTCTATCTTTGCCTTCCATCTATACTCTGTAAAGAGTTTGATGTACTCGTCTACATAACAGATATCATGTAGTTCCAGGCTAATTAAAGTTTGTTTATATTTTTTTGCCTTCTCTTCCTCCATTCCTTCGATGTAGCTTACCCCAATGAAACAGATTATAAAGAATTTTGTCATCTTGTCCACAATTTCTTTTAGGGACTCTCCGGCTAAAACTTTTTCTTTGGTACCCGGGTCTCTCATTTCCCAAGCAATCTTGAATGATCATTCCAAACTCATTTCAAGAAGTAAAATGAATCCTTCTTTACTTAGATCAATTCCTACTGCTATTCTCATTGTTGAAGCTCATTCATCAATAAGAACTTCTCTGTTTTGAAATCCAAGATATCCATGTTGATCATAAGTCCATATGGATAGATTGGATCTAATTGAGATTTTTCGTAAGGTGTTTGATGTAAATCTGGCCTACGGGAATGGTTCCTTGTTCCAACTGGGGGATCTAAAGTTGTTGATGTGAAATCTTCCATATGCGGCATACTTTGATCACATTCGGGTGGAGCGTGTGACCCGAAACTTTCTTGTGGTGGAGGTCTTGTTACAAGTTCTCCCATTTTGAATTCTACGAGATTCAATCCCGCAAACAAATCAGCAAGATCATGTAGATCTTCCAAGTTGATTCTTTCCATTACTTGGTGGGAAGTATAGGCTCTCCTCATAGGACTACAATCATTTTTCAGTCTCCGTCAAAGGCCTTCGGACTTCCTCCGCTTTCCCTTTTTGGTGTAAAAGGGTTTCTATCGTATAGAACGGTGGTAACCACCCTTCTTGTCTTCTTCCCGTCGGACTTGGTCTTGGCTCCAACTCCTTTATTTGGGTTTGAACATCTCGAATTTTCTCAAGAATTTTCTCCTGATGTTTAATCATAATCTCCATCTGACTTTGAATATGATGGACATGTGCAGGGATATGGTATTGAAGGCATCCATAACGCTGCACTGTCTTCTAGATCTCTCTAGGATCTTGGGATATTTTAGAAGAATTTAGCTCTATTTCTCGAAAGGTTGGTTCTCCCATCCTATTCGTCTGTTCTGGATCCTGTTGAGTGGTTGGGATCTGGAATCATGTGATTGTGTTCAAAATGATCTCTCTCCTGGGCCTCGGTTAACTCGAATTGTTGCTTGAGGTACATCCTATAAATGTTCCTGGCCACCTTCTCCTGTTCTTGATACTGGGATATGCGTTGGGCTAGCACCATTATCTAGTAGAATTTTTCATTTCTGGTGGAAGTGTTTAGTTTCGGCCAGATATCCTTGATTTAGTTCTTCCAATTTCTGGAAGTACCACATGTATGACTTGCACCACGAAAATTTATTCGGATCCATAATATTTTCTTGAATCATCTCCTTCGTATAGATTACAAATTAATACTCAAGATATTATTATAGTATTTCCATAATAAACGTAGGCTCTGATACCATTTTTTGAAGACGGATCGCAAAGAAAAAGGTTATTAGAAAAAATAGTAAAACATTGGGTAAGATTTGAAAAGTATCTAAAACTGTATCATGCAATTAATCCATTTTAACTCTATAAGGGTAAATTGGTAAAGTATTGTGGGATAGGGAGTTAGGATGAAGATGAAAGTATGGCTGGGGAGTTAGAATAGATAAGAGGAGTTTAAGTTAAAGAAAGTTTGGGTTTAGGGATTTTAGGTGAGTTTACCGTATATGTATGTGTGTGTCGTTATTTTATTTAATGTAGTGTACATCTTACCATTCAGCAATGTGGTTACTCGTTACCTTTGATTTTCGGATAATATATTATATGATCTCTCTTGCTTGTATTCATTCTTGATTTAGTCCTTATTGTTTTCACTGACCAAATTTAGTTCCTTTGATTTTTTAATTTGTTTCAAATCAGTCATAAATGTTAAATGCACCGTTAAAACAAACGGAGAATGATTGAATCGGGCCACTTAAAAGATTGGTGACTTAATTCTTTAAATTTAAATTATTGTAATAATTAATATGGATACTTTATTTCTAATTTTTGAATTTTTTTGTAAAAAATATTTCATTTAAATAATCGTATAATATATTAAATCCTATATAAAACCAACTTTTCACTCAAACAAAATAAAAGAAAAATCAATAGCATATTGATTACAAAATATATTTGTGATGAAGCGTTTACTTATTAATCAAGATATTTTTTTTGATTTATTAAATTATACCTATTAGATGTGTCATCAATTTATTAAAAAAATATTTTATTTTTCAAAAATTAAATATTTTTTTATAAATTGAATAATTTTTTTTTTTAAATTGATGACATTTTTATACTGATTTAATTTATCTTGTGAAAAATTGGTTTTATGTAGAATTTAATATATTATATTAGTTATGACAAACGGAGTGGACGGCACGAGGCACAACACATAACGGAGCCGAATGGCACTACCCATTTTGTTACAGTGTCGTGTCGTGTTAGGCATGACCCATAACATGGGTCTTGTCGGGACAAAGGTACTGGCCCGTGAGCCGGCACGACAATGTAACATGACTTTTTTTTAGATTGTAGCGATTGATCGGCAGTTATGTGTCGATCAATCGCCACATACCGTAGCATTGCATGCCAAAAAAGGTGCTTGACCGTTCGATCGGCACAATACGATCGATCGGTCATTCACCAACGAGGGAAAAAAATAGCCGTTGCAAACGACTATTTTTATTTTTGTGGTTGTTATATAGGTGTGTGTTGAGGAAACATTATGTCCTCCAATTTATCTATCAATCTTTAAGCTCTACATTCTTTAAGCTTTATACTCTCAATTTGTTCACAAGAATAAAGAAGTTCGTCTCAAGTTTGTCAATACAAGCACAAGCAACAAAGTCAATACTCATCCTAGCAAATATTTGGTAACTTTTATATGTGTTGTATTAGATAATTCTAGTCTAGATACATAATTGCCGATTCATCTTGTAATGTGAATTATGATGAAATTGATCGATTTCAACAAGATGAAGAAAGTACACCATTCAATCATCAACTAGAAGAACTTCAAATAATGAACTAGTAATATATGGCAATTATTTGATGTAGAAAATGTTAAGGGAAAGGGTTCAATGGCAGTTTGTAAAAAATGTAAAAAAGATTATGAATATGCTTCTTCTGGTGCTACAGGTCATTTACTTAGGCACATATCTAAACATGAAAGCAAACCAAATGATGGTAACCAAACTACTCTTTCACAATTCGCTACTGACGGTAGTACTTCAACTTTAGGTTTTTTCACTTATATAGTTGAAAGAGATATGCGATAATTAGCTAAATAGATAGTAAGGGCGGAGAAGCCTTTTTCAATGGGGCGGATGCAAAATTCACTAATTATATTAATATAGGTTTGCAACCTCAACATAAAACGTTTTCAAGAAATACTAATAAATTGGATGCTTTCACAATTTTTAATGAATATAAAGCAAATTTAATTACGTATTTAGGTAATCTTTCTTCGAAAGTAGCACTAACTAGTGATATTTGGACAATCTATCTTGGCAATGCATCATATCTACGTGTTACAAGACATTTGATTGACGATAATGGGGTGTTACATAAAAAGAATTTAGGTTTCACAAAAATTGATTGGCCCCATTCGGGTGGAGTTATTTCTAATGCCATTATGCAAGTCACTAATGAATATAATATTAGTAATAAAATCTTCTCTATTTCATTTGATAATGCAACTAATAATACCGCTGCAATTACTATATTAAAAGCTTATTTGAAATCAATGTTAAATGGTGATCTTTTTCATATTCGTTGTGCATGTCATATTTTAACTTTAGGTGTGCAAAATGGATTGAAACCACTTGAGATTCATTTAGAAAAATATAAAGACTACTCTTAAATTTCTTAATGGTTCAGTTGCTAAAACACAAGATTTCAAAAGTTTATGCATTTCTCATGGTATGAATTATAAAGATTTTCCTTATGATGTTCCTA
Source organism: Haberlea rhodopensis (assembly GCA_907163345.1). Classification (NCBI taxonomy): domain Eukaryota; kingdom Viridiplantae; phylum Streptophyta; class Magnoliopsida; order Lamiales; family Gesneriaceae; genus Haberlea; species Haberlea rhodopensis. Next base: position 341,016 of record CAJQUN010000344.1, on the reverse strand, counting down.
ATAGGTGGAATTCCACATATTTAATGTTGCAAGCATGTTTACCTTATAGAAATGTGATCACTTTATTTTTATAAAAATGTTAATATTAATCAAGAAAAAGAGTGCATTAATAAATGTTTGTTTGCTTTGTTTTCTTTATATGATTTGTTACATAATTCTAGATCATTTTCAGTAAGAGAAAGTGGTAGTAGTGGTGGTTGTAGTAGTAGTAAGGGTTATGTGTGGAAAATGTTAAGAAGAAGATGAGACTCTACTTTCACTTTCTCTAGTTCTAGCTCTAATACATCTTCATTTACTGAGCTTCAGTTATATCTAAACTAAGTCATAAATTTCAGTGAACAAGAATTATAAACTTTTGATGTTTTGGCATGGTGGAAAGACATTGCTAGGCTTTGGCCAGTATTTTCTATCATGGCACATGATCTACAAACTCATCTGTAAGGACCCCATATACTTAACCCTTGATTAGTGTATTAATCATTAGGTGTGGCACATGCTTTCAATAAAAAGCCAATCGGGAAGCTCAGATGATACTTTACCATTGAATGGCAACTCTAAAATTTCTCTAATGATCAACGTTATAGAATCATCTCTACTAACATATAGACTCATAGAGTTGCCCATTACCATCCCATTTTGCCACTTTTCACATTGTGGACTTTTATAAAAATTTGGGCAGAGTCTCCCCATAAAATTGAGCTATCCCAAAACACAAGCACATCACATAATATAATTCCCGGCCAGGGAATACACAATACTCATCAGAAAGCAGTAATACAAGTAAATTCCCAGCCAGGGAAGACACCACACATATGACGACAAAAGTGGGTTTCAACACCCACATAATACACCAATGACTTTCTTATCATTTAGCAATTCTACCTCTAATTGCATGCAACATAGAATGAAAGAGAGAAAGACTCATATACAAGTATAATCGTGCTCACATGCGAGCATCATGAATATGCATAAAACCATCATGGGTATATGGGTACTCTATACGATACCGTGCTCCATCAAGCCCTGGTACCACAATCCTGGGAGTACATCCAATCAACAGCTCGAGCTCATCTCCAAAGCCATCGATGTACCTGTTCACCTGTCCCAACAGAGACAGCCCCCAACGGGGTGAGCATACCAATTCCACAATTTCATAATCAAAATGACATAATACATAATTTACGGAATGTAAATATTGTGGAACATATGTGATACTTCCTGGATGGTATCATCCTCATCATAACGTACCCCTGTAATAACCCTGTTCTCAAAACAGATAAATCATCAAATCTTAAATATGCAGTTAATCATGATATTGGTTAACCCTAGCCAGTCTCAAATCAGTAACCTTTCATAACATCTTATTTTATTTGGCAATGATTAGTAACATTTCATAACATCATTTCATAACATCGTTTCATAACATCGTTTCATAACATCGCTTCATAACATCTTTTCATAACATCTTACTTAATCTAGCAATGATCATAATTCTAGATATCGTATTGAGATTTCCTTAACTTCCGATACTGGTTAATCACTTCTCTGATTAACTACGTCTCTGTTCCTATTTATTACCAATAGGGAATAAAATACAGATATCCTAGATATCTAATCAAATACCACCTTTTCATTTCTTACTTCAAGGTAACGTCATACTTTCGGTGTTTGCTCCGTAGCAACCACACCTCATCATTTGCTCGCTTCATAGCGGCACTAAGCATTACACCATGTGAATCAACATAACGTAACCAAGTCCCGATACCATCATAGTAAAACATATCGTATATCTTAAATCATGCATCATACTTGTAAAACATCATTTAAACTATGCTCGTACGCTAAACGTACCTTAAATCCTCGAAGTCCGAGTCAAACCTTGCTCGAGTTCCATGCCCTGAGGAACGATGTGCTAACACGGTAAATAATTCACAATTATTTACGAACATGCAACCCATGCTCAAGCACATCCATAACCCTCAAAATATTGTCGACACACGACAATTAAACATCTAAAAGACCCGGGGCAGGGTACATGCAGGGAGGGAAAACGAATGCGGCATATCGAAAAATTGCCTAAGAACACCTTCAATAATTCGAACCCAACCAACACAAATCAAACCCGAATAATCACCATAATTCATCTAACACATGAATTAATCATTTAACAACAACAATAATCGCCCCACATGCCAAAACCCCCAAAATTCGAATTCAAGCCCTAACTTCAAATCCGATTCCTCAATTTCGAACACAATCAAGCATCATAATGCATTTAAACATGAAATAATCGAATAACAACATGAATCATCATCCTCATACCAAAAACCCAAATTTTCGAAACCCTAAGTCACGAAATCAGTGTTCAAATTCGAAACCCTAAGCAACAAATTTTCGACCCATGAAAGTATGAAATCATCGTCTCAAAAGCAGCATAAAAACGCCCCAAAAACATCAGAAAAATCGTACCAAAATCATACCAAAATCGCGCCCCAAAATCGGATGAAATCCAGTTTTTGAACCCTACGCTTTTCTGGCAAATCCGAGCTCGATTCTTGACCAAACTTCAAATTGTTGGTACGTATAGAAGCGCCTGGAAGAGACGATCACGGCGGCGGGTCGGACGCGCCGAACGGCGGCCGGACGGCGGCGGGCGCACGCCTGGAAGCGGCGTGGGTCAAAAGGGGATCGAGAATGGCGCGGCTACGGGGAGAGAGAAGGAGGGGAAGAAAATGGTTCCGATAATAAAAATCTCGGGTTCAACTGGTATTTATAGCAAAAATACCCCGAAATACTAATATCCCCACAAATACATCATGATTCATTAAAAATCATCTGTTTTCAATAATTCTCTCTCTAACTCAAAAACTCCCTACCGGTGCCCACACACAGCACCCGAGATTCTGAGTCCTACTAAAAACCCAACTCACAGGTTTTCACCGAAACGAGAATACGATCTCAACCTCGGGATCCAACGATCCCAACTACTCAAATAGACGAGCCCAGAAGGCCCGACACCTCGATTAAACTCCAATTCGCCACGTAAAACAACTTTACGGGTTATTAACACTCCGGGATTAACACCTATAATCCCTGGTCATCACATCATCTGATATCCACAGTTTCATCGGAGTCATGTTTTAGTGCAGGTGGAAGAGTCATTGATGAAAAAGAAGTAGAATGAAACCAAACACTATTGAGATATGTATATTTTTAAAGGATTGGTTGAATGCTGATAGCCGCTTACAATGAGTGCGAGGACGTGATGTTTTTTCTGATGAAATGAAGAAAACTATAATATTTTTTTAAAATCTTTTGTAATTTCTTACATTTTATTTTGAATGTAATTTCTAGTTATTCAATCGTATCCAATAAATTTAAATTTTGTAAGTATATTGTGCCAATCTATATTTTATTATACTATTATTATATTTAAAAATTTAAATTAAAAAAAAATTATAATACTAATTTTTTAAAAAAAGCGTAAAAATAATAAATAAATAAATATTGAATTGGGTAGTGCCCCCATAAAAAATTGTACGGCACGGCCCGTCCCTGTTGAGGGTCGTGCGGGCGGAACGAATTTGCAGTTGGCATCTCTATATTATATCATTATTTAAATAAAAATAATTTCACTAAAATTTGCCAAAATTGGATCGAATCTTTTTAAATGATCCGATCCAGTCCCTATTATTTGCGTCAATTCTTGATTCAGTCCCTGAAAATTTAAGCAACTCGATTCAGTCCTCTTCGTTTGTGTTTAACGGTGCATTTAATGTTTAGGACTGATTTGTGGCAAATTCAAAAACTAATAGGATTAACTCGGGTCAGTGAAAACAATAGAAACTAAATCGAGAATGAACACAAACGGTTGCGTACACCGGTAGACTCAAAGAGTTGTCCAAACAGTTTTACAATTTGTGAAATTTACAATTTTAAGTTTGTTAAGCACCGGTTGAGTACCGATAGACTCAACTGGTGCACGTTACATGTGCACCATTACGTGGACCGCGAGGTAAGACACTTAATATAATTAAATCAAGTGCACCATTAGCATTCAACCGTGTGCACTCCAATAATTAAACTTTTGCACCACTTCGGAACCAATACCCATGCACATACAAGCATAAGTGCACCACACAGCTACATTGACAAAGAAAGAAGACCCTCCAAAAATTTATAAGCAAAATGTAGGGAACCTACTGCTGCACGTATGTGCATTTTCTTTCCATCAGTGTACTTAATATCTACGTGTACCGGTAGAAAGGAAAGGACCATACTTACCCGTGCACATATGTGTATGTGCATTTATTTCTATCAATGCACGTAATACCTACGTGCACCGGTAGAAAGAAAATGCACATACCTACTAGTGCACGTATGTGTATGGGCATTTCTTTTCTACCGATGCATGTAATACCTATGTGCACCGATAGAAAGGAAATGCACATGCCCTACTGGTGCATGTATGAAGTGGTCGTGCACGTGAACCACCATTTTATATATGGTTGTTTTACATGCGTCGGTGCACGCGGGTGACAAGTGCAATAATGAACGTGCACCGCAAGACTCAAGCGATATACGTGCACCACCACTCGATCTGTCAGGTTTTCAAAAAAAATTGTATGAGCATGGTGTTTAGCTTTCGGGGGCTCCGCCCTAGACGCCCCCACAAGGGATGCTGCCACGCCTTGACCCCCGCTATGCTAGCGCACAATATAGCTTTCCATTTTTAGTAGGCGCCATTTGTTCAACACTAAAGTTTCATTCAAATATTTTATCGAACATCTCAAATGCTTTGTAATTTCGGGTTTCACATTCAAAAATGTCAAATGCGATATTCCAGTTTTTGGTTTCACCTTCAAAAATATTGATGTAGAAGAAGAAGAAATGGTGGAGAAGACGTGTTGAATTCCCTATTATAGCATCAACTCTGTGGAATCTTCAGAATATTTATTCAAATTGTGAAGAAGTAGAAATAAGAAGAAATTGTGAAGAAGAAGACGACGGGTTGTAGGGTTATTTCGTCATTCAACAAAATAATAATCTTATATCAAATCAAGTTTTTGGTGGACTGGAATGAAAAACATTTCTCTATTTGGTACCGACCTGGAAGTCGCCCTCTATTAAAAGGGTAAAAGTACAAAACCCTAGGGTCCACTATTTAAAACAATATATATAAATATATATATATATATATATATATATATATAATAAAGCAAGAAAGAAAAAAGAATTAAAAGCAATCTGAAAATGATTTTGACCGAACGGAGTAAAGATTTTTACTCCTAAGTCCTAAATATGGCTTTTACTCATTTGAGAAAAATAATAATAATAATTATTATTATTAATCAATAATTTCACTTCAACTTTGGGAAAACATACAGTGAACTCATTTTTTAAAATAGTAATCAATCGAAAGAGAGAGCATTAAAAAAATTGATTATTCTACGCAAATGTAATTAGGGGTGTGCAATCGGTTCAAACCGAACCGAATTGTCGAAAAACCGAACCGATCGAATTTTTTTTCGTCTAACCGAGCCGACCGAATTTTATTTCAAAACCGAAACGACCGAACCGATAAAAAATCGGTTATTTCGGTCGGTAACCGAACCGATTTTCCAAAATATTTTGGTTTTTTCGGTTTGTTCGGTTTAACCGAACTTTTGCTCACCGCTAAATGTAATATAAATACCTTTTTTTAATGGCATTTCTAATTATATTTGTATTATTATTTTTAATTGTTTGAAGAGGACAAACATGCATACTTTAATTAAAGTATAACTTTTCTCTTTTCTTTACTTGTAAACAAGATAAATAAAAACCAGCATACATTAACATCAAATTTTTTAGTGGTCAAATAAATACAATACATTTGGTAAAGTTATGTGGAGTAATTTAGTATATTTTAAAGTATAACGAAACGTATATATTTATTCTCATAAATTAAATATAAAATTTGATCGACTTTATTTCATGTTAATAATCTTTCACAATTTCCTTTGGATCGACCTAAATATATACAAATAAAAACGAAAGTAACAATAAAGCAAAGGGCTTTCCTTTGAGGATTATCTTTAGACATTGAAGATCAATCTTATCTTATCAAAGAAAAAAAAGCTTAATCTTTTCTTTTTATTTAAAATTCTGAAATATCTCTTCACGACAATTTTCTACATGCTAATCATATTTTTTTCTCAAATTCTCAATATGTATTCCACCGATATAGTTTGTTCGACATATACGTTTATAGACTAATTGTTTAAAAAAAAAAAAAATTTACCCTTATTTGTCAAAAAAAAAAAATTCCAAACCCAATTTTTTTTTTTCTGGTTCCGCCCCTGCACGTGGTATAAGTTATAACCGCTCATGTCAATTTGTTGCTTAGTATGAGGCGTTGCACTATCTGTATAAGAAAATAAAGGTATGCACGGCTATATCTTTTGGCCTAGTGATAAGGAAACATCTAGTCTTCTTCACAACCTAATCGTTTAATTTTATCTCTCTCCCTTCCATTATGAAACTTTGAATTCTTCCTCGTGTTCTTAAGATTTCTTTTAAATATATCATGCAATTTGTTTCTTCATTTTATTACTAGCAGGAAGAACAACAACAAGGGAGGGACAACAACAATGGAAGGAAATCAAGGATGCAGTGAGACAGAAGCTTCCTGCGGAATTCGTGAGCCTCAGTTGTTTTTGGTTGGTGTTGTAGCTTTAAAGGAAAACTTGTTCTTTCTGAAATTGGGTGTAAAGACCCCCGTGCCCTTAACCCGTTATTAGTGTATTAATCCAAGCATTTAGTACATGTAATCATACACGTAGGGGAAATATACTTGTCATCATATCAGATCATGCCAATAACAAAATTTTGTTTACATTATTCCATATAATGCCTAGTTCTCCTACCCGAGTCAACGTACACATCATGCACCATTATAATACACTAACATGTTCTCAGTTCATTTAGCAATTCAATAAATAATTGCATGCAACACATAAATGAAAAGAGAAAGGACATTGCCTTCTTATACAACCCATATACACATAACACTGCTCACATGCGAGCATCGAATAAGTAAGCGTGTATCTAGTGTATAAAGTATCATGCTCAATACCGTCGCTGGTACCTCGATCCTGGAATCACCTCAAATCCACAGCTCGAGCTCAGCTCCCAGCCGTCCATGTACCTAATAGCCTGCCCCAACAGAGACAGCCCCACACGGGGTGAGCATACCAATATCCCAAATCCAACACTCATAATAATACAATTCATAATTTACAACAATGTAAATTCTATGAAATACAAAATATACTCACTGGATTGTATCACCCTCATCCGGGATTCTCGATACTGTCCCTGTTCTCAAATCAACTGAAATCATCAAATTCCCAAATGCCAGTTAATCATTACATTGATTAACGAATCCATATGCTATATATACCGATATCACAACCATAATATCAAATCATTAAACAATTATCACAATTATCCCATTTATCTCATTTATGGTTCCATAGTTCTATCTCATTGCTCGCTCTACAATAGCGGCATTTCATTCTCACTCGTGCTCAACAGCAGTGGCGTCATAACTGATGTTCGCTCAAAGGCGACAACATCCCAATCATTGCTCGCTCAAAAGCGGCACCATATAATTCTCAATGTATATATGTCCATTCATAGTGATTACCATAAACCATGCAATTCAATATATATTTATTGCAATATAGCGTACCATGCACTCACCATTGCAATTATAATAAAGGGCTATGCTCGTACGTCATACGTACCTTATAATTCCGTAGTTTGAGTCCAACCTTGCCTGAGTTCCACGTCCGATGAGTTATGTGCTAACACACAAATAACTCTCAATTAAACATAGGCATGCAATCACGTGCCCAAGCACGTTCGCAATTTCCAAACCTATCGTCCATCCATGACGATTACCAAAAAAAATAAAAACCCCCGGCTAAGCATGCATAATACCCAAAATATACCATTTTATATGTTCAAAAGATAGCCAAACACCCAACCGGGAATTTCGTTTCAATAAACTTTGGCTCCAAACAATCCATTTTAAAAGTATAGCATTCTCATTGGAATGTAGACATTGCCCCGGAAATGGACCACTCAAACCTCGATTCCAAAATCCTGACATTTTTCCAAAATTTCCAAAAAAAAACACTTTCTTACGGTCGACGATCGATCGCTTCGCCTAGGCGATCGATCGCCTCGCAGGAAGGCATGGGCGATCGATCGCCTCATTTCCAGGCGATCGGTCGCCTCCCAACATAATTGGCTATTGCCTCATGGCAATCGATCGCCTCCTTTGAGGCGGTCGATCGCCTCACTGTTCATCTTCCACAGAATTTTATCAACGTCGCGGCGATCGATCGCCCTACCCTAGGGATCGATCGCCTCGACCTGTAAAAGCCAAAAATGGCGTTTTTCTTGCAAAATTTTGCCCAACAACAATCCTCTCACCCCATACAACATAAATCCTCAAAATAAACTCCATAAAAACTCCTCAAACCAACCAACCCAAAATTCTTTAAAAACCTATTTCTTCAAACCCAACACAAATCCTTCCCAACACCACAAAATCACTATCAAAACGAAGATAAATACGAGGGGATGAATAATACCTTATTATCTTCGAGAAATCCGGTTCCTAGGATGAGCCTCCATCGATTTTGCTCGTCAAAGGGAAAGGGGGAAGGGTTTGGGGTGAGAGAATGGCGTGAGGGAGGGGAGAGGGAGGAGAGATTCCGTATAATGACGGAATACCGAGTCCATTTGCTATATATAGCACTCAGGCTCCAAAATACCAATACTTCCACAACTACATCATGACTCATTAAAAATCATCTGTTTTCAATAATTATCTCTCCAACTCAAATCCCATTGCCATCCCCAGTACAAAGTACTCCGGACCCCAGATTCCACCAAAGACCAAATTCCAAGGTTATCACCATGAGAATACAATCTCATCCCTTGGATCCAATGACTCCAAATACGGGATTTAAAATCCCCGGGAGTCCCAAAACCACAATTAACTCATAATTGCCATAATTACAATCCATTAAGGATTATCACAACACCGGGATTAACACCAGTAATTCCCGGACATCACAATTATCCCCCACTAACAAAATTTTGTCCTCGAAATTTGCACGGCGTACTCCACGAATTGCCGAGATTACAAAAATCTAAACGGATTCACATCGTCGAATCATGAGCACATCATGTACGACATTCCAACCGCGAGGATACCGACCTCGCACCAAAACCTGGAATGGAGTAACCTCCCCAACCGACACAAAGCCACGGGAGGCATCAGCATTCCCCGATGCTAACCATCTCAAATGCAGTCAACCAAACGTAACTGCAACCAAACGAATTATTCGAGATTCTAAAAAAAATAGATATCGCCACAATGATATCACCAAGACCTAGTCACCGATGTTAAACATACATCGTTATCAAAGTGACCATTAGTACACCACAGTGTACCTGAACTACATCCGGTTCCCATTTCCAAGTCCATCTCCAACCGAGGAGTAGTTGCACCACATTGCAATACGGATCGGACAACCCACGGTCACCAATAGGCACCAAACACATCTCCAAAGATGTCTACATCTGTGTATCCCAAGAAATCACATCTTGGTCCAAACACACCATCGAGACTCCACAAGGTCTCAAGTTCTCGAAAGGACATGCAAGAAAATCGATCGCATTCCCGTCACACTTGTCAATCACGACACTAACAAATCCGAATCATGGTCATCCCTCGTTTATCCTGGGATTCAACAATCCTAAAACAGGGAGGCTACCGAATTAACCATCAAGAACTACCATGGTTCCAAAACACGACAATCCATCCTCGGGGATAGTCAAACAACCCTCACGATCATTCATCAGAATGCATCGTGCCATCGAGATTACCAATCTCAAGGTACCACAATCTCACACAGAGATTCACCAAACCACGTGTACTCAATGCAATAGACTCGGGTATCTCCAATTATACCCAAAGTCCCAAAACCAACCGTCAATCTCTAGCTATCCTCTTCTTGTAGAGAATAATGATTGACAGACAAGCGGTCAATGGCGTGATTTCAACATCAACACCTCGCAAACCGACTTATTTAATCTCCCAAAGATTCCCAATCGGTAGGTATAACAACACTACCTCCCTCACAAGGGGAAGCGTCATGGACACATGACCCTCCAACCTCGAACCAACGTTCGGAAAACTGGATATATTTATGCCCAAACATACTTCGGAACCAAAAATCCGCAACCGGTTCAAAATAGTGCATCAAACCACTATTACCAAAGCGAAACCCGTATACGCCATGTACACTCAAACCAATGATGCTCTGTACTAATACCATAGTACTCCACGATCTCGAGCATTACCCCGGAGACGTCTCCTCGAACGTCTCACTGGAAGTACGAAGCCATCACCTAGTCCAACACTAGTAGGGCTTACCCCGGTTGATTCATAATCAACCCTCAATAATTACAAGCTGTCACCATGACAGTACAATCTAAATCTCTCCAAGAGATAAAATCAATATAGTAGTGTTACCCCACTAGCTATATCCCACATATCCAATTGTGACTCCCGTTGCATTCCATATGCAAGAATGCTCAACTAAAGCTAACAACAACCTGTTGACACTCGTGTTGGTACTACCAACAAAATCGAGTTGTCCTAGTACAAGCCCCTCAAAACGATAAACGTAAAAACGTTCCAGTGAGGTATTCTCTACCTTAATCATCATGCCACATAGAGACTATAAGAGTCTCCTATAAGTCATCATCGTATCATCATACGATTCACCAAACTCGGTCCCAAGGTGTAGTATAATTGCCACAACAAGCACACTATAACACTGCTACAATACCTGGCCAGCAAAACGCTGCCTCCATAGGCTTATACCAAGCCCACCAACGAATCGATCGTTCCATCCCGGTACACCATACCGTAACATCCATTTACTTGATCGTCTCGAGCAAGAAATAAAGTCAAAAAGTCGAGTTCAACATTGAAGATTCAAATAAACTAATTCGCAGCCAATCATGTAGCTCACATATCTCATTTGCATACAAAAGTTAATTAAAAATGTTTAACAAGTAGTGTTTTCTCTTAGATCAAGCAACATGTCTCCAAATCAGAACGTGCGTGTGTGCAATTGTCACTTTCAGGTTCCATGCAATTTTCATATATCGAATCATGCTATTCAATGAAAAGTAAGATTATCTTTGAGCATTCCATAGACCTATTTTCAAACAACTTCTCCACTAATGTCCTAGACTTGGATCAATAGGTCTTTTAAACTTGTAATGTTAGGCCTAGGTGTTGACTTCAAAGAAAAGTTAGGATAGCACAAAGAAGAGAGTATAAGCATGTAATGTTCATATTTTTAGCACAAGAGCTTCTCTTCTTTTTCTTTTAGCCTTGGCCACTTTGGGTCTTATTTGGATATTTTTATCTCAAGGCTTTTTCTATTCTTTTCTTTTCTCATTCATCATCTTTTTCTTACAATAAACTCATCCAAATGTAGCAATTCAAGTGCATTTAATGAGAATCATTATACTCCCTTAGGGTAAGGAATTTTTGTTTTTTTCAATATAGGCTCAAATAGGTAGGTATAATGAGTTGCCAAAAAATGTTGAATGGGGCTAATAGTAAACATACACCGTTCTTTTTCAATTTGGCTCAAAAGTGGATACTAAGGATTGATGTAAACATGGTAAGCTTGAAAGGCTCAAACGTCCAAAGATCGCCTAAATCATTTCCAAGTCAAGTTCATAACTATAAAATTTCGCCTCAAAATGTCATCATCAAATAGTTTCTAAGGTACTCTAAGATGATCAAACACAATTCATCAAGTTAACAAAGATTATCACTATTACAACTGTAATTCATAAGATTATGACTCAAATGTGCTTAATAAATTCCTCATCTTAGACATGCTACTCAAAACAAGATATTCACAAACAGTCTTACAATCATCAAAACTCAAGTTGACATGCATCGTGAGACTAATATCATCATGGAATAGAGACCACTACTATGATTCATTCTTATCTTACTAAATGAACTCATTTTCCAGAAAAAAATTTGTTTGTGCTGAAGAAACGATCCAAGTCCAATGAAAAAGCATGACACAGTAATGCACTCCCCCAAACTTAATTCATGATTTGTCCTCAATGTACTAGGCATGGAAAATGAGACAAAGCATTTGCCTTTGACAACGACCGTCAGTGATCGTTGTCCAATTCCTCGTCAGCTCATGGGGCAAAGTAATGGAACATAACACATCACGTATGGAGTCTCACCAAAGATCAAAAACAAAACAAAACAAACCCAAAATCAAAGCAAAAACAAAGCAAAAAGATAAGAAAAAGTTCTTGATTTATAGTCCCAAGCTGGACTTTTTACCTTGTAAGCTCAAGTACCACCAGGCCCAGTGGGGGATGATTTTCTGTCATCCTTGTGGTAATGTCGTAACCACTTCTCTTTCACAGTAAATAGTGCACCGTGAGTATCTCTCAGTTTGAAGGCATTGAATGGTAGAACATTGACAACTTTGAATGGTCCAGCCCATGGTGCGTCAGACTTCCATGGAAATAGTCGCATTTTTTCCTATTCATTTGAACTAAGTCACCTTCATGGAATTTGCCTCCTCTTTGATGGGCCTTCGGTGTGACCTCCACCTTCTTCTCACTCTTAACCAGCATCGCATCAACAGACAGTGTATCAATTAAATTGATACTAAAACATTGGTGCTCATTGCTTGTAGTGTTCAAAGCTTTTAACATATCAAAAGTAACTTGATCCCCCCTACTCCGAGGATCAATTGCCCTTCTTGGACATCAATCAATGCCCTTCCAGTAGCTAGGAATGGTCTTCCTAGGATCAAGGGCATGTCAGCATCTTCCTTCATGTCCAACACAATGAAATCCACCATAAGGGTGAATTTGTCGACTTTGACTAGTACATCCTCAACTATCCCATGAGGGTACTTGATGGACTTGTCCGCCATCTGCAGTGAAACATTTATATGTTTAAGCTCTCCTAGGCCCAGCTTCCTGTAGACAGACAAAGGCATTAAATTTACACTTGCACCCAAATCACATAAAGATTTATTAAAAGATTTAGAATTGATTTTGCAAGGTATAGTGAAACTCCCTGGATCTTTTAACTTTGGAGGTGAATCATTTTAAATGACAGCAGAACACTCCTCAGTTAAGTTTATCATTTCATGCTCTCCTAGTTTCCACTTTTTTCATAGAATCTCCTTTAAAAACTTAACATAATTAGGCATGTGTCGACTAGTATCAATGAAAGGCATCTCAATATAGAGATTCTTTATCAAATCTAAAAACTTAGCAAAATTTAGCATCTATATTTGCTCTCTTATATGCAAAGGGAAATGGGAGTGGGATATCTACCTTAGCAGGTGGTGTGATGGGTGTAGAGGTCTTAGTAAACTTACCCTTGTCGCATGGTTAATCCTCTTCTTTCTTGATGTTCGCCTCGCCGTTCAACTCAATGTGCGCATCTTTCTTCTCAGCGACCTCCTTTCCGCTCCTCAACATTATGGTATGGACTTGCTCCCTAGGATTTGTCTCAGTGTCACTAGGAAGTGCTCCTTGTGCTCGTCCGGCTACAATCATTGCTAACTATCCTACTTGGACTTCCAAGTTCTTTATTGACGCCTCATGATTGTTCATCCTCGTTTCAGCCGATGATATGAACTTGGTTATGATCTCCTCCATGTTTGGCTTTGGTGCATACCGCGGTGGTGGTTGAGGATAGTTCCTCGGCCCCGAATTGTACATATTTTGGTAAGGGTATGTCGGTGGTGGTCGGTTCCCTACAAAGTTAACAGCTTCATTAGTTGTAACAAAAGGGTTACCTACTTGGCATTCTGTGCTCGGATGTCCTCCTTGGCAAAGCTCGCATGTAACTGTTTGAACTTGCATTGCATGCACGCTCAAACTATCGATTTTCTTGTTCAGCGCTTCCAGCTGGGCAACGAGGGCAGTGACTTCACTCACTTGATGCACTCCGGCTTGCTTCTTTGGCACGTTCCTGTCGGACTGCCATTGGCAGCTATTAGCAGCCATCTCCTCCAACAGCGTATAAAGCTTCCTTGGGCATCTTCCTCATCACAATTCCTCCTGACGTGCATCAATCATAGAACGATTATCAGAAAATAAACCATTATAAAACCTTTGTACCTGCAAACAGCTAGGGAGGCCATGATGTGGGCATCTCCGCAGTAGATCCTTGAAGCACTCCCGAGCCTCATACAGTGTCTCTGGATCATATTGGGCAAAGGCTGTGATATCATTCCGCATCTTAGCCGTCTTGGAAGGTGGAAAGAATTTTGACAAGAACAACTGCGCCATTCCATCCCACGTGGTAATAGACCCTGCAGGCAACGATTGTAAACAGAATTTAGCTTTGTCTTTTAAACAAAAGGGAAACAAACGTAACCTGATGGCGTCGTCAGTAATGCCATTATGCTTGAATGTATCACAAATCTCCAAAAAGTTGGAGATGTGGGCATTTGGATCGTCAGTAGCTGCTCCCCCAAACTGGACCGAATGTTGGATCATCTGTATGATAGCATGCTTGATCTCAAAATTGTTAGCATGTATGGTTGGTCTCGTGATACTCGATAGTGATCCATGGAATGCAGGGTGGGCATAGTCCATGAGTGATCTTGCAACTGGTGGTACCGGAATCTCCTCGGTATTAGCCATGTGTGTTCTTGCTTGCCTTAGTCTCCTTAGACAAGTGCGTTCAATCTCGGGATCAAAGGGCTCAAGTGTAAGGTTGCTACTCCATAGCATGCACCAAGAGATACAACCTGTAACAATCAACCAAAAAGAACACAAATAGTAGAAGAGTAGAGAGAATGGAAAAAAATCAAAAATAAGAAAAATGAATGACTAAACTACAGTCAACTAATCTCGTTTAATATTATTAAAACTAGTCCCCAGCAACGGCGCCAAAAACTAGATCGCTATTATTTTAAACAGTATTTTTCAGTGTAGCGATTGCGTACCGCAAGTGCACGGTGTCAAGCTTTAGTAGTAATGATATGAAAAGTACGGATTGTCAATCCCACGAGGACTAGGAAATAATTACCAAAACTCCACTAGTTTAACTATATTTAGCCTACGAATATTAGTGATGATTAATTAACTAAAGTGACGAATTAACTTGATAACCAACCCAACATGCAAGAACGAATAAGATTAGAATCAATAGAGACAATTATCAAGACTTTTGGTTCACCCATGCAATCCCCCACAATTCAACTATAGTTAAGAATTAAATTCAAACGTTCTAAGGTGACGAGTTCTCCTAATGCACTTGTTATACCTTGGTCCGGTTATAACAAGTTTAATACAAAGATGCAACAAGACAATGATCATGCACTTTTTCACACTCAATATTGTATGTATATTTATGAAAACTTCTAGCCTTCGATTTTGGTAAATCTATTGCTATCACACATGTATTTGACTTTATCTTTCGATCTTAGTCTGAAATCCACGGTTTAATTTACTATATCGTATCGCGATCTCCTATGGTCAATTCAATTGCAATAAATAATCAATCAAGGATATTCCATTGAAAGCATGAGCACAACAAATTAAACTCAAAGAATTTGTAAGAATCAATCAAAACTTAATTAAAATTGTGGGTTCAAAACATGGGATCCCCTAAGTCTTGACAACAAAACTTAGCCTAGAAACATGCAAAATCAAATGCAAAATTATGTTTTTCAACATCAGAAGCATGAAGAAATCAAATAGAATCAAACTAAGTTTCGAAATACGGAAATAAGGAGAGGCTTTGACTCCTTGCGTTGCTCCGTCATCCCGTCTCTTCCGATGCATCTTCTCTTCAATGGTGACGGTGTATGGATGGTTGGTGATGAAGGAGAATGATGGTGGCTGAGTTTGTAGGGTGAATTATGAGCCAAGAGTCCTCAAAACGTCAAGGCAATACATATTTATAGTAGTCAAGAGTTTTGCAAAGTTTGGACACAAAATAACCAAGAAGAAAACAAAATCTTGATTTTTCGGGTTCGGCGATCGATCTTCATAAGTTGCCGATCGATCGCCAAAACATTCTGGACAAAATAACCAAAATTTTTATATCCGCGATCGATCGCGATGTTTTGCCGATTGATTGTGGAAATCTTCTGGATGGTGGCGTTCGATCTTTATAAGTTGCCGATCGATCGCGGATCTCAAATCTTCAATCTTGCGATTTCGTCCCTCATTTTCCATATTTGCTTGGTTTGGTCCTTTTTCATCCATTATAGCTTATTTCATCCACTTTTATGCAATTGGAAATATACAAATATATACATATTTTCCAACTCACTACAAAAACCACTATAAAATCATTGTGAAATAAGTGTAAAAATCACACTTATCAACTCCCCTTAACTTAAACTTGAACGTCTCGAGCAAGAAATAAAGTCAAAAAGTCGAGTTGAACATTGAAGATTCAAATAAACCAATTCGCAGTAATCATGTAGCTCAGATATCTCACTTGCATACAAAAGTTAATTGAAAATGTTTAACAAGTCGTGTTTTTTCTTAGATCAAGCAACATGTCTCCAAATCAGAACGTTCGTGTGTGCTATTGTCACTTTCAAGTTCAATGCAATTTTCATATATCAAATCATGCTAGTCAATGAAAAGTAAGATTATCGTTGAGTATTCCATAGACCTATATTCAAACAAGTTCTCCACTAATGTAGTCACTCCCTAAACTTGGATCAATAGGTCTTTTAAGCTTGTAATGTTAGGCCTAGGTGTTGACTTCAAAGAAAAGATAGGATAGCACAAAGAAGAGAGTATAAGCATGTAATGTTCGTATTTTTAGCACAAATTTGAGATTCTCTTCTTTTTCTTTTAGTCTTGGATTGGGTCTTATTTGGATATTTTTTTCTCAAGGATTTTTCTATTCTTTTCTTTTCTCATTCATCATCTTTTTTTTATACAATAAGCTCATCCAAATGTAGCAATTCAGTGCATCTAATGAGAATCATTATACTCCCTTAGGGTAAGGAATTTTTTTTTCAATATAGGCTCAAATAGGTAGGTATAATGAGTTGCCAAAAATGTTGATGGGGCTAATAGTATGTTAAACATACACCGTTCTTTTTCAAAAAAAGCCTCAAAAGTGATAGTAAGTATTGATGTAAACATGGTAAGCTTGAAAGGCTCAAACGGTCCAAAGATCGCCTAAATCATTTCCAAGTCAAGTTCATAACTATAAAATTTTGCCTCAGAGTATCATCATCAAATAGTATCTAAGGTACCCTAAGATGCTCAAACACAATTCATCAAGTTAACAAAGATTATCACACAAATGCAATTCACAAGATTATGACTCAAATGTGCTCAATAAATTCCTCATCTTATACATGCTACTCAAAACAAGTCACAAACAACAGTCTTAAAACCACTACTTAAAATTATCAAAGTTATGGTGCTCAGGATAGCGAGCTTGTTCGAAATTATAATGATTTACTCGTTGGATCGGGATGTTTGGTCCATGTTTAAACATAAAATTGCCTAAGTGATTGTGCTCAGGGTAGCGAGCATGTTCGATTTATTCATGGGATCGGGATGTTTGGTCTACGTTTAAACTTGAAATTACCATTGTTTACTCGTGGGATCGGGATGTTTGGTCCACGATTAAACTTAAAATCATCATCGTTTACTCGTGGGATTGGGATGTTTGATCCACGTTTAAACTTAAAATTATCAATGTTATGGTGCTTGAGGTAGCGAGCTTGTTCGGAATTTTAATGATTTACTCGTGGGATCGGGATGTTTGGTCCATGTTTAAACATAAAATTGCCTAAATGATTGGCTCGGGGTAGCGAGCTTGTTCGGAATTTTTATGATTTACTCGTGGGATCAGGATGTTTGGTCCACGTTTAAACATAAAATTGCCTAAGTGATTGTGCTCAGGGTAGCGAGCTTGTTCAGAATTTTAATGATTTACTCGTGAGATCGGGATGTTTGGTTCACGTTTAAACATAAAATTGCCTAAGTGATTATGCTCGGGGTAGCAAGCTTGTTCGGAATTTTTATGATTTATGATCGCTATTATTTTAAACAGTTATTTTCAGTGTAGCGATTTATGTACCGCAAGTGCACGATGTCAAGTTTTAATATAATGGTTTAAGAGTAAGGAGTGTCGTACCCACAGGGACTAGTAGCAATTACCACGTTCGATTAGAATTACTATATTTAACCTACGATTATGGAATGATTATTAAACTAAATTGACTTAAACGCAAAAATCAACCTAAACAGCAGTGATGAATAATTAAAGAGAATTTATAAACGAATTATCAAGACGTCGGTTCACCCATGTAATCCCCCAAAAGTTGTCTATTAATTAAGATTCAATGTTCTATGTTCTAGGGTGACGAGTTTTCCTATTTCATTCGTTATACCTTGGTCCGGTTATAACAAGTCTAGCATTAACCTACAATAAATCACTCCCGTGTCTTTATTGAATGATTAATACCGAAAAATGCTTTGTGAAAACTACTAGCCTTCGATTTTGGTAAATCTATTGCTATCACATGTGTGCTAGATTTTACTTGGTCCGTCTCAACCTAAAACCCACGGCCTAATTTACTACGTCGTATCGTAATCTCCTATGGTCAATTCAGTTACGATTACCAATATCATGCAAAAGGTAGCTAATCTTTTACAAGCATTAACAACATAAATTATGCGCAAAGATCATAGAAATTAAATCGAAACCGTTAATTAACTCAAGGGTTCAAACATGGGATCCCCTATGTCTTGACAAATAATTTAGCCAACAACCATAATCAAATTATAATGCATAAACATGTCTTTAAACAAATTCAACATCAAAATCTTATATAAAAATTAATAAGTTCAGAAATACTAAGATAACGAGGATGTCGCTCCGTGCGTCGCTCCGTTCTTTCGTTCCTTGCGTTGCTCTTGCTCTTCAATGAATTGTGGTGGTCCTTTGAATGGAGGAGAGGCTGCTAGGTTTGTGTAAAAGTGGGCAAAAGTCCTCTAAAAATCGTCCCTTAGTCTCATATATAGGGTTGACATGTGTGGGAAGGAGTCCCCTTTGAACCAAACATGGAAAGTCTTAATTTTTCCAAAAACTCTTATGCCGCGATCGATCTTTGTTATTCCGCGATCAATCTTCATTCTCTACTGGACGTGTTAGCCAAAATAAACCAATCCGCGATCGATCTTTGTTCCCTCGCGATCGATCACGAATCCTTACTGTATAGTGGCGATCGATCGCGAGTTCTTGCCAATCGATCGCGAATGTCTTCTATTCAGCATCATTTTTTAAAGCTCGGCGATCGATCGCGATGTCATTGCCGATCGATCGCGAGCTGTACAAAATTCAAACTTCGATATTTCAGTCCATTTTCTCACGTCTTCGCTCGGTTTGGTCCTTCTTCAACATTATTAGCTTATTTCCTCCACTTTTATCCCATTGGACCTAGATTCCTGAAATACACAAAAATATACCAAAAAGCGTAAAATCATCCAGGAATCAATACGAAAATCAATACAAAAACATAGCAAAATAAGTGTAAAATTCACACTTATCAACTTACTTGTGGGATCGGGATGTTTGGTCCACGTTTGAACATAAAATTTCCTAAGTGATTGTGCTCGGGGTAGCGAGCTTGTTCGGAATTTTAATGATTTACTCGTGGGATCGGGATGTTTGGTCCAAGTTTAAACATAACATTGCCTAAGTGATTATGCTCAGGGTAGCAAGCTTGTTCGGACTTTTAATGATTTACTCATGGGATCGGGATGTTTGGTCCACGTTTAAACATAAAATTGCCTAAGTGGTGTGCTCGTAGTAGTGAGCTTATTCATGAATTTTATTTGTGGGTCGGATGTTCGACCCATGTCTTAAACTTACTTAAATGTTGGAGATTAGGAATTTCAAACAGCGAAATGTATAACATCACTTTATATGGTATTACATCATAATAGAAAAAAGAAAAAGAAAAACAATACTCCTAATCTATAGCTCGAAGAGCTCTTTAGGAAGGCTTTTCAGAGCGGCCCCAACATTAAGAAAATCCTTCGGAACACCTTTGGAGGGTAACCTTTCGCCTCAAACTGATTAACACGGGCTTGAAACCCATGGCCAAAAAATTTGGAGGCACTATCAGCCACCTTGCCGGTGTAGTCCGAGGACTTCAAGAAGTCAGCCTTCTTCAATAGCCAAAACTCCTCCATTCGAACACCTAGTGAAGATTTATCCTGGGTGAGTTGTTCGGAAATGGATTTGTATTGTTCCGGTAAGGTCTTGTTGGCCTCATCTACTTCAGTCGACCTCTTGCGCTCTCTCTCAAGGGCATCATGCGCCTCATCCCGAGCGGCCATCATTGCAGAATGCCGATCTTACAGGAGCTTTATGGACTTCTTTAAATCATCGCCCATATTTTCAAGTTGTTTGATTTGCTTCTGGCGATTAGCATCTGCTGATCGAACCGAATGGAATCTGGTGAGTAGTTCACCAGCCATCATGTGGGCCTGCATAAGAACGTAAGAAATGAGTATACCAAAGATAAAGACTTAGAAAATTATCAATAAAGGATAATTATCTGGGTGAAGGAAGTGGCGAATTCATTCACCAGATTACTGAATGCCAACTCCCCGAGGTATTTGATGTCGGCAGAGTTGGGAGAATGACAGAGGATGGACTGGAAAGTCTTGGGGTCTGGTTTCTTCAGGAGGGGTTGGGAGAATAGGTCCAGGTGGATATGTGGTATCTCGAGGTGGACCGAGAAGCGCTCGGACCACCCGGAACAGGTTGGGAAGAAGCTCGGGGTACGGGAGGAATGGTGGAAGAAGAAGCTTTTTTGGCAGGGGGTTTTGGAAGAAGAACCCTGACCCTCAAGAATTGCCCTTTTACGAGGTCGGAAGGCCAGGATCCCCTCTCCCTCAGGAGAGGCAGTGATGTCAACGATCGGCGAAGTGGGTAGAGCAGATGTAGGCTCGTTGGAGGAGGAGGAGTAGGAATATCTGAAGATCCCAAAGCTTGTCCTTTCTAGGATTGGGCCTTCAACTTCTCAGCCATCATAGCCTTCAACATTTTTGTTTTTCTGAAAGGAGTGAACAGATGTCAGTCCGAACATATTAATCAAAATGCTCAAACAAGTGAAAGTTCTCAGAAACACTCACCAAGGGGCATTTTCAAGGATGCACCCTTCGGGCTCAGCTGGAACAAGTACATCAGTCCATCGTAAATCAGCTCCGCTAGGTTAAAACACTGATCGCCAAGTTTACGACGAACCAACATATACGGTTCCTTCTCAAGGTTTCCCTTGATAAGTTTACCCTTCGGGAGATTTTCTTTTCATTCCATGGGACAATCCCAAGGCTGGAGTGGACGAGCAAAAAAGTAGAATATTTTCCAATTTTTATCGATGAAGGGTAGTTCTTGAGGAAACCCACACTTGTTCGAGAATAAAAGTAAAAAAGCCATGTATCTTTCTTAATCAATTGAAAAAAGCAATGAAAGAGTTCGGGAGTGGGAATGAAACCCAAAAAAGAAAGAACAATGAAGAAACCCGCCAACAGTCTATAACTGTTAGGGAATAACTGACTGAGAGAGATGGAAAAGTAAGAAGCGGTTTCAACGAAGAAAGAGGGGATAGGAAATCGAAGGCCTCCTCGAAGCTGAGTAAAAAGGAAAATAACCTTTAGGAGGCAAATGAGGGCGAGATTCTGAAGGGGGGGCAATAATAGAAGTCCCTTCCGAAATCAACCATTTGGTACGAATACTGGACAGATGCCTGTCCGACTTAATCTCGGATTCAAAAATTTCAAACCAGGGGACTTTGGTGTTCACAAAATCTTGTTCCGTGGCAGCTCGCTGCTCCTCTATATGAGCAGCTGAAGCAGACGAAGAGCTTAGAGTCTCCTCGCTATCCGAGGAGGATGATGAGCGTGGAGGAAGAGTGTTAATTCTTTCCTCGCCATGCTCACTATACATGTCTATCGTCTTCAAAGAGGAATCATCCGAAAGAAGGTGCCATACTTGGTGGATAAAAGCTGGAAATGATTGAAGATAAATTGCTCAGTCGTCTAGTGCTAGCTCTGAAGTAGGAATGCAGCAAAGTGAAGTAAATGAAGGGAATGGTGGATTATTTATAGATGGGACCACATGAACAGTCGTTAAATCCACACCATCCAAAATAGGTTGAATGGACGGTCATAGATGTGCCTCGGAAAATGAAATGTCACGCATCATTTGAAGATTTTTGAGCGGGAAAAAAGAGCGGTAAAAACCCCCCGAGAAGGTCAAGTTAGGATTTTACCTGAAGACAATAAAACAAGACTTCAATACTCTCGTCTTGATTTACCTCAGGGGAGTGAGGTGATGTCATATGACATATTAGCCTTCTCGAGAGCCGAACAACAATGCACCGAACAGATTATAGCCGAACAACAATACCCCGAACAGATTATAGCTGAACAACAATGCACCGAACATATTATAGCTGAACGGCTGTCAAACCCTGCTCGGTATTTTGGTCAAAGATTAGCGGAAGACCCGGCTGTAAACAACAGATTAACCGACTGAGATAAACGTGCATTAGTGGAGTGCGGATTTCTCGGACACACTCGCTACATTAGCGCCACTATCAAAGGAGATCAAATCCTAGCTTTCCCACCAAATAATCACAAGGATTGAGCCTATAAATAGAGGCGTGGAACCTCATTACAGAGGTTGGACTTTTTAGGAAAAGGAGACTCCGAAGAGAACATTATTTTGTATGTTCGGTCATCTCTTGTTACTTTTCCAGATATTTTTGAGTGCTGGTTTTTCACTTAAATATTGTGTCAAGTCCTGTAACAAATAAAAAAAGTGACTAGTACAAATTATACTGAACTTGGGTCCAGTGGTTTTTCCTTCAATTCGAGGGTTTTCCACGTAAAAAATCTTGGTTTTTTCTTTTATTTTCCGCAAACACTTAAATCTACCGAACCCGGAAAAAATCGAATCACACACACACACATACACACACACACACACACACACACACACACACACACACACACATATATATTAGTATTCATTTATATATATTATTATTATTTGCCGAAAAAATATTTCTAAGTTTTGGTGATCACAAACATCTACTGCTTGAAGTGTCTACTGCATCAAAGCTTATAACATCCACCGGGTGAAAAAACACCTACGGGTGAAAAGCTGAAAAGACATCCACCGGGTGAAAAGACATACATCCACCGGGTGAAAGCTGAAAAGACATCCACCTGGTGAAAGCTGAAAAGACACCTACCGGGTGAAAAGCCTAAAAGACACCTACCGGGTGAAAAGCCTAAAAGACATCCACCGGGTGAAAAGACATCTACAGGTGCCAAAGACCAAGAGTTATCATCCACAGAATGCAGAGAGTGTACGCCCACAAGAACAAGAGTACCAGCAGACATCTAAGAAGTTATTAGTTGACCTTAGTAACTAGTAACTATCCAGCAGACGATGTAAAGGACATCAGCTGATCATATGTCCAATAGATATACAGTAAAGGAGAAGTCAGCAGACGTATAAAGCAACAAGACAAAACAAGTACAAATTCACTCTGACAAAGGTACAACAGAGCGCCGCATTACTATATCAGCGCCACCAATAGCGTTAGATTGAAATAGCCGTTGATTAACAAAATTGGAAAGAAGATAAAAAGAATTTGGAAGAATATCAGAAAGCTGAGTTTACGCAGATCTTTCCAAATGAAGAAAAGTTGTCGTTAAACTACTATGTCTATAAATACTTCAAAGAGAAGAATGAAGAGAGCTCTAACAAAGCGATCAATATTCGAAAGGCACTTCATTTTAGCAAAACATTCAACTCATACATTCTGAAGTTTTGCCAGAGCAGCAAAAGCACATTATTGTGATCTTGAAGATCAAAGTCTACTGAGTCTGCTGCTCAAGAACACACGAAGATTAAGTGATTCATACTGTGTGTGAGTGTTGTAAGACCAAGTTGTAAACAACTGTGATAGGTGTATTGTTAGGAGTTTAGGCTTCTGTGTTAATGCCTAAGAATGTTGTATACTGTAAAGTGTAAGCCAAAGTCTTCTAGTGTAACCTTCTTGCAAAGGAAGAATGGGAGACGTAGAAGCGTTGTGCTTCGAAATTCAAGAACATATCGTGTGTTATTTACTTTCTGCACAATATCCTTCAGTTATTTCTCACAAGTTCAATAGACGTCTTCCGTACTTTTACTAGTGTCTGCTGACTTGTTCATCAATTGAGAACCTACTGCAGTACTTAACGGTTATTTTATTATTATTATTATTATTATATATTTATTATTATATATATTATTATAATGTTATTATTGTTTAACAATAATAATAATAGTTATTATATTATATATATACTTTTATTATTATTATTATTATTATATATGAGGGTATTTTAGTCATTATACCAAAATATAAATTAATCCACAATCTTATCCTCAAACCAAACACCATATAACTCACAACACTATATTATTTTAAACCATCTCATAATTTTAATCCTTCTCATTATCTTATCATTACCTTATCACTCATTCCAAACGGTATATAAATGTATGATAAAGCTGTACTATTCAACTTATGTAGTATCATATATTGATTAATAAAAAAAACATGTAGATTTGTATTGGACTTGAAATACAATTAGTATATAGTAATGATATATGACTTGATATGTTTAGAAATAGATTTGTATGTAACATGTGAAATACATAGTTCATATATTAGCTTATTTAGTACCACTTATTTGCTTAATATGTGAGTTTTTTGTGTAATATAACCAAGTCATGTATTCCACATTATGATATTTAGTACCATAAACTAGCTTATATAGTACCACAAATCAGTATATTAGTACCACATATTAGCTTATATAGTACCACAAATTGTATAATTTAGTACCACATATTATGTTATATAGTATAATATTTAGTACTACAAATCAGTATATTTAGTACCACATATTAGCTTATATATTACCAAAAATCAGTATATTCAGTACCAAATATTAGCTTATATAGTACCATGGAGTAGCTTATATACCGCAAATTATGTTATTTAGTACAAAAATTATGTTATTCAGTAACACAAATCAGCATTTTTAGTACCACATATATTTGCTTATATAATACCACATTTCGGGTACCACAAATCAGTATATTTAGTATCACCACCCAAAATAGGAAATAGATGCATCGTATGGCAGAATGTGCAGTGCCCGAGCCCTGCTAACTTTGATTTGGTTAAAAATCGGATTTAGTACCACAAGTCAATATATTTAGTACCATAAATTAGCTTATATAGTACCACAAATCAGTATATTTGGTACCACAAACCTACATATTAAGTACCACGTAGTAGTTTATCTAGTACCACAAATTATGTTATTTAGTACTAAAAACATGTTATTTAGTACCACAAATCAGTACATTTAGTAGCACATATTATCTTATATAGTACCACAAATCAATATATTTAGTACCGCAAATTAGTTTATGTGATACCACAAATTAAATTGTATAGTTCCATAAATTAATTTATATAGTACCACAAATTAGATTATACAGTACCACAAATTAGCTTTTGTAGTACCACAAATTAGTATATATAGTACCACAAATTAGTATAAATAGTACCACAAATTAGCTTATTTAGTACCACAAATTAGTTTATGTGGTACCATTTAAGAAACAATGTGTATATATAGTACCACAAATTAGATAATAATACCGTAAATTAGCTTATATAGTACCACAAATTGGCTTATATAGTACCACAAATAAGGTTATATAGTATCACAAATTATCTTATATAATACCACAAGTTTCTTATGTAGTACCGCAACTTTGTATATATAGTACCACAAATTAGCTTATGTAGTACCACAAATTAGTTTATATGGTACTATTTAAGAAACGATGTGTACATATATTAGTATAGTACCACAAATTAGATTATATAGTACCATAAATTAGCTTATATAGTACCACAAATTAGCTTATATAGTATCACAAATTAGGTTATATAGTACCACAAATCTGTAGAATTGAGTTTCATATAACAGCTTAATGCTATTAATCTCATAAGATGGGTCACTCGTTGTGATGTACATTGGATCCTGCTTTGTATTAGATTAAGGTTGGCAAAAAGAATAAAACAGATATGGATGTGAAGTACGAGCTTTTGCTCCAACAATTCTTTAATTATTTGATAAATGTATCATCAATTCAGTGAATTGCCAGAGTTAACACCAAATCTTGATACCAAAAAAGCCAATACAAAAAAGGTGGAATCAAAACAAAATACAAACTCTATCCTCAATACAAGTTAGAGAATAATTGTTCTTCTTCATCTTCTTCCTTCTGTTCCGGCATTACCTTCATCGAAATCAAGATTCTTCGAGTCCCTTGTACATGACAAGTTTTTGGAGTCACTTCTACCACAGAAGTACCCGGAACATCAACGAGCTCATTATCCAAATTATTTTTCTCACCTTCCATTGACTATATTTTCTACTTCAACATCTTTTCCACCCTTGTGTCCTTCCCTCACATCACCTAAAAGTTCTCCAATGGCTCAATAAAATAAGTCGTGGTGAAAAGTTCTTGTTTCACACATGTTAATTTGGCAAAGAAATCTGAGTCAAAAATGAATAATCTGCTTCAAACCAAGGAAGAAAATCGGCGAGATGAAAATGGGGCAAACCATTTTTACGTAAAAGATAAGGAGGAATGTGAGAAGAAAATTGGGGGAAAGTGACGACGAATGAAATATGGAGTAAATGGAAAGATGAGAATGATATTTTAGTCAATTAAGTAGATTAGGGACTTGGAAACAATTTTTTTTATAAAACTAGGTAGTGCAGACATCGAATTTTTTTACCAGGGGCTGAACTTTGACATTAGATTGGGTTTAGGGATTTTTGGGTAAGTCTCCCTACATTTTTAGGTTTTAACAAAATAATGTGTCGAGTGCGAGTAATAATTATACTAAGTTATGAAATAAGAAATCTTTTTAATAACTATTTTGATATTTTTAACATACCAAATTTTTTTTTTATCAAAATATCCCTTCTACATGCTATTCTTATTTTTTGAGAAAATACATAACAAAATTAAAATGCTAAATATAAAATTAGTTAGAAAAAATTTATTTCAACGCATGCTTTGATAATTGTTTTCTAGTAGCCGCAATTTTACATTTATTTCCCTATCACATGATTGTCACGACTCACGCCAGTGAAGTTGGTTTGAAAATGACCTCATAATAATAATAATGATAAGATGATGATGATAATAATAATAAATCAATATGAAAAATTTATTGCTAAATTCAATGCCAATAAAGCTATTTGTTGAAAATCGATTATTTTCTTACGGACTCATCGATGATTAACTTGCATGAAAAATTAATAAAGTTCAAATAAAATAACTTAATTCGATTAAAGTTATTATAACAGAAATATTGTAAGAATATTTTCAAAAATTAATAAATTTAGTCATAACATAAAATTTTAATAAAACATTGTTTATCTAATTTACTAATTCAATTTTAAGTTAATACTTTATTTAATTTTTAAAAAATGTACTTGATGTAATAGAGAAAAAATCTAGCAAGCTAATTTTACATATTTAAAATAAATTATATCCAAGTATACATTATTTATAAATTTGAAACAAATACATAATAATCAGTACATACTGATATTGAAATACAGCCATCCCTAAATTCGTTTAAATCAAGAATAATATATATGGTAAAAAAATTTATTGTTCGTTAAATGCGCAAGAGTACTTTATAAAGGAAAAATTTTATTTTGAGGAATAGATTTTTTATATAAAAAATTAGTTATATTGTATATGAGTCAAACTAAACTTGTAATATACGGAATATTTTAATATAAAATTATGTAACCCAACAACAATAAAAATCAAGTCTATACACCACTAAATGAAGTCGGCTATATAGATCCTCCTATATCATCATAATTTATCCTCTGCTAAATCATCATCATCAATATTTAAATGAAATTTTTTTTTATAAACCGGTATGTGAACAACCACTAGACTAAGATAATGATGTATATATATAACCCAATAATCAATATGATCCGTATACTCCTGCAAATATATTTTGGACTTTTTTAGGGTTTGGAAGAGTTGAGAACGATTTAGTGGCAGACACTCCACATTTTTGACTAAACCAAATTAAACCACTCATTGCCATAATATTCACTTTCCTTCTTTACATTTTAAACTTATCGAGATTTAATTGAGAGAACTGTTACTTATACCTCACTTTTTATCTGTCTGTTCTCTTTCATTTTTATAAGATAGATTGCATTACAAATATACCTCTTGTTGTTTTATCGGTAAAAGTACTTTAACTCTACATCAAATCCTCAAAACTTGGCACTACAAAATTATCTAACATAAGTAAAATCAATTATTCTATTAGCCACGTATGAGGTGCTATGTACCAATCATTTAGAGAATATGAGGGAAAAACACTATTTTGGTCCCTTAGCTTCCATCATAAAATATTTTCGGTCCTTTAACATCTTAAGGTAACAATTTTGGTCCTTAATCTATCAGAATATCAACAAAAATAATCCTTTCTATTAAATACGTTAGTTTTAACGGCAAATAAATATTATGGATTTATATTACACTCTTTTCTTAATTAATCTGCCCTTCATATACCAAGCACACATTCTTTCATGCCCCATCTTGCCGCCAACATCACTACCGCTGCTACGTGCAATTGTCGTCGCCGCTGCTACGTTCCGTCGCCATCGCCGCTGCTATATCGTATCCCCTCCTCTTCGCGGCCATCATCTATTTACGTGAATGCATAATTTTTAATATTTGTTCTTGGAAATTATTGTGCTGTAGCGAAACCTTTAAGTATTACTTTTGTAGAAATTTTTAATGCATTTAATCTTTCTAGTGGGGAAATATGCTAAGCATTACTTTTGTGATGCGTAGAATTTTCTGGCATCGTCTTGAATGGCATGAATGAAACATTTGTATTGATTCTCTAAATACTTTGCTTATGGTTTGAATTTTTAATACGCATCATTTTCACCAGTGTGAAATATTTGAAATGGACTTGGTCTATTTCTGTATAACATGCAAGTCAATGGTAATTCCTTGAATTCCTATTTGCAGTACAAGTGTCATGTTGAGAGGTTTGTCGATAGATGAAGTTGTGATTTTTAAAAATAATTTAGAAATGGAGAATGATGATGCTGAGAGTGTGAATATCTTGGATGGTGAAGATGGATCAAGTGGAGATGAAGATATTCTTTTCAATAGTGATTATGATATGGAAGAAGACGATAATCTATTTGATTCCTATGTTGATCCTGAAGTGAAATTTGTTCGTGTGGAGAATGAAAAAGTTGTTGCAATTAATGAATTAAATAGTGTATAATTATATGCTAGATTGCAAGCCAAAGATGGTGATTCTAATAATGTAGGTAGTGAAGATGAACTCGCCAGTATATATGGATCTGATGATGTCTGCGATAAAATATGCAATGCATAATCCAATGACTAATAGTAAAAATCCAGAGCTGAAAGTGGGATTGATTTTTAGTAATAAAGATGAGGTAAAATTTGCAATTGAGAGTCATCGTTTGAGGAGAGGCATGATGGTGAAATTTGTGAAAAAAGACATGTGGGTGTGACTGGTTTGTATATGTATCGAAGATGCAGAACGATAATTCGTGGCAAATCAAAAGTGGTTGCTTATTACATAACATATGTTCTTGGAATTACAATAACTCTAGTCTAAAATCAGGTTGGATCGCTAAGACTTTTGTGAAAAAACTCAAAGAAAACCCTAAATTGGGTACTTTACAATTTAGACGAGAAGTGTGCACCACTATGAAGGCTGATGTATCAAAATCCGAAGCATACAGGGCAAAGAAAAAGGCAATGCAATTTATTGAGCGCAGAATGGAGGAACAATGTACCAAAATATGGGATTATTGTCTGGAAATTGAAAGAACGAATCCAGGTTCAACAGTAATAGTGAAACTTTTGAATGAAGAAGGTTCACCGTGTGAGAGATTTCAAAGATTTTACATGTTTGAATGCATGCAAGTTAGGTTTCAAGAATGCTTGCAGGCCAATCTTTGGTGCTGATGGGTGTTTTTTGAAAGGAAGATGTTGGGGTTGATCCAAATAATAATATTTTTCCAATTGCGTATGCAATAGTGAGAGTGAGACTAAGGATAGTTGGTTATGGTTTCTTAAACTTTTGGATGGTGATATCGGTTTTGAGAACTAACACAAATGGGTTTTCATTTCTGACAAACAAAAAGGTTTGATTCCTGCATTTGAAATTTTCTACCAAATGTAGAAAGTTGGTTTTGTGTTAGGCATTTGCATAGCAACATATGGTCTTGCTATAAAAAAATGTGTTGTGGGTTGTAGCAAAATCAACTGTTATCAAGGATTTTGAAAGAAAAATGCTGGAATTGAGAAAGATAGACGAGGATGCATATCTATGGCTGGTGAAGAAAACTCCACATCATTGGTCTAGGTCCCATTTCAGCACTTATCCAAGGTGCGACATTCTTTTGAATAATATGTGCGAATCTTTCAACAGTTTCATCCTCGATGTAAGAGAAAAACCCATTATCCAATTGCTTGAGGGTATAAGAAACTTGTTAATGACTAGGATGCAGATTAACAGGGAGAAAGGTGCAAAGTGGGAAGGTCTTATATGCCCTAAGATAAAGAAACTATTAGATAAAATTGTTCTTGAGGCCGCTGAATGGTCGCCTATGAGATCTGATGATTGGCATTTCCAAGTTATGGGACCTTTTGATCAACACAACGTTGATCTGTGGGCAAGGACATGTAGTTGTAGGAGATGGGACTTGACTGGCATACCTTGTAAACATGCAGTTGCAAGTATATGGAGTAGAAAAGAAGCCACTGAAACATATGTGCACCCATGCTACAGCGTAAACTCATATATGTCATGCTATGAGCATACCATATATGGTATTAATAGTTCAGAAATGTGGCCTTCAGCTAATAATATTCCTCCTTCGCCACCACAATATGTAGAAAAGATCGGTAGGCCAAAGAAGTTGAGGAGAAGAGAGCCAAATGAGCCACCTGCCTCAAGTTACAATCCACACGGACTAAGAGGTGTTAAAGGAACAAACAAATGTAAACTTGTGGGGATATAGGGCATAATTCAAAAACCTGTAGTAAATCTAAAAGTGTTTAAGGACCAAAATTGTTTTAAGTTGTAAAGAATAAGGACTAAAAGCGTATCTATCCCAAAATATGATGAAAAATCTTTGTTTTCTTATTAAATCCAAGATCAAGAAATGACTTTCACATCCTCAATACTTTTTCCATAAGTAGCATTCTGTCCTTCATAAATATCATTGTTTTCTTGGGTTTTGAGAGCTCTACTATTCTAAACTTTAATATCAACATAACTTACTCATTTTGTCTAGTAAATCTATTGAGCGTGCAATAAACATGTTGTCGCTTAAAGAGCATCAGTGAAGTTGATGGAAGATTCACTCGTAAGAAGTGAAGCTACCAAAGTGATCAGCAACATTGATCAAACATTTCAGATCAGTTGACCCTGAGCCCAACTAAGTCTGGACAACTGAGGATTAGCATAACTATTCTATTACAGGACAGCAAAGTAGCCTATAGTACTTAACAAGGAAAAAGATAGTCAATTGATCAGTAAAATGTAACCAATCTGCCTAGCTTAGTAAAAGAAATCAGTTGACCATTCATCTCAACTAATACAGACGAAGAACGACCTAATCAAATTGTTGAACAGGTCAGACAAGTTGAGAGAACAAAAGCAGACTAGCATAGTCGTCAACAACTGAGTTGCAGGAGCCAACGGAGTGTGATAAGTATGGGATGGGATGGGATGAGATGATTAATCTATCTCTTTCCTTGTTTGGTTTAATTTAACATATTGATATTAACTCATTGAACCCACTAAATCGTATTACATATTCTTGATAGTTGAGATTTATTTACACAAGAAATTAATTATCCCACACATATAGTGAAGAAGAGTCCATAAACTCGCTCTTTAATCGTTTTTTTAGAAGTTTCAATGGAGAGAATTCAAAATGGTTCAATCGAGATATTAATTAGCCAAATAAAAATTAGTCAAATTTATAATAGCCTAATTGTGAAAAATTAATAAAATCAAAATCTCAATCTTATTGAACGAATTCTATATTAATAATGATTGAAGGTAAAACCATAAACTATAAGGTAATCACAATCTCAATCATAATCATACCCGATTACAATTATTTTAATAATCACAGCATATCATATTACCATTTTACCAAAAACTATAACTGATGGTAACGGTGCAACTATAATCTTTAAACCGTAGAACAGTTCAAGCGACACGCTTCGATCGCTCTCCAAACATAGACAAATATTGCATTCCAACAATCTTCATCCCAATATTGCACTACTTTGCAACTCATGGGAATCGAACACGTGACCATGACATGATACCAATTGTAGGATCAACTGATTGACGTTTTACCAAAAGCTAACTGATGATAACAGTGCAACTCTAATCTTTAAACTGTAGAGCAGCCCAAGCTCCACGATTCGATCACTCTTTCAAGCAGAGACAATTATTGTATTCTAACACTATCAATTTGAAATTAGAGTCAGGTAAGTCTTAAGTGGGTGGTACTGTTTAAAAGAGACTTCACTTTGTGATACGAGGAATCCCGAGTGTGGACTAAGTCATCTTGTTATAATGTTACTCTACTATCCCTGTCTGTGGACGCTTAGATCTGTATTTACAGTAGAGTAAACAAAAACAAGGAAAGTACATGGCCTACGAAATTAAACAATATATCTTTGAAAAAACTTCAACGCATTAGAATTGATACAAAATAACTAATGCAAAGATCACGCATACATTGAATCACATAATCTGGGATAGAAACTACATCGACATAAACTAAAAGTCGGGACACCTATCTGAAACTTCCTGGATTTGATAGACAGATGATCGAAAAGATTTACTCTTGCATAGTCCCACTTTCAGCTAAACATTGAAAACAAAGATAGTTTTTCTGTTTTTGCAGAATCCAATGGCTCTTGTTTACCGTATCAGATGACTTGGTATTTCCTTAGGTCAATGTGGAGTTCATCGGGTTAAAAAAAACGTCCGGTTCAGTCATTATTTACAACCAGGAGATGATGAAGAAAAGTCAATTGGGGGTAGTTATTCCCACCACGGGAAAATGAGTAGAAGAGAGATTCTAATCACTCGAGCGATTGATTTTGGTTGCAGGGTGCAATCTTGTTCAGTGTGTTGCTCCAGCAACTCTTGAATGCTCTCGTATAGTTTTGACAAGAAAGGGTCAGAAAGTGCCGTACCACTATTAACAGTCAGCAAATCAATAATAATGAGCTTGCATAGTGACTTTCCAAGAAGTGAAACCTTTGTTTATTGCAGGTAAATAAGTGCCTACTGCGCTACAAAAGTTGAGAACATTCACATGGATAAAGGTAGTAACAATTTTCTATCCCTTTTTCTTGCAAGTAACTTCCGCGAAATTCTCAGACGTATAGGAATAAGTATGCCAAGGCACATGATGATGAAGGAAATCCAGTAATATTTCAAGGAGAGGGTACTATACAATGAAGCTAGAAGTACAATAAATAGCAAGGCCCAAAATATAGACACCGCAACATCAGTCCTGAGCAAGTGAGAAAAAAACACAGTGAAATAATAGAAGAAATGCTCGATCCATGATGAACTAAATAAAAACAAGGGAAAAAAGGAGTAGAACATAAACGATAAAGATGAAAAATGTTAGTATCTTTATTCGGTTAGGGCTTGTTATATTACAGAATACAATTCATCGCCATGAACTAAAAGAGAGTCATGCAGATCAAGCAAAGCCAGTATTTGAATCATAAAATCTATGCATTTTGTCTCTCGAACCAAACAGCAAACATAAACTAGCTGTTTCCTTTTCCATATGTATACAACTGTTTAAGTTTAAAGGCATCGATAATCTACCAGATGTCCAACCATCGTAGCAAAATGATTTTGGAAGAAACAATTCGGATTGATCAACTAAAGTAATGACAAATAGTTTGTTATATCTTTCAATGCCCCATTCACCAGGGGTTGCGTGGACAATTTCGTTACAGCTTTAGTTTTCAAAAAATTATTCGAAATATTGTCGAGCTTTGAAATCTCTCAGTATTTCGAAATTGAGACACAGAGACATTAAGTGTATACTATACAGACAGGTATCTTGATAAATTTGGATAATTATGCATGAGAAAGTGCATATTGTCCTAGATCCCAATTGTTGTTTCTTTCAATAAACTAGTGATTCTATGTAAAGTATGAAGACATGTATACAATCAAATCAAAATTCCAATTCTCAATTAAGAAAAAAACTTTCATAGTTTCTCATATGATCTTTGTAGGTCGCTTTATTTCAGGCATTTTAGCAAAATATCAGGCATTATATTTCGATCTTTATAATATGGAAATAATACCAAATCACCTCTACGATTGTATAAACGAAAGTAGAACATAAAAATATCACAATAGTTGCCAATTTACCGAATTATATCTCAAGCACATATATCAACCACAATAAAGAGCAAAAGTACGCATCAGGATGAAAGTACCTGGTGGAGAGAACGGGTTTGGGAGAGAAGACAGTGAGGGCTGGCCACTTGTGCTGGGATCGGATCTGGTAATCTCTCAGTTGCTCCACGAGTTTTGAGCGAGTTATCATTGAGCTGCTCCACCGAACCTGATCCGAATCCTGCCCTATATCGGAGTTCAATCGAACTGAATTGAATCAAAGACAGCAAATTCCGCAGGTGAATCGTCAAGTGACTTAAGGTTATTGTGGAATCGATAATTTTCAGACTCAAATTTTATTTTTGCCGATTAATTAGTCAGGGAAACAGCAGCGGGGTTTTGAGAAACCACTCTGCTTGCTAAAATACATTTTCGGTCTCCATATTATATTAATAAAATGTTTTTTATCCCAACAAATTCTAATATAATATTTTTTATCCTAAATTTTTAAAAATGTGATAAAATTAGTCCAGATATAATTTTGTCACATTTTTTAGGTTTTGTTGTGGGTGCATAAGCTGAAATGCCCTCAACGACATACATGCTACAATGATCGGGACAAATAGTCGCGATCCCGTGAGGATGAGCTAGCCCCAACTTGTGCTCAATTCGAATTGCAGGCGAGGCACCACTCTTCGGGACTTTCCAATCCTTTCCGATTACATTATGGCCATAATGAGAACATTACGGCCAGAATAACAAAATAAACAAACTCACATTTAAAATGTAAAAACTATTCAATTTTATTATGTCAGTACAAATTGAAATTATTTAAAATTTAATTTTATCAATTTTTTATAGGATCGAGCGTTTATCACTTCACCAAAAACTACAACTGTTGATAATGGTATATTTTAAATCATACTGCATTCAAAGGGTCAGATTTTGATTATTTTCATTTAAAAAGAGTAATTGTTGTACACAAACTATCCCCTCATATTAATTGTATTTCTTGCAATCTACGAGAATTGAATATATGATTTGATTCGAATATCAGCTATAACATCGAGTGGTTGACGTTTTAAAAAAACTTGGTAAAAAGCAACTCAAATCTTTTAAATTGGACAACAACTCAAACGTTATGTTTCGATCGCTCTTATAGTTAGGACAATTATTACACCCTAATATTTTTAATTAATAATATATTTGGTTTTGCTCAAGTATTAAAGCAATAGTAATAACATTTTCAAACTCGTCAAAATTAAGAATTGCTCGTAAAAACTTAATTATTTTTTCGTCCGATATCCAATATTAGTTTTTGAGATAGATTTTGTTTCATATTTTAGATTTTTTATATTAAGAATAAAAGAATGAATTTTTTTATCGATGGTTATATTTCTGATAAATACACTACTTTTTAATTACAAATTCGAATGATTTCACAAAACAGTTTGTGTAAGTTTTTTAAAAATGGTACAAGTTTTGTTTATGAATATAGCATATAACAAGATAAATAATTTGATACTATAGAATTATTTTCTATTCTCATCCTTGTCGTAATAATTTTTTTAGTCCTTAATGTAACAGTTTAATCACTAAACTTTTAAAGAAACTGTAGAATTAGACTGTGCTGTTAAAAACAGAAGATAGATGGAGAATCGGCTACCCTAGAAGATAGATTTGCCAGAAAGACAACATTTCATTTTTTCCTCAACAAATACTGTTGCTTTGTTATTTACTTATGTTTTGTGGTCTTCTAACTCTAAAAGTTTTTAACAATAAATTTGAAGCACTTTACATTTTGCAATAAGATTTTTTACTATGTTAAAATTTCTGTTGTAGGTTTTCTCTCTAGCAATGTGTTTCTCAGGAATGTAGTAAAAAAATAACTATGGCTTCAAGGTTTATGTCGAGACGAGATTTGTAATATTCGTCATTAAGACAATATTGCACTACCTTAGTGCTAACGGTCTGCTATGTCAATTTGTCTCTCAAGATATAACGATTATGATTTGTGATATGAGCACTCCAAATCACAAGTCCTCAAGTCACAAATGTTCAAAGCACTCAACAAGAAGAAATTTGATGAACAAACAAAATGCTCTCAGTTTGATCTTTATTTGATGTAGAATTTGAAATCTAATGTTAAACAAGTGAGGGAAT
This sequence comes from Haberlea rhodopensis, assembly GCA_907163345.1. Lineage (NCBI taxonomy): Eukaryota > Viridiplantae > Streptophyta > Magnoliopsida > Lamiales > Gesneriaceae > Haberlea > Haberlea rhodopensis. The sequence goes on along the minus strand of CAJQUN010000344.1, from coordinate 304,114 downwards.
TGTTATATTTATAGTAAACCAAGCGATATGTTCAAACGGACACCATTTGGAGGCACCACATCGTGAAAAATTGCACCCGAACATGAATGGACACACCATTCTGTGCAACAGACACAGGGCTCGATCGATCGAGCCTGGTGTTCGATCGATCGAGCCTGGTGTTCGATCGATCGAGCCAATGGTCTCGATCGATCGAGCTTATTATATTTTTTTCTTTTAATTTACTTCAATCCAACAATTCCCCACATGAATTAAAGCATGTATGCAATTGAGTGCTTTGACTAACTATTATGGCATCTCGAGAGATCGCTTGCGGCTTTGAATCTTACATAGTAGTATTCAGTCGGATTTACTTGACTTAATAGTGAACTTATAGTCTTGAACTATTTAGTCGTTGGTGTAAACCAAGACAATTGAACACACACCATAACAATTCTAACATTCGTATAGGTTTCTTACGGTTGTGTCTGTTTCGGACATGTCTTGGTTTCATAAGTGTTTTCCATTCTTTGAAGAGGCCACACTTCGCACTTACGAAGGTGATCTCCTAAAAGAGTATCCCGCTATACTCCAACATATCCCAATATGTCTTAGGAACCATTAGGATCGGATGGGGAGTGTTTAGAGGGGGTGAATGAACACTCCTCTAAAAATTAATCCTTATTGATTTCACTCAGGTTAGTGGATGAAATCTGTTTCTTAATCAATACTGAAGCATAACAGACCACTAAAATGAAAGTGCGGAAACGGTCTATTCTTAGCTAGTAAGAACGGTTGATGGCTTATGAAATGCAAAGCAATGCAGAATTAAATAGACAAGATATGTTTCTGGAAGTTCGAAGGCAAATCCTTCTACGTCTCCCCTTCTTCCAATCAAGGAAGGATTCACTAGAAGACTTTGAGTAATAAAACTACTTGTACAACCCCGATTCAGCTGGATTTACCCCACTACCAAACTGAAACTCCTAGTCTCTCAATCTGTTCAGACACAATTCGTCTGACAGTTACAATTGAATTTCACTCTTCTATTATAGCACAGAGTGAATTAATCTACGCACAATTGATCCTTTAGATGATCAAATATTACAATAGGATGTGCTTTAAAAACTTTGAGCAGACTGGTAAGATGAAAATCTTTCTGCGATGGTTCTGCTCAAGAATGTTTTGACTTGTAAGCTTGTGTTGTTCAGTGTCTTGATTAATCAGTGAAAGTCTGTCTTGAGCATTTTAGTTGCATCATTATATAGTCGTTTATACCAATGACAATATTTCCTTTTATGTGCAACCCTTTTCTTTGGTCAATGTCTGAACAAGCTTCAGTCTTCTTCTTTAGTAACTTTCCCTTCTGGTATGTTCTTTCGGCGCTTGTCAGATAGACTCTCCTTTGTCTATTTGCCATTTGAGGTAATCTTCAGTCCTTGGTCTTTTTTAGCATTAAATGCATCATTAAATGCTTCAATAAATAGTCGTTGATTATTCAGACTGAAGAACGAAGCTTACTAAACTTCGACTGCTCTGATCTGATCTTCATCGAGCTGGTCTGGTCTGATCTTGTTGTTCGATCAGGATGTGCTTCGATCTGGTCAGACAGGTTTACATCGATCCGTTCTGTTTTGAGATAGACTATATCTGTCTGATCTGATTTATCATGGCTCGATCGGTCTGGTCTGTTTTGTCATCTTTAAAATCTGGAACTAACAAATTCCTCATTTTTTATGATGACAAAACCTAGCTTTTAAATCCTCTTATAAAGTCTTTCATTTCTTTGAAGATAATCTTTCAGATCGATTAAGTCTTCTTGTTCAAAATAAATGAACACTGGAAGTTGTAGTTCAGATCGATTAAGTCTTTTTGTTCAAAATAAATGAACTATTCAAAATAAATGAATAAGACTCAGAGACTTGATTGAAAGACTTTGATTTATTAATATGTCTGATGAATACATTTACATGTCATAATTCAGATAGTTATTTATTTCTTCGCTGCTGAGGACTGCTGTGCTGGCTTGAATTCCATCTTCTTTTCCCCCTTTTTGTCAGCAGCAATCTCCTGAAGGAAATCCATGATCTGCGTAAGCTGAGCGCAAATAGCATCCAGGCGAGTGTCTTGAGCAAGGAGGGATTTAGCAACTATAGTTTTTACTTCAGTAGCCAGCTCGATCTGTTCTTTTCTCAGGCTGTTCTTATACGATGCTTGCTGAGAGAACAGATCATTCAGTCCGCGCTGAATACCGTTGATGCTTACCGTCATCTTATCTTTGAAAGATTCAAAATCCAGATGCGTAGTCCTTTGGCTTTGATGAACTTCTCTTACTCGTTGAGAGAGAAAGAGACACTTTTCAGAGAGTTCGTGAAGTGACTTGACTATTGATGGGGCATCATCAATGGGGTCTGGGGAGTGATCAGCAGGTGACGCAGTCAGATCAATTTATGCTTCAACCGGTACAATGGTAGAGTCAGCAGATTGGCAAATATCGGATCGGGTCAATTTGACCAAATCCGTAGAAAATTCTTGCAAGAATGCCAAATCTGCAGCAGACTGATCTGGAGGAGTGATAGATTTAGTAGGCTCCTCAACATGCAGAGCTGCAACTATGTTTGACACAACTAGATCCGGATCGACAAAGTCTTGTGGGACAACTGTCGGAGGTGCGTCTAGCATGCTGATATGAATATCTGAGACTGAGGACACAAACGGAATGGAGGTAGTAGGAGATTCCAGCAATACGTCCATTGCCTCAGTCTCTGCAGCAGACGGAGCATTAGGCAGTGGCTGCTCCGCTGTCTTAGAAGTAGGTGGCTCAGAGCTTGGCTCTGCCACAGTCTTGCTTGCTGTTGGATGATCTGGACTAGGAACCGGAGTAGAGATGTTGAGCTTCTGACGATGCATGCGAACAGCCATGTGAAGATTGAGAATGTCCATCTCCAGCTGAGCTATGACCGCAACATCATCCTTGGCAAGCGGGCTGCTGGCATCAAAATTCGCCTTCTTGGCTTGGATAAGCAAATTTGCGAGCCTCAGTCTGTGGTTTGCCCGAAACAGCTCCTTGCGATGTACCGCAATCCGGACATCATCAGTTTATGTCCCTTTCAAGACCTCTTGTTCCATCTTATGTAGCCCCTTGAGCTTGCCAAAGAACAGATTGAAGTGATTGACCGTTCTGTATTCGACTCATTCATCGAATACGACGGTCAGCTCCTGTACTTTGTCTTTTACATCTTCCATGGCAATATCAATGGTTGTTTGAGCAGCTGATTTGGGCTTGGAAGAGACAGGCTCAGTCATAACAGCTTTGCCCTTTCCAACATTAGACGAGGGCTTAATCCCGGATTGGGTGTAGTCACCCAGTTCTTTAATGACAATTCCCTTGACAACAGGGATATTGGTGGGAACTCGGATGGTAACCTTGGGTGCAATGGGTGGAGCTTTGGATGTAGGGGCTTTGGATGGTTGCAGCGGAGCTTGGGTTTTTGGGGGTGGAGCTTGGGTTACAGTGGTGGCTTTGGTTGAAGGAAAGATGGATATGGGTTTAGGGTTTAAGGTTGACAGTGGCTTGGTGATTTGGGTTCGTGGTTTCTTTGGAGGAGGTTTTGCTGGGGATGAAGTAGTGGAGGCAGACTAAGTTTCATCTGAGTCAGTCTGGACTGTTAGCTTGCGCTTGACGCTTGCCTTCTTTCCAGCAGCCTGCTCATTTTCAACTTCTATCATTACTGCCAACAGAACAGAAGGAGTGGGGGGAGCACTCTTTGACTTGAGTAAAACCAATCCCTTGGGGTTAAGGATCTTGAAGGGATTGAGTGCTGACGACTTCCCCAGCTCGATGTTCATTGACTCCAGAAGCTTGCTGAGTGGAACAACGAAGCAAACAGCCTGTTTTTCTGAAATAATCGTCTCCAACAGTACTCCAAAAAGAATAGCGGACCAATTCACCTTCAGTCCGGAATGAATAGTAGCTATTGCTCTGAACTTTTCAAAAGTGACTGCATCAAAGCTGTCAGCCTTGCCTAGCAATGGTTTGCCAACAATATCACATAGAACCTGAAAATGGAATAGCATCTCTTTCTTTTTGAATGATGGCTGTAGATTCTATCAAAATATGGATACTCGGCCCTGAAAGTTTTCAAGAGTGGCCTGAGATATCTGACTAAAGTCGGACATTCCAATGGTAGGAAGCCCAAAGGTCTTTGAGAGCATCGTCTGAGAGATTTCAATGTTTTATCCTTGACGGAGGAAGAGATGTACGTCTTGTGGGAAACGACGTTGGAGAAAAGCTCTCTAATCTCTGATTCGTATATCACCGTTCCACATTCTTGAAATCTCCTCAAGCCTGAAGATTACAGGGATTTGAATATGGACACCATATCTGAGTCTTCGTCCCTGTAAATAGTATCAAACTCAACAGACAAAGAGTTGTGAGTGATAGTTGTCATTTGAGTGATTGTAATGCAAGTAGAGAAGATGGAAAGATTTTGAAGAAAGATAATCAGACAACAGTAAATGAGAAAAATGAAAAGGCTAAATGAAATGTAAAACCTGATAAATACGAGATGATAGACACATGTCTGTATCTCAATGACTGATATTTTAAAATTCAAATTTTAACGGTCAAGATGAGAGAATAATAAGGCGGTTAAAATTAAGATCAGTCCGGGCTATTAAAATGTTACTATGTTAAAGATTGATAGTGTTTTAAATAGATCATAGGATGATATCAGATCGATAAAGATCGGTCTGTATCTTTCTGACCATTGTATTATCGATCTGTGCTAACACTAATTCTTTAAAAACAAAATTAAGCAATCGTCAAATATATTAAGATAAATCTATTAAACCAAGAATTTGAGGAAAATAATTAAACTTAGCCTCGGGGAGTGGTTTAGTGAAGATGTCTGCAACTTGCTGGTCTGTTGAAATATACTCGATCCGAATCTCCTTTTTGACAACATGATCTCGAATAAAATGATGTCTGATGTCAGTATGCTTCGTTCGAGAGTGCAAGACTGGATTATATGTTATAGCAATTGCACTTGTGTTGTCGCAGAAGATCAGAGACTCAGCAGCTTGAATGCTATAGTCTCTGAGCTGATGTTGAACCCAGAGTATTTGAGCGCAACAGCTTCCAGCGGCGAGATATTGTGCCTCAGCTGTGGATGTGGCAATTGATGTTTGCTTCTTGCTAAACCACAAGATCAACTTTCACCTAGAAATTGACAAGTTCCACTGGTGCTCTTGCGATCGATCTTACACCCTGCATAGTCACCGTCTGAATATCCAAATAAATTAAAATTTGGATCTTTGGAATACCAGAGACCAACATTCTGAGATCCTTTCAAGTATTTAAGAATACACTTAGCAGCAATAAAGTGAGATTGCTTAGGAAGATTGAAATCTAGCGCACATGCATACTGAAAACATAATATCATGCCGGCTCGCTGTAAGATATAACAGGGTCCGATCATACCTTGATATATTGTTACCTCAACTGTCGTTCCCCTTCGTCTTTATCTAGATTGATTGATGGACTCATTGGAGTTGAAGCAGTTGAGCAAGCTTCCATACCAAATCTTTTGAGTAGCTCATTGGTATATTTGGTTTGATTGATGAATATATCATTGCTGAGCTGTTTGACTTGAAGACCCAGGAAGAACGATAATCTCTCATCATACTCATCTCAAACTGTCCCTGCATTAACTTAGAGAACTTCTCGCAAAGTTTGGGGTTAGTTGACCCAAAAATAATATCATCTACATATATTTGAACTAACAGGGTTTGTTCCCCCTTAACAAATTTAAATAAGGTTTTATCTACTGAACCGATCTGAAAATCATGATCCAGAAGAAATTGAGACAGAGTGTCATACCAGGCTCTTGGAGCTTGTTTCAGTCCATACACTGCTTTATTCAGTAGGTATACGTGATCTGGAAACGAGTGATTTTGAAATCCAGGAGGTTGCTCGATGTAGACTTCCTCCTGAAGTTGACCATTTAGAAATGCACTCTTTACGTCCATTTGATATACTGAAGTCTTTAAAGGCGGCGAATGCAAGAAAGATTCGGATGGCTTCAAGTCTGGCGACTGTTACAAAGGATTCATCGAAGTCGATTCCTTCTTCTTGTCTGAAGCCCTGTGCAACCAGTCTGGCTTTGTTCCTAACTACCACACCATCTGCATCTAGCTTATTTCTGAAGACCCATCTGGTTCCAATAACAGACAGGCCTCTTGGTCTAGGAGTTAAGCTCCATACTTGATTTTGTTCAAACTGGTTGAGCTCGTCTTGCATGGCCTCTATCCTGTTATAATCAGTCAAAGCTTCGTTAATCTGTTTGGGTTCCAGATTAGATATGAAAGTAGCGTGAGTGAAGTCATCAATCAAATGTCCTCTGGTTCTTATAGGTGCAGATGGACTTCCAATCAATAGATAAGGTGGATGCCTCTTTGTCCAGCGGTAGTTTGATTCTGGAACATCTGGTCCTGATGAAGAAGCAGTATTGGCATTGTCAGCATCTGTCTTAATATTAGAGTTCATGCCCTCCGGATCAGTCATATCAGCTCGATCTGTTATGACTCCAGTGCCTTGAACCGGTGTAATACCCCCGAAATGTCATGTAATTATGTGCTATGATGATGATTTACGATGTGTTTAAGAGGGTTGTGGTGCATTTAATTGGGGGCTATGATTATGTTATGATGATATGATGTGGGAAGCATGTTGAGTGTTTTAGATGATGTATTAATTAAATAAAGATGAAAAATATCGAGTTAGGATATTTTAATGCATCGTGCTAAATACCGGGGCACAATTAAACACCACATGGCACCCCAACCACACCACCCCACCCCCCAATCACTCGGCCACCTCACCCCTCCCCCACTTGTTTAACCCATACCCTCACTTGCCCAACCCATGCTACCACTCATGCCTTCCAATCAACCTCCATCTCCTTCTCTCCTCCTCCTCTCCTCCATTTTCATCCCAGAATAAGCTGCTTTAAGGCAAGGAAAGCTTGGTGAAAGTGTTCAAAGTCCTTGCAAAAAGAGGAGCAAGAAGAGGGGTAAGGATGGGTACTCTGTTTTTCGGAGTCTTTGGTTAAGTTTGGGTTTTGTTGAGTTGTTTTTATGCATGCTAAGTATAGGTTTGGGTGAAACCTTGGTATGGGTGCTTACATGAAAGTATTATTTAGCTATTAGCATGTTTGCTTGAACATATTACATGTTTTACGTGATAGATTTCTAGTTATGAAAGTATATGCTCGAAAATCTGGGCAAAGAGATGCATGCTCTGTTTTCTGTAAAGATTGGATGAGATCTAAGTTTATGATGATGTTATGATGCATGCTAGCTTCGGTCTTGTAGAACCTTTGATTTAAGTACCTACATGGAAGTTTTATGAAGTTCCTAGCATGTTTGTTTGAGCAAGTGTGATGTATTATGAAGTAGTTTTGATGCCATGAAATGAGGTGCTCAAAAATCTGGAGAAGTCCCGATTTTTCAGAGCGCTCGATCGATCGAGATTCTGGTCCCGATCGATCGAGCGAGGCAGAAGCTTTTAAGCATGGTTTGAATTTCAGGTGCCGATCGATCGAAGGATTTTCCGACCGATCGGTGAAGCTCCTCGATCGATCGGTAAAATATTTCGATCGATCGATCGAGGCAGAGAGTTTGGGCACTGTTTTGCATATTTTCTCGATCGATCGAGACCTTGGGGCCGATCGATCGAGAGAGGCAGAATGTTGAAATTTTTTATGATGTTTTATTTTGTTAAGTTTATGATATGAGATTGTATTGAGGCATTTAATATGGTATTATGTGGTTTTGTAGAACCATCCCAGGTACCAGCACAGTCAAGGAGATAAAGTCTGTTGACTCCTCCTCCTTTTGAAAAGGTACGTAAGAGGCGTACGGGCATCGGACGATAAAACACATCTCTACATTACGACTATGCTTTTATCGCATGAGTATTTATGATGAAATGATGATGCTATAAGATGTTTGTATATTTATACGATGTTTATTATGTGGTAAGATGCCACGGGGTAAGATGCCCATATGGAAAGAGGCCATACGATTTTATTACGTGGTAAGATGCCACGGGGTAAGATGCCCATATGGTAAGAGGCCATACGATGTTTATTATGTGGTAAGATGCCACGGGGTAAGATGCCCATATGGTAAGAGACCATACGATGTTTATTATATGGTAAGATGCCACAGGGTAAGATGCTCATATGGTAAGAGGTCATACGATGTTTATTATGTGGTAAGATGCCACAGGGTAAGATGCCCATATGGTAAGAGGCCATACGATGTTTATGATGTGGTAAGATGCCACATGGTATGTTAGGATCGGGGTAGTGTTTAGAAGGGGGGGGGGGGGGTTGAATAAACACTAGATTCAATTTCGATTTCTTTTTCAAGTTAACTGTAAACTGTTAAGTATTATAGTTGCTTCTCAATATCAGGCAAGTCAGCAGACACTTTTTGTAGTGCGGAAGACGTCTGCTTAACTTGAGAGAAATAAAACTGAGGTAAATAAGCAATAAACAAATGACACAAGGATTGTTTCTGGAAGTTCAAAGCACAACGCTTCTACGTCTCCCCTTCTTCCTTTGCAGGAAGGATTCACTAGAAGACTCGGTTTACACTTTACAGTATACAACCTTCTTAGGCACTCACACACTTGGCCTAAACTCCTAGCAATCACAACTACTTGATTTGGTTACAAAAGGTTCTATGACACTCTTTACAGAATACACGTTTAGCTTTGAGTGTTCTTGATCAGCAGACTTCAGTTGGAATAATCTATCACAGATTCAGTTGCACTGCTTGTCTGCTCTTTGCTGAACTTTTGGAATATCAATAAGTTGATTTTCTTGTTTGCTTTGAAGTGTTTCTCTTTGATTGAAAATCGCTCAGCACATCTTCATTCCTTACTTGGACGTATTTATAGGTTTGGTTGTCCAACGGTAGCTTTTCTGTATTAGGAAGAGATTAGCTTTTCAAATTCATATTGTCTTCTTTCCTATTTTGTTAAGCAACGGCTCTTTAACTCTGACGAGAATGGTGGCGGAGATATAGCAGGGTGCGCCGCTCTGTTGTACCTTTGTCAGAGAATGTTGTACTTATTTTGTCTCGTTGCTTAGTGCTCTTACTGGAAGTTTAGACTTCTGCTGGTTTTCTTTGTTCAACTGGTCGTTCATCCTTTTATGACCAGTTGATGTCTTTGATCAGTGTGAGACTATCCGGTTGATGATTGTTCAGTAGATGTCCATCCAGTTGATGTCTTGTCCGGTTGATGTCTGTATCCAGTTGATGGCCATCCAGTTGATGTCTGTCCGGTTGGTGGTCATCCAGTTAATGTCTATCCGGTTGATGTCTATCCAGTTGGTCTTTATCACCCGGTTGGAGTCTTCATGCGGTAGGAGTCTTTATCATACGGTAGGTGTTCATCCAGTTGGTCTTTATCACACGGTAAGACTTTATCATCCGGTAGGTGTTCATCCAGTTGGTCTTTATCACCCGGTAAGACTTTATCATCCGGTAGGAGTCTTCATCCAGTAGGTATTTATAATCACCAAAACTTAGAAATCGTTTCCCAACAATTTCCCCCTTTTTGGCGATGACAAAACCTAAGCAATCACGATTTCATACTCGAATATTTAAGTTGTGAATCCTGAAAATACTTGAAGACATAATGGAAAAGAAATTTTCATTTGTTATAAATATAAGCAGATTACAAGTTGTAATCAAACTGGACAATTGAGAGAGATTCATCTTTATTTAAGATGAATTCTGATAACTGGATAAAACCTAAGACAAATCTATTTTTACAAAATATAGCTGATACATGACAAATTTTTAAACAAACAATGTAGACCGGAGAGCTTCGATCCACCTAGTTGCGGAGAGGAAGAGCTCGATCCACCTTGTTTCAGAGAGGAAGTCGGGAAGAGTCCAAATGTATATACATCAGGCCTCCATGGTTTATGGATTCACCTAATGAAAATACTCTATCTCTGTTGAGAATACTCTATCTCTGTCTTCCCCCTTTTTGTCATCAGCACCCAGATAACTCCTGATTGCAGTTCCTGACTGATGATGAGCATCAGAGCAGGATCCAAACGCTGAAGCTTAACGGAGCTGGGTTAGATAAGTAATCAACCCATGAGGGGTTGATTTAGATAAGTAATAAACCCATGAAATTTAACAATTGCGAAAGGAAACCAAGGAATTTTCAATGAATTGAAAATAATCATGATGAGTGAATGTGTGTTATGAAAACAAACATGAGTCTCTATTTATAGAAGAAATTCATTTAGTGTGAACACATTAATGTCGTTACGATAAATACGAAGAAAAGTCAACTAAAAACAGTAAATAGATAAGAGTAATTAATAAGGGATCAGAGAATGATATTATTTTCTCCCTAACCAATGTTGGGAATAATCGCGCTTTTCGGTAGACGGTTGGCGCGGACTTCGAGATCTTTGCTGAGAAGAGGATCTGGACTGATGGGATACTCCAGCTGCAGTAGATGAACGATTTGCTGGACTCGGGTCTCGCTGGGACGGAGGAGCAGTTCTGCTGGGCTCAGGCAGTCTTCGGAATATTTGTGGAGCAGCAGGCAGGCTGTTGCATATATCTTGAATTTGGGAAGCGAATGATGCCTGCATGGTTGCCAATTGATCGGTCAAGACTTTCTTGGCGTCTTCAATCTTATCTCCAAGAGCCAGGGATGTGGCAGCATGAAGTGATTCATTATGTTGAGTGATCTGAAGACGAGCCTGGCCAATTCGAGAAAATGCATCCGCAACTGCATTCTCAGCAAAAGTTTGAAGTCTGGTGACAGTAGTTGTTAGACTACTTAAGTCCCTGTAGACTTGCTGGAACTGAGAGTCCGCGTGCTGCTGATGGGTGCCAAGAATAAGAGTCGCAGTGCGCTCTTCCTGCTTGAGTTTATTAACATCGTTGGCTAGTGCTGAAATTGCAGTGGATAGATTTGCTAGCTGGGCAGCAATGTTTGGTGGCTCGTCCAGAGGGATTGAAGTTTGAAAGTCAAAGAAATCTTCTGAAAGTTCTTGAGCCATTGACGAATCCGCAGCAATTATTCTAGGATCAGCAGTAGAAGCAAGAACACCGAGATGAGCATCGACAACTGCAGTGGATAGTAAAGTAGTGGCTTCAACAAGTGGGGCAGCTGTCGAGTCTGAGACAATAACAGCCATAGTAGCAGTTTCTTCAATAAGTGGGGCAGCTGTTGAGTCTGGAGCAGGTACATCCATATCAGTAGGGGTTTGGACAACCGCAGCAATAGACGACTGGGTGTGATCATTTGAATGTGAGGACTCACTGGGTTCATGGTTGCCAGAGGAGATGGTAACTTGATGAACCACAGTCTGAATTACTGTGTCCACATTTTCGTGATCAACAACCATCGGTTGGGTCGGTTGATCATTATAAGAGCTGGGAGCAGAGGAGACGATGTGAGCAGTTGGAGAGGAGAGTTCTTTAGCAGGAGAGGTTGCCTCCAAGGTAGTTGACGCTGTCTCCGCTCCAGTGGGAGTTGTGTCCAGGTCAGTCGAAGTGATCTCCACATTGGTAGTAGCAATCTCCAGATCAGTAGTGGCTATCTGTAAATCAGGCTGATCGGGACTTGCAGTATTTACAGCAGTAGAGCATGAGTGAATACCAGTTGATATGCGAATATCATGAAGAGCTAGCTTGGCCATTTCCAGTTTTGGTCCAGAGCATTTAGAACTGCTCTATCATGATTCGCAGTGCCTGAATCACCGTTGAAATGCTGAAGACGGGTGTCAACAAGGGCTTGAAGTTCGCCCACATAGTTCATCAGACGGAATACATCCCTCTGCTTCAGGCTCTTCTCAGGGTCTGTGATTTGAAGACAAGCCAAAATTTGGTTTTCATCCTCCTTTGTCTGATCCAGAATAGGATCGAAATCATTAAATCGGACTTTCACTCGAGCCTTCACCCATCGATCAAAAATGTCTAGCCATGGCTGCAGATTGGCTTCAACAGTATCCATGACCATTTGTATTTCAAAGGCAACAGGAGTGGATACTGGAGCCATAAGAGTTTTGCCTTTACCAGCGGTGGTGGTCTTCGGATGACAGTAAGGACACAAGGACTTGGGTGTCCTAAAACTGATAGAGCCTGGTGCTTGCTGAGAGCTCACCATAGCAGAAGGATTTTCAGCGGGAGCCACTGAGGTAGCAGGGACCATGGCCAATGAAGCAGTTGGTTCCTCAGGTGGAGGATTTTCAGGGCTGGGTTCTCTTCCAGGGATATCTTCTGTCGGACTGGCGGAGGAGATGGTATCATAAGCTGCAGTGACTTTCTGTCGGAGAGCTGGAGGAGCAGCTTTTCTTGTTCTGGGCTTCTTGGGGGGGGAGGAGGAGAAGACTCAGCGGATTCCGATATGGTTTGTTCAGAGTCACTAATAACCTGAGTCGATCGGCGCTTCGTCACCCCAACTTCTCTGCCACTTCGCTGTCTGTGAAGCTGAAGATACTTTGCAGTGATAAGTCTCCCTGGATGGAGTTTGGTGAGAGCCCCTGTCTTAATGTTTTTGCTGTCAAAAAGGCTGCTTAGTGGTAGGACGAAGCCTGATTGACCTTTGCCACAAACTACGAGACCAGTCAGAATTTGAAATAGGACAACTGACCAGTTTATCTCCAAGCCTTTGCATATGGCACTATAACATCAAATTTTTCTGGGGTGATGATATCAAATGACCCAGCTTTACACAGTAGCCCCTTTGAAATGATATCCGTCAGTTGTCGAAAATGGCTCTTCATTAATACTTTCCTGAATGGAGGACGTTGAAGGCGATTTGCAGAGTCAGAAGCTATGAGGCGAATCTCTTCTCGTAGTTCCACTGGAATAGTGGAAAAATCAGTAAGTCCGGTGGAGGGAAGGCACAGGTGGGTGGCAAATTCAAGTTGGGTGATTGTAACCAACTGTTCAGAGACGGATGCCACCACGGTGTCATCAATGACTTTTGCAGTAGCAAAGAACTCGTGTAATTCTTCCTTGTAGAATGAGGGGGCATGGCTTAGGATCACCAACAGACCGGAGGTATCCAACTTGTGAATCAGTTCCTTTGTCTCTTTATCAGATGATGTGTAGATTGAATGAAAATCCACGTGAACAGCATTTGTGATGAAGCTTGGTGAGTATTCTTTGACATTTTGAATGATTATGCGGAAGACACAACAGCAATCCTGTTGAGTAAAATTTTCTGGAAGGAAGGTCAGTCGCAGTGAATTGTTGAAGAAGATAAAGAATAATGAAACTAAAGGCGGTGAAAATGAAAGTATATGTAACGTCATACTGTAGATGAGCGGACACATGTATACGTGGCTATCATCTAACGATTTTAAAAACAAATTAACCAAGAAATTAAAGGACAGGATTTAGGCGGGAGTGAAATAATTTATTTTACAACAATAATTTTGAATTCCGACGTTCCATTAGGTTAATGAGTATCGAGGGTTATTTTTGTCAAAGCATATTTGGTAAAGTCAGCTGGTATGTAGGGTCCGACTGGTAAGAGAGCATCTACTGGATGTAGAGTCCTACTGGTACGTGTACACCTACTGCAGCTGACCATTGTATTACCAGCTGAGCTTAAATAACCACGATAAGATTATAACTGAAATTCCCCCTAAATTTATGCGAATAAACTAAAATAATTCCCCTGAATTTATTACCAAAACAAAATAATCAAGGAGTAATTTCAATTAAACCAAGAATATTTCGAAAGTAGGAAAACTTAGCGTCCGGTAGAGGTTTTGTGAAAATATCTGCTGCCTGTTGTTCGGTAGAAATATACTCCAGCCGAATTTCTTTCTTCATAACATGATCTCTGATAAAATGATGATGGATGTCAATATGTTTAGTACGAGTATGAAGAACTGGATTGTATGTTATAGCAATGGCAGACGTATTGTCACAAAATATGGGTGCCTCTGTGGATTCAATTCCATAATCTCTTAGTTGTTGCTGAATCCAGAGCAGTTGAGCACAGCAGCTTCCAGCAGCAAGGTATTCTGCCTCTGCAGTAGAAGTTGCTATGGATCTCTGTTTCTTGCAACCCCATGATATCAATCGATCACCAAGAAATTGACAATATCCACTGGTGCTTTTTCTGTCAATTTTGCATCCAGCATAGTCAGCATCTGAATATCCAATAAGGTTAAAAGTTGAGGCTCTTGGATACCATAGACCGACATTCTCAGTGCCTTTCAGATATTTGAGGATTCTTTTGACAGCAGTGAAGTGCGACTGCTTGGGATTTGCTTGAAACCGGGCGCACATACATACTGCAAACATAATATCTGGTCGGCTGGCTGTCAAATATAGTAAAGATCCGATAATGCCTCGATACATTGTAACTTCGACTGGTATTCCTGAATTATCCAAGTCGAGTTTGGCAGATGAGTTCATTGGTGTAGCAGCAGCTGAGCTGGTACTCATTCCATATTTCTTCAGCAGCTCTTTAGTGTATTTAGACTGATTTATCAGGATTCCTTCACTAGATTGCTTGACTTGCAATCCTAAGAAAAATGATAATTCTCCCATCATGCTCATCTCAAATTGATCCTGCATAATTTTAGAAAATCTTTCGCACAATTATGAGTTAGTACTTCCGAAAATAATATCATCAACGTAAATTTGAACTAGCAGAGTATGATCTCCCTTTGTGAATTTGAAAAGGGTCTTGTCCACCGTGCCAATGATGAAGTTATGCTCAGTCAAATATTTTGATAGAGTTTCATACCATGCACGGGGAGCTTGCTTCAGACCATACAAAGCTTTATTGAGACGAAAAACATAAGATGGCTGCTGATGGTTTTCAAATCCAGGAGGTTGTTCAACGTAAACTTCTTCCTGGAGTTTGCCGTTAAGAAACACACTCTTAACATCCATCTGATAGACCTTAAAGTCTTTAAACGCAGCAAATGCAAGAAATATGCGAATTGCTTCTAGTCGAGCTACAGGGGCAAAAGTTTCATCAAAATCAATGCCTTCTTCCTGTCTGTAGCCCTGTGCAACTAATCTTACCTTATTTCTGATTACTGTTCCATTTTCATCTAATTTATTCCTAAATACCCATTTGGTGCCAATTATAGTGTGATGCTGTGGTCGTGGTACTAGATACCATACTTTGTTTCGCTCAAACTGATTTAGTTCTTCTTGCATAGCTTCTACCCAGCTTGGGTCTAACATAGCATCATCAATCTTCTTAGGTTCTAAGTGAGATATGAATGCAGCATGAAGGAATTCATTAATCATTTGTCCTCTGGTGCGTAGAGGAGCAACAGGGTTACCTATGACCTGCTCGGGAGGATGATTCTTCATCCACCGAAGCGGAGGTCCAAGAGGGTTGAGTTCTTCAGTTGACTGGATGTGAGTGGGTAATTCAGAAGTTCTGATTGTCGCATCTTTTTCACTTGCTCCCTCAACTGCAGCAGGAGTATGTGCAATAGTGTCATTGTCAGCTGGATGCGGTTCTTGTTGACCAGCAGACTCCTCTGTTTGAGCTTCAGGAACTTCTGGTTCTAAGGAGCAGTCAGTCATGCTTCTGTAATTCATCTCATCATCAACATTTTCATCAATGTAAGTGCTTTCTAGTCGATTGCTCAAGTTGTTGATTTGTATATCAGATATTGTACAGTCAGTAGGTTCATCAAATTTTACATGCACTGATTCTTCTATAGTAAGAGTTCTATTACTAAATACTCTGAAGGTTTACTAACTGTAGAATAACCAAGAAATATTCCAGCATCAGATTTGGCATCAAAAGCGGTGAGATGAGTCTTTCCATTGTTGTGAATAAAACATTTGCAACCAAACACATGGAAGTAGGAAATATTTGGCTTACTGCCATTCCAGATCTCATAAGGGGTTTTATTTGCTCGCTTATTAATCATTGATCTGTTCTGCGTATAACAAGTTGTGTTGACAGCTTCTGCCCAAAATTTCTGAGATATTTCTGATTCCGCAAGCATAGTTCGCGCAGCTTCTTTCAAAGTGCGGTTCCTACGCTCAGCAACTCCGTTTTGTTGAGGAGTTCTAGCAGCAGAGTATTCGTGTTTAATACCAAGGTCATCTAGATATGATTCAAGTGACTGATTGGTGAACTCAGTACCTTTATCACTGCGAATTCTATCTATCCCACACGATTTCTCATTTTGGAGTCTTTTCAGTAGTTTGATCAACTTTGGAGTAGCCTGATCTTTGCCACTTAGGAACAAGACCCACGTAAAACGAGTGTAATCGTCTATTAACACTAGGGTATACTTCATTCCCCCTAGACTTGTTACTGGTATAGGACCAAACAGATCCATATGCAGCAACTCTAGGCACCGAGAAGAAGATTTACTCCCTTTGTTCTTAAAGGAGGATCTGATTTGCTTACCAAGTTGGCATGCTGCACAAATCTTGTCTTTTGAGAACTCAATTTGGGGCAGTCCAATGCCTAGATCAAGTTTACGCAGACTGGCAATAGTTTTAAAATTTAAGTGACTCAAACGTTTGTGCCAAAGCCAATTCTTGGAAGAATTCAGGGCAGCAAAGCAAGTAGAGGAGGTAGGCTGATTAAGATTCCAAATAATTTTATATGTGTTATCATGCCTTCTTCCTATAAGTAATATACTACCATCAGAAGATTTGATTGTACATGAGTGCTGGTTGAATTCTACGGAATGACCATTGTCACAGAGTTGACTTATGCTAATCAAGTTATAGCATAGATTTTCAACTAACAGAATATCTTTAATAATAATATTACCGTAGATAATCTTACCCTTACCCACGGTTCTACCTTTAGCGTTATCTCCAAAAGTTATTCTGGGTCCGGTGGAGTCCACCAGTTCAGACAATAAGCTCGCATTTCCTGTCATATGTCTAGAGCATCCGCTGTCCAGGAACCATTCTGAGCTCCGAACTTGATGCATTCTAGTTTCCTGCAATTAAAGCGATAAAATGATTGGTACCCAATCCTACTTGGGTCCAGGTAGGACTAGTCCTTTCGGAACCCACACTTGTATGACCTTGAGTGACTTAGGTCGGTGTGTGTTCTGAAATGTGTGTGCATTAATAAATGATGGTGATGGTCTTGACTGTGAAGTGTGATAATATGTGTATGCATGTGTTTTTGGTTTGTAGTTCCTGTTATAGAGCATATATCTCTTCTAGACAGGCTTACAGTTGTAGTACCAGTTGGGTTTAACCTCTCTAGCTGCTCGACCAGTGGGTTTAAGTTCATTTCTGAACTTTTGCCTCGGTTTAGCCTCTTTGAGTGGTTCTACATAACCGATACCCATGTGCTGTGCCTGTTCCTTGATGAGTGTTGTTTTAACAGGTTCTTTAACTAGTTCATAAGGGTCATATACTGTGCTAGATCTTACAAAGTTCATTGGTTGAACCTTGCCTTTTGTTAGACACAGTTGAGGTTCGTTACCAGATGAACTGCCGTCATTACTATTATAGCCTATGCCGGTTAAATCACCAGCAAGCCTTATAGACTCAAGCATTTCATCCTTTCTGGTAGTAGACGCATTCCAAGTGCTAACCAGTTTGCTAAGTTTCTGGTAGGCACACTTGGCTTCATCTCTTTCTTTCACTAGGAGACTGGCTGTTTCCCTTAAGCAGTTCAACTCCCTCGATTGTTCACAATCAAGTTTGTTGTTATGCGTTTCAGTTGGGATTGAATGCTCAGTCTTATAGCTTTCAAAGGATTCATATAACGTCCAATATTCATTGATCATGTCCTGCAATGCATTGGTAAGTTCATCATGTGTAAATTCAGATAGATTAGATTCGTGTACCTCAATTTCATCATTTGCCATTAAGCAGTAGACTTCCTCGTCTTCACTCTCGCTAGACGAGCCGGTTGACTCCTCTGATTCTGATTCAGAATCAGCCCATTTGCTTTTACTTTCTTCTGCCATCAACACCTTTTGGTCTCTGTCCCTTCTGGAAGATTTTCTGGTTTCCTTGGATATTCTGTGATCCTTGGATCCTCTTTTGTGATCATCCTTTTTGGTTTGGGACAGTCGGCGATGAAATGCCCTGGCTTGAGACAGTTGAAGCATACACGCTCTTCTTCTTCTGATCTTCCTTTGAAGCTCTGCCTTCGTGGATATGATTTCTGATTCTTCTTCATGAATTTTCCGAATTTCTTTACGAACATCTCCATAGCATCATTACATATTTTTTCTGGAGTCATCTCTGTAATAGTAGGTATGGCTTCTGATGCAGTGAGAGCTTTGGTAGGCTGACTTGTACTGGGTTCATCTTCAACCCGAATACCTAATTCGAATTCATAGGCTTTTAAATCAGCAAACAGATCATGCAGATCTATCTTGTTGATGTCCTTTGATTCTCTCATAGCAATGGTTTTGACATCCCATTCTCTTGGGAGACCTCTCATCACTTTGAGGGTGACTTCTCTGTTGGGTAACTCCTTACCCAGACTGCTGAGTTCGTTAATTATTCCGGTCACTCTTTCATCATACTCGTTGAGAGTTTCTCCATTCATCATCTTGATATGTTCAAACTTCTGTAATGCCACAGTAAGCTTGTTTCTTTGGTTTGATCATTTCCTTCACAGAGTTGGGCAATCTTCTCCCAGATTTCTTTAGCTGTGGAGCACAAAGTTTTGAACAAAATGTCCTTAGCAACGTTATCCAGATTGGCTTTCTTCTTTTCTTCATTTGACCATTGAGATCTGTCTTTTTACCATTTGTGGATCACCACTTGTGATAGAAGCATCTGTATGATTTTCATGATCTTCATAGGTCCTTCAGTGATTACATACCACATATCATCATCTTGTGCACTTAGATGTGCTTGCATACGGATTCTCCAATCATCATATTCGTCTTTCTTGAACATTGGAATCTTGCTGAATGAGGCCATCAGTATTTGGTAATTGGTAATTTCTCAAGATTGAGAAGACCTAAGCTCTGATACCACTTGTTAGGATCAGGGTAGTGTTTAGAATGGGGGTGTTGAATAAACACTAGATTCAATTTCGATTTCTTTTTCAAGTTAACTGTAAACTGTTAAGTATTACAATTGCTTCTCAATATCAGACAAGTCAGCAGACACTTTTTGTAGTGCGGAAGACGTCTACTTAACTTGAGAGAAATAAAACTGAGGTAAATAAGCAATACACAAATGACACAAGGATTGTTTCTGGAAGTTAGAAGCACAACGCTTCTACGTCTCCCCTTCTTCCTTTGCAGGAAGGATTCACTAGAAGACTCGTTTTACACTTTACAGTATACAACCTTCTTAGGCACTCACACACTTGGCCTAAACTCCTAGCAATCACAACTACTTGATTTGGTTACAAAAGGTTCTATGACACTCTTTACAGAATACACGTTTAGCTTTGAGTGTTCTTGATCAGCAGACTTCAGTTGGAATAATCTATCACAGATTCAGTTGCACTGCTTGTCTGCTCTTTGCTGAACTTTTGG
Source organism: Haberlea rhodopensis (assembly GCA_907163345.1). Taxonomy (NCBI): domain Eukaryota; kingdom Viridiplantae; phylum Streptophyta; class Magnoliopsida; order Lamiales; family Gesneriaceae; genus Haberlea; species Haberlea rhodopensis. The sequence continues at coordinate 284,606 of CAJQUN010000344.1, read as the reverse complement.
AATATCAATAAGTTGATTTTCTTGTTTGCTTTGAAGTGTTTCTCTTTGATTGAAAATCGCTCAGCACATACATTCCTTACTTGGACGTATTTATAGGTTTGGTTGTCCAACGGTAGCTTTTCTATATTAGGAAGAGATTAGCTTTCCAAATTCATATTGTCTTCTTTCCTATTTTGTTAAGCAACGGCTCTTTAACTCTGACGAGAATGGTGGCGGAGATATAGCAGGGTGCGCCGCTCTGTTGTACCTTTGTCAGAGAATGTTGTACTTATTTTGTCTCGTTGCTTAGTGCTCTTACTGGAAGTTTAGACTTCTGCTGGTTTTCTTTGTTCAACTAGTCGTTCATCCTCTTATGACCAGTTGATGTCTTTGATCAGTGTGAGACTATCCGGTTGATGATTGTTCAGTAGATGTCCATCCAGTTGATGTCTTGTCCGGTTGATGTCTGTATCCAGTTGATGGCCATCCAGTTGATGTCTGTCCGGTTGGTGGTCATCCAGTTAATGTCTATCCGGTTGATGTCTATCCAGTTGGTCTTTATCACCCGGTTGGAGTCTTCATCCGGTAGGAGTCTTTATCATCCGGTAGGTGTTCATCCAGTTGGTCTTTATCACCCGGTAAGACTTTATCATCCGGTAGGTGTTCATCCAGTTGGTCTTTATCACCCGGTAAGACTTTATCATCCGGTAGGAGTCTTCATCCAGTAGGTATTTGTAATCACCAAAACTTAGAAATCGTTTCCCAACAGGGTAAGATGCCCATATGCATGAATATGAATCAGGGACAACAAAAAGAAGTTAACGAATAACCAGCATGTTCACTTAACAAAGATTTCATGCATTTACTGTTATGTTTTTATGATGTTAAGTAAAGAAGTATATGCTCATGATGTGTTGTCCCTGTAGGTACACTTTTGGACTGAAGGGGCTAAGGGTCGGGTTGAAGATGTGAGCTACAAGGATACAGGATGCATAGGATTCTATTTTTGTTTAGTATCTACTCTAGGAGTAGTATAAATCTAAAATGTTAGCATTCTTGTTTAGGAATGTATGTATTAAGTTTACGAAGTTTTATTTTTGGCTTGTAATCCTATTGGCTCACGTAACAACCGGAACCCTAAAATTTTATAATATGCATGTTTAGTTCAATTTATATGTTATCCTAACACTGTTAAGGTGGGAAGACCCCACAACCGGTCTGTCTGTCTTCAGGTTCCGGTGGATTGTCTCTTGATCTGTTAACTGCAATCTCATCATCACTGTTAGCTTTGAGATGGATATTTTCCATCTGATTTTGAATTAATTCATTGTGGTCCTTAATACACAAAGATTCATCAAAAACTACATGAACTGACTCTTCTACAGTTAAAGTTCGATGATTAAAGACACGAAATGCTTTACTAACAGATAAATATCCTAATAATATTCCATTATCTGACTTAGCTTCGAATGTTGTAAGATGATTCTTACCATTGTTATGGACGTAACATTTGCAGCCGAATACATGGAAGTAAGAGATAGTCGGTCTGTTACCTGTCCATACTTCATATGGTGTTAAGTTTAGTTTTGTTGGAACCAAAGAGGGGGGTGAATGAGGTTCTTTGGCTACTTTAGCGTTAAAATGAGTTTGCAAAATTGTCGAGTTTTGCGCTGCGGAAGACTTTAAGTCAATCGACAAATAAACAAAAAGAATAAATAATAAATGCGTAATATAATAAAGCAATAAAGAACAAGAGATCCAAATCCGTTCACAAACGGCTAGTTCATTCTGATGAGATTTGTGGCGCTGATATGACAGTGCAGCGTTCTGTGGTACTATTGTAGAGTTAATCTGTTCGAGTTTTGTCATGCTGCCATTTTACTTCTGCTGACTTCTCCTTAGTGATTTAGTCTATTGGACTAAAATCATCTGATGTCTTGTAATGTATGCTGGTATCTTCTAGTGAATACGCCAGTGGACTTCACAGTAAGCTATGATACTCTGATCCAGACTTCTATTTTCTGCATCCGGTAGATTATGACTTCAACTCTTGGCACCCAGTAGACTCTATAGTCCAGTAGACCTTTGTAGAGTCAGTGGACGGACTTCTCGTCAGTAGACTTTTTCGATGCAGTAGATGCTTCAAGCGTAGACGTTTGTTATCACCAAAACTTAGAAATGTTTTCCCAACAATCAGTGTTGCTTTCCACCACAGCATTGCTTTCTTTGCCAGCTGGAACTCAGCCAAACGTAACCAGGCTGACTTAGCATGGTGCTGACACAAAGATATGTTCAACATGTTCCAACCATTCCTCCGCCTATTCCCCTGATTCTGTACCCTCAAAACGAGGTTGCTGATAACTCAGAAGCTGGGTCAGTGTCAATTCCCCAGGTAACAGTACCTGTTCCACTGGCCCTTGCCCGAATGGTGGTGGCATAGGCGCCAACCAACACTAGCATTGCCACTCATGGCATCCCCAACATCATCATGAGGTACTCTGTCTGCCATTACTGCAAAGCCAGGGTTAACAACACAAACAAATATATAAAGCATGTCAGTATAACATCATATCAATACTCTCAACATGCTTTCAAGTGATTAGGCAACTCCATAATACACTTCCTCTACCCTTATTCACCCCGTTCTCAAACCACTACTCTGATACCACTAATGTGGGGTCCTCGTTACTTAATTCGTTATGTATCAAATGATATACATATGTGAGTCGGAATTAAGTAAAATCATACACTGATTTTGAGTTTTAGGTTGTTACAACAGTTACGAAATCCGTACAAAATTTACACCACGAGTACATACAAAACAACCTAACAAAAGTACAACTCCTATGCAGTGGTTCAGCTCGCAGCGGAATTCAACTCTCACTCCCATTCTCCAACATCTATGAGTCCCTACAGAAACAATTACACAACATGAGTATAGATGAACAATTTTCTCAGTGCTGTATCAATAAGCAACACAAACGATAAAGCACTATCGTAAAACCATCAACTGTGATTGTTCTGTATCATGCATCATCAAATGCAAATATGTCATGACATGTCTCATCTATCACCCTGTTATAACGGGACAAATATGATTTGCCTATCTCAGCTCAATATGTCAGTGGAACCTCCTCACATCTTCATATTAGCAGCACAAATCATATTTCCGTCCTCACACATTATAACAATCCAAGCATATACTCAATCGGAGTATACCTCATGCCAAAGCATATGCCCAACATTGGCATACCTATCGTGGCAACAAGCTCAACAACATGCATGTATATCATCATGAATGTATATCTATATGATATCATCAATCATATAATCCAATCTCAATATCATCATCACAATAACATCAATACTCGTACGTCAACACTAACCTGTCGTGCGACACAAAAGAGGTAAATCAGGCGTCAATGGTTAACCGCCTCGTTGTCCTGTCCCCTGTGATGATGCTACATCAATACCAACAATATAGCATGTTATAATAGGCTTTAAAATCAAAGTCCACAAAAATATAACATTTTTCAAAAACTCAACCCTAGCGATCGATCGCCACTTTTCACCGATCGATCGCCAAAATGTTCTATTCCTTGCTATCGATCGCCACTTATTCTCGATCGATCACTGATCACTCGCGATCGGTCTCCATGTTTTCACCGACCGATTGCCAAGCTATTTCACCGCCTTGTATTTTGTCTGTTTTCCGCGATCGATCGCCATAAGGCTCGCGATCGATCGCCGATGTCTGAGAATTTCTATTCATGGCGATTTTGAGCTTATCTTCATGGTGTTTCTCCCACACCTCACTTCCTACAATTAAACCTTGTTCCATGCAACCTCTAGCATCATATAAACATGTTTCCTTAACTACACAACTCACTTCTTTCTTTTATATCATGTATAAATTGAAGAACCAAACTCATGTGTTCACATTCCAACTCAAACTAAATCAATACATCACAACTAGATAATACACACATACATATAACTCTTACCCACTAGAATTCACTTCTAGTACACAAGCCTTGTGATTCCAACTTGATTTCAAGGCAAGAGTGCAAAAACAAGTAAGGATTTGAGAGGAGCTTGTGTAGAGGATTTTAGGTGTTTATGGTGTAAATATGTGTTTGCAAATCTGATTTGTGCATATATATACACCTTCAAATACACATGTACATGCAACTCTCATATCAAATTCAAATGCCAATTCACATGTATGCATGCAAATTCATGTACGCTTATTGTTCAACTACATGTAACTCATGTCCTTCCTAGCCATAACATAGCTCTCTTGCTACATGTTTACCAAACCATGTACCTCCATTCATGATTTTTAATTATGTTTCATTCCTTGTAACATAAATCTTGACACTAGTCACACTCGTTTCCACCAGAATCCGAGTCCACATCATACCGTAATTATTTCATAATTACGCCATAATTATATCACACATGTATAAGTCATATCGAGGCATTACAATTAATGTACATTGAGGGCAATGCACGTACTAAGTTTGGAGTGTTTACTACTAGCTACTGTGTTTGTAGTTTTTGTTGATTGGGTTGTGCTTGCGAGATTATATCTATCATTGTTGTTCTTGAGCACCTATAGAATTTTTTTTTTCTGAAAATGAGTTCAACCTTGAGAATTACATGATGGAATTAATCTCCATCTCAACGTGAGTCTTGAAATTTTTTTACTTGTTTGTGAATGTCCTTGGTTGAGTTAGTAATTCAAAATTGAGGAATATTTGGGCACTTTTGAGTCATGATTGTGTGTATTATATGTTGGAAAATGAAAAATTTTGTGAGCTATGATTTGTCTTGAGCATCTTAGAGTACTCTAGAACCTATTTGAGGCACTTTTGAGGCGAAATGTTATAATTATGAACTTGACTTGGACATGATTTAAGCGATCTTTCGAACATTTGAACCTTTCAAGCCTATATTGTCTATACTTATCCCTAGTGTTCACTTTTGAGCTTAATTGAAAAAAAGAATGAAAATTAACCACCATTCAAATTTTTTTGATGAAACTCATTATACCTACCTTTATTTGAGCCTAAAAATAGTTTTTATCCTTACATTGAGGGAGTAAATGAATTTCATGTGCGTATATATTTTGCGCTATTATGTTATTCACGTACTATGTTCTGGGCTATTACAAGAGGAAAAAAAACTCAATGCCTAATGAAAAATGAAAAAGAAAGGCATAGTGAAATATGAGCATTAGTATGTGATTATTGACCATTTGGGGGTCCTACATTGACCACATTTGGTAAAATCTAACAAGCCCATGGTCATCAAGATTTAAAAAAAAAGGAAAGAAAGAAAAAAAAGGTTGAAGAGATTCTAAAATGAAATTGACAAATTATACTCTCTTCTTTGATTTTCCTACCTTTCCTTTGAAACCGACACCAAAGTCCTGACATTAGAAGCTTAAAAAAACCTTTTGATCCAAGTCTAGGGAATAATTACATTAATGGAGAAGTGCTTGAAAAATAGGCTTATGGAGTGCTTGATAGTAATCTTGACTTTGAGTTTATTAGCATTATTTGATCTTGAAGATATGTATGAAACTCACGACTGACAATAGCAAACACGCATGTTCCGATTTTGCGGTGTATTGTTTGGCTTAGGAGAAACACTTCTTGTTGATTGTTGGATTGACTCTTATTGATGTGTTAGTGGGATTTCTGAGCTTTACATTTGAGTTGCTAAGTTAGTTCTTTTAAAGTATTAAGGATGAACTCTACATTTTGATCTTATTGCTTGCTCGAGGACGATCAAGTCTAAGTTTGGGGGAGTTGAAATGTGTCATTTTTACACTTATTTTGTATTGATTTCCGTGTTGATTCCTGGACGATTTTATGATTTTTTGTATATATTTGTTAATTTCAGAAATCTAGATGAAAGTGCATAAAAGTGGAGGAAATGAGCTAAATGTTGAAAAAGGACCAAATCGAGTCAACGAAGCACGAAGTTGGAAAGGTAAAGTCTCGATCGATCGAGAAGCATTGTTCAATCGATCGAGCGTGGCAGGTGTTTTAACCAACAAAATGGAGTGTTGCTCGATCTATCGATCGACGAAGGCAGAAAAATTCAGAGACGAGATTGAAGAGCTCGCGATCGATTGGCCACTTTGCTCGATCGATCGCCCATCGAAGTTTTCAGAAAAAAAATTTCCTTTTTAAGTTTGGACCAACATGGACACTTCCATCCAACTCATCCACTATATAAGGGACCTTGGGCACGAATTTCTGACTTTTGCACACATTATTTCAGACCTAGTAGCAGCCTCTCCATCCTCCATCTACACAAAAACACCAAAAGCCAGTGGAGAAGCAAGAGCAACACAAGAGACGGAACGACGGAGCAATGCACGGAGTGACGACCTCGTTTATTTGTATTTCTAATCTTGTTTACTTTTTAATTTCAGATTTTCATGTTTAGATTGTTGAAAAACATATTTATGCATTATTATTTGATGACAATTGTTGGCTAGGCTTGTTTATCAAGACTATAGGATCCAGTGTTTGAACCCATTATTTGAATATTAGTTTTTGATTCAGTTTTTACAAACTTTGCACATAATTTAAATTTTTAATGCTTTCAAAATATTAGCTACCTTTTGCATAAATTTGGTAATCGTAATTGACTTGACCAGATGAGAGTACGATACGACATAGTAAATTATATCTACTGAGATTGAGAGATGATGTCAAATACATGTGTATTAGCTAGAAATCAAAGGCTAGTAGTTTTCATAAATCGTTTTTCGATATTAATCGTTCAGTAAGACACGGGAGTGGTTTATTGTAACATTAATATTAGACTTGTTATAGCTTGACCATAGTATAACAAATGTAATAGGAAAACTAATCACCTTAGAACGTAGGATTTTGAATCTTAACTAATAGGATAATTGTTGGGGTTTGCCTGGGTTAACCGAGGTCTTGATAATTGTTTTTATCATATTTCTTCATTATCCGTCGCTGTTTAGGTTGATTTTTGTGTTTTAGTCAATTTAGTTTAATAATCACTCCATAATCGTAGGCTAATATAGTTAATCTAATTAAAAGTGGTACTTACTTTCTAGTCATCATGGGTTCAACACTCGTAGTTTTAATCTACTATACTAAAACTTGGCACCATGCACTTGCGATATAATCGCCGTTGCCGGGGACTAGTTTAAGTAATATCATACTAGATTAGTTACTGTAATTTAGCCATTTTGTGAGGGCCCAATCCTAATCATGTGATTAATGATCACACAATGATAATTATAGCGTAAACAGCGGAAGATTGGTTTAACATTTATTAAAATGTGGCCCTAAAATTTTCGGCATTACCTCATCGCACGAGGAACATACCACCAACACAAATAAACATATACTGAAAATATATAAATACCACCAGTTTCATATCCATCAACATAAACCATCATACGTAAATCAAACTAGGGTAAAATAAATTAAATATACATAGACTCATCACACTACAGGGATACATCACTGGTACAAAGACTATTGGGATAAACAAGAGTAAAACTTCAAGTGTGACTTCCACCGGACGTGCCCTCTCTGGCGTCCTGGTCACCTGTACCACATGCCATTGTCCACACACAAAGACAACAACAGCCCCCCTTGGGGGTGAGCAAAAGCCCAATATGGAACGGTCATGGAATATACAACATGTATCTATAAAATGTGATAAATGATGTAATGCCATGCAATGCATGTCGTGTCGGTATCAGGTCAATCACCCATCCACTGGGTATATCAGAATCAATCAAATCGCTATCAAATCATAGTAGCTCGAGCCTGCCAAACATAAGGGATCATCAGTGATGCGTCGTCAAAGCGTCATCACATCCCAAGTCTCGACATAGTCAGGGACATACACGGGATGACATCAACAAGGTGCCACCAATCGCTCGTCTCAACAAATCATGGTAATCATAGGAGACCACGATTCCCTATACCTTTCGGGCTATTTAATGCCGGTCATAGTATCGCTGTACCAATCTCCAATGATTATCCCAGAATCCATAAATAAACAGGGTATTTAAGGATCATAGCTCAACGTGCATGTCATGCATCGATGTATGTATAAAAATGATGTGTGTTAACAAAACATTTAATTTCATACACCGATGTGCCAATTCATGAATGCTATGAATGCCACATAATTTAAATAAAATCACGTAGCCACATAATCTCACATAATTCACAGAAGTCAACAAATCATCTATCAAATGATACAGATACTTGTCGTATGTTACCTGATCGCAACATACATTTACTTCTCGATACTTGAGCATGGAAAGTTGATGTATTCACTGTACACCAATATAAATTCACAATTAAATAAACCAATCATTCAAATGGGTTATCAGTTTTAGTCACAGCTTAACCAATTTAAAGTAATTAAATTGATGCGATTACATCATAAATTAATTTGATAAATTATTTTTCACCAATTCAAATTATTATTCAACAATTATAGTCCAAATTAACTGGTAATTATCGAAGCAAAGTCGGAAAAATCGGATATCAAAATTTACCCAGTTTTCGCACAGTGGTGTCACGCACGCTTTTCCTCCAATTTCAGCTACCTCCGGCGGTTATACTGGCGGTGACCGGTGTAGAAACCTTTGTCCAGGTGAGTAGAAGAGATTTGGTATATGGCTTCGTCCAATTTGTTGTAAACTCGAAGAAATCGAACCAGGGTTCCTCAAACCCTAGTCTGCGCGGTTTCGTCCGTTCCAGATCAAAATCGAACAACTTTTCGAACACCAAAATTAGATTATCTGGTATGAAAATCTGCGCCTGAGAGTTGTGATCACGGTGGTAGGTCGGTCTGGTCTAGAGGTGGTCGGAAGGCGGCGAACGGAGCGGATAAGTACATGGTGGTCGGTGAATCGCGAGGTTGTGCATGTTTTCGCACCTTTTAGTAGGTGTCCGCAATCTGTGTGTGTTTTGCACATTTGCTATGTGTTTTACGTCATACACCAATATATATTAATTCCCGACCAATTATGAACATCGAGGTGTCACCGGTGTACTGGTGCATGTATATTACATGTAAAGTCCACACCTAATTTCTTGTCCTTATTTCAATCACAAATATTAAATCTATCAATTTAACACAAATTTTTATATTTATTAAATTATTTTAACAAAATTTGTTATTAATCCAAATATTCCAAAAATATATTTGTCATTCACCATGTTCTGACCCGACTGTCAATTGACATATACAAGATCAATTTCCACTCTCATTAATTACATTATATTCTGATGAATTAATTTCTAACTCTTAATTCTCATTATCACTTAACATTTACAAAATGTTAAATATTCCTTATGTTTATTCTCAACCATATAATTGACATAAGATGAATCACATAATTGTTGAGAAGTTAAACATGATTTCCGATAATACGGTACGAGGGCCTTACACATTTTCTTTTTGCTGCTTTGTTTTAATTTCATTTTACTACTACTACTACACTTTCTCTCTTTGTTTCTTGCTTTTTGTGTGTCATTACTCCATAGTACATGCTAAGGAGTGAACAACCAACAGTCGAGCCTTTTGACTCTGAAATTGAAAGAACTCTTCTTAGGAAACTAAGAGAAGTTCGGGTAATGGCTCAAAACAATGAAGGAAGAGGTGGAAGAGATGAAAGAAACGAGGAGGTACCTAATAGATGATCACTCATGAATTATACTCACTTTTTGTTCCATGGATCATTGTCTAGTATTTCTAGACCAAGCGTACATGCGAACAACTTTGAAATCAAGCCTGCAATCATACAAATGATCCAGCACTCGGTGCAATTTGGGGGATCGGCGATAATACCACGATACATGGTTACCTATTGGTATGTCTGCTCTATCCAAATCTAGTTTAGCAGACGAGCTCATGGGAGTGGCTGCTGCTGAACTAGTGCTCATACCGTACTTCTTTAGTAGCTCCTTTGTGTACTTCGATTGGTTGATGAATATTCACTCAGCAGATTGCTTGACTTGCAATCCTAGGAAAAATGATAATTTCTCCATCATGCTCATCTCAAACTGATCCTGCATGATTTTAGAAAATCTATCGCAATGTTTTGGGTTAGTACTACCAAAAACAATATCATCAACGTATATCTGAACTAGTAAAATATGGTCACCCTTTGTGAATTTAAAAAAGGATATTGTCTACTGTGCCAATGGTAAAGTTATGCTCAATCAAATACTTTGATAGAGTACATACCATGCTCGGGGAGCTTGTTTTAAACCATACAGAGTTTTGTCTAGCTTATAAACAAAGGAAGGCTGCTAATGGTTTTCAAACCCAGGAGGTTGTTCAACATAAACCTCTTCTTGGAGTTTTCCGTTAAGGAAATCACTCTTAACATCCATCTGATAGACTTTAAAGTCCTTTAATGCAGCAAATGCAAGAAATATGCGAATGGCTTCTAATCAGGCTACAGGGACAAAAGTCTCATTAAAATCGATGCCTTCTTCCTGTCTGTATACCTGTGCAACTAATCTTGCTTTATTTCTAATTACAGTACCATTCTCATCTAGTTTATTCCTAAATACCCATTTAGTTCCTATCATAGTGTGATGCAGTGGACGTGGTACTAATTGCCAAACTTTATTTCTCTCAAATTGATTAAGTTCTTCTTGCGTAGCTTCTACACAGTTTGGATCTATAATAGCATCATCTATCTTCTTAGGTTCTATGTGAGAGAATAATGCACCATGAAAAAATTCATTGATCATCTGTCCTCTGGTTCTGAGAGGAGCAATAGGTTACCTATGACATGCTCAGGTGGATGATCATTCTTCCTTCTTAGCGGAGTTCCAAGAGGATTTTTTTTCCTTCGTCAGTAGGTATTTGAGTGGGTAGATCAGTAGACTAGATGGGTTCATCGTTGATATTTGCAATATCTAGTGCAATAGGGGTAGATTCAGTAGTATCCTCCGCGGTAGGGTTTAACTCTTGTGGAGCAGCAGGCTCCTTTGCTTGTGCTTCAGGGACTTATGGTTCTAAAATGCAATCAATCCTTCTACTATAATCCATTTCATCATCACAATCATTATTAATATGTGTATTTTCTGATCGATTACTCAAATTATTGATTTGTAACCCAGAGATAGAATTATCAAGAGATTCATCAAATTTGACATGAATAGATTCCTCTATTGTAAGTGTTCTATTATTAAATACTCTAAAAGTTTTACTAACAGTAGAGTAGCCAAGAAATATTCTTGCATTAGATTTAACATCAAAAGCGGTGAGATGAGTCTTTCTGTTGTGGTGAATAAAACATTTACAACCAAACACATGGAAATAAGAAATATTTGGTTTACTGCCAATCCAAATCTCATATGTGTTTTGTTAACTCGTTTATTAATCATCGATCTGTTTTGCATATAACAAGTTGTATTAACTGCTTCTGCCCAAAATCTCTGTGAGATTTCTGACTCAGCAAGCATAGTTTGTGCAGCTTCTTTCAAAGTGCGGTTCCTACGCTCAACAACTCCATTTTGTAGCCGGTTCTAGCAGAAGAGTATTCGTGTTTAATACCATGATCATCTATAAATGATTCGAGTGTCTGATTGGTAAACTAAGTACCTTTGTCACTACGAATTCTATCTATCACAGATGACTTCTCGTCTTGTAGTCTCTTCATTAGTTTGATCATCTTTGGAGTAGCCTGATCTTTGCCGCTTAGAAATAGGACCCATGTAAAATGAGAGAAATCGTCTATTAACATTAGGGTATACTTCATTCCCCATAGACTTGTTACTGATATAGGACCAAAAAGATCCATGTGCAGCAACTTAGGCACCGAGAAAAAGATTTGCTATCTCGGTTCTTAAAGGTAGATCTGATCTGCTTACCAAATTGGCATGCTGAAAAAATTTATCTTTTGAGAACTCTATCTGGGGCAATCCATAAACTAAATCAAGCTTACGCAGACTGGCAAGAGTTTTAAAATTTAATGACTCAAACGCTTGTGCCAAAGCCAATTTTTGGAATTATTCAAGGCAGCAAAGCAGGTAGGTGAGGCAGGTTGATCAAAATTCCAATCAATCTTATATGTGTTATCATGCCTTTTACCAAGCAGTATATTACCATCAATAGATCTTATTGTGCAAGAGTGCTGGTTGAATTCTACTGAATGTCCATTATCGCATAGTTTTCTAATGCTAAGCAGGTTGTAGCATAGATTTTCAAGTAACAGTACATCTTTAATAGTAATGTTACCATGGATAATCTTACCCTTATCCAAGGTTCTAACTTTCACGTTGTCACTGGACGTTATTCTTGGTCTGGTACTGTCTACTAACTCAAACAGTAGACATGCACTTCCTGTCATATATCTAGAAGATCCACTATCCAGATACCACTCTGAGCTATGAACTAGTTGGATCCTAGATCTCTGCAATCAAAGCGATGAAAGCATTGGTACCCAATCCTACTTGGGTCCAGACGGGATTTGCCCTTTCGTGACCCTCACTTGGACAACCCTGAACATTTTTGTTATGTATGTGTCCTGAATTGTGTGTGCAAAAGACGGTGATGGTGTTCTAGGGCGTTGTGTGTGATATTGAGTGTATGCATGTTGTTTCGGTTTTTGGTTCCTGTTTGGAAGCATGTATATCTTCTAGATAGGCATACAATTATGGTACCAGTTAGGTTTTGCCTCTCGAGTTGCCTGACCAGTAGGCTTATGTCCATTATTGGACTTCTGTACTGGTCTGAGCTTCTTTACTGGCTTAAAGTAACTAATACATTTATGTGATGCATGTTCCTTAATGAGTATTGGCTTGGCAGGTTCCATCTCCAACTCACTTTGTTCATATACTGTGTTGGATCTAACAAAGTTCAATGTTTGAGACTTGTTTTTCACCAGACACATTTGAGATCGTGTGCTAGAAGCATTACTCATTGTTGACATAGCATATGCTAGCAAGATCACCAGCAAGCCTAATCGACTCTAGTATTTCGTCTTTCCTAGAAGTTGATGTGTTCCATGTGCGAACCAAATTGATAAGTTTCTGGTGTGCGCATTTAACTTCATCCTTTTCTTTTTCGAGTAGACTTACTTTTGCTCTTAAGCATTCCAGCTCCCTTGATTGTTTACAATCAAGTTTACTGTCAGTCTATTCGACTAAATTAGTATGTTCAGTCTTGTAATTCTCAAATGTCTCATACAACTGTTAATACTCATTATCATGCCCTGCAGTGCAGTGATGAGTTCAATATGAGTGAATTCAGAAAGGTTAGAACCAGTTACCTCACTGTCATCATTGGCCATGAGACAGTGAACTCCTTCATCTTCACTTTCGCTTGACGAGCTTGATGATTCTTCTGACTCTGAGTCTGAATCATCCCACTTACTCTTGTTCTCCTCAGCAACAAGAACCTTTTGATCTCTATCTCTCCTGAATGATCTTCTTTTCTCCTTAGACTTCTTGTAGTCCTTGGTGTTGGGATATGCCCTAAGACGATTCATTAGATGATTGATTTTGGCATATAATGTAATATGATTTTATTAAAGGCAATTCATTATTATATATTGTTTAAATGTCTGTGTAAAATGAATATATATGTGTGTTAATGTCCTTAGAATAATATTGTATTATTCTTAAAGATTGTTCCTAGCCAAGTATTATCATGAATAATGATAATGCATTGAGACTAGTATGTATTGATTGATGAATTGTTCATGGATATGAGATATCAAATCAACACATGGGTGCATGTTAGAGAACAATGTACTGGACAGACCCACCATGAGAATGCTACATGGATATTTGTATGAATGTCATAAGCAATTCTCATAGTGATAATAATGTATGTAATCCTTACGACTTGATATCACCATAGATCCCAACATAAGGAGTCGTGTATCTTGATATTGTCTAACGTTACCTGTAACAGGATAAACTATAAAGACAATCATTGGATATACCACGAATTATGTAGAGGGATGTTGAGTGATCAAGATACCATTTGTCCCTCCTATATAACAGGAGAAGTGTTTGGGCCCTTGATCAAGTAAGACTAAAATGCATGGCCATGCTCGAATGAGTCGATATGTGATATCGAGCTTATTCATTTATTCTATTCTACTTAGGGATCAAGAAATAAAAGATTAAACTATACGAGTATGACTATTCTATGACTCGTGTTTAATCTAAACACATAGGACAAAGGGATTAAGTTACATGGTTAATATTATCACGGGCCATAGGTTATGTTGAGTCAATGACATTTTTGTAACTTGGGTAGCCTTGATGTGTTGCTAGATACCGCTCATTGCTTGTGACATAAAATTAGATTCTATGTCACTGCCAACGTTGCAAGATCCTAATGGGTCACACAAAAGATTATATCGATAAAGGGAATTTAAAATTCATTGGATGAATTAAGTTGATTAAGAATAGTCTTAATCATATAATTTAATGGGCCATATTTAGATATATAGAGATATATTTAAATATGATATATATGTATATATAGATATAGGAATTGGGCCAAGGGTTTTATGAAAAGCCTGGTTCTGAAAAGAATAGCCGCCTAATGAATATCTTATATATATACGTACATGTGCATGTCAGTAAGGTTAATTAAGAATTAACAAAACCTAGCAAAAGAAAAGAGAAGCTACCGTCACTAATCTTGGTGGCTCGTCGCTTTTTCGTTGAATATCAAGTCTAGCAACTTGATATCTTCAACATCCCTTCATCAATTTGATCGTGTGGATACCGTAGAGGCAAAACTTGAAAAGTTTTGCTACTGACTCGAGGACGTGTTGGACGTGCTGCTTCGTGGTATTCTGCTCAAACACGCTGTAAGGGTATGATTCTTTTCACCCCGATATGATTAACTCCGTATAGGTCGCTGGTTGGAATCCAAATTTTATTTTATTCGGCTGCGTATTTGCATGTTGGATTCCTAACACTTGGAAGTCCTCTTTTGATCATACTTTTTTGGTTTGGTAATCGGCGTTGAAGTGTCCCGGTTTGTGATAGTTAAAGTAGACACGATCATCTTCTCCTGAACTGTCCTTGAAGTTCTACTTCCTTGGATAAGACTCATATGTCTTATGGCTCCTCTTCATAAATTTGCCGAATTTTTTGACAAACATCGCCATTACATCAGTACACATATATTCAGTTGTCATCTGTTGCAGTGGACATGGACTCTGATGCACGAAGGGCCTTTGTTGGTTGACCGGTACTTGGTTCATCATCAACTCGAATGCCTAATTCAAAATCATACGCCTTTAAATCAACAAATAGAACGTGTAGATCGATCTTGTTTAAATCTTTGGATTCTCTCATGGCTATGGTCTTCACATCCCATTGTCTTGGGAGACCTCTCATCACCTTTAGAGTAACTTCTCTGTTTAAGGGTAAAGATGTTGAAATCATTGATAATTCATGTCACTCTTCATCATATTCGTTGAGAGTCTCTCCAGATATCATCTTAATGTTCTCGATTTTTTATAGAGCAACAATAAGTTTATTTTCTTTAGTCTGATCATTTCCTTCACACAGTTGTGTGATCTTTTCCCAAATATCCTTTGCGGTTGGACACATCTTGATTTTGTTGAACATGTTTTTGTCCAATGTTTTGAATAAGAAGTCCTTAGCCACGTTATCCAAGTTCGCATTTTTCTTTTCATCATTTGTCCAGGATGCTCTTTCCTTTTCAAGCATCTGAGGTTCACCACTAGAGATAGCCATGGCTGTGTTGACTTTCATGATCGTCATTGGTCCGTCAGTGATGAAATACCAAATAACATCATCATGAGCACTTAGTTGTGCTTGCATCCGAATTCTCCAGTCATCATATTCATCCTTCTTGAACATTGGAACCTTGCTGAATGAGGCCATCAGTTCTGGTATTCTCACAGTTGAGAAGACCTGCTCTGATACCACTTGTTAGGATCGAGGTTGTGTTTAGAAAGGGGTTGAATAAACACTAGGCTCAAATTATTGTTTCTTTAAAATACAGCTGACAGTTAAGTACTGCAGAAGATCTCAATTGATTAAAAGACAGTAGAAAACTAAAAATAGCGCGAAAGGTATCTACTGGACTTGTGAGTTAAGAACTGATTGACAAAAGTAAAGAGGCAGTAAGGTAAGATGCAGAAAGTAAATGACATTGTGGAAATTCAAAGCACAAATGCTTCTACGTCCCCCCTTCTTCCTTTGCAGGAAGGTTGATCGCGTTTTATTTAAATAGTAAATTTTAGTGTAGCGCGATTATACCGCAACTGCACGGTTGTCAACTTTAGTATAGTAGATGAAACGAGTGTCGAACCCACGAGGACTAGAAAGTAAGTACCAATTTCAATTAGATTAACTATAGTTAACCTTCGAATATTTAATGAGAATTATACCTTATTGACTAATGACACAATATCTAACCCAACAAGTGGTAAAGAGTGTAGAAATCAGAAGAGACAATTATCAAGACTTCGGTTCATCCATGTAATCCCCCATAATTTGCCTATTAGTTAAGATTTAAATTCATACGTTCTAAGGTTATGAGTTTTCCTAATGCATTCGTTATACTATGGTCAAGCTATAACGAGTTAATATTAATGTTGCAATAAACCACTCTCATGTCGTTATTGAACAATCAATATTGAATGAAGATCTATGAAAACTACTAGCCTTCAATTTTGGTAAATCTATTGCTATCACACGTGTGTTCGATTTTACTTTGTCAGTCTCAATCTAAACCCACGGCTTAATTTATCATGTCGTATTACAATATTGTATGGTCAACCTCAGTCGCAATATATAATATCTTTCAAAGGTGATCAATCCCTTAAAAGCATGAAGAACAATAAATTCTGCACAAAGAGTTGTAAGAATTAATCAAAAACCTTATGTTAAATTATGGATTCAAATATGGGATTGCCTAGTCTTGATAAGCAAACTTAGACAAAATTCATAGTCAAATAACAATGTTAAAAGATGTTTTGCAACAAATTAAATATTAAAATCTGAAAATAACTAAGAACAAAGTTTAGAAATACGAAAAATAACGCTAGAAGATGACTCCTTGCGCTGCTACGTCGTCCTCAAACTTATCAAATGCATATAAAATTCACAACAAAATAAGTGTAAAAATCACACTTATCAACTCCCTCAAACTTAGACTAGGTCGTCCTCGAGCAAGCAATAAGATCAAAAATGCAGAGTTCAACATTGATAATTCAAATGGATCAATTAATGATTATTAAATAGCTCAGACATCTCACTCACAGACATAAAAAAATCAATCGACAAATTGAACAAGACGTGTTTTACCCCATATCAAGCAACATATCGCAAACTCGGAATGTACTATTGTCAATCTCAAGTTTCATACACATCTTTATGATCAAATTATGCTAATTAACTCAAAGTCAAGATTATCGTTGAGCACCCCATATACCTATTTTTAAACAATTTCTCCACTAATGTAGTCACTCCCTAGACTTGGATCAAATAGATGTTTTTAATCTTGTAATGTTAGGCCTTTGCTGTCGGTTACAAAGAAAAGATAGGATAAGCGCAAATAATAGAGTATAATCTTGTAACATTCATATTTCAGCACATATCGAGCTTTTCTTCTAATTTTTCTCGCCTTGGCCACTTTTGGTCTTATTTATAAAATCTTTTCTCAATGCTCTTTTTTTTTCTTTTGCTCATTCATCAAAATTTTCATTGAACTCATCAAGATATAACAATTCATGTGCATAATGAGATTTATTATACTCTCTTAGGGTGAGGATGATTTTTTTTCATTTTAGGCTCATAATATAGTAAGTATAATGAGTTTATCAATTTTGATTTTGCTCGGGTTTGCTGCAGACTGTTAAGTACTGCAGTAGCTTCTCAATATGTTGCAAGTCAGCAGACACTGATTATAGTGCGGAAGACGTCTGCTGAACTTGTGAGTGATAATAACTGAATGGTAAATAAGCAGTAAGTAAATGACACAAGTATTGTTTCTGGAAGTTCGAAGCACAACGCTTCTACGTCTCCCCTTCTTACCTTGCAGGAAGGTTACACTAGAAGAACTTGGTTTACACTTTGCAGTATACAACCTTCTTAGGCACTCACACAGCTTGG
Organism: Haberlea rhodopensis; assembly: GCA_907163345.1. Classification (NCBI taxonomy): domain Eukaryota; kingdom Viridiplantae; phylum Streptophyta; class Magnoliopsida; order Lamiales; family Gesneriaceae; genus Haberlea; species Haberlea rhodopensis. The sequence goes on along the minus strand of CAJQUN010000344.1, from coordinate 266,472 downwards.
CCTAAACTCCTAGCAATCACAAATTCTTAATTTGATTACAATGATTTCTATAACACTCACACAAAAGATAAACTGTTTAACTTCGAGTGTTCTTCGAGCAACAGACTCAGTTGTAGTTAATCTGTCACGAAGTAGTGCTTGTCTGCTCTTGCTGAACCTTCAGAGAATATTAGTGAGATGATTTTCTTTTTGCGTTGAGGTGTTTCTTTTTGTTTGATCAGATGGTTCAGCTAACCTCTTCATTCTTCACTTGGGCGTATTAATTGACTCATTGATTTTAACGGCAACTTGTCTATATTTGGAAGAGGTCCATTTTCTGTTACCATTCCATATTTTGATTGTCTTCTTTCCTATTTTGTTTAGCAACGGCTCTTTTATTCTGACGCTAATGGTGGCGGAGATATAGCAGGGTGCGCCGCTCTGTTGTACCTTTGTCAGAATAGGTTGTACTTGTTTTGTCTTGTTGTTTTGTGCTCTTGCTGGATGGTTAGACCTATGATGGCTTTCTTCTTTCAAATGATCTTTCATTCTTTTGTACTCAGTAGAGGTCTGTCCAGTAGTTGTCTATCCAGTTGGTGTCCATCCAGTTGGTGTCCATCCGGTTGGTGTCCATCCAGGTGTCTATCCGGTAGGTATCCATCCAGTAGGTTTCCATCCGGTTGGTCTCCATCCAGTAGGTGTGCATTCGGTTGGTGTCCATCTTGGTGTCCATCTAGTAGGTGTTCATCCGGTAAGTGTTCATCCTGTAGGTATCTGTTACCCAGTAGGTGTTTGTCACCCGGTAGGTATCTGTCACCCGGTAGGTGTTTTTTCAGTTGATGTCCATCACCCGGTAGGTGTTTGTCACCCGGTAGGTATCTGTCACCAGGTAGGTGTTTGTCCAGTTGATGTCCATCACCCGGTAGGTGTTTGTCACCCGGTAGGTATCTGTCACCCGGTAGGTATCTGTCACCGGTAGGTGTTTGTCCAGTTGATGTACATCACCCGGTAGGTATCTGTCACCCGGTAGGTGTCTGTCCAATTGATGTCCATCACCAGGTAGGTATCTGTCACCCGGTAGGTATCTATCACCCGGTAGGTATTTGTCCAGTTGATGTCCATCACCCGGTAGGTATCTGTCACCTGGTAGGTGTCTGCCAGTTGATGTTTGTCACCCGGTAGGTGTTTGTCACCACCAAAACTTAAAAATATTTTCCCAACAATTTCCCCCTTTTTGGTGATGACAAAACTTAGTACTGGAGACTCTTGCTCAACCATATGAACAGCAACTCTTGTTAAGACTTAGAGACATACATAGACTTTGCAATTTGTTAGAATAGATAAGCAGATTACAAGTAGTAATCAAACTGAGACAATGAAGGAATATCATTTTTATATAAAATGAATTCTGATTATATGGAACATCTTACAAATTAAAGGAACATCTTACAAATTACAACGAACATCTTACAAGTCATGCAACAGACCTATTTCTACAATCTATCCAAATGGAGAAACATAGCCAGTATGGAATGTTCCGAGCTAGCTAGTTTCAGGGTTATTGACAAAGGGAGGGGGAGAGAAAATACATACAAAGAGACTTAGAATAGAGAAAGACCTAGAAAGCTATCATTATCTTCAAAGTAGTCATCTATTCATTTGGCAAGATCTCTGTCTTTAATGAAAATTCTCTGTCTTTCCCCTTTTTGTCATCAGCATCCAAGCATCTGCTGTTCCAAATTCAAGGCTGGTGGAGAGCACCAGAACTGGTCCATGAAGGAGGAGCTAACAAAGGTGGGTTAGATAAGTAACCAACCCATGTAGGGTATATTTAGATAAGTAAATGAACTCATGAATATGTTGTAAAAATAGTTGCAAAACTAGTAAGAATAGTAATTAAGAGTTGCATGATTGATGATTTGAGTTAGAGAAGCAGCATGCTATTTATAGCGAAAAACTAGCCAGTTGTAGTGTGAAATGCCATATCATGCGTAAAGAAGTGCAGATAAAGATAGATAAGAATTGAGAACTCTTATGAATATTTATAATAAAAAGCTAATGGAAACACAAAAAGACAATAAAATTTACTGTTTACCCTCTAGCCAATGCTGGGAGTAGTCACGGGTGGAGGGTGGAGTGTCAGTCTGAGTTTGTCGGGAACTGTGGGACCTTTGCTAGAGGGATGCCTTGATCGACTGGATGCTCCAGCTGTAGTAGATGAGCGATGAGCTGGAGGCTAGTCTCGTTGGGTTAGAGGAGTGGTCTGCTGGACTCGGGCAATCTTCTAACAATTTGAGGAGCAGCTGGCAGGCTGTTGCTCAAGTCTTGAATCTGTGAAGCAAAGGCCGCCTGCATAGTTTCCAGTTGGTCCGATAAGGCTTTCTTGGCGTCTTCTATCTTATCTTCAAGGGCCAGTGAGGTGGCAGTATGAAATGATTCATTCTGCTGAGTGATCTGAAGACGAGCCTGCCCTATCCGAGAGAGTGAGTCCGCAAAAGCATCCACAACAAAGGTCTGGAGCCTGGTTACTGTAGTCGTTAGACTATTAATGTCCCGATAAACGTGCTGGAATTGAGAGTCAGTATGATGCTGGTGGCTCCCATGAATAAGAGTCGCAGTGCGTTCTTCCTGTTTGAGCTTGTTGACGTCACTGGCTAGTGCAGAGATGGCGTTAGACAGATGCACCAGTTGATCAGCAATACTGGGTGGCCCTTCCAGAGGAATATGAGTTGAAAAGTCAAAGAAATCCTCAGGAGGGTCCTGGGCCAGAGATTGATCCGGGGCATCTGTTTGAGTCTCAGCATTAGTAGTGATAACGCCGGGATGACCCTCAATATCAGCAGTCAACAGAGCAGTGACTTCAATGATTGGTGCAGCAGGTGCGATGGTAGTAATGACATCCATGCTAGTAACAACTTGTTCCAGCTCGGCTGCAGAAGACTGAGTGTGACCAGCAGAGTGAGAAGAGGGCTCGTTGGGTTCATCATTACCAGAAGAGAGGGTAACTTGATGAACCATAGTCTAAATCACTGTGTCAACGTTCGCATGATCAACATCCAGCAGCTATAGGGGTTGATCATTGGCATGACTCTGAACGGAGGAGATAAGTGGAACAGCGGTAGAGGTGATCGCCATGTCAGTAGGAGCTATCTCCAAAGTAGGTGAGGCAGTCTCCAAGTCAGTTGGGGCAGTTTCCAAGTCAGTAGGAGTAGGACTTGCATTTCTTGATACGGCAGAGCAGGAGTGGAGACCTGTTGATATGCGGAGATCATGAAGAGCGTGCTCAGCCATATCCAGCTTGGGCCCTAGAGCATTCACAACTGCTCGATCATGATTCGCTGTGCCAGAATTAAAAATTGAATTGTTGAAGGCGGGAATGAACAAGAGCTTGAAGTTCTCCCACATAATTCATCATGCGGAAGAGATCTCGAAGCTTCAAACTCTTTTCAGTGTCCGGGACTTGAAGATAAGCCAAAATGAGATTCTCATCTTCTCGTGCTTGATCAAAAATTGGAGTGAAGTCATCGAAGCAAATGTTTAGGTGTGCCTTTGTCCATCAATCAAAGATTTCAAGCTGCGCCTGCAGCTTGGCTTCTACTTCACCCATGACCATTTGAATCTCAAAGGCTACAGGGGTGGTCACCGGTGCCATAAGTCTTTTTCCCTTTCCAGTGGTGGTGTCCTTGGGATGATAGTAAGGACAAGTGGACTTTGGTTGCCTGAAGCTAATAGATCCAGGTGCTTGTTGAGAGCTCATCAGTTTGGTGGAGTGGTCAGGTGGAGCGACTGGTGCATCAAGTACCATGACCAATGAAGCAGCTGAGGCAGTTGGTTCCTCTGGTGGATGATATTCAGGACTTGGCTCTGTACTAGTGATGACTGCTGCTGGGACTGCAGAAGAGATTGTATCAGAGGCATCAGTGACTATCTTTCGGAGAGTAGGAGGAGCCCCTTTTCTGGTCCTGAGCTTCTTAGGAGGAGGAGGAGGAGATGACTCAGCGGATTCGATATTGTTTTTTCATAATCGCTTACAACTTGAGTTGTTCTTCGCTTCGTCAGACCAACCTCTCTGCCACTCCGTTGCCTGTGAATCTGGAGGTATTTAGCAGTGATAAGTCTGCCTGGATGAAGATTGGAGGAGGCCCCCGCCTGAATGTTTTTACTGTCAAACAGACTGCTGAGAGGGAGAGCAAAACCAGATTGACCTTTTCCTGAAGTGATTAGCCTGGTAAGGACCTGAAACAGAACAACTGGCCAATTGACTTTTAAACCTTTGAAAATGGCGCCCATGACGTCAAACTTCTCAGGGGTGATGATATCAAAAGATCCATCTTTGCACAGTAGCCCCTTGGAAATGACATCGGCCAGTTGGCGGAAATGACTCTTCATTAAAACCTTTTTAAATGGAGGACGTCGAAGGCGAGCGTCAGAGTCGGAGAATATAGTGCGCATTTCTTCCCTAACATCCACTAGAATAGTGGAGAAATCTGTAAGTCCAGTAGAGGGAAGACAAAGGTGAGTGGTGAATTCTAGTTGAGTGATGGTAATCAGTTGACCAGAGATGGAGGCCACCACGGAATCATCTACAACTTTAGAGTGGTGAAGAACTCGTGTAGAGCTTCCTTGTAGAATGTTGGAGCCTGGCTAAGGATCACTAGAAGTCCCGATGTATCCAACTTGTGAAAAACTTCCTTTGTATCTTCATCAGAGGTTGTGGAGATTGAATAAAAATCCACATGTACAGCATTGGTGATGAAACAAGGCTGTGTATTCTTAGACATTTTGATGTAGATATCGATAATCAAAAATCCTGCAGTGTAAGAATTTCTGGGAAGAAAGTTAACGCAGTAATTTTGGAAAAGATACGAGTAAGAAACGAAAGTAATGGCGGTTAAAGGAAAGAGTAGATGTAACGACGTACTGTAGATGAGCGGACACATGGATACGTGGCGATCATCTACGATTGAAAGTTTTAACAAATAAATAAAAGGACAGGATTTGGGCGGGATTGAAATGATTTATTTTTATATAAAAGTAAATTTGAATTCCGACGTTCCAGTAGGTTAATAGTTACCGAAGGTTATTTTTGTCAAAGCATATTTGGTAAAGTCTGCTGGTATGTAGGGTCCGACTGGTAAGGTAACATCTACTGGTATGTAGAGTCCTACTGGTACGGAAACACCTACTGCAGCAGCTGTTGTTTTACCAGCTGAGCTTAGATAACCAAGATAAAATTCTAACTGAAATTCCCCCTTAATTCATGCGATTTCTACTGAGTAATTCCCCCTGATGCATTATACTTGAATAATAACAAACATGGATTGATTTCAATTAAACCAAGAATATTTTGAAAGTGGGAAAACTTAGCGTCCGGTAGAGGTTTTGTGAAGATGTCTGCTGCTTGTTGTTCGGAAGATAGGTATTCTAGCCGAATTTCTTTCTTCATAACGTGATCTCTGATGAAATGATGACGGATGTCAATATGTTTGGTGTGCGCATGAAGAACAGGATTATATGTAATGGCTATGGCAGACGTATTATCACAAAATAGGGGCGCCTCAGTGGATTCAATTCCATAATCTATCAGTTGTTGTTGAATCCAGAGCAGTTGAGCACAGCAGCTTCCAGCAGCAAGATACTCTGCCTCTGCAGTAGATGTTGCTATGGATGTCTGCTTCTTGCAACCCCATTGCAAAAATCTTTAATTATTGTTGGTTTTCTTTGGAATAAATGATGTTATGAACCTTGTTTAGTGTTCTAGGATGTTTGTTGGTGGTTAGGATTGGGTTGGTTGAGGTTTTGGCCGGAAATCGCCATGGGTCACGATTTTATTTTTCTAAAAATTACAGGTGGTGATCGATCGCCAGTAGGGCAGCGATCGATCGCCTAGGACAATTGTTTCACAAACAAAAATCGTGGGTTGGCGATCGATCTCCAGTTGAGCAGCTATCGATCACCGAAGGCAATTTTGTTTTGAAAATTTCTTTGGTTTGTGATGTCAACGTATGCTTTGTACGAGTCATCTATGTGTTTACTCATCATGATTTGGATGATATATTTATGGAGGTTGAGTATGTAATTGTGTGCACACAGTGATTATGAATAATGGAATTTGTGTAGCGCATAATTCACGAGGTCTAGGGGCAAAGGCAAGGATTGACTCTCGCTATTGGATTATAAGGTACGTGTGATGTATAAGCATAGGTAAATATATTATGGTTGTGTTAACCAATATATTATTGTTACGTTTGAATTAAGTACGTAGAGACGTACAAGTTTTGATGGCTATGTTTACTGTCGTCTTTATTGGCTAATGATGATGACATTGTTTAGCGAGCAATGGCTTATGATGATGCCGTTGTTGAGCAAGCAATGAGTATGATGTTGCTGCTGTTGAGCGAGCAATGAGTATGATGTTGCCACTGTCGAGCGAGTAATTGTTACGATGCCGCCGTTGTTGAGCGTGCGAGAGGTTAGAGTGTCGCCGCTGTTGAGCGAGCAATGTGATATGATGAGTTATAATTATTAAATTATTGATTGAGATGTATTAGATTACTGTAAACCATTATTGAAATGATTTAGCTATGACTGATTATGGAACTGGCGATTTTGAATATAAGTACAGTAAATCATTGAAATGCTTTAACTGATGTTAAAGTAGACGATCTTGGATATTGTGAGAGAACAGGAACGGCAGGGGAGGTCCCATTTGATTATGGCATAGACATGGAGTATTATCTAACTTTGCAACCTTACATTCTGTAAATTATTAATTGTGTATTTGATGATATTGAGATTGTGTTATTTGTATGCTCACCCCGTGTGGAGGCTGTTTATGTTGAAACAGGTAGAACATGTACAACATTAACTCTGGAATGAGTTCGAGGTGTTGAATGAGAATGCTTCCAGGACTGATGTACCAATGTTGATATGGGTAATTAGACTTGTACATGTAGATACATATTCATTTACTAAGGGCTTATATGTGAGCATTTGAATATGTGTATATGTCATGTATAACATTGAGATGTCTCTTTTCAATTACGTATTGCCTGCAATTATATGAATTGAGAATATGATTGGTGCATTGTAAAGTGTATATTTATGTTAGTTTTGTTTGGTTGGGAATTGGACATTAAGAGGATTTGTGATGTCCGGGAATTATGGTGGTAATCCCGGTGTTGTATTAATCCTTGATGGATTTTTAATTGTGGCAATTAGGAATTAATTGCGGTTTGGCATCTCCCGAGGTTGGTAAATCGGGCATTTGGGATCGTTGGATCCCGAGGTTCCCGAGGTTGGTAAATCGGGCATTTGGGATCGTTGGATCCCGAGGTTCCCGAGGTTGGTAAATCGGGCATTTGGGATCGTTGGATCCCGAGGTTCCCGAGGTTGGTAAATCGGGCATTTGGGATCGTTGGATCCCGAGGTTGAGATCGTATTCTCATTCCGGTGAAAACCTGCGAGTTGGGTTTTTAGTGTGACTCGGAATCTCGGGTGCTTGGTGTGGGCACCGGTAGGGGGTTTTTGAGTTAGAGAGAGAGTTTTTGAAAACAGATGATTTTTAATGAATCATGATGTATTTGTGGGGCTATTAGTATTTCGGGGTATTTTGCTATAAATACCAATTAAACCCGGGATTTTAATTATCGGAACCATTTTCTTCCCCCTCCTTCTCTCTCCCCGTAGCCGCGATTCCCGATCCCCTTTTGACCCCCGCGCGTAAAAGGCTTGCGCCCGCCGCCGTCCGGCCGCCGTTCGGCGCGTCCGACCCGCCGCCGCGTTCGTCTCTTCTAGGCGGTCCTATCCATACCAACAATTTGAAGTTTGGTCGCGATTTGAGCTCGAATTTCTGCTGGAAACGCTAGGGTTCGAAACTGGAATTTCTTCGATTTGGGGCTCGATTTTTGGTACGATTTTGGGGCTTTCTTTCAGGTGTTTTTGGGGCGTTTTGGTGCTTGGTTTGGGTCGATTATTTCACACTTTCTTGGTTCGAAAAATTTGTTGCTTAATGGTTCGATTTTGTATGCTGTGTGCGTGGAGTTATGTTTGATTTTAGGGGGTTTATGTTCGAAAATTTGGGGCTTTGGCTTGAGGATGTTGATTCTTGTTGGTAATTGATTAATTTATGTTTTAGATGCATTATGATGCTTATTGTGTTCGAAATTGAAGAATTGGATTCGAATTTAGGGCTTTAAATTCGAATTTTGGGGGTTTCGCTTGTGGGGCGATTATTGTTGTTGTTGATTGATTAATTCATGTGTTAGATGAATTATGGTGATTTTTGGATTTGATTTGTGTTGTTGGGGTTCGAATTTTAGGAGTGGTTCTTGAGCAATTTTTGATATTGTCTCATTCGTTTCCCCTCCCTGTATATGCCCTGCCCCGGGTCTTGTAAATGGTAAATTGTCGTGGGTTGACAATATGTTGAGAGTTATGGGTGTGCTTGAGCATGGGTTGCATGTTCGTAATTAATTGTGAATTATTTATCGTGTTAGCACATCGTTCTTCGGGGCATGGAACTCGAGCAAGGTTTGGCTCGGACTTCGGAAATTAAGGTACGTATAACGTACGAGCATAACCTTTTATAATGTTGCAATAGTGATATGCATGGTTTATGGTATTGAAAATAGATGAGTATCGAAATGCATGGTTTATGGTACTTGCAATATTGGATAGTGAAATGCATGGTATATGCTAACTGTGATAAATAGACATACATTGGAAATCATAAGGTGCCGCTTTCGAGCGAGCCACGATTGAGTATTGTCGCCGTTGAGCGACCATCGGTTATGACGCCGCTATTGTTGAGCGTGCGCTGGGTTTAGTGCCGCTATTGTGGAGTGAGCAATGTTATGGGAACATGGAATCCTTGGTTAATTATATGTGAAATCCATGGCCTATATATAATGATTTTACACATTGATTATGGAACTGGCATGATAGAACTGTATTAGTTAATCTATATGGCGATTAACTGGCTTTGAGAATTTGATGAGTTTGGTTATTTTGAGAACAGGGACAATACAAGGGGATCCCGGATGAGGGTGTTACCATCCAGGGAGTATCATTTAAATTATGGCATTTACATTCTGTAAATTATGAATTGCAATATTATTATTTTGTGATTGGTGGTATTGGTATGCTCACCCCGTGTGGGGGCTGTCTCTGTTGGGGCAGGTAATACAGGTGTAGCGGTAGCTTTGGAGTTGAGCTCGGGCTATTGATTGAGGTACTTCCAGGATCGAGGTACCAGAGCTGGTCAAAGAAGTGCGCAGATCCAGTGTTGAGATCGAGTTGTGCTTGGAAGGTGCTTCCAGGATTGAGGCACCGGTAACGACATCTGGAAGTATGGTATTTTATACTTTATGTACACATACGATTATTTGGTGCTCGTCTGTGAGCGACGTATATGTGTGCATGGGTTGTATAAAAGGCAAATGTCTTTTCTTTTCATCTATATTGTGATATGCAATTAATTGGGAATTGCTAGATGAATTGAGAAGTAATTAGTGTATCTCGGGAGTACATGGCATACTGAATGGTTTAGTTGGAACAAATGGAAATGGTATATATTGGATTAAACGGAAGAATTTTATTATCGGTATATTATGCTAACCTAGCGTATGGTTATTTTCCAACATATATGGTTACATGTACACGGTTGTGGGATTTATGCGCTAATTACGGGTTAAGGGCACGGGGGTCCTTACATTAGTGGTATCAGAGCCAGGTTAGCTCTTTGGGGCTGTTGAGGGCCTAGGAACATGTTAATGGGAATGATAAGCACATATTTATGCATGATGGTAGCTAGCGTTGCGTGGCACGACTATATTGCTTATGTGCATTTATGATATGTGTTCATAATTGGAATATGCTATTGCTAACCATGGTGGTTGTAGGGTCTTATGAGACATGGACTATGCATTACGGTTGCATAGGTATACATCGGAGTGATGATTTTAATGCTTTGCCGCTACATGTTGGAGCGAGGTGCATTAAAATACACTCATGGCGATGTTTATGGGAATACAGGTTATGCATTACGGTTGCATGCACGTCGAAGCGATGATGCCGTTGTCGTGTCGAAGCGATGGTAAATGCCGCTGTCACGTCGAAGCGATGATGCCGCTGTCGTGCCGAAACAATTATTGAAATACGGGTTATGCATTACGGTTGCATGCATGGCGTAGCGATGTGAATAATGCCGCTGTCATATTACTATTGCGAGGGATATTATGCCGCTAATATGTCGAAGCGAGGGGTGTTTCCGCTGTCATGCCGGGATGATGGTAAATGCCGCTGTCGTGTCGAAGCGATGGTAAATGCCGCTGTCACGTCGAAGCGATGGTACCACCGTCATGTCGAAACGATGATGCCGCTGTCGTGTCGAAGCGATGATACATGCCGCTGTCACGTCGAAGCGATGATGCCGTTGTCATGACGTAGCGATGTGATCGGGAACAAAGTACTACATGAGTGTGAGTACCTCTTGAGTCCGCGATTATCCGGGTATTTTATTGGCGATGGTTTCGCCGGGTATTTTATTAGCGATGGTTCATTCCGCTATTCTATTGGCGATGGTTTATGCCGCCGGGTATTCTTAGCGATGGTTCATTCCGCTATTCTATTGGCGATGGTTTATGCCGCCGGGTATTCTTAGCGATGGTTTATTCCGCTATTCTATTGGCGATGGTTCTTGCCACCAGGTATCATACAGCGAGGGCACATTCCGCTACATCTATGGCGATGGTTCATACCGCCGGGTATCTATAGCGACGTTTTATACCGCTGACTCTATGGCGAGGGATCATGCCGCTGATTCTATAGCGATGGGTTATACCGCTATGTGTGTAGCACTGGGTTATGCCGCCTACGAGCGATGGGTGATGCTTATGTACCGCTAGTGGACGATGGATACAGGTATTCCGCTATCTCGATAGCGATGAGGTATGGCATATTACTTTTGTTATCAGTATTGGGATTATGGTATATTGTTGTTTACCGTCATGTGTTTGACGATGAGATTATGGATGTCGTATATCGACATGAGCCGTCATGTGTTTGACGATGTTATTTGGGATGTCTATGTGGACGCGTGGCATCATTTTGGTGGTTAATGCATTCATGTTTATGTATTTGGTAGTATGGTTTGGGTGCCGATGGTGAGCACATGGTAGAGTCTGGGTCATTGGTCGACGAGACCTTTTGCCGAGCAGGTTTGCTCGATGGAGCATTGATGCATTGTACCGGTGAGTGTACCGCATCATATTGTAGAGGTAAATATTTGTCGAGCAATGATACCCTTGGGTATGCTCGCTGGGATGGCTAAGGCCAAGTGATTGGTGGTAAGAGTAGTCATTGAGGAAACTACTCGCTTGTTGTTACGATGTGGTGTATGCATGGTTACACCCACCCTAAGGGCGTAGAATAAGTCCTAATGGATTAGGATTGCATGATAATTGAGCATGGACGCTGGGTTGTCTAGTATGCTTTGGTGTTTTAGAGATATGTTGGGCGATGACCCACAACTCTAATGGTTTGTGCGGTATGGTATGCCGGATTGTAATGTGTGTCACGTTGATAGGTTGGTATGAGCCTATGGGACCAGCGAATCACTAGCCAGGTATTGTTGCAGTACCTTGGTGTGCTTGTGTTAGCTATTATAATGCTCGTTGGATTCGAGTTTGGTGAATCGTATGGTGATACGATGAGGGTTATGGTAGACACTTGTAGTCTCTATGTGGCATGGTATTTGAGGTAGGGAATACCTCACGGGGACGTTTATACGTCATTGTTTTGAGGGACTTGTACTGGGACAGCTCAAGTTCGTTGGTATTACCAACGTGAGTGTCAACAAGTCGTTGTTAGCTCTAGTTGAGCATCCTTGCATATGGCATGCAATGGGAGTCACAATGGTTTGTGAGATATAGTTAGTGGGGTGACACTACTATATTGATTTTATCTCTTGGAGAGATTTGAATTGTACTGTCTTAGAGACAGCTTACATCGGTCGTGGATTGATTGTAAATCGGCCATGGTAAGCATTACTGGTGTTGGACCGGGTAATGGATTTCTGACCTCGGTGAGACGTTTGAGGAGACGTCTTCGGGAGATGCTCGATTGTGGAGTACTATGGTATTAGTACAGAGCGTCGTTGGGATGAGTATACATGGCGTATACGGATTTTGGATCGGGTAATGGTAGTATTGATGCACTACTCTAACCAATTGTGTATTTCTGGGTTCCGGGATATGTTTTGGTATAAATATACCCAGGTTCTCCGAACGGTGGTTCGAGGATTGGAGGATCATGGATTCATGACTTCTTCCTTGAGAGGAAGGCGGTATTGTGATTCCTACCGGTTGAATCTTTTGGGGAGATTCGTTATTTTGGTTCGTGTGGTGGTGATGTTGAAATCACACCCTTTGGTTTTGGTTTGTCAACCATCATTCTCCGTGGGGCGAGAATAATCGGGGTTTGACAGTTGGTTTTGGGATTTGGGTGTGATCAGAGATACCCGAGTCTATTGCATTGCGTATGCATGTTGTGTGGGTGTATGGGCATGCATGCCGTGTGTGTGTATACGAATGCCAACATTATTTTGTTCATTGTGGAACGTCGAGTGTGTATACTTGGTTTAGTGGATCTCCGGTGTGAGATTGTGGAACCTCGAGATCGGTAATCTCGATGGCACGATGCATTCTGATGAATGATCGTGAAGGTTGTTTGATTTTCCCCGAGGAGGGATCGACGTGTTTTGGAATCATGGTGGTTCTTGTTGGATAATTCGATAGCCTTCCTATTTTAGGATTGTTGGATCCAAGGATAAATGAGGGATGACCGAGATTCGGATGTGTTTAGTGTCATGGTTGACACGTGTATAGGAATGTAATTGGTTACCTTACATGTTTCCCTATGGAACTCGAGACCTTGTGGAGTCTTGATGGTGTGTCGGGACCAAGATATGATTTTTGGAACACACCGGTGTAAACATCCTCGGTGATGTATTTTGTGTGGATCAATGACCGTGGGTAACCCGGTCCGGGTTGCAAGTGGTGCAACTACTCCTTTGGAGGAGATGGACTGGGAAGCGGAATCTGGTTTTTCTGTGAGTATACTGTTGTATACTCGTGGTCCCCATCTTGACGATGCGTGTCAAGCATCGTGGGCAGGTGGTGTATACCACGGGATGTTATCTATGTCAGAACCAATGGTGATTTGGTTGGGTTACAGTCTTGGTGGACTGACTTCTGGGACGATTCACGTCGAGGTATGTTATTATCTTTCGGGCTTGTATTGGTTTTGGCGTTGCGCTATTTTAGGGCTGGGTGCGAGACTGGTATTCTCGCAGTTGTTAATTTGATTCTAAGGTGGTTCAAAATCAGGGTCTTGGCTTTGTTTTGTTGGTGTAGTCCTGGTGTTACGTGGAGTACACCGGTGCAATTTCGGGGACGAAATTTTATTAGTAGGGGATAATTGTGATGTCCGGGAATTATGGTGGTAATCCCGGTGTTGTATTAATCCTTGATGGATTTTTAATTGTGGCAATTAGGAATTAATTGCGGTTTGGCATCTCCCGAGGTTGGTAAATCGGGCATTTGGGATCGTTGGATCCCGAGGTTCCCGAGGTTGGTAAATCGGGCATTTGGGATCGTTGGATCCCGAGGTTCCCGAGGTTGGTAAATCGGGCATTTGGGATCGTTGGATCCCGAGGTTCCCGAGGTTGGTAAATCGGGCATTTGGGATCGTTGGATCCCGAGGTTGAGATCGTATTCTCATTCCGGTGAAAACCTGCGAGTTGGGTTTTTAGTGTGACTCGGAATCTCGGGTGCTTGGTGTGGGCACCGGTAGGGGGTTTTTGAGTTAGAGAGAGAGTTTTTGAAAACAGATGATTTTTAATGAATCATGATGTATTTGTGGGGCTATTAGTATTTCGGGGTATTTTGCTATAAATACCAATTAAACCCGGGATTTTAATTATCGGAACCATTTTCTTCCCCCTCCTTCTCTCTCCCCGTAGCCGCGATTCCCGATCCCCTTTTGACCCCCGCGCGTAAAAGGCTTGCGCCCGCCGCCGTCCGGCCGCCGTTCGGCGCGTCCGACCCGCCGCCGCGTTCGTCTCTTCCAGGCGGTCCTATCCATACCAACAATTTGAAGTTTGGTCGCGATTTGAGCTCGAATTTCTGCTGGAAACGCTAGGGTTCGAAACTGGAATTTCTTCGATTTGGGGCTCGATTTTTGGTACGATTTTGGGGCTTTCTTTCAGGTGTTTTTGGGGCGTTTTGGTGCTTGGTTTGGGTCGATTATTTCACACTTTCTTGGTTCGAAAAATTTGTTGCTTAATGGTTCGATTTTGTATGCTGTGTGCGTGGAGTTATGTTTGATTTTAGGGGGTTTATGTTCGAAAATTTGGGGCTTTGGCTTGAGGATGTTGATTCTTGTTGGTAATTGATTAATTTATGTTTTAGATGCATTATGATGCTTATTGTGTTCGAAATTGAAGAATTGGATTCGAATTTAGGGCTTTAAATTCGAATTTTGGGGGTTTCGCTTGTGGGGCGATTATTGTTGTTGTTGATTGATTAATTCATGTGTTAGATGAATTATGGTGATTTTTGGATTTGATTTGTGTTGTTGGGGTTCGAATTTTAGGAGTGGTTCTTGAGCAATTTTTGATATTGTCTCATTCGTTTCCCCTCCCTGTATATGCCCTGCCCCGGGTCTTGTAAATGGTAAATTGTCGTGGGTTGACAATATGTTGAGAGTTATGGGTGTGCTTGAGCATGGGTTGCATGTTCGTAATTAATTGTGAATTATTTATCGTGTTAGCACATCGTTCTTCGGGGCATGGAACTCGAGCAAGGTTTGGCTCGGACTTCGGAAATTAAGGTACGTATAACGTACGAGCATAACCTTTTATAATGTTGCAATAGTGATATGCATGGTTTATGGTATTGAAAATAGATGAGTATCGAAATGCATGGTTTATGGTACTTGCAATATTGGATAGTGAAATGCATGGTATATGCTAACTGTGATAAATAGACATACATTGGAAATCATAAGGTGCCGCTTTCGAGCGAGCCACGATTGAGTATTGTCGCCGTTGAGCGACCATCGGTTATGACGCCGCTATTGTTGAGCGTGCGCTGGGTTTAGTGCCGCTATTGTGGAGTGAGCAATGTTATGGGAACATGGAATCCTTGGTTAATTATATGTGAAATCCATGGCCTATATATAATGATTTTACACATTGATTATGGAACTGGCATGATAGAACTGTATTAGTTAATCTATATGGCGATTAACTGGCTTTGAGAATTTGATGAGTTTGGTTATTTTGAGAACAGGGACAATACAGGGGATCCCGGATGAGGGTGTTACCATCCAGGGAGTATCATTTAAATTATGGCATTTACATTCTGTAAATTATGAATTGCAATATTATTATTTTGTGATTGGTGGTATTGGTATGCTCACCCCGTGTGGGGGCTGTCTCTGTTGGGGCAGGTAATACAGGTGTAGCGGTAGCTTTGGAGTTGAGCTCGGGCTATTGATTGAGGTACTTCCAGGATCGAGGTACCAGAGCTGGTCAAAGAAGTGCGCAGATCCAGTGTTGAGATCGAGTTGTGCTTGGAAGGTGCTTCCAGGATTGAGGCACCGGTAACGACATCTGGAAGTATGGTATTTTATACTTTATGTACACATACGATTATTTGGTGCTCGTCTGTGAGCGACGTATATGTGTGCATGGGTTGTATAAAAGGCAAATGTCTTTTCTTTTCATCTATATTGTGATATGCAATTAATTGGGAATTGCTAGATGAATTGAGAAGTAATTAGTGTATCTCGGGAGTACATGGCATACTGAATGGTTTAGTTGGAACAAATGGAAATGGTATATATTGGATTAAACGGAAGAATTTTATTATCGGTATATTATGCTAACCTAGCGTATGGTTATTTTCCAACATATATGGTTACATGTACACGGTTGTGGGATTTATGCGCTAATTACGGGTTAAGGGCACGGGGGTCCTTACAGGATTTATGTCGAAAAATTTATAGACTGCATGCCATTGTTATTGAAGCATGTATGAGAATTCCCTAAAAATATGCATGTATGCACTAATATAGACGATAAATGCACTAATGACGAGATAAAGACGTGAGGTCCTTACATTAGTGGTGTAGGATCGAGCGCTTACCGCTTTACCAATAACTATAGTTAAGGGTAATGGTGCAACATCAATCTTTTCAACCATACACTGGCACAAGCGCCACGTGTTCGACCGATCACAAAGCAGAGGCAATTGTTGAACCCCAACAATCCCTCCCCCAATAATTGCACTCTCTGCAACTCATGGGAATCGAACACGCGACCTTGGCTCTGATACCAATTGTAGGATCGAGCGCTTACCACTTTACCAATAACTATAGTTATTGGTAAAGCGGTAAGCGCTCGATCCTACAATTTGACTCATGTGCTGCCACAGCAGAAAGATGAAATAGACATTGTTGAGTTTTGTCAATAAATTCAAATTTGTTGCCAAGTATGATTCTTACATCATCAAAAGAGGTTATTTTTGTTCAAAAATTTAATGTGCATTGCATTTTTTTAAATTTGTTTTAGCATACCCATTTGCCCCTCACTTGCTCAAACTTTCAAACCTTTTAAAATTAAGGGGGAGAGTTTAATCTCAATCCTTGAGGGGGAGTAAATTTTATTTGTCTTCCTTTTTGATTCACACAAAAAGGGGGAGAAATATGTTACTTAAAAAATATGATTTTTCTTGTTATGCAACATTGTGCTTTAATATTCATATTTTTATTCAAGTTTTGTGATCATCAAAAAGGGGGAGATTGTTGGGTTTTGGAAACCCGAATAAGCTTGGTTTTGATGTTAACAAAACTTGTTATTGTGTTGCTAACATATTTCATCAAGTGTGCAGTTCATAGATCATAATTAAGAGCTTGATGAATTATAAAGAAGTAGCTTGAAAATATCAAGCTGGACCAAGACTGAAATTCTGGCAGAGCGGATTGTTTTGATCATATCTCATTGCTCGGTTATCGAAATGGCGTGCTTCCAAAGCGATTGAACAGCCAACTTAAATTACTAAAAGTCATATTTCACAACAGATCGGCTAGTTCAAATTTTATCAAGGAGCAAAGACGCCTGCAAGATCGAGCTGAACCGCGAAGAAACAGCAAGCTGTTTCAGCAAGCAACTGTCAGTCTGGTGGCCATAACTCTCAGCTCGCTAATCGGAACGGAACGATTCAGTATGGGTTGGGAATCTAAGACAAATATCTACAAGTCATCTTTGGAAGTGAAAGACTGAATCGGATTTTAAGATGGCCAAAAAGCTTCTGCAAGTCACGCCATGTGACGCCTGTAAGATCGAGCTGTTACAGCAAAGTCCCTATCAGTCTGGTGGGCATAACTCTTAGCTCACTTATCGGAACGGAACGATTCAGTATGGGTTGGAAAGCTACGACAAAAGATATACAAGTCATCTTTGAAAGTGAAAGACTGAATAGGACGTTAAGATGGCCAAAAAGCTTCTGCAAGTCACGCCATGTGCTGCTGCATCCAGCAAATAGTAAGCAGGAGCATTGCCTCGTATTTCGAGCATAACTCTCTTATACAAACTTGAAATCAAGAGATTCTTGATTCTGTGGAAAGCTAAGAAAAAGGTCTACAACTTTCATGTGGATCACTTTGCCCAGAAATGAAAGAATCAAGAGTTACAAGCAATAGATTGAAGAGAAAGTTTATCAATCTGTTTTTGTATCAAGCTGATTGTCCAGACTGATCCGGACCAGACTGATCTGCCCGTGCTGATCTGGACCAGACTGATCTGCCCGTGCTGATCTGCCAGACTGGTCCCAAGCTGATCCGGCCAATCCGGTCCGAAATACAAAGAGCCCAGAAACCAGAATATGACTGTTGCAAGCTCGGGAATAGTGCAGAACCTTTTCCAACGGGCATATTCTTGTGTCTAATGTATATATCATTACTTGGGGCTATATATACATGATTTGGAAGCTCAATAACAGCTGATTGAAGATCGATCCAAGCCTTCCAAAGCAAACCCACTTGGGATTCAATTGAGGAACTTAAAAGACAAAAGTTGCTAAATGAAGAGCACTCCTCAAACCTTTGGCACCTTTTACCTTGCTATATCAGATCTAGTTAGAGATCATTTGTGCCATATATATTCACTCTATTCATTGTATATGAGAGCTTAATAGATGAGTGAATATCATTGTAACGGTTGATGATTTATCACAACCGATGAGAGGTCTTTGTATGTGAGACATTAAAGAACATACATAGTTGAGTTGCTAGGAGTTCTAGTTGGATGGGGAATTCCCAACTGGATTGGGTTTGTACAACGGGATTGTATAAATCAAAGTCTTCTAGTGGAATCCTTCCATGCGGTGGAAGAAGGGGAGACGTAGAAGGATTACACCACCTTCGAACTTCCGTAAACAAATGCTTGTTTATTTACTTTAATTGCATATCTTTAAAATGTCTTTCAAATAGTTAATCGGTTTTAGAGCGGGTTATGTCGAGTGTCTTCCGCTCGATTTTGTAATCGAACTCGATATAATCTCTCGGTGCATTAATTCAAGAACACGAGCTATTGAAGCTCAAGTTGGTTGAACTCGGGTGTGGAATGGCAACCCACCCCCGGAATCGATCCTGACAAGTGGTATCAGAGCCAGGTTATCTTAATCAGCACAAAGACACTTGAGCTGATGGCATCATTCAACAAAATTCCCATGTTCTCAAAAGAAGACTATGATGACTGGAGAATCAGAATGCAAGCTCATCTGGCAGCTCAGGATGACGATATGTGGTTCGTCATCACTGATGGACCAATGAAGATTCTGAAAGTAAATACAGCAGTCGCCATTACTGGTGGAGAACCACAAATGGTAGAGAAGGACAGATCCCTCTGGACGAATGAGGAAAGAAAGAAAGCAAATCTCGACAACGTTACCAAAGACATCTTGTTCAAGACATTGGACAAGAACATGTTCAGCAAAATCAAAATGTGCTCTACTGCCAAAGAAATTTGGGAGAAGATAGCACAGCTATGTGAAGGCAACGACCAGACCAAAGAAAACAAGCTGACTGTTGTTCTTCAAAGATTTGAGAGCATAAAGATGAAGAGTGGAGAAATTCTAAATGAGTTTGATGAAAGAGTCACTGGTATCATTAATGAACTGAATGGTCTGGGCAAGGAATACTCAAACAGAGAGATCGCTCTGAAAGTTATGAGAGCCCTGCCAAAAGAATGGGATGTTAAGACCATTGCAATGAGGGAGTCCAAAGATCTGAACAAGGTTGAACTTCCTGATCTGTTCGCAGATCTTAAAGCATATGAGTTCGAACTGATAAGCAGAGGTGAAGCAGAGCCATTCATCTCTCAACCAAACAAAGCACTGGCTATTCCAGACCAGATCGCCTCCACATCAGATCGATCTATCGAACAGATAAGTAATGATGCTATGTCATTATTCATCAAGAAATTTGGTAAATTCATGTCTAAAAATAAGAGGAATTTTAAACCCTCTCATTATAAATCAAGAAAGGACGATGCTGTTAATGATCAGGCTTGCTACAATTGTGGTAAGACCGGACATTTCATTGCAGATTGCACCAGACCGAAGAAAGAAGAACGAAAGGAGAAGCATCGCGATGACAGGAAAAAGAAGCACTACAAAGACCGCAAAAATCATGGAAAGTCCCAAAAGGTCCTAGTAGCTGAAGAAGGAAACAGCAAGTGGGCTCAGACTGACTCCGATTCAGAAAGCTCCGAATATTCTTCCAGCGAAAGCGAAGAAGATATTCAATGTCTAATGGCAGACGAAGAGATGAGTCAGACAGACGAGGTATTTGATTTTGACTCAAATGAATTTACACGTGAAGAGCTCATGTCCGCACTGCAAGACATGGCTAATGATTATAGGATCTTAGCTGAATCATTTGAGAAAAATAAAGCTAAAGTCAATGATCAAATGGATGAGCACAACAAACCAAGCTGCTCTGAGCAAGGTGAGTGCAACAATCTCCAGATGGAGCTGAATAAGCTGAAAATCTCCTATGATCAGCTCCATGAAGAAAATAAGAGAATTAGCACACAAAATGCTAAGCTTTCTCATATATTCAAAACATGGACAAAATCCAGAACATCTTTGGAAGAGTTACAAGAGGTACAAACAAACGTTGGTGATTTCACCGGCATAGGCTTTGACACCAAAGAATCCACCAAAGATGAATCTGAACTGTTGCTGGTGAAGAACAAAATCAAACAAATGACATTTGTTAAATCCAGCACAGTATATGAGACTGAAGCACCTACGATTCAAACGGGAGTCTCTTTCGTGAATCAAGGTTTGAGAAAAGGAATTGGATATGTCAACCAAGCCAAAGAAAAGGCACCAGCAAGCTTTGCGTCTTTCAGACCAAATCTAAGGGTGCAAGATCGAAGGCAAGGAAGACAATACAATTACTATAATTCAAAACCAGTTCAACGAAGATATAGACTACCCCATGAGAATCAAAGGTTTCCATATCGCACACATTATCACACACAACATCGAAACAGACCAGCTCACAGCACACCACACACACACAAGCCATTAAAACTGATACAGGTGTGGGTTCCCAAAGGGCTAATCCGTTCTGGACCCAAATAGGATTGGGTACCAACAATCATTATGTTTGATGACAGGTACCGAAGAAACTTGCATCAGACTGGTACTTGGACAGCGGGTATTCTCGTCACATGGCTGGAAACATCGAGCTGTTGTCTGAAGTTACAGAATGTACTGGACCCAAGATCATTTTCGGGGATAACTCAAAGGGTAAGACCGTGGGCAAGGGTAAGATTGTCCATGGTAACATTATTATCAATGATGTGCTGTTAGTTGAAAATCTGTGCTATAATCTGATTAGCATAAGTCAACTTTGTGATAATGGTTATGCTGTAGAATTTCACAAACACACTTGCACTGTTAAATCGTCAGATGGTATGACCATGCTTGTAGGAAACAGAAATGGAAATACATATAAGATTAACTGGAATCATGCTCAACCTGATAATCCTACTTGCTTCATCGCTAACAATGATAATAAACACTGGCTATGGCATAAACGCTTGAATCATATCAATTTTAAGACTATTTCTAGCCTGTGTAAACATGATTTAGTTATCGGTCTGCCCAAGATCGATTTTGCTAAGGATAAGATCTGCAAAGCTTGCCAAATGGGCAAACAGATCAGATCATCCTTCAAAAACAAGAATGTAAAATCCTCCTCCCGTTGTTTAGAACTATTGCATATGGATTTGTTTGGTCCTATACCAATAACAAGTTTAGGGGGAATGCGGTATACTCTTGTTGTTATTGATGATTACTCACGCTTTACATGGACTATATTTTGAGCAGTAAAGATCAGACCGGTCCGAAGTTGATCAAGCTGCTGAAACGCACTCAGAATGAGAAATCATCCAGCATAGACAGGATTCGAAGTGACAAAGGTACTGAGTTTTCAAATCAGAATCTTGAATCCTTTCTAGAAGATCATGGAATTAAGCATGAGTTTTCAGCCGCTCGAACTCCTCAACAGAATGGAGTTGCAGAACGAAGAAACAGAACGCTCAAAGAAGCAGCAAGAACAATGCTTGCTGATTCTGGAATTTCACAAAAGTTCTGGGCAGAAGCTGTAAATACTGCATGCTACACTCAAAATCGGTCTATGATTAACAAGAAGCTGAATCTCACTCCATATGAAATATGGACTGGTAACAGACCGTCTATTTCTCACCTTCATGTATTTGGCTGTAAATGCTTCGTTCACAACAATGGTAAGAATCATCTTACAGCATTTGAAGCTAAGTCAGATAATGGTATATTCTTAGGATATTCATCAACTAGCAAAGCTTATCGAGTTTTTAATAATCGAACATTAACCGTAGAAGAATCAATTCATGTAGTTTTTTATGAATCTTTGTGTGTTAAGGGTAACAAAGAATCAATTCAAAATCAGATGGAAAACATCCATCTTGAAGCTAACAGTGATGATGAGATTGTAGCTAACAGGTCAAGAGACAATCCACCAGAACCTGAAGTGCCAGCCAGATCGGATCAAGGCAATGAAGCTTCTTCAGATCGAGCCGATCCGGATGATCCAAACTCTCATATCAAAGCAGATGCTGATCATACCTCTACTACTACTCATCCGGCTGGACCAGACAATCCAGAGTCAAGCTATCGATGGACTAAGAGGCATCCACCTAATCTAGTGATTGGAAGTCGCTCTGCACTGATTAGAACCAGAGGACAGATGATGGACGAGTTCACTCATGCTGCCTTCATCTCAACTCTGGAACCTAAGAAGATCGATGACGCTCTGACCGATTTCAACTGGATTAAGGCCATGCAAGAAGAGCTTAATCAATTCGAACAAAATCAAGTTTGGAGTCTAACCCCCAGACCAAGCGATCTGCCTGTTATTGGAACTAGATGGGTTTTTAGAAACAAGCTGGACGCAGATGGAACTGTGGTTAGAAACAAGGCCAGACTGGTGGCACAAGGATTCCGACAAGAAGAAGGAATTGACTTCGATGAATCTTTTGCACCAGTCGCCAGACTTGAAGCAATCAGAATCTTTCTTGCATATGCTGCCTTTAAAGACTTCAAGGTATATCAGATGGACGTCAAGAGCGCCTTTCTTAATGGTAAGCTTCAGGAGGAAGTTTACATTGAGCAACCTCCTGGATTTCAGAACCACTCATTCCCTATGTATACCTACTGAATAAAGCAGTATATGGTCTGAAACAAGCACCAAGAGCCTGGTATGACACTCTATCTCAATTTCTGCTGAACCATGATTTTCAGATCGGCTCAGTAGATAAAACTCTTTTTAAATTTATTAAGGGGGAACATACCCTGTTAGTTCAGATTTATGTTGATGATATAATCTTTGGGTCAACTAACCCCAAATTATGCGAGAAATTTTCCAAGTTGATGCAGGGGCAGTTTGAGATGAGCATGATGGGAGAACTCTCATTCTTTTTGGGTCTCCAAGTCAAACAGCTCAGCAATGGTATTTTCATCAACCAAACCAAGTATACCAAAGAGCTGCTTAAGAGATTCGGAATGGAAACATGCTCAACTGCATCTACTCCAATGAGTCCTACAATCAAGATAGACAAAGACGAATGGGGAACGGTAGTCGAAGTGACTATGTATAGAGGACTAATCGGATCGCTCTTATATCTTACAGCGAGCCGGCCTGATATTATGTTATCAGTCTGTATGTGCGCCAGATTTCAGTCAGAACCAAAGCAATCACATTTTATTGCTGCTAAGCGTATTCTGAAATACTTGAAAGGATCTCAGAACGTTGGTCTTTGGTACTCCAAAGATTCTAACTTCAACTTGATCGGATATTCAGACGCAGACTACGCTGGCTGTAAGATTGATCGTAAAAGCACCAGTGGAACATGTCAATTTCTAGGTGAAAGATTGATCTCTTGGTTCAGTAAGAAGCAAACATCAATTGCCACATCTACAGCTGAAGCACAATATCTTGCCGCTGGAAGCTGTTGCGCTCAAATGCTCTGGATTCAACACCAGCTCAAAGACTATGGCATCCAAGCTGTTGACTCTCCGATATTTTGCGACAACACAAGTGCAATCGCTATAACATATAATCCAGTTCTGCACTCTCGAACAAAGCATATTGATATAAGACATCATTTTATTCGAGATCATGTTGGCAAAAAGGAGATTCGGATCGAGCACATCTCAACAGAGCAGCAAGCAGCAGACATCTTCACCAAACCGCTCCCTGAGGCTAAGTTTAATTATTTCCGTCAAATTCTTGGTTTAATTGACTTATCTTGATAGTTTAGAGGTTTTCTTCTTTTCGCGTTTAACGGTTTTTTGTTGGCACAGATCGATAATACAATGTTCAGAAAGACACAGACCGGTCCGAACTTTCAGACCGATCTATGTCAATCTGATGTTATCCTATGATCTGTCTGGACAATAAATCCTTTATTTTTATTTATTTAAAGCAAAAACAGCCCGGACTGATTGCAAATTTTTAACCGCCTTTTCTTTCTTTTATCCTGACCGTTTATTTTGAATTATTTAATTCTCAGTCTTCGAGATAAAGACACGTGTCTTCTCTCTCTTATTTAGCGGGGTGAATATTTCATTTTCATTCACTTTTTACAATTTACCGCTGTCTGCTTTCTAACTCTCTCATAATCTCTCAACTCTTCGTATATTTTTCCATTTTACTCTAATGGCTACCATAACTCACAACTCTCTCTCCGTTGAGTTCAATGATATTTACAGGGCTGAAGATGCAGAGATGGTCTCCATTTTCCGAGCTTTGGAATCGTCTGGATTACAGAATTTTCTGGAGTGTGGCACGGTGGTTTACGAATCAGAGATTCGTGAAATATTTGCCAATGTTGTATCCCAGAAGACATCTATCTCCACCTCTGTAAAGGGCAAGACATTTGAAATCTCGCCGATGACGCTGGCCAAGACCTTTGGTCTACCCAACTCCGGACTGACTGAGTTTGGGCAGATTCCTCAAGCTTCTGTCACAGCTCTTCAGGGGAAGATTTCTATCTTTGGCCACCGCCTGCAGCCCTCATTCAAAAAGAAGGAAATGCTCTTTCATTTCCAGGTGCTGTGCGAAATTGTGGGCAAGCCATTATTGGGCAAAGCTGGAAGTTTTGACGCCGTCACTGCCGAGAAGTTCAGGGACATGGCTGCTATTGTTTCCGGACAGAAGATGAACTGGTCCGTGATTTTATTTGGAGTCCTGATGGAAACAGTGATTGCCTCCAAACAAGCCGTCTGCTTTGCTGTTCCTCTCAGCAAACTACTAGAAACTTTGGACATTGAGCTGGGGAAGCAGTCTGCTCTGAGTCCCTTCAAAATTCTCAACTCCAAAGGGCTAGCACTGCTGAAGTCCAAGAGCGCTCCACCTACCCCTACTGATCTGGTGGCAGACAAGATTGAGAAGGGAGAAGAACAGGCTGTTGCTCGCAAACCTCGAGTCAAACAAAAGTTATCTATCCAGGCTGACTCTGAAGAAACCCAGTCTGCTCCATCGCCACCAACCAAGCCCCTTCCCAAGAAGCCAAGAACCCAGATTACCAAACCAATCAAAACTCTACCTCTCAAAACATTACCCATATTGCCTCCAACAAAAGCCACCCCTGCACCCCAACCTACAACCCAAATTTCAACCACTTCAACCACTGCACACAAAGCAACCATCCGAGTCCCCTCTGCCATTCCCGTGGTCAAAGGGATTGTTATCACTGAGTTGAGAGACTATACTCAATCAGGGATCAAGTCCCCTTCCTCCACCGGCAAGGGCAAAGCCATTCTCTCCGAACCACTCTCCTCTAAGCCCAAATCTGCAGCACAGACAGCAATTGACATTGCTATGGAGGACGTTGAAGAGAAAGTGAAGGAGCTCATTGTGGTTTTTGATGAGTACGTCGAGTACAAAACGATCAACCATATTGAGATGTTCTTCGGCAAACTCAGACGCCTTCAGAAAATGGAAGAAGAAGTTCTGAAGGGGACAGAGACCGATGATGTTCGGATTGTTGTGCAACGCAAAGAGCTCTTTAAGGCCAATCAAAGATTCAGACTGGCGACCTTGCTCTTAGCTGCTAAGAAAGCGAACTTCGATCCGATTACTCCAACTGCCAGAGATGATGGGGCTGTTATTGTTCAATTAGAGATGGATATTCATGCTGTGATGTCCAGATTATTATTAATCATTTGTTGGACTAAATATGATTTGAATTTTATTGATAATTAATTTTAGAATTAATTAGAAGTGGAATTGACCAAGTGAAGGTCAACTGGCAAATTAATCGGATCCTAAAATATTTTGAGATTGTAAAATATACTCCGATAATATTTTAGAGATAAATTAATTAAAATGAAGAACTTAAGTTTTGGGTTTTTGGGGTGTGTATAAATCCCAATCGTTGTCTAAAAATAATTTATCAGTGCACCGGTGACACTTCGATGTACAAAACCGGGTTAGGATACAAAAAAAATAAATATGTTATGTTGGCATTTTCGGACACACATTAAAAGGTGTAAAATCGCGCACAGAAATCCCGAACCCCTTCTCCTCCCGCGCGATACCTGACCCCTCGCCACTAAACCGCCGCGCCCGCCGCCGTCCGAGCTCCTTCCGTCGCGTCCAAACCGCCGCCGCCTTCGTATCTCCCAGGCGCTTCTTTCCATACCAATATCGTGAAGTTTCGTCGCCGATCGCGTCCGGATCTTGCAAGAAAGTGCGTGGTTCAAAATCACGATTTCGTCCGATTTTGGAGCGATTTTCTTCCGATTGTTTTGTGGGTAATTCTCGTCGTCCCTTAGTCGTTACTCCCCTGAAATCCCACAAATTTTTGATGAACTTTGGTTCAATTTTGATGGCATTTTTGGTAGGGTTGCTCGAGTGTGTGCAGTGTGTGCAGCAGTGTGTGTGCGTGTGTGTGTTTCTGCGTGTGGGTGTGTGTCCAGCATGTGTTTGTGGATGAAGATGGTGTGTATGTGTGTTCCAACATGTATTGGTATAGGTACAAGGCTTCTATATATGTTGTGCCTTGTGGTTGGATGATGTTTTGTTCATGTAAAAGGTTAACTTAAATTAGTGTAATGGGTTAAGGCGGTTATGTGACGATAAATTGAGTATGAACAATTGGGAATTGGATAGCATGAAAATGTTATTAATTGTAGGGATTTAATCATAACTCACATTATTGAACGGATAATTGTTGAAACTGAATTGGTGATTAAATGTCGTGACTTAGAGTCATTGTTGTTAAAAGGTGAAGACTAGATTCATGCTAGTATGTGTTGACATGGAATAGAGTTATGGTGATATTTATGCTCAAGTGGATAGCATGACATGTATTAATGATTTATGTCACTTTATTGAATTACCACCCTTAGTAGTGAGTTCTAAATCAAGAATTATGGAACCAATGCATCTTTAAATTGTTAAAGTTGAATTTAATCAATAAATGACTTTGTGTTGGGATTAAGGGAATTGGATTAAAGGGATAGAATCTCTTATCTACATGGATCCCTTCTTTCGTGTCTTGGTTTGAATCACCTCGGTGTGAGTTT
The DNA here is from genome assembly GCA_907163345.1 of Haberlea rhodopensis. Lineage (NCBI taxonomy): Eukaryota > Viridiplantae > Streptophyta > Magnoliopsida > Lamiales > Gesneriaceae > Haberlea > Haberlea rhodopensis. The sequence goes on along the minus strand of CAJQUN010000344.1, from coordinate 239,284 downwards.
GAATAATTGTGGAACATGTTAATTGGCTTAATTGGATTGTTTAGTTAGACACCAGTTGGATATTATTATACATACACCCTTGCACTTTCTTCCCTCTGTTGAACTTGCGTGTCTAGTGAACTACTATGTGAGTTTGGCGTGATCTTACACGTATGGGTGTGTGTATCCCGCATCATGTGTGTGATGTAGCGGGTGATGGGAGATGATGGGGTTTTGCATTACCAATGTGATATCATGATTCATGTGAGGATGTGTGCATCCAAAGTATTGATTATGATTTGATTCATAATATTGAGTTATTGATTTGTGATATAGAAATGAAAGTAAGAACTATTTGATGGATGTTCATTGCTCGGATTATGAGCTAATATTGAATTGATGTTCGATATAGACTCTACAGGAGACTTCGGACGTTGATGATAGCTTATTCATGTTGTCTACTATAAGGTACGTGGTGACGTACGAGCAGGTATATCTAGTATCTATACATTCATGTATACATGCAATTTTGAATATGATGATTCAGGTATGTGTTTGACTTTAATAATTGAGCTCCATATATGAGTTATGGGGGACACGTAGTGGTACGTGATCCAATGTTACTTGTTGAGTAGTGATGCCGTGGGCATGAACGATATGAGAAAATATCGAGAACGAGATAGTGGGATAACCAGGGTTACATTGGGATAGCCAGGTTTACATGATGTTGAATTATTTATGTTGAGCATAAATGATGCATTGTTGTTGTATTGAATTCATAATGTTGTTGGATATCATATTTTTGATGATAATACTGAACTTGACATTATGAAAGTCCGTGAGTTTGAAACAGGAACAGTGTGTGGAAGCTATACAGATTCGGAATTGTACAGGGAGTATATTTTATGAGTTTTGAATAATCTAAATTGTTGCATTATGATTTCATATGTTGATTTGTGATCGAATATTGAGTTGGAGTGTGATCACCCTGTGTGGGGGCTGTTTCTGTTGAAACAGGTACAACAGGTACGATGCTGCTTTGGCGTGCTAGGCTCGCACCTTGTTGGATGATGCTTCCAGGAGCATAGTATGAGATTGAGCCGATATACGAGGTTGAGCGGTTGGTATTTATACTAACTATGCATCCGGATGAATATCCGTTATTCGTTGCTCTTCTGTAGCACTTGTATGTGTATATGGACTGTATAAGGGTGTTGAAACCCACTTTCGTTGTCTTATTAGTGTAGTGACTTCACTGGCCGGGAATTTACTTGTGTTTCTATATTCTGTTTAATATTGCGTTGTCCCTGGTCGGGAATTATATTATGTGATGAGTTTTATTTCCGGATAGCCTAGTTTATGGGGAGACTCTGCCCAAATTTTTATAAAAACCCACAATGCAAAAGTGGTATGATGGGGATGATATTGGGTGAAACCCCTGAGTCTATTTGTTGGCAAAGATGAACATATTATGTTGAGCATTTGTTTGTGTCTTGGGATGATGGGAAACAAGTAATGATTCGTTTTAAAGAATGAAAAGAAAATGAAAAATTTATACACATACGACGTCATAAATGAACTAATGACGAGTTTAAGTGTTGGGGCCTTACATTAGTGGTATCAGAGCAGTGGTTGCTCATTGGGGCTGTTGAGGGCCTAGGAAGTTATTGATAGCACATATTTATGCATGATGGCATTAATGTTATACGACATGACTAATTGTTTATGTGCTTTTATGTTATGAAAAGTGGTATTGCTAACCATTGTGGTTGCAGGAATCGTGTGGAACACGATAGGATGACATTAATAGTAATGTCTAACACTCTATATGTTACGTGCCAAGGAATCTGATTGGTAAGAAAATCAGGGAAAAGAAAGATATGATGTATTGTCTGAGGACAGACTGGGTGGACAACCGACAGTGGAATACTTCGGTATGGTCTCAATTATTATTGAATATACTAATGCGTTTGTTCATGTAATGTTCAAGCAAGGAAGGTACGTAAGACGCGTACGGGCATCAGACGGTAACATATTCTTACACTATGACTATGCTATAATTACAGAAGTATTTACGATGTTTATGATGATGATTAGGATAAGTAAGTTTATGATGATGATGTCTATGATGAATAAAGACGACAAGATGTTTACGACGATATTATGATAGATGAAGATAATTTCTACGATGAATAAAGATGACAAGATGTTTACGATGATGTTATTATAAATAAGTTTATGATGATGATGTTATGATAAATGAAGATGGTATGACGTTTACGATGATGACTATGATAAGTAATGATGATGTTAATATGATGTTTATAGAATGATATGCTGTTTATAAGGTGGTAAGATGACACAGGGTAAGATGCCCATATGCATGAATATGAACCAGGGAAAATGAAAAGAAGTTAATGAATAACCAACAAGCTTACTCAACTATGATTTCGTACATTTACTGTTATATCTCTAAGATAATGATGCTATAAGATGATGATGTTTATATGATGATGATGTTACAAGATGATAATGTATGTTTAACTATGTTACTTAGAATGGTTGAATGTCCGGTGGTCATTATGGGCAAGCGAGGAAGGTCTTGCCGCTCACATAGCTGATGAGCGATGGGGTACATCCGCTATCAAGGTGTAGCGATGGGTATCATCCGCTGATGAGCGATGGGGTACATCCGCTATCAAGGTGTAGCGATGGGTATCATCCGCTGAGCGATGGGGTACATCCGCTATCAAGGCGTAGCGATGGGTATCATCCGCTGAATAAAGAGATACATCCGCTATCAAGGCGTAGCGATGGGTATCATACGATGTGTTATGTCGAGCGAGGGGGCCAATTGTGCCGCTGTCATAATGGAACCCGGACAGTCCCATTTCTAATTAACATAGTTTGTTGTGAGTATATATGTGAATATGATGTTTATGATGATGTTTATGATGAGTAAAGATGATATGATGATTATGATGATGTTTATGATGATAGCGATGCCTCATTCCGCTATTTTACGATGGCTCACTCTTTTATGAGGATTGGCGATGGTTTATGCCGCCGGATATGTTAATAGCGATGCCCCATTCCGCTATTATGTGGATTTACGATGACTCATTCTTCTATGAGGATTGGCGATGATTAGTGCCGCCAGATATGTTGATAGCGATGGTTCATTCCGCTATATTGATTGGCGATGGTTCTTTCCGTCAGATGTATTGATAGCGATGGTTCATTCCGCTATATTGATTGGCGATGGTTCTTTCCGCCAGATGTATTGATAGCGATGGTTCATTCCGCTATATTGATTGGCGATGGTTCTTTCCGCCAGATGTATTGATAGCGATGGTTCATTCCGCTATATTGATTGGCGATGGTTCTTTCCGCCAGATGTATTGATAGCGATGGCTCATTCCGCTATATTGATTGGCGATGGTTCTTTCCGCCAGATGTGTTGATAGCGATGCCTCATTCCGCTATATTGATTGGCGATGGTTCTTTCCGCCAGATGTATTGATAGCGATGGTCCATTCCGCTATATTAATTGGCGATGAGTTATACCGCCGGGTATTGATAGTGATGCCTCTCTCCGCTATTATGTGGACGATGATTCATGCTCAGGTGTATAGCGAGGTTTCATGCCACCTATTATATGACGAGGTATCATGCCGTCGATTCTATGGACTGTGCCGCTATATATACAGCACAGGATTTTGCCGCCTTCGAGCGATGGGTACTGATTACGTATTATTATTGAGCGACGGAGATAGGTATGCCGCTATCTTGTTGGCGATGAGGTATGAGATATTGCTATTCTATCTAGCATTATTATAGCTGGCATGCATTGTTATACATGTTTTATTATGACTATTTTACTAGCATGATGATGGATGACATATGTTGATGTACATGGACCGTCACGAGTTGACTGGGTTGTTTAGATGTCATTGTTGACATGTATCGTCACTAGTTGACGATACCTTAGATGCCATGAGTGGGCATGTGTCGTCACGGGATGGCATGAGTATATCACGGGATGACGCGTGATTACTACGAATGTCGTGTGTGGACATGTGTTCATTGTGAATATTCATGATTAATGAATTATTATGTTTCGAGGATGAGTTAAAGATTGATATAAATTGCGTCATTAAAGCATGCAACTGATTCTTATGTTAAATTTCAATCACCCTATGTGATAGTGTGCAGTAACATGTTGTGTATAGAACTGCGAGAAACTTATGATACAGGAATTAGTGTTTGATGACAGAAACATTATGGATGTCGAAATGCGTAAATGACAAGGTACGTGTTATGTTACTAGTATTTGAGAAATACTAACGGGATTATTTTGGTACTTGTCCTATGACAGATAATAATTGGGTGTAGTAATATGGAAATGTTGATACTTAAGAGTATGTGAGTGCTGTGATTAACATGATATTATGGTGCCATTGTGTATTGTAGATGATTCCATCTACAAAGGTATGTCACGAACTATTCGATATTGATGTTGATGCCTTGTGTTAGATGAGTATAATCGTGACATGAAAATATTGGTGTTAAGCCATTTATCATGATTTGATACTGATGGTCTGTGGCTATTGGTGTGTATAATGTGTATATGCGTATGTGAGAATGACTAATGGGTTTTCTAGTCATTACCTTGCACCAGATAATAGCCAGGAGATGATATATGAAAGATTGATGCATAAAGGCTCAAGAGTACCGTTACTTCATACGGACGATGGTGATGATGTGCGGATAAGTTGCTTGCATTTGCAGCGACATAGGTATGAAGTTAATTAAGATAAATGTTGATGTATGGTCATATATTCTTGAATATACATGATATGCATGGATTGCATGATTTATCGATTTTATGATGTGTACTATGATGAAAGTAAACTGTGACGGATTTAGATCTTGTGCAAGGAAACTGTACCGATGCGATTACACAGGTACTGAAGTATGACAAGAAGTGCTTGATTGCTAAACGGTGTAAGTGTTGACTTTTATGAACTGTTAGCAATTTCCTTGATAAGTTAATTATAGGAATGAACTTTTGAAATGTAAACAAATTGAACAAGGCAAGTATGATGTTAACCTCGTATTGATTACATGAATAGAGGAATTCATGTATTAGATTATTAAATACTAATGTTGGGATGGAGTAAAGTGATGTGAATTGCAGTATTGCGATCGTTGGTGCAATGGGGCATATGTGTGAGCCACGATGATTCCGATGACTGTCATCCTACGGATGGTAAAGTCTCTATCTTGAGCTATATACGGTACGTAAATTTTACAGTTGGCTTTTATGGTAAGCATGCGTTGAAATTTCGAGGACGAAATTCTATATGTTGGGGAGAATTGTGATGTCCAGATTATTATTAATCATTTGTTGGACTAAATATGATTTGAATTTTATTGATAATTAATTTTAGAATTAATTAGAAGTGGAATTGACCAAGTGAAGGTCAACTGGCAAATTAATCGGATCCTAAAATATTTTGAGATTGTAAAATATACTCCGATAATATTTTAGAGATAAATTAATTAAAATGAAGAACTTAAGTTTTGGGTTTTTGGGGTGTGTATAAATCCCAATCGTTGTCTAAAAATAATTTATCAGTGCACCGGTGACACTTCGATGTACAAAACCGGGTTAGGATACAAAAAAAATAAATATGTTATGTTGGCATTTTCGGACACACATTAAAAGGTGTAAAATCGCGCACAGAAATCCCGAACCCCTTCTCCTCCCACGCGATACCTGACCCCTCGCCACTAAACCGCCGCGCCCGCCGCCGTCCGAGCTCCTTCCGGCGCGTCCGAACCGCCGCCGCCTTCGTATCTCCCAGGCGCTTCTTTCCATACCAATATCGTGAAGTTTCGTCGCCGATCGCGTCCGGATCTTGCAAGAAAGTGCGCGGTTCAAAATCACGATTTCGTCCGATTTTGGAGCGATTTTCTTCCGATTGTTTTGTGGGTAATTCTCGTCGTCCCTTAGTCGTTATTCCCCTGAAATCCCACGAATTTTTGATGAACTTTGGTTCGATTTTGATGGCATTTTTGGTAGGGTTGCTCGAGTGTGTGCAGTGTGTGCAGCAGTGTGTGTGCGTGTGTGTGTTTCTGCGTGTGGGTGTGTGTCCAGCATGTGTTTGTGGATGAAGATGGTGTGTATGTGTGTTCCAACATGTATTGGTATAGGTACAAGGCTTCTATATATGTTGTGCCTTGTGGTTGGATGATGTTTTGTTCATGTAAAAGGTTAACTTAAATTAGTGTAATGGGTTAAGGCGGTTATGTGACGATAAATTGAGTATGAACAATTGGGAATTGGATAGCATGAAAATATTATTAATTGTAGGGATTTAATCATAACTCACATTATTGAACGGATAATTGTTGAAAATGAATTGGTGATTAAATGTCGTGACTTAGAGTCATTGTTGTTAAAAGGTGAAGACTAGATTCATGCTAGTATGTGTTGACATGGAATAGAGTTATGGTGATATTTATGCTCAAGTGGATAGCATGACATGTGTAGGATCGAGCGCTTACCGCTTTACCAATAACTATAGTTAAGGGTAATGGCGCAACATCAATCTTTTCAACCATACACTGGCACAAGCGCCACGTGTTCGACCGATCACAAAGCAGAGGCAATTGTTGAACCCCAACAATCCCTCCCCCAATAATTGCACTCTCTGCAACTCATGGGAATCGAACACGCGACCTTGGCTCTGATACCACTTGTTAGGATCGGTCCGGAGTGTTTAGAGGGGGGGGTGAATGAACACTCCTTACAAAATTAATCCCTTGTGATTTCTTTCTGATTAGTGAAAGAAATCTATTTCTTAATCAACTCTTTGAACAGAACAGACCACGAATAAGTAAGTGCGGAAACGGTCTGCTCTTGTATAAGTAAGAACAGCTCGATGGCTAAGTGCAGAATGATAAGACACAGGATATGTTTCTGGAAGTTCGAAGGTGGTGTAATCCTTCTACGTCTCCCCTTCTTCCAATTAAGGAAGGTTTATACTAGAAGACTTTGATTTATACAATCCTGTTGTACAAACCCGATTCAGGCTGGATTTACCTCACTACCAGTCTGAAACTCCTAGTCACTCAACCTGCTCAGACACACTCTGTCTGACAGTTACAATATGTTGCTCACTTCTATTTTTCACTACACAATGCGCACAGTGATCCTACAATGATCAAATGTTACAAAGTAATTGCGCTTAAATGAATAACTTCAGCTCGAAAGCTTCTGTACTTTGTGAGCGTGTGCTGTTTAGCTTTCTCGTATATTTTTCAATTGATCAGCGTGAGTTGTAGAGTCCAGAGCCCTTTGCATCTGTTTGTTGCATCCTTTTATAGTTGAAGGTGGCAACGGCATTGTTTCCCTTAATGTGCAGCTATGACTCTTTTTAGACTCTGAGAAAGCTACAGTCTTCTTCTTCAGGATACTTGCCGTTCTGGTATATGCTTTCGCCAAATAGGATTGGGTACCAACAATAAATATGTGTGATGACAGGTACAGAAGAATCTCGCATCAGATTGGTACTTGGACAGCGGGTGCTCTCGTCACATGACTGGAAACATCAAGCTGCTGTCTGAAGTCACAGAATGCACTGGACCCAAAATCATCTTCGGAGATAACTCAAAGGGTAAGACCGTGGGCAAGGGTAAGATTGTTCATGGTAACATTATCATCAATGATGTGCTGTTAGTTGAAAATCTGTGCTATAATCTGATTAGTATCAGTCAACTCTGTGATAATGGTTATGCTGTAGAATTTCATAAACACACTTGCACTGTTAAATCATCAGACGGTATAACCATGCTCGTAGGAACCAGGAATGGAAACACATATAAGATTAACTGGAATCATGCTCAACCTGATAATCCTACTTGCTTCATCGCTAACAATGATAATAAACACTGGCTATGGCATAAGCGCTTGAATCATATCAACTTTAAGACCATTGCTAGCCTGTGTAAACATGATTTAGTTATCGGTCTGCCCAAGATCGACTTTGCTAAGGATAAGATCTGCGAAGCTTGCCAAATGGGCAAACAGATCAGATCATCCTTCAAAAACAAGAATGCCAAATCCTCCTCCCGCTGTTTAGAATTACTGCATATGGACTTGTTTGGTCCTATACCAATAACAAGTTTAGGGGGAATGCGGTATACTCTTGTTGTTATTGATGATTATTCACGCTTTACATGGACTATATTTTTGAGCAGTAAAGATCAGACCGGTCCGAAGTTGATCAAGCTGCTGAAACGCACTCAGAACGAGAAATCATCCAGCATAGACAGGATTCGAAGTGACAAAGGCACTGAGTTTTCAAATCAGAATCTTGAATCCTTTCTAGAAGATCATGGAATCAAGCATGAGTTTTCAGCCGCCAGAACTCCTCAACAGAATGGAGTTGCAGAACGAAGAAACAGAACGCTCAAGGAAGCAGCAAGAACAATGCTTGCTGATTCTGGAATCTCTCAAAAGTTCTGGGCAGAAGCTGTAAATACTGCTTGCTACACTCAAAACCGATCTATGATTAACAAGAAGCTGAATCTCACTCCATATGAAATATGGACTGGTAACAGACCATCTGTTTCTCACTTTCATGTATTCGGCTGTAAATGCTTCGTTCACAACAATGGTAAGAGTCATCTTACAGCATTTGAAGCTAAGTCAGATAATGGTATATTCTTAGGATATTCATCAATTAGCAAAGCTTATCGAGTGTTTAATAATCGAACTTTAACTGTAGAAGAATCTGTTCATATCGTTTTTTGATGAATCATCATGTGTTGAGGGCAACAAAGATTCAATTCAAAATCAGATGGAAAATATCCATCTCGAAGCTAACAGTGATGATGAGATTGTAGCTAACAGGGTCTTCAAGTAAAACAGCTCAACAATGGCATTTTCATCAATCAGACCAAGTATACCAAAGAGCTCCTCAAGAGATTTGGAATGGAAACATGCTCAACTGCATCAACTCCAATGAGTCCAACAATCAAGTTAGACAAGGACGAAGGGGGAACGGCAGTTGAAGTAACCATGTATAGAGGACTCATCGGATCGCTATTATATCTTACAGCGAGCCGGCCCGATATTATGTTTTCAGTCTGTATGTGCGCCAGATTTCAGACAGAACCAAAGCAATCACATTTCATTGCTGCCAAGCGTATTCTGAAATACTTAAAAGGATCTCAGAACGTTGGTCTTTGGTACTCCAAAGATTCAAACTTCAGCTTAATCGGATATTCAGACGCAGACTACGCTGGGTGTAAGATCGATCGTAAAAGCACCAGTGGAACATGTCAATTTCTAGGTGAAAGATTGATCTCTTGGTTCAGTAAGAAGCAGACATCTATTGCCACATCCACAGCTGAGGCAGAATACCTAGCCGCTGGAAGCTGTTGCGCTCAAATGCTCTGGATTCAACACCAGCTCAAAGACTACGGCATTCAAGCTGTTGACTCTCCGATATTTTGCGACAACACAAGTGCAATCGCTATAACGTATAATCCAGTTTTGCACTCTCGAACAAAGCACATTGATATTCGACATCATTTTATTCGAGATCATGTTGGCAAAAAGGAAATTCGGATCGAACACATATCAACAGAGCAGCAAGCAGCAGACATCTTCACCAAACCACTTCCTGAGGCTAAGTTTAATTATTTCCGTCAAATTCTTGGTTTAATTGATTTATCTTAATTAGTTTAGATGTTTTTATTCTATTCGCTCTTAAAGATTTTTGTCACTACAGATCGATAATACAATGTTCAGAAAGACACAGACCGGTCCGAACTTTCAGACCGATCCTTGTCAGTCTGATTTTATCCTATGATCTGTTTGGACAATTATTTGTTTTTAAAAACAAAACAGCCCGGACTGATTAACCTTTTAACTAGTTGTACTTTAACCGCCTTATCTTTCTTCATCCTGACCGTTTATTTTGAATAATTTATTTCTCAGTCTTGGAGATAAAGACACGTGTCTTCTCTCTCCTATTTAGCGGGCTGAACATTTCATACTTTTTCACTTTTTACAGTTTACCGCTTTCTACCTTCTTACTCTCCTACTCTCTTCCTCTTCGCACCTTCTTTAAACTTCTTTCATATGGCTACCATTACTCATAACTCACTCTCCGTTGAGTTTGATGATATCTACAGGGAAGAAGATGCTGCGATGGTGTCCATTTTTAGAGCCCTGGAATCATCTGGTTTACGGAATTTTTTGGAGTGCGGATCCGTTGTTTATGAACCAGAAATCCGCGAGCTGTTCGCCAACGCCGTCTCCCGGAAGTCATCCATCTCTACAACTGTCCAGGGCAAATCTTTCGAGATCTCGCCAACAACAATGGCCAAGACCTTTGGCCTCCCCAGTTCCGGCCTGACAGAGTTCGGACAGACTCCTCCAGCATCTCTCTTAGATCTTCAGGGGAAGATTTCTATTTCTGGCCACCGATTGCAACCCTCATTTAAGAAGAAGGAAATGCTCTTCCATTTCCAGGTGCTGTGCGAAGTGGTAGCCAAGCCACTTTTGGGTAAAGCAGGAAGCTTCGATGCTGTAACCGCCGAGAAGTTCAGGGCTATGGCAGCTATTGTATCTGGACAGAAGATAAACTGGTCCATGATTCTGTTTGGAGTACTGCTGGAAACGGTGATTGCATCCAAGCACGCCGTATGCTTTGCTGTTCCTCTCAGCAAGCTCTTGGAGTCCTTAGGCCTCGAGCTGAGCAAGCCGTCTGCTCTCCGCCCTTTTAAGGTCCTTAACTCCAAAGGGCTTGCACTGCTGAAGTCCAAGAGTGCTCCGCCTACTACTACAACTCTGGTCTCAGTCAAGATTGAGAAGGACGAGGAACAAGCTGATGTGCGCAAACCTCGGGTCAAGCGGAAGCTGACCATTCAGACTGACTCAGAAGAAACTCAGTCTGCTCACTCATCCCCAACCAAGCCACTTCCCAAAAAACCCCGAACCCAGATTACCAAACCAACCAGACATCTACCTCCACCCATACTGCCACCCACTAAAGCAACCCCTGCACCTCAACCCCCCGCTCAGCCTTCTCAAGCCTCAACCCCTGCACCCAAAGTCACCCTTAGAATTCCCTCTGCCAATCCCGTGGTCAAAGGGATAGTTATCACTGAGTTGGGTGACTATACCCAATCAGGGATTAAGTCCCCTTCCTCCACCGGCAAGGGAAAAGCCATTCTCACAGAACCCATCTCTTCTAAACCCAAATCTGCTGCACAGACTGCCATCGACATCGCTATGGAGGATGTTGATGAGAAGCTAGCTGAACTCCTTGTGGTCTTTGATGAATATGTCCAGTACCGGACTGTCAACCACATTGATCTGTTCTACGGAAAGTTGCACAGACTGAAGAAGATGGAAGACGAGGTTCTGAGAGGCACTGAAACTGATGATGTTCGACTTGCGGTGCAGCGCAGAGAGTTATTCACGGCAAAACACAGATTCAGACTGGCCAATCTGCTTCTCACTGCCAAAAAGAAGAACTTCGATCCGCTTGCTCCTACTGCCAGAGATGATGGGGCTGTGATTGCTCAACTTGAGATGGATATTCATGCTCTATCCCTAGCTGTCCGCTTTCAACGACAGAAGCTAGGTATCTCCACTCCAGCCACAAGCCCGGATCATCCTTCTGTCAGCAAGACTCTGGCAGAACCTTTTATCGAGGTTATCCCTTCTGCTGAAGCAAAACAGACAGAAGATCAGCCTGCAGAACTCGTACCAGAACAGACAGCGGAGCAGCCATTGCCTAATGCTCCGTCTGCAACAGATGATGAATCAATGAATGTTCTGTTGGATTCTCCGACAACATCTATTCCATTGAAGGCATCAGCCTCCCTTGCTCAAAACAGTCCAGCTGAAGCATGTGCAACAACTGAAGTACCAGACCTTCTCGATCCGGATTTGGTGGTATCTACAGTGGTTGCAGCTCTCCAAGATGAGGAACCTTCCAGTCCCCACTCTCCTCCGGGACCATCAGATGAAGATTTGGCATTCATTCATAGTTTTTCCTCGGATCTGGTCACTCTGATCCGATCCGAAATTCATCAAGCTGCCATTTCTTCCATCGTGCCGATTGCTGAAGCAGATGCTCCTGCTATGTCATCATCAGATCACTCTCCCAGCCAGCTATCTGATGCACCTCCATCCCTGGCACGGACTCTCCAGCACTTTTCTGATAACTGTCTGTCATTAACTCAACGAATTCTCGAGGTTCATCAAAGTCAAAGAGTCACAACTTTGGACTTTAATTCTTTCAAAGAGAAAATGACTGCCAGTATCGGAAGCCTCCAGCGCGGCATCAACGATCTGTTTTCTCAACAAGCCTCCTACAAGAACAGTCTGAGGAAAGAGCAGGTCGAGTTAGCCACTGAAGTCAGAGCATCTGTTTCTAACTCCCTCCGTGCTCAAGACGTTCGTCTTGACGCTATCAGCGCGCAGCTAGCCCAAGTTGTTGAATTCCTTCAAGAGCTTGCTGCTGACAAAAAGGGGGAAAAGAAGACAGACTTCAAGCCGCCTCCAAGCTCAAGAAGATAGCAGTCTTAGTCATTTAACTTGTCAGACTGTCTGTATTTAGGATTTCTTGATGATCAATAAAATCCTTCTTTTGATTAAGTCCTTGTTCATTTATTTTGAACTTTAATAAAGGCTTAATAATAAAAGATTGAATCGATCAAACTTAATGATGTTCATTTATTTTGAACAAAGAAGTAATCGATCCAAAAGCATTCGCTTCAGAGCTCTTATCAAGACTGGTTAAAAAGACTTAGAAGCTAGGTTTTGTCATCATCAAAAAGGGGGAATTTGTTAGTTCCGGACCTTATCGATGAGATTTTAAAGATGACAAAACAGTTCAGACCGGATCGATAGAAATCAGATTGACCAGATCAATCGGTCTCAGCAGAGCAAGATGGCAAAGCATCGATGGAAACTAGGCATACCAGATCGATCGGACATATCAAAGCAAACTGATAAAGAATAGTACATATCAGACCGGATCGATGGATTCCAGAATGACTAGATCGATGCTTCAGATCGATCTCAACCTTTATCAGATCAGAGCAGTTAAGGATACATAAAGGATGGCTTCTCAGTCCGAATCATCAACGGATATTTATTGCAGCATTTAATGCTGCAATTAATGCTACAAAGAACCAAAGACTGAAGATTGCCATAATAGGTAAGAAGACAAAGAAGAGCTTACCTGACAGTCGCCGAAAGCATATACCAGAACGGCAAGTATCCTGAAGAAGAAGACTGTAGCTTTCTCAGAGTCTAAAAAGAGTCATAGCTGCACATTAAGGGAAACAATGCCGTTGCCACCTTCAACTATAAAAGGATGCAACAAACAGATGCAAAGGGCTCTGGACTCTACAACTCACGCTGATCAATTGAAAAATATACGAGAAAGCTAAACAGCACACGCTCACAAAGTATAGAAGCTTTCGAGCTGAAGTTATTCATTTAAGCGCAATTACTTTGTAACATTTGATCATTGTAGGATCACTGTGCGCATTGTGTAGTGAAAAATAGAAGTGAGCAACATATTGTAACTGTCAGACAGAGTGTGTCTGAGCAGGTTGAGTGACTAGGAGTTTCAGACTGGTAGTGAGGTAAATCCAGCCTGAATCGGGTTTGTACAACAGGATTGTATAAATCAAAGTCTTCTAGTATAAACCTTCCTTAATTGGAAGAAGGGGAGACGTAGAAGGATTACACCACCTTCGAACTTCCAGAAACATATCCTGTGTCTTATCATTCTGCACTTAGCCATCGAGCTGTTCTTACTTATACAATAGCAGACCGTTTCCGCACTTACTTATTCGTGGTCTGTTCTGTTCAAAGAGTTGATTAAGAAACAGATTTCTTTCACTAATCAGAAAGAAATCACAAGGGATTAATTTTGTAAGGAGTGTTCATTCACCCCCCCCCCCCCCCCCCCTCTAAACACTCCGGACCGATCCTAACAACATGTATTAATGATTTATGTCACTTTATTGAATTACCACCCTTAGTAGTGAGTTCTAAATCAAGAATTATGGAACCAATGCATCTTTAAATTGTTAAAGTTGAATTTAATCAATAAATGACTTTGTGTTGGGATTAAGGGAATTGGATTAAAGGGATAGAATCTCTTATCTACATGGATCCCTTCTTTCGTGTCTTGGTTTGAATCACCTCGGTGTGAGTTTGAATAATTGTGGAACATGTTAATTGGCTTAATTGGATTGTTTAGTTAGACACCAGTTGGATATTATTATACATACACCCTTGCACTTTCTTCCCTCTGTTGAACTTGCGTGTCTAGTGAACTACTATGTGAGTTTGGCGTGATCTTGCACGTATGGGTGTGTGTATCCCGCATCATGTGTGTGATGTAGCGGGTGATGGGAGATGATGGGGTTTTGCATTACCAATGTGATATCATGATTCATGTGAGGATGTGTGCATCCAAAGTATTGATTATGATTTGATTCATAATATTGAGTTATTGATTTGTGATATAGAAATGAAAGTAAGAACTATTTGATGGATGTTCATTGCTCGGATTATGAGCTAATATTGAATTGATGTTCGATATAGACTCTACAGGAGACTTCGGACGTTGATGATAGCTTATTCATGTTGTCTACTATAAGGTACGTGGTGACGTACGAGCAGGTATATCTAGTATCTATACATTCATGTATACATGCAATTTTGAATATGATGATTCAGGTATGTGTTTGACTTTAATAATTGAGCTCCATATATGAGTTATGGGGGACACGTAGTGGTACGTGATCCAATGTTACTTGTTGAGTAGTGATGCCGTGGGCATGAACGATATGAGAAAATATCGAGAACGAGATAGTGGGATAACCAGGGTTACATTGGGATAGCCAGGTTTACATGATGTTGAATTATTTATGTTGAGCATAAATGATGCATTGTTGTTGTATTGAATTCATAATGTTGTTGGATATCATATTTTTGATGATAATACTGAACTTGACATTATGAAAGTCCGTGAGTTTGAAACAGGAACAGTGTGTGGAAGCTATACAGATTCGGAATTGTACAGGGAGTATATTTTATGAGTTTTGAATAATCTAAATTGTTGCATTATGATTTCATATGTTGATTTGTGATCGAATATTGAGTTGGAGTGTGCTCACCCTGTGTGGGGGCTGTTTCTGTTGAAACAGGTACAACAGGTACGATGTTGCTTTGGCGTGCTAGGCTCGCACCTTGTTGGATGATGCTTCCAGGAGCATAGTATGAGATTGAGCCGATATACGAGGTTGAGCGGTTGGTATTTATACTAACTATGCATCCGGATAAATATCCGTTATTCGTTGCTCTTCTGTGAGCACTTGTATGTGTATATGGACTGTATAAGGGTGTTGAAACCCACTTTCGTTGTCTTATTAGTGTAGTGACTTCCCTGGCCGAGAATTTACTTGTGTTTCTATATTCTGTTTAATATTGCGTTGTCCCTGGTCGGGAATTATATTATGTGATGAGTTTTATTTCCGGATAGCCTAGTTTATGGGGAGACTCTGCCCAAATTTTTATAAAAACCCACAATGCAAAAGTGGTATGATGGGGATGATATTGGGTGAAACCCTGAGTCTATTTGTTGGCAAAGATGAACATATTATGTTGAGCATTTGTTTGTGTCTTGGGATGATGGGAAACAAGTAATGATTCGTTTTAAAGAATGAAAAGAAAATGAAAAATTTATACACATACGACGTCATAAATGAACTAATGACGAGTTTAAGTGTTGGGGCCTTACACATGCTCTCCATTTAGCTGTCTGATTTCAACGACAGAAAATCAGCATATCCACTCCAATAACCAGCCCGGATCATCCCTCTGCAAGCAAGACTCTGGCAGAACCTTTCATTGAGGTTATTCCCTCTGGAGCAGCAGACCAGACTGCAGATCGCGCAGCAGATCAGACAGCAGATCGCGCAGCAGATCAGACTGCAGAACTAGTAGCAGATCAGACAACGGAGCAGCCATTGCCTAATGCTCCGTCTGCTACAGAAGATGAACCATTGAATGTGTTGTTGGACTCTCCAACAACATCTATTCCGTTGGGATCATCAGTCTCCCACGTTCAAATCAGTCCAACCGCAGAACTTGCAACAGTTGGCGCACCAGAGTTCGTCGATCCGGATCTTGTGGTGTCCACAGTTGTTGCAGCTCTACAAATTGAGGAGCTCTCCAGACCCAGCACTCCTCCAGTCCAATTAGATGAAGATATGGCTTTCATACATGCATTTTCTTCGGATCTGGTCACCTTGATCCGGTCCAAAAGTCACCAAGCTGCTGTATCTTCAATTATACCGATTGCTGAAGAAGATGATCATGCATTGTCATCATCAGATCACTCTCCAAGCCAACTATCTGATGCACCTCCATCCCTGGCACGGGCCCTTCAGCACTTATCTGACAACTGCCTGTCACTCTATCAACGTGTTATAGAAGTTCACCAAGGTCAGAGGGTTACAGCTTTGGACTTTGATTCATTCAAAGAGAAGATGACAGCCAGTATCGGCAGCCTTCAGCGAGGACTAAACGATTTGTTCTCTCAGCAAGCCACTTATAAGAACAGCCTGAGAAAAGAGTAGATCGAGCTGGCCACTGAAGTTAGAGCATCCGTCGCCAATTCCCTCCGCGCTCAAGACGTTCGTCTTGACGCTATCAGCGCTCAGCTAGCACAAGTTGTAGATTTTCTCCAAGAGATTGCTACTGACAAAAAGGGGTAAAAGAAAACAAACTTCAAGCCGCATCAATCTCAGTCTTCAAGAAAATAGATTGCTTAAATATTCAGACTGTCTGTATGCAAGATTGTTGGTGATCAATAAAGAAATATTTCCTTTGTTAAGTCCTTGTTCATTTATTTTGAACTAAAATAACAGGCTTAATAATAAAAGGCTCAATCGATCCAACTTAAAAATGTTCATTTATTTTGAACAAGAAGAAGTAATCGATCCGAAAGCATACGCTTCAGAGTTCTTATCAGACTGGTTAAAAAGACTTAGAAGCTAGGTTTTGTCATCATCAAAAAGGGGGAATTTGTTAGTTCCGAACTTAATCGATAAGATTTTAAAGATGACAAAACATATCAGACCGGATCTAGAGAAATCAGACTGACCAGATCGATCGCCCAAAACAGATCAAGCTGATAAGATGACAAAGCATATCAGACCGGATCGAGGGTAATCAAACTGACCAGATCCATAGCTCAAAACAGAACAGCTGATAAGGCATATCGCATATCAGACCGGATCGATAGATATCAGAATGACTAGATCGAAGCTTCAGATCGATCTCAATCTTTATCAGATCAGAGCAGTCAAGGATGCATAAAGAGTGGCTCTTCAGTCCGAATCATTAACGGCTATTTATTGTAGCATTTAATGTCGCAATTAATGCTACAAAGGACCAAAGACTGAAGATTACCCTAAAAGGTAAGAAGATAAAGAAGAGCTTACCTGACAGTCGCCGAAAGCATGAACCAGAACGGCAAGTATCCTGAAGAAGAAGACTGTAGCTTACTCAGAGATTAAGCAGAGTCAAGAGTTGCACATTAAGGGAAATAATGTCGTTGGTACATGCAACTATAAAAGGATGCAACAACAATACAGACAGAGACAAGACTCTCGCTGATCAATCTATAAACGCACAAGAAAAGCAAAACAGCACAAGCTTACAAGCTCAGAAGCTCTCGAGCTGAAATTATTCTTAAGCATATTTGATCATTTAGGATCACTGTGTGCATCTTGTGTATTCTGTATTGAAAAATAGAAGTGAGAAACAAATTGTAACTGTCAGACAGAGAGTGTCTGAACAGATCGAGTGACTAGGAGTTTCAGTCTGGTAGTGAGGTAAATCCAGCTGAATCGGGTTTGTACAACAGGATTGTATAAATCAAAGTCTTCTAGTAGAAACCTTCCTTAATTGGAAGAAGGGGAGACGTAGAAGGATTACACCACCTTCGAACTTCCAGAAACATATCATGTGTCTTATCTTTCTGCACTCGTTCTTTCATTCAAGCCATCGAGCCGTTCTTACAAATATAAAAACAGACCGTTCCGCACTTATACATTCAGTGGTCTGTTCTATAAAAGAGTTGATTAAGAAACAGATTTCTTTCACTAATCCGAAAGAAATCACAAGGGATGAATTTTTTCAAGGAGTGTTCATTCACCCCCCTCTAAACACTCCGGACCGATCCTAACAAGTGGTATCAGCAATGGTTTGCTCTTTGTGGCTGTTTGAGGGCCTAAGGATGTATTTGTAGAAATGAATAGCACATAATTTAAGCATGATTGCAATTTTGTGCCAGCGTGAGATGACATTTATATACTTATGTGCATAGTATGATATGAGGTCATGAATGAAAATGTGTTATTACTAACAATCGTGGTTGCAGGATCGTATGGAATACGATGAAAGTAATGATGTGAAGCTGGATGAGCGACAACTTATATGCTATATTGATAGGTGCTAGTAATTTGATGTGGTGATTGATGAAAGAATAAATGATGTTGATTGAAATGGTATGCACCTTGTATATGTGACAAGTGCTAAAAATCTGATTTTGTAGGAAAATCATAAAATGAGAAACATAATGTGCTGTCTGAGGACAGGAAGTGGTGGGCAATGTGATGTTGTTGATATGTGACAACAGACACTGTGATAATCGGGTATGTTACTGTAAGGCCTCACCGCCTTAAACAAAACTCATGATAGCATAAACATACTTATATTATTTAGTATTGAGATTAGTCGATTAATTACATAAATAGTTGTATTACTTCATTACATACCATAATGAAATACAACTAAAGTACTTCTCAAAACATCGTTTCTTCTAAATTTATCTAATCGACTACTGTATCGTCATTGCAGCAAAGTGGACCCACGATCATGGTCTCCCTCGTCCAAAAGAGTCCCTACAGAACAACCCACAAAATACCATGAACACCATTGTAATATGTATCTTATATTGACAAAATATACTAAACAAGTATAATAATACAGTAGTTACAAATACTCCATGTATTTCATTCATATCTCGTGTTCTTCGGGTTGTTCCTGTATCATGCTCAATCATAATATAATTTCTACAAATTATATGCAATTTATATGTCATGACATGTCAAAACCTCATCTCGATCATATCATGATCATCGTTTCAAACCCGTTTCAATCCCATTCCAGTGAATAAATTCATAGTGACCATAACGAGTTCTGAATGTTGTTTTCTGCACATCTTCGTTTCTTTCTCGTATCTGGTGATATCCTGACCTCAGATCTATCTTAGAGTAGATCTAAGAGCCTTGTAACTGATTGAAAAAATCATCAATACACGGCATGAGATATTTATTCTTCACTACCTTATTCAATTGCCTATAATCAATGCACGACCACATAGATCCATCCTTCTTCTTTACAAACAAGACTGGCGCACCCCAAGGTGATACACTAGGCCGAATGTATCCCTTATCCAATCAGTCTTGAAACTGAGTCTTCAACTCCTTTACTTCTGTTGGAGCCATTCTATACGGTGCTCGTGAAATAGGAGATGTACCCGGCAATAACTCAATCTCAAATTTCACTGCTCAACTTGATGGAATTCCGGGAATTTCATCCGGAAATACATCTCCAAATTCGGCAACGACTGGTATTTCTTCAAGTTTTACTTTCTCCTTTGTCTCACTTAGATCAACAGCATAGATAACGTATCTGCTATGTCCACGTTCTAACATACATGACATTTTTATCGTAGAGATCAAAGGAATTCTCGAACGAGAACCTTGACCATAAAAGGTCCACCTCTGTCCCAACTCAGATTGCAAATGGACTATCTTATGACAACAATCCCGATAGCCTGGTATTTATTCAACATGCATATACCAACAATAGAATCAAAGTCATGCATGTCCAGAATCATCAAATCAGCCCTCAAAATATTATCATCACAAACAATAGGGCAATCAAATAAGACACTATCATTTATAGTACTCTCTCCAGCAGGTGTCGAGATAGTCAGAGGCACCAACAATGGAGACGATTGCATATGATGATTCTCTGTAAAACTCTTTGCAACAAAAGAGTGCGACGCACCAGTATCAATCAACATAAATGCAGGATAAGTAAATAAAGAACACTTACACGTAATCACATCCTCTGGGGCTGCCTCTGCCTGTTCTTTGTTCAAAGCATAAATGTGGCCCTGAGGAGGCCTAAGAGTCGGTCCCCCAAATGTGCTTGGAGGTACCACTTGTTTTGGTTGACTCTCCGAAGCATTTCCCTTTCCCCTTTGTCCTAGTCGATTGGGACAATTCCTCGCTATGTGGCCCATAACACCACATATAATACATGTCACAATGTCCAGTCGTGGAACACTACTTACATTGTATAGACCATTTAGAATGTAGTCTTTACAGAGGAAATCACTTTGATTCCAAGGATCAACCATAGGCCTCTTAATTTCTATGCTTACACTATAACTATGGCTCACTCGGAGTCCATGGTCCTGAATAAGGTTTTTGGGTGTTGATTTCAGCATCTTCAATGATAGGAGCATCTTCATTTAGAAAACTTGCCAAACCCAAGGTTGTCAAGTAGAAGAACATCTTTTGTTGCCATCTTTTGAAGTCATTTCCATTGAACTTCTCAGGCCTTTCTCCGTGATGAACCAAAGTCGTTGTTGCACTTGTTGAAGCCATTTGTTACTATATTGTTTCAAGATTGTAGGAATTTTGTATCAAATGTGTATATTTGGGATAAATAAAGGCAAAGTAACAAGATGGCTCAATGAACATTTGTCGAGGCAAGTTTTAGAATCTTCGTCCTTGAAACGATATTATCCCGCTATGGTGCTCACGCTTTTGTGGAAATCGTTCTCCTAGATAAACGACTATGACTTGTAATAGGAGCACTTCAAATCATGGGTCCTCAAACCACAAAGGTTTAAAGGTACTCCAACAAGAATAAGGGATAAACAAGATGAATGTGCAGAAATTAAAGTTTTAAATTCATTCAAGGGTTATTCAATATATATTAATCTAATAAACATCATCCAAAGACATTTTTTGGAAGTATTTTTTCATGAATAACAACTTTACCCGGGTACACAACCCTTCGAAAAAACTGCATATTACAAGTTTGGATTAGAAAACGAGTTTTTTCTTGTTCGTTTTAGCTCGTTTTTCCTCCATTCGTATTTTTTGACTTTTTCATGTTTAATTTTAATTCGTTAAGCATATTTTTCCAACATATAAAAAGAGGTGATTCGAAGCTACTATAATGTACTGTTTGGTTTGAAGGATGTGATAAATAATGTAAAGATTAAAAAGTATGAAATGATTATAAAAATAATGTGTGATAAGTTATATGATGTTTGGTTTGAGGATAAGATGGTTGATAAATTTATTGTTTGGTATAATTACTAAAATGTCCTTAGCATAATAATAATAATAATAATAATAACTATTATTATTCTTATTATATAATTAAAATAATAATAATTATTATTATTATATTATAAAATATTACTAATAAAAATAAATAATAATAATACATAATACATAATATATATATATATAGATTATTATTACGATATGAATAATAATTATTCGTATTATATCATTATAATAAATAATAATAAGAAGAAGAATAATTATATTACAAAATAGTAATAAAACTAATAAAATAATTATAAGAAGAATAATAATAGCGAGAGAGAGAGAGATAGAGATAGAGAGGAAGAAGGAGGAGAGGAGGAGAGAGAAGGAGGAGAGAGACGGAGAGAGGAGGAGGGGAGAAAAGGAGGAGGAGAGAAGAAGAAGAGAGAGAGAGAGAGAGAAGAGACGAGAGAGGAGAAGAAGGAGGAGAGAGAGAGAAGAGAGACGAGAGAGAAAGGGGAGAGATAGAACAGGGGGAGAGAAAAAGAGAAGAGGGGAGAGAGAGACTCTCTACGAGAGAGAAGAAAAATCTCTGTCTCTCTAGAAGAAGAAGACAGAGAAGAAGAAGAAGAGAGAGAGAGAGATAGAGAAGAAGAAGGAAGGGGAGGAGAAAAGAAGAGAGAGAGACCTAGAGGAGAAGAAGAAGAACCAGAAGAGAAGGAAGAGATCTGAGAGGAGGGGGATTTCTTTAAAATAGAGAGAGACAGAGAGGGAGAAGAATAAGAACCAGAATAGAAGAGAATAAGAGATTTTTTTCTCTTTCTTAGAGGACGATTAAGAGGATTTTAGAGAGAAGAAGAAGAAGAACAAGAAGAAAAAGAGAGGTAGAGAGAAGAATAAGACAGAGAGAAGAAGAAGAATAGAAGAGAGAAAGAGAGAGAAGAATTCTTTTTCTTCTCCCCTCCTCTCTCTCACTCTGTCTCCTAAGAAGAACCCTCCTCTCTTAATATCTCTAGATCTCTGATTTTTTTTAGATCTCTCGATTAATATTATTATAGATCTAAGATAGAAAAATAGAGAAATAGAAATAATAACAGAAACAGTTTTAGAGAGAATAATTAGAGAGAGAAGATAAGATCTTAATAATAAGAATCTAGGTAGAGAAGAAGAATAAAACAGATAATAATAATATCCTCTACAGATATATAAATATATAATAATTATTATTTTATTATAAAATAATATATATACATATATGTATAATAATAATAACCATAATATAATATACATATACATATATATTATATTTATGTTATTTTATATCAATTAATATTATTTTTTATATATAATAATAATAATAATATAAATTAAAATAATATAAATACAATAAATAATAATAATGTTGTAGGAAATAAGTTGTACTTTTTGGAGGGAATTTCAAGTCTTGAATAGTAAAAGATGTGGGAAAATGGTAAATATGTCTTTTTATTATAAAGTGGGATTAGAATGTGATAAAATGGGTGGGATAAAAAAATTTTATACAACAAAGTAAACATGGGATAAATAAATAATCTCAAGATTACTAATCACATCACTTAATCCAAACGAACTCTAAGGGTAATACCCTGATCTATTCAAAATCTAACAAGTGTCACTTTTTTAATTTAAAAAAAGATGAATAAAGTTAAAAATGGATGCCCGTGGTACGTTTTGGGGATAACTTTTCACTCTTCCTTCAATTTTCTCATTTCCCTTTTTAATCACTTGTCTTCGCCACGTGAGTAGTTCACGCTACCAATAAAGCGCTTCTTTGGTTCAATTTATTTTCCTGCTAAAAGATTTAAATGATTGTGCCTAGCTTATTACATTTGTTTTATCATTTCAGTTGGTGCAGAAAAATTTGAAGAGTAGTGTTTGTTATTTAGTTATATGAATTTATTGTGCTCGTTTCTCATCAATGCTGAAAAACTCATGTGTAATAAATGTTATAATGAAATTATTTTAGCTTCATATTGATGTTATTCATTGTTTATGTAAATTTTTATACAACATCTAGGGATAATATGAAGCATTAACATTGTTATGTAAAAACAAAACTCTTCATTTTCTTCCTTAGATTCTTCCTCCGCTTTAGATGATGAAATGTTAATGATGGGGGCGACCGATGGCCATGCTTGGGCGACCTGGACTTGCTTGGTTGGCCGATTGGTCGCCCAGGACTGGTCCACTCTACCAATCTTTGGTAATTGGCCCATAAGTTTTCCGACACTTGACCAAATCAGATCCTTCTAGTTTAGTTTCAAAAGAACATTTCATAAGTTAGATGCTTTTCCAAATTCATTCATTTACTTAATGTAAATTGGGTCGAAACGTGATGCAAATTCATGGTAATTGAAATTTTCATCTTGACACTCTTTGGTAGAAAATTCATAACTTTTGCATACGAAATCAAAATCACTTGATTTTAATGCTAAATCGAAGCTAACTCATAGTATTACAATTTTCTAGATCATTATCTTAAATCGAAACCAATAATTCCCAAAAATTCAAAAAAGGCACTGCATGTACATGTGTTACTTGGGCGACAGGGCGACCGTTCATATCCTTGGTTATTGGCCCATAAATTCTCCTACACTTAACGAAACAGTTTTGAAAGGTAACTTAAACTAGTTATATGTTCAACACTTTTCCTAATTCATTCATTTACCTGATGTAAATTGGGTTGAAACATGACGTATAAACATGATAATTGAAATATTCAGCTTGACACCTTAAAATTCATTAATTTTGCATACAAACTCAAAATCACTTGATTCGAATGCCAAATCAAAGCTAACTCATAGTACTACAATTTCTATCCAGACCATAATATCAAATTCGAAACCAATAATTCCCAGAAACTCTAAAAAGACAATGCATGTATAAGTCTATCGGTCGTCCAGGCCTGGCTTGGGGCCACAGAGATTGCACTATGGGCTGCCGATAATGCCACGGGTGTGAGAAAAATTGCACGCTGGATGACCGATAAGTCATTTTTAACCTTATTTAACACAACCAGTGAGTTACAAGCTATCAAAATACTATAGAGAAACCAATGAATTGGAATTATTATAAACTATTGTGATGCTCATTGTATACACGTTATTTGAAATTGAATTTAATTTATTAATTCTTTGAATACAAAGGTTGGCCTGAGGAGCGACCGATGTTGGCATGAGGGGTGACCGAGGTTGGCAGGACGACCGAGATTGGCATGAGGGGCGACTGATGTTGGCACGAGAGGGATCGAGGTTGGAGAACTGATGATGATGCAATGGTGTTAAGGAGCCCACATATGGGCAATTCACCTTGTAATTGGTTCTCGTTAAACAACTGCAAGTGATAAAGATTTGTTAGATGCTTTGGTAGTTTTACGTATGAATTTAAATTAAAAATGAGAAAATTTAATACCTGGATTTTTTCAACCAATATGCGTTGCGACTGCGTGAGAAATAAGGGAACTTTGTGCAACGAACAAGCTATGGATGGCAATGTGACGGGTCCAGACCCAGACCCGCATTGAACCCGCCCCAGTCGCTTCAATAGGGTTTGGAAGCATGGCGAGGCGGGAACCTGGGATTGGTTGGACCCACCCCGCTATAAATTTTTAATTTTTATAAAAAAATTAATATTGAATATACATTTCACTTCTTTGCTTGAACAATAAAGTGTCATTATTTAATTTAATGTCAAAACTCATGTGTTCATGTTAAAGAAGTTGGACATTTTGAAGAGAATGAGAGAAATTAATAAAACTTTGGTAGTTTAAAGATAGTTTTACGATGCTTATTATAAATATTTACTAGGAAAATATGAAATTCAATCACGAAACTTAGTTTTTGTTTTTCAAAATTGATTTCTACCTAATTTTTTTATAAAAACAAATTGGTCCCGAGGCGGGCGGGTAAACCCACCGGGTTCGTGGGTCTAAGCGGGGTGGGTCATGTCCGGGTTATATGTGTAGCGAGGCGGGTCATGGGATTGGCCAAACCCATCCCAAACCCACCTCATTGCCACCCTAGAACAAGCTTTGTGCAAGGTAGAGGACTGAGAATGAGTAGAGCGACCGAAACAGAAGAGAATCGAATGAGCTAATCGTGGTGACAAAAGATTAATTTTAAAAAAAATTAAAAGGTAAGATGCGTCAGATCCTAAATGGATTAGGATATTACAGTAGCGTCGAACCACCTGTATAAAAGTTCAATTCAATAAAAAAAAAAAAAAACTTGAAATAATCTTCAATTAAACACTAGCGTATTCCAAAACAATAGATTGGATTTAATATTATTTTGAGGACATATTTTGTCGGTTATATTTAACCTCAACTGACCAAAAGGCATATATAAGTGAACCAGGAGTCCCAAAAATCAGCGGCGGTGGCAGCCGTCGTAAGTTAAAACAAAATATTACGCAGCTCTAACATTGAATGCTACTGCAGCAGCACTTGTGCATTTAGGGCCACCACCTTTTATATAAATCTAAAATCTTCCACTACTTTTACACACAAAAAGAATTACCAACCTCAACAAAAGCAAGAACTTGCTGACTACTCATGGCATCAAATCCACTCACTCCAACCACATTATTCCTCTCAATATGCCTCATTCTGTCACATTCACATGCTGGAAATATCTCAATCTATTGGGGTCAGAACGGAAACGAAGGCTCACTAGCCGAAACCTGTGCCATGGGAAACTATCATTTCGTAAACATAGCTTTTCTCCCGACGTTTGGCAATGGCCAAACACCTATGATCAATCTTGAGGGTCATTGTGATCCGTATACAAATGGCTGTACCGATTTAAGTTCCGAAATTAAGTCCTGTCAAGCAAAAGGCATAAAAGTCATGCTCTCAATCGGAGGAGGGGCGGGAAGTTATTACCTCTCCTCTGCTGATGATGCCAGACAAGTTGCAACCTATCTTTGGAACAGTTTCTTGGGTGGAAAATCATCTTCACGCCCATTAGGTGATGCCATTTTGGATGGAATCGACTTTGATATTGAGGGAGGAACAAATCAGTACTGGGATGATTTAGCTCGATTCCTTTCTAACTATGGCAAGAGCGGTAAGAAAGTGTACCTTACTGCAGCACTACAGTGCCCGTTCCCGGATTACTACATCGGGAATGCACTTCAGACGGGACTTTTCGACTACGTTTGGGTGCAATTCTACAACAATCCTCCTTGCCAGTACTCTTCAGGAATCACGAGCTTTGAGAAAGCTGTTGGGTTTCCGTACCCCGACATCAGATCCAAACGCAGCGGAAATAATACAATAAACAGATCTGATCTGGGGACGGTCGATCGCGCCTGATTCATGTATTAACATGCAAATATCAAATATAAATGCAAGAAAAGAGATTACCGTTCACCGACGTGAATCTGATAGCGGTAGTCCCTCGAGTCCAATCAACCTGACCAGATCTACAAGCCAACAACAGTGCTAGTTTGGTGTTGTCATTTCTATGAGAGTCAATGGAATCAAAATCACCAAACTTAGAGAATGACTGACATATTTATAGTTGTCTAGTTGGGCTAGGGTCCATTAAGCCAACAGGCCAACCATTGACACATTGGCTTGAAGGGCATTGCTAACAATCTCCCACTTGCCCAAAAGCCAAAACAAAACTACAAACTCATAATCCAAGCAACTCAATCCAATGAATAACTTGATGTACTACTAATGTACATAATTATGAGACATAAATATATCAAACGTTTTAATTTTAGAACTTTCTATAGATGAAACATTTTCAAATATAGAAACTCTACTAAAGTGAGGAGCTTTCAAAAATAAAATGCATCTCTTCTAAATCACTCAATTTGGGCACTTAACCTTTAAGTCTCAATTCTCATCAATAGATCGGCGGTCGGTTGATTGTGACTCAGCGAGGCTCAAGTGTATCATAGCAGTAGGATCACAACCTTTGTGATTTTAGAAATCAAACAACTTCTTTGGGCTTACCGTGAATGCCCCATTGTCAATTAAACTCTTTTAATAGACAATTACCGAAATATAATTCCAGTAACAACCTACCGATCGTGGGTAGCGCCTAGCATCTGCGCTTCACGAAAACCTAGATACAAATGACTAGCAACATACGAGAACCTGTCAACCATAGTTAGCGTGCAATACATTCTTTTCACTCAATATGTCCCGATTGAATCAAGGGCATTGGTTGGTCGAGGCCCCTTATGATTTCAATAACTATGTATTTGTTTCACGTTATATGATTCATTGTGTACGTATATGAAAAACTCCTTTTTCACAAGCACTACCCACTCTGACCAAAGATTCCTTGAATCATATACAGAAAAACACATAGGACATCCTGGTTCATCAAGATCAGTGGTGAATCCCCAACGACAATCATAGGTCTTTGACAGCATCACTGAATATCCAAAATAACAATTTTATGACCCGCATGTGGTCAGTCATTAAATCAAAGTACACGGCTATCTATCAAGACCTTAATGACGTCTCGGGTCATGAGGAGTAATGGTGCACAATTATGACTAGGAATTCTATACTCGACAAATGGTAACCACTTATAGAATTCCGAGTAGGGTCGTTCAGTGAACTCATTCCTAATGAGCACATATTCATGTGTGCTGACTTCTCCAAGCCAACGCCGATGAAACGCGGCGCACTACACTAGACACATCATGAATACCAGTCTCTAACGAGCATATATCGATATCCCATTCTCGAAGGCTCATGGACCAGGAACATTTAGAAATCGCAGTCGAGAATGTATTTCATGGTCACCATCATATGCGTAACCACATTCTATGGACTATAGCAATCTCAAGGACTTCATCAATGCATCAAGATGCATGGGTAAACAGATGAAGAAGTGCCATATATATTAATATTCAAACAAAGATTTGTCATAATAAGATTACAGGTACAATCAATCAATTATTGATTTACTTAATCATGTATGACAACAATATCTTTCACTTTCCCAAAGCCAACTACTCATGTGTCTTAAGACCATCTTCCCAAGATGTCTAACAGACATCAATCATTGTAAATGCTTTGTCAGTGGATTCACTATATTTTTCTGTTGAAGCGATTCTCTCGATAATAATGTTGTGTCTACCATCTCTCTCATCAGATAGTATTTTCTCAATATATGTTTGGATCCTGATGAGATCTTGGCTATTCATAATAGCTCAAATGTTGCCACAGTACACAGAGACTGTGTCAACTGCACTAGAAATTACACCCAACTCTTTGATGAAAATTTTTATCCAAACTGCCTCTTTGTTGCATCGTATGCTGCAATGTATTCAGCTTCAATGGTGGAATCCAATGTGGTGTCTTGCTTGGAACGTTTCCAAGAGACATCACCATCATTGAGCTTAAATACAAATCCGAACATCGATATGGTATCATCTACATCCAATTTAAAAACCAGCATCAGCTTAGCCTTCAACTTTTATTTCTCCACTTACAGATCCAAAAAACATGAACATATCATAAGTTCTTCATAAGAACTTGATGCTTATTTTCACAGTTTTCAAGTGACCTTCACCAGGATCTGTCTGATGTCTGCCCATTGCTCTAAGAACATACATCAGGCCAAGTACATACCATAGCATACAATATGCTATTAAAAGTAGAAATATAATGTACCAATGTCATCTTTTCTCTCTCCTCATCAATCTTAAGACCCATTGACTCGATAGATGAATACTATGACATATTATAAAGTAACTCATTTTTCGACTATTCTATGCTAAACCCATTTTAGCACAGTGTTTATGTACGTAAATTGAGAGATCTCAAGCATCCTTTAGATCTATCCATATAGATCCTTATGCTAAGCACGTATAACGCTTCTCCCAATCTTACATGGAGAAATTAGTAGATAATCATGCTTTAATTGATTAATCCAATACCATTCACAATTAGCATGATATAATTGACTTAAAGCATCACAAATGTAACCATGCTCCCACTAACCCTTTTGCATACACATGTCACTTCCGGATTTTTAACAAAACCAAACACTTTGATGATGTTATCAAAACGGAAGCTCAAACTTCGAGATGCCTTCTTAGGCCCATAAATGGACCTCTGGAGTTTGAAAACATTTTTCTCACTCCAAGAAGTTGTAAACACATTTGGCTGCTACATTTCTACCTCAAAGCCACTACTGAGAAATGTTGTGTTCACATCCATTACTCATATCTCATATTCATAATATAAAGATATAACTAATAAAATCTAAATAGACTATAGCATCATAACCGATGAAAATTTTCTCATAAACAACTCTTTGCCTATGAGAATAACCGTTTCTCACCAGTCAAGCTTTGAAGGTCACTACATTCCCATCCACTCCAAGCTTTCACTTGTAAATCCATCTAGCCAATGGGAACAATTCCCAAAGATGATCTACTAAGGCCCATACCTTATTGGAGTACATGGAGTCCATTTCAGATTTCATGGCATCTTGCCAATGTCCCGAATCAATATCTGACATCGCCTCCTTGAAAGTCCAAGGATCATATCCATGGTCTATTTCTTGACTACTTTCAAGGAGTAGATTCATTCTATCAGAAGCTCTTGAAACATTTTCAAATCCATGGTGTGTGTAAATCAAAGGTTGTGATTGACTCAATTAATTTCACCGTTTTCACTTTTCTAGTGGTTTGTGGTTCTTGAACCCTTTCAAGTTATATAATATTATCATTCCTTTCTAATAGAAACATTTTCTCTAGAAAGACTGCACTTGCGAAACAAACACTTTGTCACTAATTGATAATATAAATTTCCACAAAATAACATAAGATGGATCAACTATCCAACTCATCTCACACTGGCTGCTTCACATAAGTAGAACAATCTCAAATCTATATTTGGATTATTTTTCAGTCCATATCGCATATGGAGTTTTGATCACTGCATTTGTATGAATTATGTTCAACCAATATGTAACTTTAGAGAGTTACTGGGAGAGAATCACATTCTCTTTAAGATTACTCAACAGCATCTTGCACTAAAACTTAGTGCTCCACATACGTCCATATGAATCAAATTCAATGGACATTCAGCACATGCTAAATATATGTTGGATTTAAGTTATCATTCTTTTTATATTCTTTGAATATAATCATACTAATCATTCATAAGTTCACCAGATTCAATAAAACACGCATTCTTAAAAATGTTGCAAATCACATTCGCATATTTAAAAGAATATCATTCTCTATCAAAATAGGAACAATGTTCATGATTAAATCTAGAACAAATAAATAATTGCTCAAACCAGTTCCTAACAAGTTCAAGATTTATATTAATAAATATTTCAAACAGCCTTTGCAACAACTCTTGCTACAATGCTTAGCCTCAGGTAGGTTTCACATTCCTAGGGCTCTCTACTTCTTCACAACACATGCAACTCTTTGCAAAAATGCGAGCACTACTGGCATCATATACCAAAGAAGTAGACAATATAAACATTTAATTTTAATATAAAACATACCCTTTCTAGAACGCTTCTAGTCTAGGTATTCCTTACAATTTTGCGTCAGTGACCAGCAGTGAAAACATAGATGCCTCTCCTTTCTTAGTTGCTACTATATGTTTTTTCATCTTTTGAGGTTGAGAACCATTTCCCTTCCTCTACTTTATCCTTGAATCATTCCCACCAATTGTAGAAGATTCAACAAGAAGAACATGTTTCTCCTTTGAATCAAGGATACATGAGTTTCCTACATTTTGACTATAAGATCAAATCTACAGCCAGTTAATGAGGATTTGTCACATTCAGTTTTTCCAATTTCTCAACAAGAGATATTTTTCTTACACCATGCTCATAGACCGAAGCCCCATCTCGCATGTGAAATGAAAATAGCTCTTTTGAAATCGCGAGTCTCAGTAATCGCGTCAGTTCACCAAACAACATTTGTAGGTGTTGGAAATTATTAGCAATGTGAACGAATTTCTCATATCTGTATTGAAACTCATTAGTGACATTGATGCTATCATATAGCACCTAGCCGAGAGATCATCGTCCCACCACTTCTCAAGTGTGGCGATCTCTTCATGAGACGAACCGGGAGACACTTCAACATGAGGCTCCCACCAAGGGTATATAGCAACTTTTCAGAAGCAATCATTATTTTAAAATTAATATCCAATCATAGTGGTTAATTTGTTTATATCGAGATTTGATGTAATCGGATTCACGGCAACACAATACTGAGAATAAACAGAAAATATATGCAAACCGTTTGATTATTAATTAATTCAAAATCTATGGACTTTAGTTATTGAATGCTCCCACTAAATTTTTCGAATTCATCACCTCATGACAAATGAACGGAAAATCATATTTTCTTAGTGGGCTTGGAGTCCAACTAGCTCATGAAAACCCGGACGTGGGCCCACCGGCTTCATGATACTAAAGGTAGAACACAATTGCATCATATGCAACCCCCAAGATATTTGTCTCGCGATTGGCATAACCCTACGTGGGCAGGACAATTATGCCTTCTCACGTCAAACTAACCCATCCCAGATGGAAATGTCACGCCCAAAAGACCCCACGTGGGTGAGTAATCTAGAAGGTTAACATAACCACACCCTTAATTAAGTGGCAGTTCAACGCACAGGTTTCTCATGCCAGATGCCCCCCACGTGGGTGAGTAAGGCAATATGACACAAGTAGCGTCTCATGGCTTAACTGTTGATGGAAGACATGAAGCAACAAACCCTTTTGAGCTCCCTTAGTAGTTTGATATTAAAAGTTTTGAATCATATTCAGAAGAGGGATTTAATAATTTTAAAATCTCATCATGTGCTTGTTTGTTTGTTTGTCGGATTCATGCAACTATGTTTTATTCATGCAATCATATGTACTAATAAAACACATACAAACAAACATTTATCATACATCGCATGCATAATAAAAATAAATATGGACGATTACGGCCTTTTCCTAATTGATCCACGTGAGTCATACGTGGATCGCAAGTCTGTCTAAGGTGATGCAGGTATGCAATGTGTTAGTTCCGGATTTTAAAGATGACAAAATGTATCAGAACGGATCGATGGAAGTCAGTCTGACCAGATCGATGCTCAAAGCAGATAAAGCTGATATGGTCTATCGCAAAAATCAGAACGGATCGATGAACATCAGCCTGACCAGATCGAAGCTTCAGATCGATCTCAACAATAATCAGATCAGAGCAGACAAGGTTGAATAAGCTTTGCTCTTCAGTCCGAATCATTAACGGCTATTTATTGAAGCATTTAATGTTGCAATTAATGCTGAAAAAAACCAAGGACTGAAGATTACCGTAAAAGGTTCACAAAGAAGAGCTTACCTGGCAGTCGCCGAAAGCATGAACCAGAATGGCAAGTGCCTAAAGAATAAGACTGTAGCTTATTCAGAGTTTAAGCAGAGTCAAAAGTTGCACGGAAAATGAAATAATGTCGTTGGTACAATCAACTATATAAGGATGCAACTAAAGAGCTCAAGAAGACCGACCGATCAATCAAGAAACGAAAAGAGAAAAACAGCACAAGCTTACAAGTTCAGATATTCTTGAGCCGAAAGTTTTCATAAGCACAAGCATACTGTAATATTTGATCATCTCAGGATCATTGTGTGCATAGACAAAATTAGTCTATCTTTTGTATTCTCTACTAAGATAGAGAAGTGAGAATCAATTGTAACTGTCAGACAGTGTGTGTCTGAACAGATCGAGAGACTAGGAGTTTCAGTCTGGTAGTGAGGTAAATCCAGCTGAATCGGGTTTGTACAACAGGATTGTATAAATCAAAGTCTTCTAGTGGATTCCTTCCTTAATTGGAAGAAGGGGAGACGTAGAAGGATTACACCACCTTCGAACTTCCAGAAACACATTCTGTCTTTTATCATTCTGTACTCGTTATACTCTTCAAGCCATCGAGCCGTTCTTACTAGTCTAAGAACATACAGTTCCGCACTAAAATATTCAGTGGTCTGTTCTGCAGAGAAGTTGATTAAGAAATAGATTTCACTCACTAACCCGAGAGAAATCACAAAAGATTAATTTTTTAAAAGGGAGTGTTCATTCACCCCCCTCTAAACACTCCGGGCCGATCCTAACAAGTGGTATCAGAGCATGACGTCTTAATCATCAAAGATACTTGGACTGATGGCATCATTCAACAAGATTCCCATGTTATCAAAAGAAGACTATGAAGATTGGAGAATCAGAATGCAAGCTCATCTGGCAGCACGGGATGACGATATGTGGTTCGTCATCACTGATGGACCAATGAAAATTCTGAAAGTCAATACAGCAGCCGCCATTACTGGTGGTGAACCCCAAATGGTCGAGAAGGACAGATCCCTCTGGACGAATGAAGAAAGAAAGAAAGAAAGAAAGCAAATCTAGACAACGTAGCCAAAGACATCTTGTTCAAGACGTTGGCAAGAATATGTTCAGTAAAATCAAAATGTGCTCAACTGCTAAAGATATCTGGGAGAAGATAGCACAGATATGTGAAGGGAACGACCAGACTAAGGAAAACAAGCTGACTGTTGCTCTACAAAAATTTGAGAGCATAAAAATGAAGATTGGAGAAACTCTAAACGAGTTTGATGAAAGAGTCACTGGCATTATCAATGAACTAAATGGTCTGGGCAAGGAATACTCAAACAGAGAGATTGCTCTGAAAGTAATGAGAGCATTGCCAAAAGAATGGGACGTCAAGACCATTGCAATGAGGGAGTCTAAAGATCTGAACAAAGTTGAACTTCATGATCTGTTCGCAGATCTTAAGGCGTATGAGTTCGAACTGATCACCAGAGGTGAAGCAGAGTCATTCATCTCTCAACCAAATAAAGCACTGGCAGCCATTCCACAGCAGACCACCCCCTCAACAGATCGATCTATCGAACAGATAAGTAATGATGCTATGTCATTATTTATCAAGAAATTTGGTAAATTCATGTCTAAAAATAAACGGAATCTCAAATCTTCTCATCACTATAAATCTAGAAAAGACGATGATGTTAATGATTAGGCTTGCTACAATTGTGGTAAGACCGGACACTTTATTGCAGATTGCACCAGACCGAAGAAAGATGAACGAAAAGAAAAGCACCGTGATGACAAGAAGAAGAAGCACTACAAAGATCACAAAAATCATCATGGGAAGTCCCAAAAGGTCCTAGTAGCAGAGGAAGGTAACAGCAAGTGGGCTCAGACTGACTCAGATTCAGAAAGCTCCGAATATTCATCCAGCGAAAGCGAAGAGGATATTCAATGTCTAATGGCAGACGAAGAAATAAGTCAAACAGACGAGGTATTCGATCTTGACTCAAATGAATTCACACGTGAAGAGCTTATGTCCGCACTACAAGACATGGCTAATGATTTTAGAATTTTAGCTGAATCATTCGAGAAAACTAAAGCTAAAGCCAATGATCAAATAGGTGAGCATATCAAACCAAGCTGCTCCGAGCTAGGTGAGTGCAATAATCTACAGATCGAGCTGAACAAGCTGAAAATCTCTTACGATCAGCTCCATGAAGAAAACAAGAGAATTAGCACACAAATGCTACGATTTCTCATATTTTCAAAACATGGACAAAATCAAGAGCATCACTGGAAGAATTGCAAGAGGTACAAAGAAATGTCGGTGACATCACCGGCACCAGGCACAGCCCGTCTCGTTTTTTGGCTGGCCAGGCACGACCTATAGGCCCGTGGCCTATGGGCCGTGCCTCGAGCAGTACCGTGCTGGCACGGCCCAATTCAATTTTTTTTTGTTTAATTTTAATTATAAAAATATAGATTGTCACAATATTTAGGAAAGTACTGGCCAAAGTCTAGCATTGTCTTTCCACCATGCCAAAACATCAGAAGTTTCTAATTCTTGTTCACTGAAATTTATGACTTGGTTTAGATATAACTGAAGCTCAGTAAATGAAGATGTATTAGAACTAGAAGAAGCGGAAGTAGTGTCTTGTCTTCTTCTTAACATTGTCCACACAGAACCCTTACTACTACTAGCACCACTACTACCACTTTCTCTTACTGGAGTTGCTCTAGAATTATGTAACGAATCATATAAAGAAAACAAAGCAAACAAACATTTATTAATGCGCTCTTTCTCTTGATTAATATTAATATTTTCAAGCCATGTTGGTGTAATAAGATTCTATTATAATTTCTATACTATATAATTTTAACCTAGGATCCAGAATTGATGCTAAGCAATTCAACATAGGAATAGTTTCCAGTATTTTTTAAATTTATACTCCATTGGTTCGACAATACCTGTAAAAAACGGATCAGATCTATGTAATACAAAATATTCACTAATTTCATAAATTTTATTCAAAAATATTGAAGAAGTTGGATAATAACAGACCGAAAATAAATTGGTAGCATCATAAAACAGTTCTAAAAAATTACAAATATTAGAAACAATTTCCCAATCAGTTTCTTCAATATGAAAATGTTCGGCCATCCTTTCATTAAAAAATAAAGTGATCACATTTCTATAAGGTAAATATGCTTGCAACATTAAATATGTAGAATTCCACCTATTAGGAACATCATAAGGAAAATCTTTATAATTCATACGATGAGAAATACATAAACTTTTGAAGTCTTGTTTTCTAGCAACTGAACCATTAAGAAATTTAAGAGTAGTCTTTATTTTTTCTAAATGAAGCTCAAGTGGTTTCAATGCATCTTGCACACACAAATTTAAAATGTGACATGCACAACGAATATGAAAAAGATCACCATTTAAAATTGGTTTCAAATAAGTTTTTAATATAGTAATTGCAGTAGTATTATTAGTTGCATTAACAAATGAAATAGAGAAGATTTTATTACTAATATTATATTCATTAGTAACTTGCATAATGACATTGTGAATAACTCCACCCGTATGAGGCCAATCAATTTTTGTGAAACCTAAATTTTTTTTAGGTAACACTCAGTTATCGTCAATCCAGTGTCCTGTAACACAGAGATATGATGCATTGTCAAGATAAGTTGTCCAAATATCACTTGTTAGTCCTACTTTCGATGAAAGATTACCTAAATACGTAATTAAATTTGCTTTATATTCATTAAAAATTGTGAATGCTTTAATAGTATTCCTTCAAAAATCGTTTATGTTGAGGTTGCAAACCTAAATGAATGTAATTAGTGAATTTGGCATCCGCCCCCATTGAAAAAGGTTTCTCCGCACATACGATGTATTTAGCTAATTCTCTCCTATCTCTTTCAACATTATAAGTGAAAATACATAAACTTGAACTACTACTACCAGTAACGAATTGTGAAAAGTTTGGTTACCGTCAGTTGGTTCTCTTTCATGTTTAGCCATGTGTCTTATTAAATGATATGTACCACCCGAAGAAGCATATACACAATCTTTTTTAGATTTTTTACAAACTGTCCTTGATCACTTCCCCTCAACATTTTCTACATCGAAAAGTTGACATACATTGCTAGTTCTTTTTTTTTTGAAGTTCTACTTGATGATTGAATATTTGGTATGATTTCTTCATTTTCTTGGAATTGATCGATTTCATCATCATAATTCACATTATAAGATGAATCGGCCATTATGTATATAGACTACAATTATCTAATGCAACAAATATAAAAGTTCCCAAATATTTGCTAGGAGGAGTGTTGGCTTTGTTGCTTGTGCTTGAATGGCAAACGTAAGACGAATTTCTTTCTTCTTGTGAACAAATTGAGATTATAGTGTCTCAAGTATATAGAGCTTAGAAATTAAGATGATAAAATGTTTCCTCAACACACACATATATATAACAACCAAAAAAAAAAGTTTTTTTTTTTAAAAAGCCGTTGAACGGCTCTTTTTCTGACATTTGGACATGGCGATCGATCGCCATTTTTTTGGCGATCGATCGCCAACCCCCTGTATTCGCTTACTGCCTCTAGGCGATCGCTCGCCATTTTTGTGGCGATCAATCGCCTGGTTAAAAAAAAAATGCAAACAGTGTCCTGCCGTGCCAGCCCACAGGCTGGCATGACTTGGCCCGACACGGCCCATATTATGGGCCGTACTTGGCACGGCACGGCACGTCACAGCACTGTAGCAAAACATGCCGCATCGTGCCCGTGTTGTACCTCGTGCCGTCCGCTCCGTTTGACATCTCTAATTGTGGGTAGTAAATGCTTTTGCTTCTTTCCAGCAGATTACCAGGACAAACTATTAAAAACTACAAAAATTCTGGGAGAAAATATTAAGTGAATTCTTTGCATTGATGACCAAAATTTCACGATTTCTATCCAAAGATGTCGCTCCTACCACCAGCCTCAACCAATGACATACAATATTAATCATCAGTTAGAGAATTCATTGCCTCTCAAAAATGCTGACCATAAGGAGAGGAAAATTGAGCTTAACATAAAGGCTGGATAGAACGTTCTGTGTTCCTTTAAGGACAAAAACTGGATAGAATGTTCTGTGTTCCTTAAAAGGACAAAAATTAGCAATATGTTGTCATTAGTTGCTTAGGGTGGTGAGCACTCCTCCAGTTGCAGTTGGGATCACCACCTCCCAACCAGGTCCTGTAAGAGGAAGAACAGTTGTTTTGGACTCGGACTTCTTATCTTGTTCCGATGATTTCCTAACCAGATCACTGCGATCCAGAACTCTTTCAAGATCTTCATCACTAATATCAGTCTGAATCCATTTGTTTTCTTCATCTTCATCATCACGAAGGATCGCTAGCAACTCCTCTTCCTAGAAAAAACACGACTACATCAATACAAGCCCTAAAATAAAACGAATGGCTGAGCGATTTGAACTGCAAAAGAAAGAAGCTTTTGATCCCAAAAAATAAAAGCACATAAAAGAGAACTTCTGCGATCACGCAACCGTGAGAAGACAATTAAAGTGTTTAAAGAACCCAAACAAAGCCAAAGCAAGCACCGTGGAAAGACGATAAAAAAAAGCTTGTGAATAGTAGTATCTTCAGCGAACAATACACAACAAAAAAACTAAGAGATTTCAGAACAGTATCTTTAGCGAACAATGCACAACAAAAACTATAGAAGCACAAGAAATAACACACAAGATGAGGAAATAGCACAGACCGTCATTGCTTCTGTTCCATCAGCCTTGGATCTTTCTTGCTGAAATTGTCCCTTCCCAATCACAACATGTTCAAGCTTCAACTTGCTAAAAGCTCTTTTCAGAATGCGACCCTAAGAGTGTATGATTGGAATTTATTCACATTAAATACACCATAAGCATGAAATAACTGAAACACAAAAGAGGAAAAGAAAGAAGAATGCCACTTGTTAGGCACCTCCACAGATTGAGCAGTAGCCAGTCTGTAAACATGAACAGGTTTTGTTTGACCTATACGGTGACATCGGTCCATAGCCTGTAAATCCATCTGAGGATTCTGGAATACACAAGCAATTAAATCTTCAGATATAGACATTAAAGACATAAGAGAAAAAAATACATAAGATAAGAAATTAAAAATATAGGCCCCATTTGTTTGGGCTATCAAACTAAACCCCACACAACTCAATTAAAAAAAAACTATTTAATCTCTACATTCAAAAACATCACTCAAAAAATTCAAAATCAACGAATGTAACTACTACACAATCACCCATTTCCTCTCTACATTTTTCGAACAATCATTATTTATTTTATCCTTTACTCTCGCCACTACACAGTATCACTTTATATTCATCGCATCAACTTTTAAAATTTATATCCAAACATATAGAATAAGGTGCTCCATTAGTTGAAGGAGGTGAAGGCGGTTACCCAATCACTATCATATAGAATGCAGGTATCAGCAGCAGTGAGATTAATACCAAGCCCACCAGCACGAGTGCTAAGGAGAAAGATTTTATAATCGCTGTTGACATCGTTGAATTCATTTATCTGTTTAGATTCACAGAGTAATTGACAGGTCAAATCAATTCATATGTTAAGGAAATTAGCTGCCAAGAAACATGTAAAAATATGATTGTGAGAATGTGTTCTATGAGCATGAGAGCAGTAGAGAATAAGGTGCTCCATTTAATTAAAGAAATCATCATTAAAGTTTGGAATGTGGCATTATAACTTAATAAAGAAAATCCATGGAAGCGCCACCAGAAAATAACGATATTCAGTAGAAAATGTGAGGTACAGATCATGCTACTGTTGCAACTAGTACAAGAGCCAGGTATAACAAGTTAAATGGAAGTTGAGAAATAAACAATCGTGCATAGGTTAGCATTCTCAAAACAAAAGGAGTAAAAGCCGGATAGTTAGGTGTACATAGTGAAGTTGAAGGCAGAGCGGAAAACCATACATAAACAGCAACAAAAAATGGTGTTCTCAAATAATGGCTACCGCGTAAAAAACAAAACAGGTATGAACTTATCCAACATCAATATATGAAAATAGAAACCCATGCAAAAAAGAGAGAACCGAAGATTTTCTTCAAACCAAAGGAAGAAATTGCAAGAGCATCGAGAAATAGAGGTCAGATTGAAAGTATACACATTTAGATAAACAACCATACCTGTCTTTTTCGCTCTGCCAATCTAACACTGCCATCAATTCTGCAAACTTCCAATCCTTGTTCACTAAAATAGTAGTCCATTATATCCAAAATCTTGGTCCATTGAGAAAATATCAATACCTGTTTCACCAATTTAAAGATAATAAAATAATTTGGCAATAATAGAACACATCTCCATACAAAGGAACAAGGTTTACAGTACTTTGTGCTTGCGAGCAAGCAGTTTAGCCAATAATCTGTCCAATAAGTGAAATTTTCCACACTGCTCAACTATCTGTTGCACAGGAGGATAAAAGCCTGACAAAAAATATAGGAGATTGAAAGGTTATGGAAGACTTTTAATCATTCGCATTAAATTAACTTTAATGGGCGGCTTAAATACCAGAACTATCAAATGAAGACTCCAAAAGGTCAGGGTGGTTGCAGTTCTTCCTAAGTTGAATCATCAAATTATTTAGCCTTCCTTTCATGCCATTATGAGCTGCATGTACACAAAATCAGTCTTTCAGGATCCTCATCACATTTTTACTAAAACAATACAATCATGAAGTGAGATTATTAGTATATAAAAATAGAACAAGAAGAGGTGTTGAATTGAGTATTGGGCAAAAAAGATTTTGCATCAGAATAG
Source organism: Haberlea rhodopensis (assembly GCA_907163345.1). Lineage (NCBI taxonomy): Eukaryota > Viridiplantae > Streptophyta > Magnoliopsida > Lamiales > Gesneriaceae > Haberlea > Haberlea rhodopensis. The sequence goes on along the minus strand of CAJQUN010000344.1, from coordinate 198,607 downwards.
ACCTAAGTACATGTTACTCAATAGACCAGGAAAGAAACACAAAATTGCTACTTTGTTCCAATAATTTAGTTCTTTGGAGGAGAATCACCGCTCAAAATACTTGCTAAAAGTTAGGGGAAAGCAAATAGATTCTGCATATCAATTTCAACAACAAAGAAGTCGACACCATTATCTGTTCTCTCTCTGAGGTGACTTTCCAGTGTCCGATTGACGAGATGATCCTGGAAGTTCTTCTGATGTTCAGTCAGTGTTGCATACAGGACAATCTCTTTTTTCATAGGAAGCATTTTTTCCACATCTGCTTTCAATCTGCGTAGAAGGAACGGACGCAAAATAGCATGGAGTTTTGCTACCACCTGAAAATTTAAACCAAAAGTATTATGATGTTAGTATTTAATATACTCTCTCCTTAACGTAATCATTCATCTTGAACGGACCTGCGCCCTACGTTTCTCTTCAAATTGTTCATTGTCGACTTCATTGTTGCACTTTCCTGAAAAATCGAACCTGGAGGTATTCACATCACACACCAAATAATCAGAGAACACAACACTTCAGCCATTATCCTTACAATACAGGAGCCACTTAATGAATTACCTCAATACTGGCAAACAATGTAAACAGAAATCAGGGGTTAAAAGGTGTTAAATCAGAATCGACAGTAGTTACAGCAAATGATACAAAACAATGTCGCTGGCATTGTAGTAAATGAAATGCTTGTCAAAAGGAAATAAATAATTGCCTTGCAACAGTTTAACATTTATTTCACAAAAATGGAGAATGCAAATAAACTTGTAGTTATGAAATAGAAGGTAATTACCAAGATTCAAACTCGTCATGAGATGAAAAAATATCCGGGAGGATGAAATTTAACAGTGACCACAGCTCAGCCAAGTTATTTTGCAGAGGTGTTCCAGTCAATAGAAGCTTATTCTCAACGGATATATGTTTTAGCTCCTTCACCAATTTACACTTTGAGTTCTTCAATCTGTGCCCCTTCAAGAAAAATCACATCTTCCGAAATAACCACCAATGGACACATAACTCTTTAAATTCAGGCAGTCGCACAAATTCAGGATGAAAGCCTCATTGTATCAGTTAGATATACCTCATCAACAACGAGGTATTTCCAGCTGTAATGCCTCAAATGTCTTCTCGCATCACTTAGAGCAACTTCATAGGAAGTAATGACTATAGGGAAATGGAGCCCTATTGTCCTCGGCGTGTACTTTCTAACAATTTCAGCCCTTTCTTTCTTATCACCATGGTAAATTATTGCATCCAGAGAGGGTGCAAACCTAGTCAATTGGATGAGTAACCATATACCAGTCATACACGGTGCGAAAAAGAACATACTGAGACATCTCCAGAGGCAGAAGATAAGAGTCAATTACCTTTCTATTTCACTCATCCAATTAGAGAGGGTGGAGAGAGGAGCAATAATCAAATAAGGTCCATGTAATCCATTTCCTTTGAGGTGTGCAAGAAAGGAAATAGTCTGAATCGTTTTCCCGAGCCCCATTTGATCAGCGAGGATCCCATTTAGTCCGTTTTGCCACAAAGAGATCATCCACTTTACACCTTTAATTTGATAAGATTTCAACTTCCCACCAGTCAACAGAGGGTACCAGTTTGGCCTGCTCCTTCTCAGCTCTCTCTACATCTGTAAGGGTCAGATCTTCAGCAGAACCATCATCTTTAGATCTCGTAAGCATGGCTGCAACAGCTCTTTTTGCCTTTCTCTATGGATGCACAGATATTGTTTGGGTGAAATGGAGAACATTAATTAAAATAAGACAAACATAAGACACAAATCTCACACCAAAGCAGTATAAACTAGTTAACACAAAATCGTGAACTGGCTGCAAAACTTCAACAGGCCAGCATTCAATTGAAACTTCTTCAAAATCTGAAGGAAAAGGTCAAAACACATATATATTACATTGCTATAGCTTGAACCACCCTTTCTTTTGGAACCACGGCTTCTCTTGCCTTCCAAGGCAGTTTTGTCATCGTCCTCTGACCCATTCTAGCAATTGAAAAACCAATTAGAAAGAACAGTTAACATAATCCACATTCTAATATTCTTGCGACAAAGAAACCTTCGTAATGTCATTCATTTTCTCCAGTAGAAATTCTGAGAAAAGTTGTGTTTGTGTTAAAAGCTCGTCCAGTTTAGTGAATTGGGTTTCATTCAACTGAGTTTCTTTTTGGGGCTCATTTGCCATTTCCACTTCTTCTTTCAACCGTTCTTCCTTTAACTTCTCTTCCTCCTCTTCCATGGCATTTAAAACAAGAAAAGAATCTTCCACCTTCACTCTATCGGCGAGGTTTTCCTTGCATTCCTTCAGTTCATTATGGTATCAAGAATTAACGAAGTCGGGAAAGAATAGGATGACTTCATGAAAAAAAATTAAGTGCTCCATTGAATGAACACAGAGTGCATGGGAAACCCAAGTAAATAATACACATTACAAAAACGTATCAAGTTAGCAAAGAAGGCAGATAAATCATATAATAAGACCTCAAAGATTACATTCACTTAGCAGTAAAAACATGGTATTAAATAAAATAATGTATTTTCCAATATTGTTTTCATTTTCTCAACATTCCTAATTCTCAGAGAATGGATTAAGACAAAAACAAAGAACATCCACTTAAAAACAAACGCACAATCAAAAACTTCACTTCAAAATGTGAAGATTCAAAAAACACAGATAAAGAGAAGAACAAAGCTTTTAGAGCTCAAAAACAATTTGAACACAAAACTATATAGTAACAGAAGGAAATATTAAAAAATAAATAAAAAATTAATGATAGTACCTCCTCTTCAAGAACAGAAGTCGGAGAATCTGCCATAGGCTCACTCTTTACTCCGTTCTCAGCCATCAAATTCCAAAACCTACGCCATAATAACAAATCAAAAAAATTATTAAAAATGTATACCTAATAATGGAATAGAACACTTAACCAGAGGCTGTCATTGGGATTAAAGCAAGCAAATGACTAACCAGAAAAATAAAGATCAAAGAATCTCACAAAAAATTACAAAATAATAAACAAGAGATTTCACAAACAATGAAATTATTCCTACAATATGAAGAACCGCGAGTTCCTTTTGAATTTTTGTCCTGTTCTCTCTAATGGAAGCACAAGGGACTGAAAATAAATGTAATATTGGGATTTGATTTGATGTGTTGTTGCAGAGGTGCTAGCTAGGTTTGGGCGGGAACTCAAATGTAAATAGTTGCCCCCAGAGTTTGGGGTATTTACATCAAATACCAGATACGACTTTTACTAGGCCTTGAATAAATTGTTTGCGAAGTCGGAAGTTTGAACTAATGTTTTGAAAATCGATCGGACGACTGGACCGATTGGTTTAACAAATTTAACTAGTAACTAGTGTTTGATTTGGTCTGGTTGACCCTATAAAATCACCATGCTATAAAACTGATGGGAACCGATCAAAAATCGGTTCAACCAATGAACCAGTCCACCGATTGAACCAATTGTTTCTTCGCTTTCTTTCTTTTTTAATTTTTTTTTTGTTAAAATTATAAATCAAATTTTTAGAACAAAAATATATTATTTACAATTTATTGTTATTGAAATAATTACGAAATAATATTTTATATATGTATCAAGTATCAACAAATACATATAATTTCATACATGTGTCTTGTATATTATATATAAATATTTTATTTTTTCGTAAATTATAAAATATGTGAATCATTTCATAATGTTTTAAATTTTTCTTATGATTTTGGAACATTGTTCTTTTTTAGTATTGCTTGTGATTTTTGATATGTTTTATTGTTTTTCTTTTATGTTTGATCTGATTTTTTAAGTTTGATATTTAATATTGGTGTAATGATATATTTTTATTATGAACAACTTAAAACTATAGGAAATACATTATATGTATTTTATAAAAATTAAAAAAATATTATATAATGCTGACGTAATCATCGGTTGAACCACTGCCGATCGAACATGTAACCAGTAAGGACACAGGTTACATGTCCGATCCGAATTTGAAAACACTGGTTTGATAATTGTGTTATATTTAATAACGTGAGTTCATACTTCTAAATATATACTAACATAAGTTTTCAAAAATCAAAATAAAAAAATATATATACTAACATATTTTTAAAATAAAATTTCATTCGCTTCTTACATAGATTGCGTTGTTATCACAAGTGTTATTAGTTTTTTGCAATTCTTTCAAGATATAGTTATCATACGTCGTTCTGTTATTCATTTATGAACATTTTATTTTATTTATTGATGATTTTATTACAACAAATTGTAAAAAGTTATTAACATGTTATACTATCAATGCAATATAATGCAAGAATCGAATAAAATTTTATTTGACAAACATAACATTCTTGCATATTTAGAAGTATAAAACGAGCGCATGAATTTATACTACATAATCAATATTATATAAGCTTATGTTTTTTAATAAATAAAAAGGGGTTAAACATAACTATTATTACATAAGGATTTTTCACAACTTTAACTTTTCACCGGGGTTTTCAGTGCAATTACTCCCGTAACATATGATGAGTGTGGTTAATATTTTTAGGGGTTTTTTTTTTTTTGGAAACTCAAAAAAAATCCCTATTGTCAAACTTAATTATGAAATCAGTCTTCATGTCAGAAAAAATTAATTCAAACTCCCTACTGCAACATAATTTTTGTTCTAACTCCCTATGACTATAATACCCATCTACTAAAAGTTAAACTTTTAATTTTGATAAATCATTACAATCGGTACGAAACCTATACAATTTTTGCACACGTTACGCATAAAATCGATATGAAATCTATACGATTTTGGTACAAGTTACATATAAAATTAGTACAAAACATTTACTATTTTTGGTACTTCCTACACTTGAGTTGGTATTAAACATATACAATTTTGGTACTAGTTACACATGAAGTTGGTATGAAACCAATACAATTTTGGTACTAGTTACACATGAAATTGGTATAAAACCCATATTATATTCGATACTTATTACACATGAAGTTGGTATGAAACCTATACAATTTCGGTACTAAATATACATAAAATTGGTATGAAATCTATACAATTTTGGTACTAATTACGAATAAAATCGGTACGAAACTTATACTATTTCGGTACTTGTTACATATGAAATTGGTATGGAATCTTTACAATTTTGGTACTAGTTACACATGAAATTGGAATGAAACCTATACAATTTTGGTACAAGTTATACATGAAATTGGTACGAAACCTATACTTTTTCGGTACTTATTACAAATGAAGTTGGTATGAAGCATATACAATCTTGGTACTTATTACACTTGAAGTTGGTATGAAACAGATACAATTTTGGTATTAGTTACACGTGAGTTGGTATGAAACATATACTATATTCGAAACTTATTACACATAAAGTTGGTATGAAACCTATACAATTTCGGTACCAACTATGCATAAAATTGGTATGAAACCCATATAATTTTGGTACTAATTACGAATAAAATTGGCACGAATCCAATTCTATTTTTGGTACTTATTACAAATGAAATTGGTATGAAATTTTTACAATTTTGGTACTACTTACACATGAAATTGATATGAAACATATACAATTTTGGTACAGTTATACATGAAATGGATATGAAACCTATACTTTTTCGGTACTTATTACACATGAAGTTGGTATGAAACATATACAATTTTGGTACTTATTACACTTGAAATTGGTATGAAACATATATAATTTTGGTACTAGTTACACTTGAAGTTGGTATGAAACATATACTATATTCGAAACTTATTACACGTAAAGTTGGTATGAAACATATACAATGTCGGTACTAAGTATACATAAATTGGTAAGAAATCTATATAAATTTGGTAATAGTTACACGTGAAATTTGTATGAAACCTATACTACATTCGAAACTTATTATACGTAAAGTTGGTATGAAACCTATACAATTTTGATACTTACTATAGATAAAATTATTACGAAACCTATATAATTTTGGTACTAATTATGTACGAAACCTATACTATTTTTGGTACTTAATACATATTAAATTAGTATGAAAGTTTTACAATTTTGGTACTAATTACACATGAAATTGGTATGAAACCTATACAATTTTGGTACAAGTTACATGTGAAATTGGTATGAAAGTTATACTAGTTTCGGTACTTATTACACGTAAAGTTGGTATGAAACATATACAATTTTGGTACTAGTTACACATGAAGTTGGTATTAAACCTATACAATTTTGGTACTGGTTACACATTAAGTTGGTTCGATACTTATTACACGTGAAGTTGGTGTGAAACCTATATAATATCCGTACTATTAAACATATCTAGAGATTCGATTTCACCCAAATATCAACTATGTTGTGTTCTTCAGTTTATTAGCCAAAGAATCATATGTTATTTTATTACCTCTTTCGAGTATTAAGTAGAAATAATCATTCAATAATCATCTTGATGTGTTCACCTAAGATAAACTATTAACAATTTAAATAACACAATGATTCGTTGGAGTTATACGCCTGTCGACTATATAATTTTCCAACAATGTAAATTCTTACGGTCCTATTAAAAAACCCCTCTCCCGAGTGATACATTCTAAATAAATATGATGAAATATGTAAATTTTGGTATGAGTTACACATGAAATTGATATGAATCTTATACAATTTTAGTCCAAGTTACACATGAAATTAATATGAACCTTTACTATTTTCGGTACGTATTACACGTGAAGTTGGTATGAGACATATACGATTTTGGTACTAGTTACACGTGAAGTTGGTATGAAACATATATGATTTTGGTACTAGCTACACGTGAAGTTGGTATGAAACTTATACAATTGTTTTTTTGAATTCTATATAATTTTGATATTAGTTACACATGAAATTGGTATGAAACCTAATATATATTCGGTACTTATTACATGTGAAGTTGGTATGAAACCTATACAATTTCGGTACTAAGTATACATAAAATGATATGAAACCTATATAATTTTGGTATTAATTACGAATGAAATTGGTACGAAACATATACTATTTTCGGTACTTATTACATATGAAATTGGTATGAAATCTTTACAATTCTGGTACTAGTTACACATGAAATACTATTTTTGGTACTTATTACATATGAAATTTGTATGAAATGTACTAGTTACACATGAAATTTGTATGAAACCTATACAATTTTGGTACAAATTACACATGAAATTGGTATGAAATCTATACTATTTTCGGTACTTATTACACGTGAAATTGGTATGAAACATAATCAATTTTGATACTAGTTACACATAAAGTTGGTATGAAATCTATACAATTTTTGTAATAGTTACACATGAAATTGGTATGAAACCTATAATATATTCAGTATTTATTACACGTGAAGTTGCTATGAAACCTATACAATTTCGGTACTAAGTATACATAAAATTGGTATGAAACCTATATAATTTTGGTAATAATTACGGATGAAATTGATACGAAACATATACTAGTTTGGCTACTATAAGACCCGCTTACACTAAACAAATTATACTCCAATAATACGAGGATTTTAAAATTTTTTTGACAATTAACTCAACGTGATTTGGACCATCCAAATTACACAACAAATAATTAAATCCTCAACAATAAGTCTCACGACTAACTATAATCATAAAACGCCTACCCAAAACAAATGACACTGAATGATTACAGAACGACATACATATTACAAATCGCATACGAAATGTAATATACAAAGAAAACACTATAACCAGTGTATTGACTCAACTTGACTCTAAGCCGCTGACTCAGCAAACTCTATTCCATCGAGCTCTCTGACAGCTACTCTGACACCTATTTCCATAGCAACAGCCCCACATGGGAATAACAGGTAACAACCAAATGCAATATATAACTTGCACAATTTAAAGTCATAAACGATAAAAATACTCCCCGAGCGATTCACAATTTACCGTAATCTTATGTACGCTTTTCAATGGCAACGATTCTCACATCATCAGTACTAGACTGATCGACATCCCACAATCCCCGCATATAAATGCTCGACAACAACAACAATAATATACATCGACTCAATCGATTCATAGCAGTGTATATATATATATATATATATATATATATATATATATATATATATATATATATATATATATATATATATATATATACTAAACTCGTAATCATAAACGTCCCTATCAACGAGCCACACAGTTCAATATATATATCAATTCAACACAAATAACAAAATATGTAATTATTTCCATCGTTTCGATATGACAGCGACATGTGCCATCACTTTGACATAACCGCGACATGTGTTATATTCCATGATTCATCATAACAGTGGCACTACGATTCAACCTAATCTCCTTGCTTCGATGTGGCAGTTGCATGAATCATCGGTTCAACATGACAGCGGCATTATCATCTCTTCGACATGACAGCGACATCATCATCGCTTAGCCGTGACAGCGACATATTATCATTGTTTCGAGACGAACGTGAATGTGACATTATCATCGATTCGATGTGACATCGGCATGTATCATTGCTTCGACACGGCAGAGGCATTATCATCGCTTCGACATGAGCGGCATAGCATCGCTTCGACGTGACATGGCATATATCATCGCTTCGACAGGACAAGAACATTATCATCGCTTCGACATGACAACGACATTATCATCGTTTCGACGTGACAGCGGAATGTATCATCGCTTTGACATGACAGCTACATGACACAGGGTGAGTATACAAATAAGAAGTACCGAAAATAGTATATGTTTCATACCAATTTCATGTATAACTTGTACCAAAATTATATAGGTCTCATGCCAATTTCATGTGTAACTAGTACCAGAATTCTAAAGATTTCATACCAATTTCATATGTAATAAGTACCAAAATTATATAGGTTTCATACCAATTTTATGTATACTTAGTATCGAAATTGTATAGGTTTCATACCAACTTCACGTGTAATAAGTACCGAATATAGTATATGTTTCATACCATTTTCATGTGTAACGATTACCAAAATTGTATATGATTCATATAAATTTCATGTTTAACTAGTACCAAAATTGTATATATTCATACTAACTTCACGTGTAATAAGTACCAAAATTGTATAGTTTTCATACCAATTTCATGTGTAATAAATACTAAAATTGTATATGATTCATACCTATTTTATGTATACTTAGTACCGAAATTGCATAGGTTTCATACCAATTTCATGCGTAACTAGTACAAAAATTGTATAGGTTTCATACCAATGTCACGTGTAACTAGTACCTAAATTGTAAAGATTTCGTACCAATTTCATGGGTAATGTGTACTTAGTACCGAAGTTATATATGTTTCTTACCAATTTTATGTGTACTTATTACTAAAATTATATATGTTTCATACAAAGTTCACGAGTAATAAGTACCAAAATTTTATAGATTTCATACCAATTTTATGTATACTTAGTACCGAATTTGTATATGTTTCATAACAATTTTGTAATGCCTTGATATGACTCATACCTGTTTTATTTGATTAGTGCATAATTATGTGATAATTACGGTATGACGTAGGCTCGAGTTCAAGTTGAACCAAGTATGAGATTGATGTATTGTGTAGTGAAATGACAAAAATGGACATAATTATGTGAGTAAAGACAACCAAGTGGGTAAAATAATATGAAATTTGTAGTAAGATGGGAACCATGATATGGTGTTCTTGTCATACATGCTTAATTATGACATTGGTATAGTGGTTTCTTTAGATGAAAGGCATGTAGTTGATGCATGCTAGACTCCACTTGCCATTATATGACTTAAGTAAGCTTTAAACTTAAGTATATATGCATACATATCAGATTGGAAAAGCATAACACATCATATTACACATACTAACTCTCTACATCACTCCTCCTTCTCTCATTGCTTATGGTTGTTAGTTTTCTTGGATTTCAACTTGGAAATCAAGAGATAAAGTTGTGTGAAGTGAATTTATAACTTCTTGGTAAGGCTTATGTGCTTTGGTGTATACTGGTGTATGAAGAGTTGGAATTGAAACATGTACGGTTTTGAATTGATATGAGTTCTAAGGCAAAACCTTGAGGTGTTATGTTCTAGAACTATGTTCATATTATGGTACAGTTTGCATGTATCAAGTTTTGATGTAGTTTTCGAAGATATGGAGTTGGAACCATGAGGATAAACTTCAAAATCGTCATGTTCTGAAAATTTCAGAGCATCGCGATCGATCGCTAGTCATGGGTGATCGATCGCCGATGTTGAGGCAAAAATAAGGCGGTTTAATACATGGGCGATCGATCGCATGAATGTGACCGATTGATCGCATGAATGTGACCGATCGATCTTTAGCAGGCGATCGATCGCATGAAACATAGAGATCGATTGCTGATGGCCAGAAAGTTTTGGCGATCGATCGCGTAGGTTAAAATGTTGAAAAATATTATACTTTGTTTGAATGTGATGGTGAAGCCTATTATAACATTGTACATTGTTGGTATTCATGTAGCACCATCACATGTGACATGACAGAGAGGCGGTTAATCACTGACGCCTACACTTATATATGTTGTACAGCACAACAGGTACGTGTTGATGTACGAGTATTAATATTCCATTTACGATCATTATATCATGATCTATGATGATGAAATTGTTGATTTAGATATGATATGGATGATGATATTTTGTTTACGGAGATATGAGATTATTGTGAATATCAGATGTGATTGATGCCATGAGAGGTATGCTCTTGTTGAGCATATGCTTTGGCTGATGTGGTTGAGGTATCGAGTTGATGCCATGAGATGTATGCTCTTGTTGGGCATATGCTTTGGCTGTTATACTAATGTTGTTGAGGTATCTAGTTGATGCCATGAGAGGTATGCTCTTGTTGGGCATATTCTATGGTTGTTAAACATGTGAGGACAGAAATATGATATGTGCTGCTAATATGGGACGTGAAGGCTAAGCCACTGACATATTAAGCTGAGAGGCATATCATATCGGTCCCGGTATAACAGGATGGTGAATGAAATATGTGATGACATATTTGGCCAATTGTATTGTGTTGTATATTGTGTTCTGAGGTATATACATGGGGTATGTACAGGAACAACCAGAGAGGAGTATTGCAAATGCATGAATTATAGGAAGTTGTTTATATCATATTGATGCATTATATTGATGTTAGATTGTGAACATCATTTCAATACTCATTTTGTGTATGGTTGTTTTATAGGGACTCATAGCTGGGGAAAGTCGGGATTGTGAGTCTACCTTCTACTGCTAGAAGTTATACTGATCGAGAGTGACTGAGTTGTGATGTGTAAATGATATACAAGATGTGATGTATATGACCTATGTAAAAGCAAAACATAGTGAAAACTCTTGATCAATAGTAATAGCATCTTAATCATGATAAGTAAAGATATGTGATTTAGGTAATCAAATGTATAATTGAGGATTAAGGTCACGAGGCCCCACAAACTTTATGCATACTTAGTACCAAAATAGTATAGGTTTCATACAAACTTCACGTGTAATAATCACCAAAATTTTATTGGTTTCATATCAATTTTATGTTTACTTAGTACCGAAGCTGTAAATGTTTCATACTAATTTTATGTATCCTTAGTACCAAAATTGTATATGTTCACGTGTAATAAGTACCAAAACATTATAAGTTTCATACTATTTCATGTGTAACTAGTACCAAAATTGTATAGGTTTTATACCAACTTAATGTTTAACTAGTACAAAAATATATATGTTTCGTATCAACTTCACGTGTATTAAGTACAGAAAATAGTATATGTTTCATACTAATTTCATGTGTAACATGTACCAAAATGTTTAGATTTCATACCAATTTCATGTATAACTTGTACAAAAATTGTATAGGTTTCATACCTACTGTAATGATTTCTCAAAATTAAAAGTTCTAATTTTAATAGAGGGATATCATAGTCATTTTATTAAGTAGGGAGTTAGAAACAAAATTTGAGTTGCAGTAGCGAGTTTGAATTGTGTTTGTTTGACATGGTGACTGATTCCACATTTATCTTTCATTGTAGGGATTTTTTTTGAGTTTCCCCTTAGTTCAGATCTCACCTCGTTAAAAATGAAAATGAAGTGATATTTGATAATAAATTAATCAATGGTTGAAGTTTACTACTGTATTTATGAGTCAGAATTATTTAGAGCTTCTTTCAATCATATTATTTAATTAATCAATTTGGACTTCATATATACTAGTGGATAACGCACATGTGTTGCTTGTGTAATGTAATACATGAACATTATATGTTCATGCATTTACCTCTCAAAGAGCGTAGCTGGGAATGTCAAACTGAGGGGCTGTGCATAAACAAATAAACGTTATTAATATGTATAATTTATATTAAAATGGGAGGATTTTACATTGTTTTTGTATGAAAATAATATATTATTTTTCATAATCATTTTGTATAAGGATCTCATTCACATACTCGTTATTTATTTTTTAATAGTATATTTCTCCACATCCATAAGTTTAGTCACTTCATTCACAATCTTTTGTAAATATTTCATAATCCATTTAATCTAACTTTCAAATTATTTTCGGTACTTATTACACGTGAAATTGGTATGAAACCTAATCAATTTTGATACTAGTTACACATAAAGTTGGTATGAAATCTATACAATTTTTGTAATAGTTACACATGAAATTGGTATGAAACCTATAATATATTCAGTATTTATTACACGTGAAGTTGCTATGAAACCTATACAATTTCGGTACTAAGTATACATAAAATTGGTATGAAACCTATATAATTTTGGTAATAATTACGGATGAAATTGATACGAAACATATACTATTTTGGCTACTATAAGACCCGCTTACACTAAACAAATTATACTCCAATAATACGAGGATTTTAAAATTTTTTTGACAATTAACTCAACGTGATTTGGACCATCCAAATTACACAACAAATAATTAAATCCTCAACAATAAGTCTCACGACTAACTATAATCATAAAACGCCTACCCAAAACAAATGACACTGAATGATTACAGAACGACATACATATTACAAATCGCATACGAAATGTAATACACAAAGAAAACACTATAACCAGTGTATTGACTCAACTTGACTCTAAGCCGCTGACTCAGCAAACTCTATTCCATCGAGCTCCCTGACAGCTACTCTGACACCTATTTCCATAGCAACAGCCCCACATGGGAATAACAGGTAACAACCAAATGCAATATATAACTTGCCACAATTTAAAGTCATAAACGATAAAAATACTCCCCGAGCGATTCACAATTTACCGTAATCTTATGTACGCTTTTCAATGGCAACGATTCTCACATCATCAGTACTAGACTGATCGACATCCCACAATCCCCGCATATAAATGCTCGACAACAACAACAATAATATACATCGACTCAATCGATTCATAGCAGTGTATATATATATATATATATATATATATATATATATATATATATATATATATATATACTAAACTCGTAATCATAAACGTCCCTATCAACGAGCCACACAGTTCAATATATATATCAATTCAACACAAATAACAAAATATGTAATTATTTCCATCGTTTCGATATGACAGCGACATGTGCCATCACTTTGACATAACCGCGACATGTGTTATATTCCATGATTCATCATAACAGTGGCACTACGATTCAACCTAATCTCCTTGCTTCGATGTGGCAGTTGAATGAATCATCGGTTCAACATGACAGCGGCATTATCATCTCTTCGACATGACAGCGACATCATCATCGCTTCGCCGTGACAGCGACATATTATCATTATTTCGAGACGAACGTGAATGTGACATTATCATCGATTCGATGTGACATCGGCACGTATCATTGCTTTGACACGGCAGAGGCATTATCATCGCTTCGACATGAGCGGCACAGCATCGCTTCGACGTGACATGGCATATATCATCGCTTCGACAGGACAACAACATTATCATCGCTTCGACATGACAACGACATTATCATCGTTTCGACGTGACAGCGGAATGTATCATCGCTTTGACATGACAGCTACATGACACAGGGTGAGTATACAAATAAGAAGTACCGAAAATAGTATATGTTTCATACCAATTTCATGTATAACTTGTACCAAAATTATATAGGTCTCATGCCAATTTCATGTGTAACTAGTACCAGAATTCTAAAGATTTCATACCAATTTCATATGTAATAAGTACCAAAATTATATAGGTTTCATACCAATTTTATGTATACTTAGTATCGAAATTGTATAGGTTTCATACCAACTTCACGTGTAATAAGTACCGAATATAGTATATGTTTCATACCATTTTCATGTGTAACGATTACCAAAATTGTATATGATTCATATAAATTTCATGTTTAACTAGTACCAAAATTGTATATATTCATACTAACTTCACGTGTAATAAGTACCAAAATTGTATAGTTTTCATACCAATTTCATGTGTAATAAATACTAAAATTGTATAGGATTCATACCTATTTTATGTATACTTAGTACCGAAATTGCATAGGTTTCATACCAATTTCATGCGTAACTAGTACAAAAATTGTATAGGTTTCATACCAATGTCACGTGTAACTAGTACCTAAATTGTAAAGATTTCGTACCAATTTCATGGGTAATGTGTACTTAGTACCGAAGTTATATATGTTTCTTACCAATTTTATGTGTACTTATTACTAAAATTATATATGTTTCATACAAAGTTCACGAGTAATAAGTACCAAAATTTTATAGATTTCATACCAATTTTATGTATACTTAGTACCGAATTTGTATATGTTTCATAACAATTTTGTAATGCCTTGATATGACTCATACCTGTTTTATTTGATTAGTGCATAATTATGTGATAATTATGGTATGACGTAGGCTCGAGTTCAAGTTGAACCAAGTATGAGATTGATGTATTGTGTAGTGAAATGACAAAAATGGACATAATTATGTGAGTAAAGACAACCAAGTGGGTAAAATAATATGAAATTTGTAGTAAGATGGGAACCATGATATGGTGTTCTTGTCATACATGCTTATTATGACATTGGTATAGTGGTTTCTTTAGATGAAAGGCATGTAGTTGATGCATGCTAGACTCCACTTGCCATTATATGACTTAAGTAAGCTTTAAACTTAAGTATATATGCATACATATCAGATTGGAAAAGCATAACACATCATATTACACATACTAACTCTCTACATCACTCCTCCTTCTCTCATTGCTTATGGTTGTTAGTTTTCTTGGATTTCAACTTGGAAATCAAGAGATAAAGTTGTGTGAAGTGAATTTATAACTTCTTGGTAAGGCTTATGTGCTTTGGTGTATACTGGTGTATGAAGAGTTGGAATTGAAACATGTACGGTTTTGAATTGATATGAGTTCTAAGGCAAAACCTTGAGGTGTTATGTTCTAGAACTATGTTCATATTATGGTACAGTTTGCATGTATCAAGTTTTGATGTAGTTTTCGAAGATATGTAGTTGGAACCATGAGGATAAACTTCAAAATCGCCATGTTCTGAAATGGAAACGCCTAAGTATGTGTGGATCTTTGGTGAGATCTTGGTTCCTTAGCCAATGCGATCGCTCCATTGTTGTCACAATAGAGTTCTATCGGATCTTCATTAGGTACACATACCCATATCTACTGAGGTCATCAGTAAATGTAACGAAGTATTGAAAACCACATACAGCTTGTGTACTTATTGGTCCACATACATCACTATGTATTAGTCCCAATATAACATTTGCCCTTTCAACATGTCCCTTGAAAGGGGCTTTAGTCATCTTGCCAATTAAACAAGATTCGCATGTTTCATATGATTCAAAATCAAATGAATCTAATACTGCATCCTTATGAAGTTTAGATATGCGGTTCTCGTTTATGTGGCCCAAGCGACAATGCCAGAGATAAGTCGGATTACAATCATTATTTTTAATCCTTTTAGTATTTATGTTATAGACAGGTATATCAAGATTTTATAAATAAAGACCATTCACCATTTATGCACTAGCATAAAACATATCATTTAAATAAATGGAACAACAGTTGTCCTTTATAATAAATGAGAATCCATACTTGTCTAAACAAGAAATAGAAATAATGTTTTTGGTAATTGAAGGCACAAATAACAATCTTTTAAAATCAATGATAAACCGGAAGGCAAAGATAAATAATAATCTCCTATAGCTAATGCATCAACTCTTGCTCCATTTCCAACTCGGAGATCAACTTCGCCTTTCGCCAACAATCTACTCTTTTTGAGGTTCTGCACATTTACACAAATGTGAGATCCACATCCAGTATCTAATACCCATGATGAAGAAGTAGATAAATTGACTTCTATAATAAAAATACCTGAAGTGGAAGTCACGCTTCCTTTCTTTAGATCCTCCAGATATACTTTGCAGTTTCTTTTCCAATGGCCGGTCTCACCGCAATGGAAACAGTTCCCTTCCTTCGCTATCCCTCCCTTTGGTTTCAGTGCAGATGACTTTGGCTTAGATTTAACAAAGATCTTCTTGTTTTTCTTGAAGTTCTTAGCTTTAGTCTTTCCTTTGCTCTTATTCACAATAAGAACATTTGTTGGTTTAGACTTCTTGCTATTTGCTTCAAAAGTTCTAAGCATGCCAAGTAACTGTGGTAGTGTCTTCTCAATTTCAATCATATTGTATTTAAGACAAATTGACTGAAGCTTTCAGGCAACGATTGCAAGATCACGTCAGTGGCCAACTCTTGGTCCAAAGGAAAACCTAGTTTCTCTAGATTCTCAATATACCCCAATCATCTTGAGTACATGAGTACCAACCAGACTTCCTTCTACCATTCTACACTGGAATAACGCCTTAGAGACGTCATACCTCTCTTGTCTTGCTTGTTGTTGGTACAGTTGCTTAAGATGCTCGATCATATCAAACGCCTCCATTTCCTCATGTTGCTTCTGAAGCTCAGAGTTCATGGTGGCAAGCATAAGGCACCCAACATCAAGTGCGTCACTTTGATGCTTCTTGTAAGCATCTTTTTCGGCTCTTGTAGCCGTTAGGGGAGGTTCCTCAGCAGGTAAGGGTTCCTCTAGGACATAATGTTTCTTTTCTTGTTTGAGGACTATCCTCAAGTTCCTATGACAGTCTAGGAAATTTGTCCCATTTAATTTGTCCTTCTCAAGGACCGATCGCAGTGATAAAGTGCTTGTTACGTTGTTAGTTGCCATGGATATCTACAATATAAATATGCAAAATAAGTTTATGATTTAATCATTTAACATGGTCTTATATTAAATGATACTCCCACTATTTTGTTAAAAAAATATCAACCCTCGAAACCTTTAGTGGGCCAAGATCCATATTTCGCCTAATCTTGAGTTAGCTTTGGCTACTCGCCCAAGACTCGGTTATTTAGGTAGACAACACTTTGTCAATTACATCACATGTAATTCTTGGATAGTTGGACGAACAACACTTTGTTCAATTCATCAAATGAATTATAATCCAACCCATGCCTCTAAGTTCCCAATCATATTGAGATAACTTAGTTAAGTCGTACCCAATTTAAAGTATAACGGATATCACTTTTATCCTTTCGCGTCTTACTAAGATTGCCACGGTGCTTTGCTTTGGCAAACCCACACATGTACAATCAAAGTTTTTTTGACGAGTACTTTTAATTTTGGAAGGCATCTACAACTTAATATTTTAGAGGGATTTATTGATCTAATGATTAGTTTGATAATTTAAAATATGTCCACTACATATAGTTGTATACATATCTACATATATGTGTAATACAATTATCAATCTAAAACATAAGATAAATCATGCATCAACATACATAATTAAACGTGACATGGTTATAGCCCCTACTTATGATTTTCTCAAGCCAATGAGAAAATCCTAAGAGTCAACCTAAGGTAACTTCACAAGCACCTTCCTTTGGCTCCAATTTGTGAATGGCCTCCTCTTCCCGGCACGATGCTCCATCTTCATTGATCATCATCAATAAATAAACTACACTATTTACAAGATATAGAATTCCTCGATTCACATTCGAGGGAAACATAGGGGAGGGATAACATTTAGAATGAAATAGAGAAGGCACGACTCGCAGGTCGTATTATAAATTACAAACATTCACAAATCCTATCTAATAGGTCAAAGGGCTATAACCATGCACCATGCTCAAACAACACATAAAGCATGCATTGACAATTAATTAATTAAATTCTAAACATTTTAAATTTAATTCTAATTAAAACTGTAAAATAATTTTTGAAAAATTATCGTACGCTCGGGACATCACATGCCACGAACTATAGCGACTAAGCCACGAACCACCATGGTTCGAACCACAAAAGCGCACGGCTGGACCAATTATGGGCCTAGGGTTCGAAACCCTAGCCCATGACCGAGCCTTGAGCGAGCGGCGGCGGCACTAGGGTTCCAAACCCTAGCCGCCACGCACCACCTTGGGTTTTCATCGAGCCATCTTGTTCGAAACACCGAAATTTGTTAGCCACGAGTCACGGTCAGGCCATGCACAGGGTTGGCTCCACCATCTCGAGCCAAGGGTTCGAAAACCCTAGCTCTCATGTGGTGAAGCCACTAATCCATGCATGCGAGAACCATTATCGAGCCAAAGAGTTCAAAACTCATCCATGTCTCGAAACCTCCATGCATGAACATGAGCCACAACGACTAGGCCATCTCGAGCATAGGAGTCCAAAACCCCTAGCCCTCACGTGGCTAAGCCGTGGGTCAAAAGCATGGTGGTGGCCAAAAACATTGCCCAATAAATTTGATTATTCGCCAATTATATCAAATACAATTTTACGATGATTTTCACAAACTAAATATTAACATATCATATATGTTCATACAGTTTTAAATAGCATGCAATATTAATTCTAATATGATTAAACTATTTAACCACATAAATCCGATATGAGCCTTGTACACGGCTCTGATACCACTGTAAGTAATCCAATGAGCATACAACGCAGCGGAATAAAAATTTTATGGATTACTAAACACCGGATCTATACATAGGTTGTTCATATCGGATAAAGGAATAAAGGTCTCACCCTTGTAGCGTGTTTGAGCAGATTCCACGGAGCAGCACCACGTCCAACGTCTCCCTTGAGTCACTAGCAAAACTTGTCTAGTTTTGCCTCAACGGTATCCACACGATCAAATCGAACAAAAGGGGATAGTTTAAGAACAAGTTGCTAGACAAGTTCTTAAACCGGAACCAAAAACCACACTTGATTCACAATCAAATGATGCACAAAATCACCAAGAACCACACGGCTATGAAGAGGCCGAGAGCTCAGGATGGTGCGGCGGCCGAGAGCCTTCTTTGGTGCTAGGTTTTATGATATGATGTGTTCCTACAATTAAACACCTTGTTAACAAATTATATATGATTAATTAAAGGCTTTCATAAAGCCTCATGGGCTTAAGCCCATGATTTTAATTAATCCTTATAATTATTAATTAAGACTCTTCTTAATTATTTAATTCATCCAATGAATATAATTCCCTTTATCGATTTAATCTTTTGTGCGACCCGATAGGATCTTGTAATGTTGGCAGTGACATAAAATCTCATTTTACGTTACAAGCAAGGAGCGGTGTCTAGCAACACATCGAGGCTACCCAAATTACAAGAATGTCAATGACTCGACATAACCTTTAGAACTTGTGATAATATTAACCATGTAACTTAATCCCTTTGTCCTTTGTGTTTAGATTGAACACGAGTCATGGAATAGTCATACTCGTATATCCAATCTTTATTTCTTGATCCCCAAGTAGAACTAGAATAAACGAATAAGCTCGATATCTCATATCGACTCATTCGAGCATGGCCATGCTTTTTAGTTCTCACTTGATCAAGGGCCAAACACATCTCCTGTTATATAGGAGGGACAAATCCTATCTCGATCAGTCAACATCCCTCTACATAATTCGTAGTGTATCCAATAGTCGCCTTTATAGTTTACCCTGTTACGGGTAACGTTTGACAATATCAAGATACATAACTCCTTATGTTGGGATCTCTGATGATCACAAGTCGTAAGGATTACATACATTATTATCACTATGAGAATTGCATATGACGATCATATAACTATCCATGTTGCATTCTCATGGTGGGTCTGTCCAGTACATCGTTCTCTAACATGTACCCATGTGTTGATTTGATATCTCATATCAATGAACAATTCATCAATCAACACATACTAGTCTCTACGTATTATCATTATCCCTATTCATGATAATACTTGACTAGGGACATCTTTAAGAATAATACAATATTATTCTAAGGACATTAACATATATATTAATTCACATTGCACAGTTAAAAGAATAATATATAATAATGAATTGCCATTCATAAAATCATAAACATTGTATGTCAAAACAATCATCTAATGAGGCATATCCCAACAGGAATGACTTATTCTGAGTGGGGTATGCTTTTATGGTAGAGCATGATAATTCTCTACATTGAGAATTATGACTGCCTTGCAGTGTTGGTAGCGGAAGCTATGAAGATCTTTATCGAAGTGGAGTGTTGTGGGACGACAAAGCCACAAGGTGGAGATTGTTGGATTGGGCTTTTCTTTTGTCCCACACTGAAGAAAGCAAATAAAATGGCCAACCATTTGACTATAAAAGAAGGCTTGGGGCCTCTGATTTAAGTGCACCAGTCAATAGCTTGTCTAACAACTTTTGGCTTTAGCTACATTTCTCTCTTGTTTTAGAATCTAGTAAAATTATTAGTATGCTCTGTGGTTGCAGCTATGCCTGAGCTTCCACATCAGAAAAGATTTTACTAAGATGTCTTTCTTGTAAGGGGAGGGATGTGAGTTATAAAGTGTAGCTAGTGGAAAAACCTTTGTGGGTGTGTTTGGGGTGAGAAGAGAAATTATGTGGTTGTAATAATTTTTCATATAGTGTATTTTCTTCTCTGGTCCTGGTGGTGTGATGTCCCCGAAATGATTAATTGCAATTAAAGCATTAATTATGTTTATATGATGAATTATTACGATGATTAAGTTGTACGTGGAAAAATGAAGTGTTAGCATGATTTAATTGTGTTGATTTTAATTATGAGGAAAGTATGGATTTAATGAAGTTGGTTGCATTTTTGTAAAAATGCTTTGAAAATACCAAGTTGGGATGTTTTATACATCATGTTAAGTTTGGGGTATGATTTTAAATTAGTCCACAACCCCTTTTTAACCCATCACTCATCACTTAGACCCCCACTTTACCTTTACTCTTTTTTAAAACCCCCAACTCATCCTCAACCCTAAACCTTACCACATTTTCGAAATCCTTCAAAGGAGGAAGGAGGAAGCTCCACAAAACTTGAGTTTGTGTGATTTTTATCAAGATTTGGAGTCTTCAAGAGGTATGGAACTCTTCCTAAAGTTTTGATGATGTTTGAATTTGAAATGGGGTGATTTTTGAAGTGATTATGTGGGTTGTTTTGATGTATGTGTTGTATGGGTTTGGGGTATGGTTTTATGAGGTTTTTGTGGTGGTAAGTTGTTGGGATGTATTTGGTTTAAGATGTATTGGTTTATTTGGTAGTTTTGTACCAAAAAGATGGAGTTTACTCGAAAAATCGCAGCGACCGATCGATCGGTAACAGGGCAACGATCGATCGGTGCATGTGCGAAGCGAGGGCTGAAGTTCCTTTATTTACCGATCGATCGGTGGAAGTGACCGATCGATCGGTGGATGGCTAGCGATCGATCGGTATCTTGGACCGATCGATCGGTAAAAGCCGTAGCTTAAAATGGAAATTATGAACAGTTACCGATCGATCGGTAGAGCGTTTTTGCTGAAGATATTTTTCTTGGCTTAATTGATGGAATTTTTGGTATTGGGCTATTATTTAGCTTCTAATATTGATTTGTACGGTTGTGTGGAACCATCCCAGGTGCCAACAACATCGAGAAGATAGAGCTCTTCAATTTCTCCACTTTTGGAATTAAGGTACGTAAGAAGCGTACGGGCATCGGATGGTAACACCCTCCTAACTATGACTATGTATTGATTGCATAAGTTTATGATGATGATGTTTATGATGATGATGCTTACGATGATGATTATGATGACGATGTTTATGATGATGATGCTTACGATGATGATTATGATGATGATGTTTATGATGATGATGCTTACGATGATGATTATGATGACGATGTTTATGATGATGATGCTTACGATGATGATTATGATGACGATGTTTATGATGATGATACTTACGATGATGATTATGATGACGATGTTTATGATGATGATGCTTACGATGATGATTATGATGACGATGTCTATGATGATGATGCTTACGATGATGATTATGATGACGATGTCTATGATGATGATGCTTACGATGATGATTATGATGATGATGTTTATGATGATGACGTTTATGACGATGATGCTTACGATGATGATTATGATAAGTAAGTTTATGATGATGAAGTATATGATGATGATGTTTATGATAATGATTGTGATAAGTAAGTTTATAATAATGTTATACGATGTTTAAAAAAGGGGTAAGATGCCCATATGGTAAGATGCCATACAATATTATAATGTGGTAAGATGCCACGGGGTAAGATGCCCATATGGTAAGATGCCCTACGATGTTATTATGTGGTAAGATGCCACGGGGTAAGATGCCCATATGGTAAGCGGCCACACGATGTTATTATGTGGTAAGATGCCACGGGGTAAGATGCCCATATGGTAAGAGGCCATACGGCGTTATTGTGTGGTAAGATACCACGGGGTAAGATGCCCATATGCATGAAGGTAAATCTGGGTTAACAAGAAGAAGTTAACGAATAACCAGTAAATTACTTAACCAAGACTTCGTACATTTACTGTTGTATCTTGTTATGATGCTTAAATGATGATGATGTTATAAGATGATGACGTTATAAGATGATGAAGTTATAAGATGATGATGCTTATATGATGATGATGTTATAAATGATGATATGTATAAGCTGATAATGCTTATATGATGATGATGTTATAAATGATGATATGTATAAGATGATAATGCTTATATGATGATGATGCTGTAAGACGACGATATTTATAAGACGACGATTTTAATCATTCATGTCAAGAATTAATGATTATATGTATGGCTATGAAACAGGGACAACCAAAGAGGGTTAATGCAATTAACCAGGAAGTATACGTTACCAATTACTTTCATGCATTTATTTATATGCCATTGCCCTATGACGTTAAGTAACGATATACATGCTCATTATGGGTTGTTCCTGTAGGTACACTTTTGGACTAAAGGACTAAGGTCCGGGTTGAGGCAGTGAGCTATGAGGGGCATGAAAGATGTTAGGATTCAGGATTTCTGGATAGTCTCTACTCTAGTAGTAGCATAATTCTATCGCTTTAACATTCGTATTGAGAATGTAATTAATTAAGGTTGAAATTTCATTTTTGGCCCGTAATCTTATTAGCTCAAAGCTGCAACCGGAACCCTTAAGAGGTTATGAATGCATGTTTAGTCCATAATACGTGTATAATATGACGTTAAGGTAGGAAGACCCTACAGGTGGTTTCCTCCTGATTTGGGAGTTTTACATGTTAAATCATTGTGTTGTTATTATTTCTCATTTGGCTTGCTTTCCACATAAAAGGTGCATCCTGTTGGGTGACTTTGAAGGGTCAAATTACCAACAGGAAATCCATATTTTTATACAAATTATTGAAAATAAAAACACCAATTAGAATTCAATTTCACCAAACCTAGTTTGACGAATCACAATCGAACTACTTATAAACTCGAAATAAGTACGATTTGGAAATTATTGAAAATAAAAGCTTCAATTAAAATTCAATTTCACCAAACCTAGCTTGACGAATCACAATCGAATGAGGAAGTAAATTGGGATGATATGAAAATGGGAAGTAATTATTTACTTTGATAATCTTTGCCCTTTGGATTAACCCGTATTAATGATATATTAAATAGAGGGTAATTTTGGAACGATAAGGTTGCCATACCAATTTGGTTTTTCTAGTTCACACATTATATATATATATATATATATATATATATATATATATATATATATATATATATATATATATATATATATATATAGCTGACAACGCACACGGAACATGTGTGTAAAGTTACAAATGAAATACATGTTGATTATGTAACGAAATACAATTGACATACACATTTCACCGCACCAATAATTTCAAGTGGAAATCTTTTTTCACCATAGTTTCTTCTTCCTCCAGAATGGTAAGTAATCTGTAAATGTTCAACATTTGTTAGATTTATAAATTATTAGACACATAAGAAAACTTGTTGTATAAGATGACTTTAATACTTCATAACCTCAGAAGAACTATAGAGAATAATCATACTTCAATACCTAAACATTCATAGCTCAATTATGCTCTTCTCAGTTTATCAGTTGTTTCCATGCTTTTGGTAATGGGGAATACTTCCAACATAGAAGTAAAGTAGATAATGAATGAAATATTTACCAGGGTCATGTAGTGTGCATCCCTTCAAGGCAACAATCCTAACAAATTAAGAAAATATATTCATAACGAAATTTTAAATTAGTCCAATTAAGCATTCAATCGACTATATGAACTTAACTCGAGGACAAAAAGCACACGTAGAAGTCTTTCACTCCACCATGTTGAAGGTTCGAAGTAGCTATGAGAGATACTATGGAAATCCACCTTACTATATCCTCTATTTAATAAGCTAATTATTACCTCTATTTAATAAGCCAACAAGAGTTCCTGTAGATTTAAAGAGTATTATAGTATTATGCTTTTTTTGTGGGCTTCTTTTGTTTGATTTTTATTTTGTTTTCCGGCCCAATTTCTTTCTGTTTTTTTGCCTCGTGTTATCTCTTTCTCGGTCTGACTCATTTGTTTTCCTTCCTTTCCTGGTTTTTTTTTGCACGTGTCTTCACGCATTCAGGTGGTGCCACTCCTTTTCCCGATTTTCTATCATGGTCGTACGGTGGCATTAAATAATCCTATTATTCGTATGTCCTATGTTCATTAGCAAACCATTCTTTTGTGTTTTTAAATCGTTTGCCGAGGCCATTTGTCCGTGTGGTTGGCTTACGTTTTCTTTCGCATGAGTTTTTTTTTTCAAATCAATTTTCATTTTGTGGTCGTAAGAGAAGTATGTCAAATTGGTCCTATTGTTCGGATGTGATGTGTTCTGCAACGAGACCATGCTTTTTTTTTTGCGAGGCCATGGTTTTGAGTTGTTTTCTCTTCCTCCGAAGCCATGAGTATGAGTGGTTTGTTTCGTTCTTTCTTGAAATACATTGTTGTGAGAAAAAGTAACATCTTTTTACGACTTTTTTGGAAGACGGGTCTCTGTAAATCGACATCAAGAGACTTTGCAATAATAAGATCTTGCTTCGGAGGCTGAAGAACTCATATCCGATTTTCTCAAATCTGGGCTCCAACTTCGTGTGCTCACTTTCTAGAATACACAAAAGACTCTCATCTGGCAAAATGTTTCATCGGAATCCAGTGTTTGAATCAGAGGAACTGGAATTCCAATCATGTTCTGTGGTGGCGTCGGAAGTAACTTCCGCTGGTGAAAATTCGAAAAGAAGGAGATGAAGATGAACAAGCTTCCAATGTGATCAAGGCAAAGATTGCTTCGCATCCTTCGTACCCTGAAGAAGAAAAATGCATATGATTTTGAGACCTCAATTCTGATGGAGATGTATGATATGTGGCATTACTGAATTTATTTTCAAATGTTGAGGTTGTCAACAATTTTAAACCAAATGAATAAAATTTGGAGGGTTGTTTCATGGCCTTGAAAGTTCCCAATGGAATTGAGAACATATTGCTATGGATTTTGTGACCCATATTCCTCGATCACCCAGAGAATGTGATACTGTTTTGAACATTATTGATCTACTTGCTAAATCTGTATTTTCTTTCCTTATAGCGGACTTATTCTTATACGAATATGACTCGGTTGTTTATCGAGGATATGCTGCGTACTGTGGCGAATGATTTTAACTATGCAGGGCAGGAAACTTTGCCATTAATCGAATTTTCCTACAAATTATCTACAAAACGAGCATAGGTTTGACACTTTTTGAAGCCTTTCAGGAGAGAAAAGATAGATCATCTCTAGTCTGGAAAGAAATCGGTGAAAACCAGTTGACTGGACCTGAATATTACGAGAAACGAATGATAAGATTCAATTGTTCAGTTAGCGGATGATGACCGCACAGGATCGTCAAGCAAGTTATGCTTTTAAACAAAGACGACCCATGTAATTTCTATTAGGAGATCGTGTGCTTCTGAAAATTTCTCCTTTAGAGACACTAATCGTTTTGGCATGCGAGGCAAACTTTCACCTTGTTACTTTGGCCGTGCAAGATTCGAGATCGAATTGGAAATCTTGCCTATATATTAGCATTGTCACCAGCTTTATCGGTCAATCGCTACGTATTTTTCATGTTTCTTGTCGAATATATTATCGAACTGTTGAATAAATAGATAGATAGAGATTGTTATGAGATAAGGAGTTAAGATAATCTTTGTATTTGATTTATTGGAGTGTTTTCTTTTCTTAAGACTCTTTAGTATTAGGAGTCTATATAAACCTACATTGTATCTATTCTTTGATATAGTTTTGAATACAGAGTTTCTAGTTCTCTTAAAACTCATCTTTCTACATGGTATCAGAGCCATTAGATCTTATACGAATTTTTTTTTCCACAAAGTTTTTCGCGGTTGTTACTGTGCGCGGTTACTGTTCACGCGGCGTGATTACTGTTCACGGCCACTGTTCACGCGGCGCGAACACTGTTCACGGCTACTGTTCACTGGCGCGATTACTGTTCACGAGTACTGTTCACGCGGGGGCGATTACTGTTCACGGTTTTTTTTTCCGTTTGATTCATCACTGCCCATCACACAAATGGCTTCTACAGATTCTTCTTCCTCGGCCACCACAAATTCTACCACTACACTCACCCCACCAACACTTACTGATTTTTCATCGAATTTTATTACGAATCATCGGTTAAGTGGACTCAAATACCTTCAATGGTCTCAGTCGGTGAGGATGTTTATTCGAGGTAGGGGTCGAGATGACTTTATTTCTGGCTCAAGCCGCTGCCCTGTCAAAACTGATGAAGCCGCGTTTAAAACATGGAATATCGAAAACAATATGTGATGTCATGGCTTATCAATTCCATGACACCCGATATTGGTGAACAATTCCTATTGTATTCCACGGCCAAATCAGTTTGGGATGCTGCCAGGGATACTTTCTCCAGCAAGGATAATATCACCGAGCTGTTTGACATCGAAAGCCGCATTCAGGCGCTGAAACAGGGGGAGTCCACCGTTACCCAGTATTTCACAGACCTTACAAGATACTGGCAACAACTGGATCTTTTCGAGTCCTATGAGTGGAAGTGTTCTGATGATGAATCAATTCACAGATCCATCGTCGAAACTCGACGCCTTTTTCAGTTTTTATTGGGCCTCAACACCAACCTTGATGATGTTCGGGCACGGGTTCTGTCCATTAAGCCCCTGCCTCGGCTGCGTGAAGCCTTCTCCGCCATGCGCCATGAAGAGAGCCGAAGGAAATTAATGATGAGCTCTCCGACTGGTACCCAGTTAATTGAGGGATCAGCCTTGGCAGCACCAAGAACCCTTCCTGGTGCGGCACCTCAACAAGATCTTGCTTCTCATCACACTAGCTCGGTTGGGCAGCCTTCTGGTTCCTCCAATAATATGCGTAATGGTCGCCCTTGGTGTGAAAAATGCAACAGACCTAATCACACTCTTGACACTTGTTGGAAGATTCATGGTAAACCGGCAAACTGGAAATCTTTCCGTCAGCGGCGTGCTCAAGTTGCCCAATCTGACGGATCTGACCAAGCTTCCCAACCCTTCAGCAAAGAGCAACTTGATGCCCTTCAAAATTTGTTGTCTAAAGCACTTCCATCCAACAACGCTCCGCCTCTTGGTGCTGGTAATCATGCCCATACAGGTATTGTTTCCAAAGTCTTGCTCTCACATCAGATGCTATCAGATTATTGGATCATTGATTCAGGTGCATCTGAGCACATGACGGGGAATTTGAACATGTTTCAATCCTACCAGCCAAGCACTTCAGGTTGCTCTGTCCGGATTGCAAATGGTTGCTGCGTGCCAGTTGTTGGCACTGGTTCAGTACCCCTCTTGGAGGATTTGGTGCTAAAATCGGTTTTATATGTTCCTGATCTTGAGTGCAACCTGTTATCTGTTAGTCGCCTAAGTATGGATCTCAACTGTGTCACTAAATTCTTGTCTACCTCTTGTGTTTTTCAGGACTTGGCTTCGGGGCGGACGATTGGCAATGCTGAGATCTGTGCAGGCCTATACCTCATTCGACCCACTCGTGCCGTTGCTTCTCAGTGTGCACGTTCATTTAATTCCTCATTTTCTATTAATTCTTTGAGTTTGAACAATGATATTATTATTACATTATCGTTTAGGGCATCCGAGTTTTTTGTATCTTGCAAAACTTTTTCCTTCGTTATTTCGCAATAAAAATTTGAATTCTTTCACGTATGATGTTTGTCAATTATCTAAACATACTCGTCATTAATTCAAACCTATTGCGTATAAGCCATCCCATCCATTCTCACTCATTCACATCAATATTTGGGGTCCTTCAAGAGTTAAAAACGTCACTGGTTCTCGTTGGTTTTTACTGTTTGTTGATGATCACACTAGACTCTCATGGATTTTCTTAATGAAAGACAAATCTGAAACAAGTGACCTTTTTAAGCAATTCAACACCATGATTCAAACCCAATTCTCTACCCGTATTCGTGTATTAAAAACTGACCGTGCCCGTGACTATTTTAACTCCAACCTTGGCGCTTACCTACATACCCAAGGTATTATCCACCAAAGTTCATGTGTTGATACTCCTCAACAGAATGGGATCTCTGAGCGCAAGAATCGTCACTTACTTGAGGTTGCTCGCTCCTTACTCTTTTCCCATAATGTACCTTCTTGTTTTTGGGGTGATGCAGTTCTGACTGCAGCTTACCTCATTAATAGAATGCCCTATCGTATCCTCAAGTTTGATGCTCCTATAAAAACCCTTCTCAGGACTTATCCTACCTCGCACGTTTTACCGAATATTTCACTCAAAATCTTTGGATGTACTTCCTTTGTACACATCCACTCACATGCTCGGGGTAAACTTGACCCTCGATCGATAAAATGCATTTTTCTTGGTTATTCTCCCAACCAAAAAGGGTATAAATGCTACTCACCAATTCTCAAGCGTTTCTTCCATACCATGGATGTGACATTCTTTGAAAATCAGCCTTTTTATCCTCGTTCTTCGATTCCGGGGGAGAGCAATCTGAATGAATCTCAAACTCCAACAACAATCCAACCAACCATACCCATTATAGAGCCAACCATGCCCATTATAGAGCATTTCACAATCTCTCATCATCCACTTCATGTGCCTGAACCACCTTTGCAGGTTTACTCTAGGAGGCATCGGGAACCTGAACAAATTCAGCCTTGTCATGACTCCTCCTTGGATCCACGTTTTGCTGAGAAACCACGAGGTAATACTGATTCTTCTAACCACAGTATTGATGATTCTGATGATAGGCCTATAGCAGTTAGAAAAGGGGTGAGATCATGCACTCATCATCCTATATCTAAATTTGTGTCAACTGAACACTTATCTCCTACATATCGAGCTTTTGTGTCATGTTTAGATCAGGTCCAGATACCGTCCAATATTGAGACTGCTATGCAAGGCCCAAATTGGAAATCTGCTGTCCTAGACGAAATAATAGCTCTAGAGAAAAACAAAACATGGCTCATTACTGATTTACCTCCAAATAAGAGGACTGTTGGGTGTAGATGGATTTTTTCAGTGAAACATAAATCTGATGGGAGCATAGAGCGATATAAAGCCAGATTAGTTGCAAAAGGGTATACACAATCTTATGGCATTGATTATCAAGAGACGTTTGCTTCAGTTGCCAGGTTAAATACTATCCGAGTTCTTCTCTCTATTGCTGGAAATATGGACTGGCCCTTATATCAGCTTGATGTCAAGAATGCTTTTCTCAACGGAAATCTTGAGGAAGAAATCTATATGGATATTCCTCCTGGATTTGGGACTCAGTCTACGGTTAATAAAGTATGCAACTTGAAGAAATCCCTTTATGGCCTAAAGCAGTCACCCCGAGCTTGGTTCCATCGTTTCTCCACTGTTCTAAAGGGGAACAGTTACTTACAGTGTCAGTCTGATCACACATTGTTTGTCAAAAATTAAGAGGAAGGAAAGATCATTATTCTTATAGTGTATGTTGATAATATTGTTCTCACAGGAAACCACAATGATGAAATGACTCAGGTAAAAGCTCTACTTTCTAGGGAATTTGAAATGAAAGATCTAGGACATTTGAAGTATTTTGTAGGAATGGAAGTTGCTCGATCATCCAACGGTATCTTTATTTCTCAAAGAAAATATGTATTGGACCTCCTAAAGGAAACTGGAATGTTGGGATGAAAACCCATAGACACACCGATGGACACTAAAGTAAAGCTGGAAGCAAGAGAAGACAGTCCATTGGTTGACAAAGGAAGGTATCAGCGCTTAGTAGGGAAGCTAATTTATCTTTCAGACACACGCCCGGATATTGATTTTGTAGTTAGCGTTGTCAGTCAATTTATGAATAACCCAACCAAGGATAATATGGATGTTGTATATCGAATATTGAGGTATCTCAAAAGAAATCATGGAAAGGGTTTGTTCTTCAAGAAGTCGACAAACAGAAGCGTCAAAGTTTACAGTGATACTGATTGGGCTGGCTCTCACACTGACAGAAGATCAACATCCGCTTACTATGCATTTGTATGGGGAAATCTGGTAACATGGAGGAGTAAGAAGCAAACTGTTGTAGCTAGGAGCAGTGCAGAAGCAGAGTATCGTGCCTTGGCTCAAGGCAGATGTGAAGGAATGTGGTTGAAAAGGTTGCTAAGTGAACTCAATCTAGACAACAATCATCCAGTTGAAATGATGTGTGATAATCAAGCCGCCATAAGCATTGCTAAAAATCTAGTGCATCATGACCGTACCAAACACATTGAGTTAGATCGACACTTCATCAGTGAAAAGATCGAGAAGAGAATTATTGATCTCAATTATGTCTCCACTCACATGCAATTTGCTGACATCTTAACTAAGGCACTTCATCATCCTTTATTTGAAGATTTTTGTTCCAAGCTGGGCATGATAGACATATATGACCCTGCTTGAGGGGGAGTGTTGAATAAATAGATAGATAGAGAATGTTATGAGATAAGGAGCTAAGATAATCTTTGTATTTGATTTATTGGAGTGTTTTCTTTTCTTAGGACTCTTTAGTATTAGGAGTCTATATAAACCTACATTGTATCTCTTCTTTGATATAGTTTTGAATAAAGAGTTTTTAGTTCTCTTAAAACTCATCTTTCTACACAAACATATCACGTCTTTCAGCCTGATGAGATTGGACTTGATCATACGTGTTAACCATCTTGTTTGCATTTTGGATCGTAAAGATATATATCCTGTCGTGTATTCTGATCCATATGTTGTTTTCAGCGTTGATCTGGATCTATGTTTGAGATTTCGATGACGAAATCTGTTTAAGTGGGGGGAGAAATGTAAGGCCCCGAGATCTGATTATGTTAATTAAATATAATTTATGAATTAATTAATAATAAATTTAGAATAGATTAATTAGAAGTGAAACTGACAATTCAATCGGAACATGAGATAATTTTGAAATGATAAAATAAACTCCGATAATATTTTAAATATAAATTATTAAAATGAAGAATTTAATTTTTGTATTATAGTAGTAGATATAAATCCCAGGTGTCGATTGTAAATTTAATATATCAATACATTCCGATGTATATAATTGGAATGGAACACAACTATTAACGCATTTGGATTTATAATTAACGCTACACACACTAAAATGTGAAACACACATACTAAACTCTCGACCTTGTTCCCGCTTGTCTGCTCTTTCTCTCACGCCATGTCGACCTTGCAGCTAAAGCCATGCGCCCGCCGCCAATCGCCGAGCCCGACCCACCACCACATTCCTCTCTCTCCGGCGCACGTTTCCATACCAAGAATCGCAGGTTTGCGTTGCTGATTTCACCGGATTTTGCTCAGAAACGAAGAAGTTAGAAAAATTTACAGGTGATCCTCTTCATTCCATAATAATATTTTCCCCTTGCATTGCTCTGAATTTTGGTTCGTTTTGTGGTTGTCCATCGATCAAGTTTTCTTGCATGTGTCAGTATAGGTCTTTAAATCATGTTCTTGGCCTCTAATCTCTATTTAGTGTAATTTTTGTTGGGATTTGGAGGCATCCTTGTTGTTCGAAATCTTGCAGCCTTAATATTCTAAAATTTTGCAGTTGGTTCGTTTTTGGGGGAAAATGATGATCGGTTTTCATGAGTTTGAGGATGAAGGTTCTAAATTCTTAGTTATTTAATTATTAACCAGTTTAAATCATGTTCTAGCTTGATGAATCATGTGTGAGAGGATTGCATGTCATCTCAATGACATCTTTTTGGAATGGTTCGGTTTTGGTGTTATATTTTGGGTTGGAAAATATGTTGTTTAAATGAATTGAATTATGATGCTGAAACGAAATGAAAATCTTACTGAACTGAATCGAAATTATGATGATGTTTATGTTGGAAATCTGTTGCATGTTTGGAAATCTGCTGTTAAGGGCTTGTGCGAGTACAATGCGGGTGCAGGTGCATGCTTTAGTAATGCTTGAGCCGATGTGGGTTTAGTTGATGATTCAGTGCTGGCCTCACATCATTGTTGTAATAGCCAAGTTCAAACTAAGTTTAGTTTTCAAGTGATCAATGGTATTGAATAATGTAAACGGACGTGATTGAAATGGAAAGTATTGAATTTCGAATTATTGATATGCTTTATGTTTTCACCAGAGTTGGTTAGGAAGCTAAGAGTTTTCCTTAAAATATTGAAAACCTCATGAAATGAATTTCATGAACTTGGGAAATCAAATTAATATGCGAATGTGGTTTAAACATGTAAGGAAATTGAATATGAATTGGAATTAGTATGACTCTAATCACTTTATTTAACAAATTAAGTGACTTAGTATGATTGAATGAATATTTGGAATTGTATAGAACTTATTAAATTTCATACTGAAATGTCATTGATGTGATCGAAGATATCGAGATTGGACAACTAAGAATAGGTATATCGCGACCGGTAACATACGACATGTATCTGTATTATTTGATACATGATTAGCAGAAATTATGTGAATTACGTGATATTATTTGGCTACGTGGTTTTAATTGAATTATAGAGCATTCATGGCATTCATGAGTTAGCATTCGGTGTATGAAAATACATGTTTTGTTAACACACATAATTTTTTAAGATATATATATCGATGCATAACATACACGCTGAGCTATCGTTTCTTTGATACATGTATGAGTCTTATTGAGATCTTTGATATGGTGTCGTGAGGATGATGAGCACATCGCTAGTTGGCGCAATTTAGTAACTGTAGCGTCGAGCGTGTCACGTCGCTCAGACACGGGGATGCTTGGACGCATCGGGCTCAGCAGAACCTGTAGCACCGAGTGTGTCACCATCGCCCATTGTAGGATGGTTGGAGACCTCGATTGCCCGATGGGGCGATGTGTGTCGCCATCCTAGCTCAAGCTTGAGATATTTGATAACTATTCCTTGGATTCCGGATGTTTGGTATCTCGAGATGATTTGTACCTTTCATGCGTTGCATTACATTGCATTGCAGCACATCATATATCACATTTTATAGATACATGTCGTAATTACTTGATAGTTTCATATTGAGCTTTGGCTCACCCCCAAGGGGGCTGTTGTTGTCTTTGTGTAGACAATGATAGGTATTACAGGTAACTAGGATCCCAAAGAGGGAATGCTCGATGGGAGCCATCATAAGGTCCCAATCATGACTCATGGTCTATCTCCTTGTCCCTCTCTCTATTTCTATCTCAATCTCGGTGGTGCATATCTCTATCTTCTCTACAGTCATGACCCTTGGTCTTTAATGCCATAGCTCATGAGATCTTTCCTCTTCTCCCTCTTTTATCCCTTCCCATTTCACGAGATTTCTCCCTATCCCATAAAATTTCAGTTTAAAAAAGGTGCCAGTAGGCAATCATAGTGGACTTGACAATCTGTGACTTATCCCAGAATTTAACATGTAATGATACACGAATCAAAATCGTGTATAACAAAAAAAGCACCCCTCAATTACAAAGTTTTTGGTATCTGGTACATAAGTTTTATAAAATACATAATTTCGTTCCCATAACAGAAACTACTAAACTCAGATCAATTGATAGCTATTTGCAAGTTGATATAGAAAACTTGTGCACAATAATGGAAGTTTATGTGATAATATATGGAAAAGCTAGTGCGTATTACCAAACATAATTAATCAAAGTTGGATTTTCAAAAGGTTAACAATAGAGTATTATGATTATGGCGACTCGTCATCTATGCTATACTATAGATTGAAGAGGATTGTTAAATTAAATATTTTTCAAATTGGAACAGTGGGTCATCGTAAATATCACTGTTTGGTACATTTAACAGCATGGGGTGGACCATAATTTTTAACTACTCATCTCTCACTATAACATCTAATACATTGTACCAAATAAGTTTATCATTAGCATGCAAAAATTGCAAGAAGGTTGATGTGTATTTTTTTAATTTTCTAAATAAAAAAAGCACAAAATTTTAAATTTTTTTTTGAGTGGAAAATGGGCTAAATCAATTTTTTGCACCAAACGCGACTCGAACTCGAGTCTGCCTAAGTGATGGTGTTGATTTTTACAAAGGGATTTGTTTTTTTCTATTTAGGGGAGGGGCGGTTGGGAATTTTTTAAACAAAATTTTGGACCACATGTCCGACTCGAAACCGAATATGTCCAAAGTTGATGTGAGACTTTGCCATTCCGGCTAGAACCGAAGTCTCACAAAGGGATTTGTTTTGATAAAGACTACAATATGATTCCAAATGACATTCCTCTTGGATAAATTTGAAATACATCGTAATAATAACTAGATGTGAGCATTCGGTTAACAATCGAACCGAATTAATCGAAATCGAAAAAACGAATTTTTTTTTTACAAAACCGAACAAACCGAACTTTTTTAAGAAACCGAGCAAACCGAACCGATAAAATATCGGTTAATTCTGTCGGTAACTGAATTAACCGATATTTTTGAAAAATGTAAAAAAATGTAAAAAAATTATAAAAAATAAAGTAAAAACTGATTTCAAAAATATAAAAAAATAATAAAAATTTGTTAGATCGGTTTAATTGGTTAACCGATATTTTTAAAATCAAACCCGATAACCGAACCGATTTAACCGATATTTTAAAAAAATAAAACCGAACTTCTGAATTGACCGAACCGAATTTCCAAATTTATTCGTTCGATCGGTTATTTCGGTTAAACCGAAGTTTTGCTCACCCCTAATAATAACTAATATGTTAGTCTGCATTAATAGATATGAAATTGAAATTCAATTAAATTTGTTCAATAGTTAGTAAGTGCCGAGTGGGAAATATTTTTATTTAGACCTTACTTATACACAAATTTAATATTAAAAATGACATCTTTTAAATAAAAAATATATAAAACAATATTCTAATTATATTGAGTTCGTCTATAAGTCAAATACAAATGAAGTATTTTGAGGAAATTACACATAAGTATCACTTTTCAAAAACTTGTTTCAACTAAATCTAGCAAAATATTTTCTTTTCAACTAAATACATCTTGAAGAATCTTCTTTCAACTAAGTCCATTTTTATGAAACCCTAATCTAATTAGTCCTTTGCTATTCCTAAAACACCCTTGTTCTAAAAACCAATTTATAACAGTTGAATTATATGTTCCTCGTCGTGAGAGTTGGTGATTGTCGCGTGTTGTGGGAAATCATCAATGGTGGTTAGGCAACGAGTATGGAGCGGTGGCGCTGTTGTGATGGAGGCGGCGGCGACTCCTTTTCATTTTGCCAAATGTCATTCTTCTCCAACCACGGAAAATCGACGTTTTGTTTCAATTTTATTTGTTGTTTTATGTTATTTTTGGATTTACGTAACATTGAACTTTTATTTCAATTTTGGTGCAGATTATGTATTTGCTAAAATGCCTCTTTAGGTAAACAATTTTTTTTATAGCATATTTGGAAAAGATAAACAACATATCATCTCATTCGAGTTTTGTTTTATTTTTTTTCCACTTTCATTTGTTTATGTATAATATACCAAGTAAAAAGTAGACTCTAAAATTCCATTTTCATTTGTTACATATTGTTTTCATTGCTAAACTTTCAGACATCGTGTCACTACATTAGTGGAATGTCCTATAATAACATAAACAATGCGTATATTAAATTCCTGACAATATATCAGTGGGGTAACACAATCTTATCTTCTCAAATCAAAGTTGAAGAACTAACAATTTTAAACAAGCAAGCAACACATAGGGATGCATGTAAATTACATGCACCACTAGTCTACCGGTGCATGTAATTTACATGCACATATAGTCTGCCGATGCATGTAAATTACATGCACCGGTAGACTCAAAATTTTACCGGTGCATGTAATTTACATGCACCTATAGTCTGTCGGTGCATGTAAATTACATGCACCGGTAGACTCAAAATTTGCATTGACTATAGGTGCATGTAAATTACATGCACCGGTAGACTCAAAATTTGCATTGTTTCTCAAATTAGTATCATTTACTCTTTTGTACAAGCGCGGAGAGAGTATAAGGTCCTTTCAGGTCTTCATCACCAGTATATTGTATCTTTAATTTGTTATAAGATCAACAAGCAATCAACATATAACGGTGCATGTAAATTACATGCGCCCCTAAGTTTACCGATGCATGTAATTACATGCATTGATTATCTATATATTTGAGCAGTAGTCAATGCATGCATTTTGATATTTATGAATAAATATAAATTACGTGTAAGCTTTATACATATAAAACAAAGAAATATATAATTTTATACTTCATATATATGAAATTAAGTAAAACAATAGTCCTTCCATGTTTCAAATACAATAATATAATTTTAAGAGATGCACCTATAGTCTGCCGGTGCATGTAAATTACATGCACCGATAGACTCAAAATTTTACCGGTGCATGTAATTTACATGCACCCATAGTCTGCCGGTGCATGTAAATTACATGCACCGGTAGACTCAAAATTTGCATTGTTTCTCAAATTAGTATCATTTACTCTTTTGTACAAGCGCGGAGAGAGTATAAGGTCCTTTCAGGTCTTCATCACCAGTATATTGTATCTTTAATTTGTTATAAGATCAACAAGCAAGCAACATATAACGGTGCATGTAAATTACATGCGCCCCTAGTTTACCGGTGCATGTAATTACATGCACCGCTAGTCTACCGGTGCATGTAATTTACATGCACCGATAGTCTACCGGTGCATTGAAAAATAATAGAATTTTGTTATGAGATTATGCAATAATTTATCATATAGTATATACTCATCCATAATAAAAATTTAATTTCTAAAGTAATATATTGTATCTTGAATTGTTATAAGATCAATTGTAAAAATTATAGAATGAAAAATTAATTCACATTTTTTTTGATTTGATAATTGTTATTTAGTAATTAGATAAAAAAATCGTATATTAGTGCATCTCCGCCTATCGGTGCATGTAAATTACATGCATCGATAGATTTTAGCAAGTCGGTGCATGTGAATTACATGCATTACTGAGTCTATTTAGGTGCATGTAAATTACATGCACCTATAGACTTATACTATATTTAACCAAAAACATAGCCTTTTTATATATAATTTTGAATATATAACATTTTTTCCTCATTAATTTTTTTTTTAATTAATAGCAAACTGAAAATAGAAAGCTCGAGATGTGAAATAACAAACTGAATAAGAAAGCAACACATAAGTCTAAAGATGCATGTAAGTTACATGCACTAATGAGTCTATCGGTGCATGTGAATTACATGCACCGATAGACTCATGAAATGCCGGTGCATGTAAATTACATGCACCACTGAGTCTATCGGTGCATGTAAATTATATACACCGATAGACTCATGAACTGTCGGTGCATGTAAATTACATGCACCAATGGTTTCAATATCATTACATTCTCAAAATTTTCATTCAAACAATTGATCGAACATCTCAAATACATTATAATTTTGAGTTTTACATTAAAAATCTACAAACAATCATTACAATAAAATTGAAACTCATAATAAATATAAAATTTTCATTCAAATGTTTGATCGAACAATTCAAAATATGTTATACTTTTACGTTTCACATTAAAAATCTACGTACAGACATTACAAAAAAATTGAAATTCGTAAGAAATATAAAACAAAATCAACACAATCGGTAAATAGATGATAAATAGAAGAATGCGATGATTTTGTCTTCTTGCACAACCTTTTTGTTTTCGTTTGACCAGTGCGCGCAGCTCCGACGCCATGGGAGGAGCGACAACTTCCGACGACGGCGTTGGTGTTGGGACATGTGGCTGATGTGAGGGTTGGAGACTAGGGTTTTGATGTTGAAGGATTTGATCCAAGGAAGGCAGAAGACTATTTTGGTCATTTTGACCAAAATTGGACCTAGTTGAAAGAAATTTTTTTGGGGTAACTGGGCCGAAAAATCTTTTACCAAATAGTACCGGGCCGAAATTTTCCCAAGTATTTTTCTATGATCAGAGGCCTTTCAACACGAAAAAGCCCATAATGTAGTGGGATTGGCCCACTACATTACCTAATCCGCTCCTCTCCTTTTCTCAATTCCCCGCAAACTAAATGCTCCACCACATCAATACTTCCAATTCCAACTATTTCCGAAATTAATCGCAACTAATCCAACGATCTTCACATGAATCTCAATTTGCTCAATCCGTAATCTTTTTGTGGACCCCGTTTTCTGGATTTAATCGAGAAGGTATGAGGGATGATGACGCTCTACCAATTTCAACGCCCACATCTTCATCGATTGTATCATCATCGTTCTCGGGGATTCCGAAACAGGAGTACCACCCACAGAATTCCACCGGCGTTTTCGGGCGCGGACGTTACAAATTCTGGGCACTGGCAGCAATATTGTTGCTCGCATTCTGGTCAATGGTCACCGGAACCGTCACTCTCCGGTGGTCCGCCGGGAATCTCAATCATGTCGCCGATGACTACCATTTCCATTCATCCGATGATATCGACGTCCTGGTATTGTTAATTTCCGTTTCATATGTTTGTAAATGCCTTTTATTGCGATTTTGAGGTTTGAGTTGAATTAGGTTTCAATTTGTTGTTGAATTAGGATCTGGAGGAGAGGGAGAAAATGGTGAGGCGCATGTGGGATGTGTACACGAACAGTCAACGGATCAGATTGACTGGATTTTGGCAAGAGGCCTTTGTGGCCGCTTATGAGGATTTGACTAGCGATGCGCCTGAAGTTCTACAGGCTGCCATTTCAGAGATCGCGAGGATGTCGGCGCTCGACATCAATATCAAACCTCCTCCGCTACATTCTTCTATATCTTTGGTCAGTTAATGCCCTTAGCTTGGTTTTAATTAACTTCGGTTGTTTTTGGAATGGTGATCCACATCATGATTCGCTGACTTATGGAGGCGCCGTTCCAGTTCTATCGATAAAATAATTAGATAATTTGGAAAATTTTCTAACATTTTTTTAATAAAAAATAAGAAGCAACTTCGTCTTTTACTCTATAAGGCTTAGTCTATGTATATAAGGATGGAACAAATTTTCCTTTTCTCCCATTGTTATCTAGAGTTAGTGACATGGTATTATAACTGTTAGTCTGATTGTACATTGTGCTGAGTAGTTAACCTTCGATTCTTCTCTACTGGTGTGCCAAAGAACTTAGCACCTAAAAGCCCGCCCAGATTCAGAAACAGGCTCAAGTGTGTTTCTTGCCCATTTCTATACTCAACTTGACGTAATATCATCGTGTAAAAAAATCATTTCCTAAGATAAGTTGTAAAATGTGATCCAAAAAATTCCGTGGATAAGCTGCTTCTATGTTCTTTGTACATACTTTGTATCCACATTCTTTTTTCTGATCATTACATGGACACTTCGCTGTACATTTTCAGAACTTGCGAAATCTGAATCAAAAGGAAGCCGAGCACACCTCCACGGGAAGTCAATCATGACTTGAAAAACATGGAACATCAGAGCCTGATAGTCGTTTCTTTGCATATATAATCAGCCTTATGCGGCACACTGTCTGGTACATGCCTAATTTGAGGAAATACGATAATTAGTTCTAATGATTTTTGAACACGGATAGTTTTGCTGTTAGTTACGCATTGTTTTTTCTTTTGAACATTTTGCTATCACCATGTCGCTATGTGGACATGGTTGAAGACTGTACAATCTATCATTCTTTTGATTCATGTAAAACTTTTGTTTCCGTTTCTTGAGGTATGATGACTGTTCTGTTCGTCCCAGTTGAGTTTAGCCTGCGGAATGAGTGTATTTTATAGATAAAGACCCATCCCATATTCTGTCATTTTTTAGGAATGAAAATGGGGAACTTGAAATGGGAGAAAGACTTCCCATTTCCAAACATGGCTGATGGTTGAACGAAAGTGGAGATTTTGGGCATGATATAGGGTTTTTCAGGGATTATTTCGTACACAAACTGTTAAAATTCTAACTAAAAGATTAATCTTGTTTTAGAACAAAAAGAACATAGAAAATATGTCTTATAAAGTTGAAAGATATAATTTAGGGTGTTCAATCATTTTACGTAATTATTAAGTTGGTAAGTGATCCATTGATTTCGATTAATTTTTGAAAATCTTGGCGTGGTCCCATTGTTCGTCTTAAAAACGTGTAAAATAGCTTTATTCTAAAGTAACAAACAAGATTACAATTGCATTTATAGATGACTTTGTTTCCTTTATACAGGTGTTGCATTTTCCTTATTTCTAGTGAACTTTTCACTATCTTTTAAGCATGTGTAAAGTTTGAAATCTCACACAAAGCTTGTGTTATGCAATAATTATTCTTACTTAAAAAGCGATCGAAACGTAGTGTTTGGACTGTTGTACGATTTAAAAAATTTAAGTTGCATCGTTAACATTATCTATAACTTTCAATAAAACAATAAGCGTTTGATCATGTGATATCAAGAGGTGCATAGTCAAAAATATTTACAAAAATTATGTAACATTGTGTCAATTCAAAGTAACTCGAGTGAGTTATTATCGCTAAGATACATAGAAATGATTTGTTTGAAATAGAACTTTTGTAGACTTCTTGATGGGGACACGAGCATAATTATTTTCAGAGAATAGAAATCAAAATTATTAATAAAATAAACAACTCAAGTAGCAAAATATATATGTAATAAGGAAAATTGAAAGGGCATAACTTCTTTTTTTTAAGTAACTAAAATTTATGACTTTTATTTTTGGGAAAATTTCGGGCCGGTATCATTAGGTAAAAGGTTTTTCGGCCCAGTCATCCAATAAAAAGTTCTTTCAACTAAGTCCATTTTTGAATACAATGACCAAACTAACCCCACTTATGAAAAGACTCTACAGCGCATAAATAATTTTTACATGCACCGCGAGAATAATTTTACATGCACCGAATGACTCATTTCACATGCACCGAGTTAGTAATTTTACATGCACCTCATGACTCATTTTCACATGCACCGAGTGAGTAATTTTACATGCACCGCATGAGTCAATTTTTACATGCACTGCTCAATTTTACATGCACCATTTAGAGTAATTTTACATGCACCGCATGAATAATTTTTACATGCACCGCTCAATTTTACATGAACTGTACTAGTAATTTTACATGCATCGTCGATTTTAACATGCACCGCTTTAGTCGATTTTAACATGCACCATTCAATTTTACATGCACCGCATGAGTAATTTTACATGCACCTCATTAGTAATTTTACATGCATCTCATTACTCAATTTTACATGCATCGCATGAGTAATATGCACCGATAGATTATGCATATTAAACTATCTCATATGTTTCTATCGGTGCATGTAAATCACATGCACCGATAGACACAGATGATACAAGTCCACCGCATGAAAAAAAAAACTACCTCAACGCATGATTTGAGTCTATCGGTGCATGTGATTTAGATGCATCGATAGACTCTACCAGTGTTATCTCTATCGGTGCATGTAAATCACATGCACCGATAGATTATGCATATTACACTATCTCATATGTTTCTATCGGTGCATGTAAATCACATGCACCGATAGACACAGATAGTAACAAGTCCACCGCAGGAAAAAAACTACCAAAATGCATGCATATGAGACTATCGGTGCATGTAATTTACATGCACCGATAGACTCGATCGGTGCATGAAATTACATGCATCGACAGATTCAATCGGTGCATGTAAAAATTAAATAATCAAAATCAAATAAAGCAATTGTACCACCAAATCGTTCTTGTATCAAATGGCCGATTCAACAATATAAGCAACGGGAAGGCAAACCGAATGCACGAATTGGAAAGAAATTCAAAACAACGAGAATGAGGATAAATGAATAATTTTCTCAATTTTTTTAGATTCACGTTTTCTGCCCAAAATTGAGCGTTCAACATAAGAAAATTAATCCAAAATTCAACGAAAAAGAATTCAATGATTTTAGAAAATCACGATCGAAGAACGCGAGGCTAGAACAACTGAAATTCGATCAGAAGTTAGTCGCTAAAAAAGAATTCAAGCAAACACCCAGAGAATTAGAAACAATTCACTGAGAGGGAACTAGGAATCAACAACAATCACAACACAAATTGTAAATACGATCACACAACACAACCTAATAAACTGATTCCAAATGAAATTATCTCAATTTGTTCGAAGAATCCTTTGCAGAATTGCGGAAAACAAAAATCAGAAGCTTCAGAGGGCAACACGATGGTGGAAGGTAGGCAAATGCTTGTGGATGAAGGTGTAGAGCAAGGGTATTTTAATCATAATTAATG
The DNA here is from genome assembly GCA_907163345.1 of Haberlea rhodopensis. Taxonomy (NCBI): domain Eukaryota; kingdom Viridiplantae; phylum Streptophyta; class Magnoliopsida; order Lamiales; family Gesneriaceae; genus Haberlea; species Haberlea rhodopensis. The sequence continues at coordinate 155,212 of CAJQUN010000344.1, read as the reverse complement.
GACTAATTATATTAGGGTTTGATAAAATGGACTTATTTGAAATAAATTTTCTAAAAGATGTATTTAGTTGAAAGAAGATTTTTTGGGGTGATTTAGTTGAAAGATGTTTTAAAAAGTGATACATTCTTGTAATTTTCTCTTTATTTTTTTTACTCAGACAACTATTCCTGTTGACATGTCGCAATCAAATTTTTTTTGCTTGTAAATTGAAGATAATGTTTTCTAGAGATTGTTTAGGTAATGTTTGGTTTATTTAATAAAATATGTGAATACATATAAAATCATTTAAAATCCCTAAACCTAAACTTTCTTTAACTTAACTCCATTTATCTATTATTCTATATTCTAACTCCACAACTATACTTTCATCTTCATACTAACTCCATATTCCACAACACTATACCAATTTACCCTTATAAAAATAAAGAGATTAATTGCATGATACCCCCTAGAGTTTTAAATACTTTTCAAATCTCACCCAAAGTTTTACTATTTTTTTCTAATTACATTTTCCTTTTCACGATCCGTCTTCGAAATGGTATCAGAGCCTATGTTTATTCTGAAAATAGTATAATAATATCTTGAATATTTGTAACATAGACGAAGGAGACGATTCTAGAAATATTATAGATCCGAACAGATGTTCGTTGTGCAAGTCATACAGGTGGTATTTCCAGAAATTGGAAGAACTAAATCAAGTATATCTGGCCGAAGCTAAACACTTCAACCAGAAATAGAATATTCTACTGGAAATTGGTGCTAACTTAGCCAGAATATCCCAGTATCAAGAAAGGAGAAGGTGACGATGAACCTTTACAGGATGAACCTCAAGCAACAATTCGAGTTAACCGAGGCCCAGGAGAAAGATCATCATGAGCACAATCACATGATTCCATATCACAACCCCTCAACATGATCCGGGACAGACGAATAGTATGGGAGAACCAACCTTTCGAGAAATCGAGGCGGATTCTTCTAAGATATCCCAAGATCTTAGAGAGATCCATAAGACAGTGCAGCGTTATGGATACCTTCAATACCATGTCCATGCACATGTCCATCATATTCAAAGTCAGATGGAGATTAAGATTAAACATCAGGAGGAACCTCTTGAAAACCTTCGAGATGCTCAAACCCGAGTCAAGGAGCTGAATCAAGACCAAGTTCCTCAGGAAGAAAGAACGAATGATGGTTACCACCGTCCTATGAACAAAACGCCTTTTACACCAAAAAGGGAAAGCGGAGGAGGTCTGAAGGCCTTTGACAGAGACTGAAAAAATGATTTCAGTCCTACGAGAAGAGCCCGTACAAAGTGATGGAAATAATCATCCTGGAAGATCTACGTGATCTTGCTGATTCATTTGCGGAAAGGATGCCACGTAGGGAAGATTTCATCTCAACAACGTTAGATCCCCCAGTTGGAATAAGGAACAGTTCCCGCATGCCAGATTTACATCAAATGACTTACGGGAAACTCAGTTATATCCAATCCATCCATCTGGACTCATGCTCAACATGGATATCTTGAATTTCTTATTGATGAATGGGCTTCAGCAATGAGAATAGCAGCAAGAACACTTGATCTAAGTAAAAAATGATTCATTTTACTTCTGAAAATGAGTTTGGAAGGATCAGTCAAGATTGCCTGGGAAATAGGATACCCAGGTACCAAAGAAGAAGTTTTAGCCGGAGAGTCCCTAAAAGAAATTGTGGACAAGATGACAAAATTCTTTAAATTCTGTTTCATTGGGGTAAGCTACTTCGAAGGAATGGATGAAGAGAATGTGTGATGCCCGGGAATTAAATGGTGTAAATCCCGGTGTGATAATGATCCTTAATGGATTTTAATTGTGGCAAAATTATGAATTAATTACGGTGTTGGGACTCCCGGGAATTTTAAATACGGTATTTGGGGTTGTTGGATCCAAGGGTTGAGATTGTATTCTCATAGTGGCGTTAAACCTTGGAATTGGGTTTTTGATGGGATCTGGGGTCTAGGGTGCTTTGTGTTGGGGCTGGTAATGAAACTTGAGATTGAGAGGTATTTATTGAATACAGATGATTTTTAATAAGTCATGATGTATTTGTGGAGGACTCAGGATTTTGGAGCCTTGGTACTATATATACCAAGTGGACTCGGTGTTCAGGCATTCTCTCATCTATCTTCTCTCTCTCACACGCCCAAACCCTCTCCCTTTTTCCCCTATTTTCTCCTATGGAAAGAAGATCGATGGAGGCTCGACTTGGGGGTGGAATTTCTCGAAGAAAAGTTGGTAATCTTCTTCCCCTCATCTTTATCTTTGTATTGATTATGATTTTGTGGTGTTTGGTTAAGTGTAAGGTTGGGAGTGAGTTTTTAAAAAAATTAAAGATTTTTGGGTTGGAATGTTTAAGGAGTTTTATGGTGTTTATGTTGAGGGATAATTGTTTAATGTGTGTTGTGTTTGTTTTCTGGGGTTTTAAACTCAAAAACGTCATTTTTGGGCCATTTCAACACTCGCCGATCGATCGGCGAAGGGCCATCGATCGGTCGCGCGATGTTATCAAAATTGGAAGACGATGAACAGTACGCTCGATCGATCAAGCAAAGTTGCCAATCGATCGAGATGGTCCGTAGATCGATCGAGATGGCTGCTCGATCGATCGAGCAAGGAAGAATTTTGCGCATCAAATTTCTGGAGCTCTCGATCGATCGAGCACTTCTGGCCGATCGATCGAGAGGCCCTGTTTTGTGGTAAATATTGTGGTGTTGTTATGAAATCAATGCATGCTTCGCCCAGAGTCTTTTAAAATGGTTAATCATCATGGATTGATGATATAATTGGGGATTGTGAACGTGATTGGGCATGTGGTTGCATGCTCATAAATAACTGTGAATTATTTAATGTGTTTGATTCGGACTACGAAATTGTAAGGTACGTATAACGTACGAGCATAACCCTATATCTTATCGAAATTGTTGAATGCATGGTATATTGTAATTGCAATAAATGGGTATGTATTGTGAAATATATGGTGCCGCTATGGATAGAGCAATGGTGGAGATGTTGTCGCTATGGAGCGAACATCGGTTATGAATGCCGCTGCTACCGAGCAAGCGATGAAGTGGGACTATGAAACTATTGTTTAGATACATGTGATATCTATAATCATTTGTAAATGATTGGATTTTATTAATTTTAGAAATTGGTAATTAGTGAACGGATTTAGTTAATCAATGAAATGATTAACTGACTTTTGAGAATTTGATGGTTTCAGTTATTTTGAGAACATGAACAGCACATGGGATCCATATGAGGATGATACTATATAGGGAATATCTTTTAAAATTCATGGCTTTACATTCTATAAATTATGAACTGTAATATTGTGATTATTGGAATGGTGGTATTGGCATGCTCACCCGTGTGGGGGTTGTCTCTGTTGGGGCAGGTGGAACAGGTGCAGCGGTAGCTCCGGAGTTGAGATCGAACTATGGATTAGAGGTGCTTCCAGGACCAAAGTATCAGTGCCGGTATTGAGTAGGGTACTTTATATATTAAATATACATTCACTCAATTGATGCTCGCATGTGAGCATTGCTATATGTGTATATGGGTTGTATAAAGGGCATGTGCCTTTCTCTTTTCATTTATGGGTTGCATGCAATTAATTAAGGAATTGCTAAATGAATTGAGAATATGTTAGTGTATTATAAGGGTGCATGCTTTGTAAGTGAACTTGGTTGTGGAAAATTGGACATTACATGGAATAATGCAAGAAATTTTATTGTTGGTATATTATGATATGGTTGCATGTGGTTTTTCCCCTGATTACATGAATGTATGCACTAATACATGGGTTAATACACTAACAGCGGGTTAAGGGCACGGGTTCCTTACAGAATGTTAAAAGATATAGACAAGCTCTAATTAGCCTGGAAATATATGATATCTGTTATGTAGATGAATACATCAAACTCTTTATAGAGTATAGATGGAAGGTAAAGATAGAAGAAAAAGATGCATCAGAACTGTTCTTTGCCAAAATACCGAGCCCGTGGAGAGAAATGCTTACCCAGGAATATAACGAAGTTATCAGATGGCACATCAACGAAAAAGAGTTATTTGCAGTTTGAAAGACTTTTAAAAAACGGTCATTATTCTTACTTACAAAAACGTTTATCTTAAAAATAGTTAATACAAGTGTAAAGACTTTTCTGAAAAATAAAATTGAACAAAACCAAAATAGGCTAGACTTTTAAGATGGCAAGCTCCAATATTATGATTATGATATTGTCATAGTGAAAAATGTTCTTGCAGATTTCTTAACACGAGATGGAGGGACACATTGCTACCGATACCCTCAAACGAGTGAGGAATCTCAGGGAAAACCTGGAGATCCTGGAACGAGACTTTGGGACACTTTGTATCAATGCTGAGATCGCATGACGGCTTCAACGAGCAGATCAGGAACTTGTTACTGATCACATATACTATTTGTACATTATAAGTTAACTTGTGATACTAGTTAATGTAATTTGTGCTAACATGCATATACTATTACTCCACATATTTCCAAGTGAAATAAAAGAATAAAACATCAGAACTATTTTCAAATTTATCCAAGTGAAATGATGATCCACATTTCCTTATATAAATATAATTTAGAACCAATTTCAACAGAATCAAAACTGTGCACAAATTGACGACAGTTACTTACTAAATTGTTCGTCCCAACTGCACAAACAGTAAATGATCTCATAGTGTAAATATATGATACAAACCAAATCAAACAAAACTAAAACACAAATAAACCAAGAATATCAACGTTGAACTTTCTTGATGGCATAAGGCCACAATTTCGAAAGAGCGACATCTTTCACAATGATGATCAATGTTGGTGACACGAGTTGATGTTGTAGGATTTGCAAGATCCTTCAATTCAACAAACACAATGTGTTGCTGAGGTGTGGTTCCTAACTCGATAGAATCTCTTGAGAATTCTAATTATTAGGTTAACGAATCCTTGTAAATAGACATAGAAATACAAAGTCACAATACAGACACAATATACCACGACACATCCAATCTTCAATCAATTCTAACCAAGACACCAATCCGAGCAACAAAAATTAGGAACAAGAAACATAAACTTGATAGACGAAGAAAATCATCAAGCAACACAAATTCACCTTGGAGAGGATGCAGCCAACGTTAAGGTAAGTGCATTTGAGGGAACCCTCACTTATCATCATATCAATAAGAGACAACATGGAAGATGTGTCCATTTTAACCATCAATCCGATAATTAAGACAACTTTCAAGAACCACTTCATAGGTTAATTATTCGCCCACGCTTCAAAGCAAATCAAATAGGAATGATATGTTTTGATTCAGTGATTGCCGACTATTTACTGCCATTAATTACATAGCTTAAGCCACATGCTAAATGAACAAATTCTCATCAAATTTGAACTCCAAGAAGGGCAAATATCATCCAAAGATTCCCAATAAACGGTTTAAAAAAAAAAATCTAGTCTTGCATCATATCTAACCAATGAAACAAGAAAAAGAAGAATATTTAGTAAAAAAATGAAATATGATAAAAATACACAACTATAAATAGTTAGTTACATCTTATCTAACCAACGAAACAATACCAATGCCTTCATAATTGATTGAGGCATTCCCCATGTCACCAACATATTTTCCAGGGAAACTTACCAAGATAGAAAGCTTACAATCTGTAAATGGGATGTGTCAGCGCTCTAATCGGGCAAAGAAATCCGGGGAAAAAGTGATTCAAACCTATGACGAAAATCAGTGAAGAAATCTAGGAGAAATTTTTAGCGTAAAGATGGAGGAAGAAATTTAGGAGAAGAAAGAGAGAGAGTTAATCAGGGGGTAGAAATTAGGAGATGATTATAGTCAATTGCATAACATAGGGATGTGAAAATAAAAAGTTCTCTAACTAGGGAGCACATTGCTTATTTTTGTTTATTAGGGACTGATCTTTATAACCAAATTAGGTTTGAGGATTTTTTGGTAAATCCCCCATTATTTTACTACCAAATTGATGGGTAAATTGCAAATATTGCCCTATGTTTTTAACATTTACTAAAATGGTTTTATAAAATTCAATTGGCTACATATGTTCAGCAATTTAAATTTGAAGTTTGAAACTGCCATTACAAATCAAGAGCTATAACCTCTATATAAAATTTTAATGATATAAAACTCCATGATATTAAGTTTGTATAAAAACATCTTAACATGTTTTTTTTCTAATACACGTATTTTCAAATGTCTATACGTGTAAAACACTCTCTTCCCGGTTTGAGTTATGTGACACACATTGTAATTACATGTTGAATGTCAATTATACCACTGAAAGAGTAAAATACACCTAAAAATTAACATTAGTGGGTTAAATGCACCTAAATAATAATATAAGGGGTAATCTGCATCAAAATAATAATATAGGGGGTTATCAACACCTAAATTTAGAAAGTAAATTTGACAAAGTTTTACGCTGCGACAATTTACCCTCTTGTGGTTTCGGTCATATGTAACTTAACCCCTTGTGTTTTTGACCAGATGCAATTTATCTCCCTGTGGTTTGAAAATAGGTTGTACGCCCCATATGGTTTGGAAATAAGTGCAAAACACATATACTAAACAATGGTATTTTCGTCTCGACAAGCCAAATTTTTTTGAAAGTTGTCGAGGGCTTATGAGCTATATTTTACAAATCACATGTGAAATATTTATGTGATGCCCCGAAATTAATTAATGGTAACTTGGACATTAATTATGTTTATATAATGTATCATGTGTTGATGGATTTATGTGTTGGGTATTAAGATGTTAACATGATTAATTGTGTTAAATTATCAAATATGAGGAAGATGTGATTTTAAATGAAGTTTAGAGCATTGTTGAAAAATGCTTTGAAATACCAAGTAGGGTATTTTATACATCATGTTAAGTTTGGGGTACAATTTTTATTAAGTTATTACAACCCCTTTCAAATCCCTCACACATCACTTTAACCCCCCACATTACCATTCACCTTTTAAAAAATCCCCAAATCACTTCCCAACCCCAAACCCTACCCATTTTCGAATCTCACCAAAAAGGAAGAAGGAAAGTTCCACAAAAACCTTGTTTGTGTGATCTTTGCTAGGATTTGGAGCCTACAAGAGGTATGGAACCATTCCTATAAGTTTTATGATGTTTGGTGTTGAAATGGGTTAAGTTTTTGATGTTTTATGTGGGTTTGTTTGGGTATGTGTTGTTTATGGTTGGGGTATGTTTTTTGAAGTGTTTTATGTTGGTTTTGGTGGGTTATGATGTTATTGAAGTTGTTAAGAAGTTTGGTTTTGGGTAGCATGTGAAAGAGCTTGAAAAATGAGCATTAATGGCGAAATTTCGATGTACAGCACTCGGCGATCGATCGCCCGTTCTTGGCGATCGATCGCGAGCGTCCAGTACCAGCCAGAGGCATTTGGCGATCGATCGCCACTTTTGGGCGATCGATCGGCGAGCCTGGCGATCGATCGCGCCAAAAGTGGCGATCGATCGCCAAGAAGGAAATTTTGCCCCCTCGTCCAGTGTGGTCTCGCGATCGATCGCGCCTGGGCGGCGATCTATCGCGAGCTGAAGAAAAGTGGATTTTTGATATTTTTGTGGGATTTTTGGATATTGGACTATGTTTAGCTTCTAATATCAATTTGTATGGTTGTGTAGAACCATCCCAGGTGCCCACAACATCCAGGAGATAAAGCTCTCCAAATTCTCCACTTTTGGGATTTAAGGTACGTAAGAGACGTACGAGCATCGGACGGTAAACCATGCCCTTACATATTATGATGATGTTTAAGATGATGTTTACGATGATGACGTTTAAGATGATGTTATGATGATGATGCTTATGATGATGTTATGATGATGATGCTTATGATGATGTTACGATGATGATGCTTACGATGATGTTATGATGATGATGCTTAAGATGATGTTATGATAACGATGTTTATGAGGACGTCTATAATGACGAAGTTTATGATAAGGTCATACGACGTGTATGGTTGGGTAAGACGCCCATGTGGTGAGACACCACCCAAAGCACATGATTGGGTAAGATGCCCACGTGGTAAGATGCCACGCAATGTAAGACGCCATATGATTGGGTAAGATGCCCACGTGGTAAGATGCCACATGATGATTATGATATGGTAAGATACCATACAATGGGGTAAGACGCCCTAATATCTGAATAAGAGCCAGGGATAACAAAGGAAGTCGAAGGACGACCAATTACCTTTACTTAACTAGGATGTTATGCATTATTGTATGCTTTTATGTAATGTTAAGTAAACATGTGTATGCTCATGATGTGTTATCCCTGTAGGTACACTTTTGGACCAAGGGCCTAGGGTCGGGTTGAGGAAGTGAGCTAAAGGGAGCATGATGAACGTAGGAAGCAGGATTTTGATAGTCTCTACTCTAGGAGTAGTGTAAATCTATAGCTTTAACATTCTTTTTGGGAATGTAATTAATTAGCTTTTGAAAACTTTATTTTTGGCCTGTAATCTCCTTAGCTCAAGCTACAACCGGAATCCTTAAGAGGTTATAAATGCATGTTCTGTCCAATTTATGTGTACTAAATGTTATTAAGGTAGGAAGACCCTACATTAGTGGTATCAGAGCAGTGGTTAGATAACCCGGGAATGAGTGAAGGGTAGCCTTAGCAATAAGTTAGCTAGGTGCCTACTTTCGAACATGTTTTGTTTATCTAACAAAGTATTATACGAACTGCTTTTGGATCTTGTTGTTAATCCTTGTGTTGCAGTATGGCAGCAAATGTGGAGGTAGGTGACGCAGTGAGCGTCAATGCAAGCGCGGGACGTACGAATCCCCTACCCCCGCCAGCTTTTGATGATGAACCGGCCGAACAACAGTTGTTGCCAGGGGAGCTAAGCTTAACTCAGTTTCTTGCTTACCGACCCCCAACCTTTGAAGGAACCGAAACTGGGGAACGAGCTGAGGAATGGTTGGAAAGAATAGAGCAAATCTTTGTGGCAGCCCCATGTGCGAAGACATCATGGATACGGTTAGCAGAGTTCCAGTTGGCCAAGAAGGCGCTGATGTGGTGGAAGACCACTGTGGTGAGCAAGAGGCTCAAGGGCATGAAGTTAACTGGAAAATGTTTCGAACTCGCTTCCTGAACCGTTATTTCTCGGCTGCAGCACGACAGGCTAAGGAAGATGAATTCACTCACCTCAAGCAAGGTAATATGTCGGTATCGGATTATGCTCTTCAGTTTTGCTCCTTGCTCCGATATGTGCCTCACATTGCCACGAGCACGCAAGCAAAGATGAGGAATTTCATGAAAGGATTGAGGCCGGAGCTATACGATAGGGTGATCACTTATGGCCCTACTTGTTTTGATGATGCACTCTCAAGGGCTGAGCTAGCCGAACTAGGAGTGGGTGCATACCCTGATGTTGTACCACCGTCGGCACCCTCTCAGAAATCCACTCCGGATAATTTGAAGCCGAGGAATGATCAGTTCAAGTCAAGGGGGAACTCCTCAGCGTCAAGGTTTAGTGGTAAGAAGTCCGACAATAGGTGGAAAGGAAATCGAAGAGGTGATGCCCCATCTGGAAGGGGGCAGTCTCAGGGAGACAGATCCGGGAAGATCCAATGCACTCTTTGTGGGCAACCACATCTGGCGAAAGACTGTATAGGGTGCTATGTTTGTGGCGACAAGGGCCACTTTGCTAGACAGTGTCCCAACAGGGGAAGTCAACAGGGTTCTGCGGGGAGGCCTGCAGATAGGACAGCACAACACAGACCACCCTTTGTACCGAGACAGCATGGGGGTCAGCCCATGGGGCCACCTCAAGGACAAGTCTATGCACTGACAAGGGAGCAGGCTTCAGCGGCTCCGGAGGAGGTTATAGCGGGTACGTGTCTTTTATTTACGCACCCTGCTTTTATATTGATCGACACAGGTGCGTCACACTCTTTTGTGTCGACAAGTTTTGTGGAAAGGCACCACTTATGCACTTCTCCGTCGCCCACGCCTCTTATAGTCTCGACCCCCGCTGGAAGAAGTATGATTACGGATCGGATCGTCTACAATGGCCTCATTTATTTTGAGGATAAAGAACTAAGGTCAGATTTGATTGTTCTAGGAATGTCAGATTTTGATTGCATTCTGGGCATTGATGTTCTGAACAGGTATCAGGCAGTTGTGAACTGCAGGCAGAGAACTGTACGGTTTAAATCCGATATGGGGGTTCCATGGACGTTCTATGGGGATGGTTCCCGCTCTAAGATTCCGTTGATATCTGCTGTCAAGATGGCGCAGTTGTTGGAACGAGGTCATTCAGGATATCTCATTTATGCCGTCGATGTTGCGGAAAAGAAAGGAGAAGTGAAAGTTGAGGATGTGCCCGTAGTGGCGGAGTTCCCTGATGTCTTTCCGGAGGAGATTCCCGGATTCCCGCCGACGAGAGAGGTCGGGTTTGGGATTGAATTATTACCGGGGACGTCTGCCATTTCTCGTGCCCCTTATAGGATGGCACCAGCGGAGCTAAGGGAATTAAAGATTCAGTTGCAAGAGCTCCTTGATAAGGGCTATATACGCCCTAGCGTATCGCCCTGGGGAGCACCAGTGTTATTTGTGAAGAAGAAAGATGGTTCGATGCGTTTGTGCATCGATTACAGACAACTGAACAAAGCCACAGTGAAGAATAAGTACCCACTTCCGAGGATCGATGATTTATTTGATCAGTTACAGGGTACGAGGCTCTACAGTAAGATCGATCTGAGGTCGGGGTACCATCAGATTCGAGTGAGAAGAGGATGTCCAGAAGACAGCCTTCAGAACTAGGTATGGGCACTATGAGTTCCTAGTCATGCCTTTTGGGGTGACAAATGCCCCGGCTGTTTTCATGAGTTTGATGAACAAGGTGTTCCAGCCGTATTTGGATCAATTCGTCATAGTTTTCATTGACGACATACTCATCTACTCTAGGACTGAAGAAGATCATGTACGGCACTTGAGGACAGTACTTCAGATCCTTAGGGATCATCAGTTGTATGCTAAGCTTAGCAAGTGCGAATTCTGGTTAGACAGCGTGGTGTTCCTAGGCCATGTCATATCTAGCCAAGGGATATCTGTGGATCCGAGGAAGATTGAAGCTGTGATGGAGTGGGCAGCACCCACTTCTGTACCCGAGATACGGAGTTTTCTTGGCTTAGCAGGTTATTACCGACGTTTTGTCGAGGGATTTTCTAAGATCGCTAAGCCATTGACACAGCTGACTCAGAAAGGGGTCCCGTTCTTCTGGTCCGAAGCTTGTGAGGAAAGCTTCCAAGAATTGAAGCGTCGTTTGACGACAGCACCAGTGTTGGTGATTCCGTCTGAGGACAAGAGGTTTGCTTTGTACACGGATGCATCATTGCAAGGTTTGGGCTGTGTACTGATGCAAGACAGACAAGTGGTAGCCTATGCTTCGAGACAGTTGAAGCCTCATGAGACCAGATACCCAGTCCATGATCTGGAACTGGCAGCTATCATTTTCGCCTTGAAGATTTGGCGTCATTACCTTTATGGTACTACGTTTACCATTTTTACGGACCATAAGAGCCTGAAGTTCTTGTTCACTCAGGCAGAGTTGAATATGAGGCAAAGGAGGTGGATGGATTTACTCAAGGATTATGACTGTGAAATTGAGTACCATCCTGGTAAGGCAAATTTGATAGCAGACGCCTTAAGTCGTAAGGTGAAAAATACCGCTGAGGATGTTATGTACTTATCAGCTTTGATGACTTCCTATTGCCATCTGGGCTATGACTTCGATGTAGACACGTCGCCGGTGCGAGTGTCGACCTTATTGGCCGAGCCAGATGTATTTGAAGCTATCAGGAAAGCCCAGAGGTTGGATGATGAAGTTCAGAGATGGTCATCAATAGTACTTCGAGGTCAGCCAACAAAGTTTAATGTGGCCGAAGATGACTCTTTAAGATTGGGCAACCGATGGGTGGTCCCAGATGCGCCAGGATTGCGTAAAGGAATTTTAGAACGGGCTCATAATAGCCGGTTCAGTATCCACCCTGGAGGAAGAAAGATGTATAAGGACCTAAGTGGTCAATTCTGGTGGAGACGCATGAAGCGTGATGTGATCAGCTTCGTTAAGAGATGTTTGATCTGCCAACAAGTAAAGGCAGAAAGGCAGAGGCCTGGTGGCGAGCTGAAGAGCTTGGAGGTACCTAAGTGGAAGTGGGAGCATATATCTATGGACTTCGTGACCCACTTGCCAAGGTCGGCCTCTGGATTTGATGCGATCTGGGTGATCGTAGATAGGCTGACGAAGGTAGCTCATTTCATCCCTTACAGTATGACTTTCACGTATTTAAAGATGGCCCAATTATATGTACGGGATGTAGTGAGGTTGCATGGGATTCCAGTCTCGATCGTGTCTGACAGAGACCCAAGGTTTACTTCTCATTTCTGGGAGGGTCTCCAGACAGCCATGGGCACCGAGGTGAGACTAAGTACAGCCTATCACCCTCAGACTGATGGCCAAACGGAGCGTACTATACAGACGCTCGAAGATATGCTGAGGGCATGTGTTTTGGAGTTTGATACTCCGTGGCAAGAATCTATACCACTGGTTGAGTTCTCATACAATAACAGCTATCAGGTGAGCATTCAAATGGCCCCTTTTGAAGCTCTTTACGGACGACGATGTAGGTCACCACTGTATTGGGAGGACTTGACGAGTAAAGCGGTCGGAGGACCGGATATGATTAAGGACATGGAGGAAAAGATTAAGATGATACGCTTAAAGATGAAAGCGGCCCAAGATAGGCAAGCAGCCTATGCAAATAAGCGGCGACGGCCGCTAGAATTTCAAGTGGGAGAAAAGGTCTTCTTGAAAATCTCACCCTTCAGGGGTGTTGTTCGATTTGGTATGCGGGGGAAGTTATCCCCGAGGTATGTTGGACCGTATGAGGTGTTACAGCGTATCGGCACTTTGGCTTACCGATTGGCTCTACCGTCGTCCTTATCCGGAATTCATGATGTCTTCCATGTTTCTATGTTGAGAAAGTACGAGCCAGTTCCGTCTCATGTTTTACAGCCTACTGAAGTGCAGTTAGACTCAGATGTATCCTACGTTGAACGACCGGTCAGAATTCTGGATCGTGAGGATCGCAGATTACGAAGCAAAGTTATACCGATGGTCAAAGTTCAGTGGGATCGTCGGGGTGTCGAGGAGGCTACGTGGGAGACGGAGCGGCATATGATGCAGCATTACCCCGAACTATTTTCTGGTATGATTTATGTTTAGTTTCTTTTGGGTAAGTGCATGCGATTTCGAGGACGAAATCTTGTAAGTAGGGGAGTAATGTGATGCCCCGAAATTAATTAATGGTAACTTGGACATTAATTATGTTTATATAATGTATCATGTGTTGATGGATTTATGTGTTGGGTATTAAGATGTTAACATGATTAATTGTGTTAAATTATCAAATATGAGGAAGATGTGATTTTAAATGAAGTTTAGAGCATTGTTGAAAAATGCTTTGAAATACCAAGTAGGGTATTTTATACATCATGTTAAGTTTGGGGTACAATTTTTATTAAGTTATTACAACCCCTTTTAAATCCCTCACACATCACTTTAACCCCCCACATTACCATTCACCTTTTAAAAAATCCCCAAATCACTTCCCAACCCCAAACCCTACCCATTTTCGAATCTCACCAAAAAGGAAGAAGGAAAGTTCCACAAAAACCTTGTTTGTGTGATCTTTGCTAGGATTTGGAGCCTACAAGAGGTATGGAACCATTCCTATAAGTTTTATGATGTTTGGTGTTGAAATGGGTTAAGTTTTTGATGTTTTATGTGGGTTTGTTTGGGTATGTGTTGTTTATGGTTGGGGTATGTTTTTTGAAGTGTTTTATGTTGGTTTTGGTGGGTTATGATGTTATTGAAGTTGTTAAGAAGTTTGGTTTTGGGTAGCATGTGAAAGAGCTTGAAAAATGAGCATTAATGGCGAAATTTCGATGTACAGCACTCGGCGATCGATCGCCCGTTCTTGGCGATCGATCGCGAGTGTCCAGTACCAGCCAGAGGCATTTGGCGATCGATCGCCACTTTTGGGCGATCGATCGGCGAGCCTGGCGATCGATCGCGCCAAAAGTGGCGATCGATCGCCAAGAAGGAAATTTTGCCCCCTCGTCCAGTGTGGTCTCGCGATCGATCGCGCCTGGGCGGCGATCGATCGCGAGCTGAAGAAAAGTGGATTTTTGATATTTTTGTGGGATTTTTGGATATTGGACTATGTTTAGCTTCTAATATCAATTTGTATGGTTGTGTAGAACCATCCCAGGTGCCCACAACATCCAGGAGATAAAGCTCTCCAAATTCTCCACTTTTGGGATTTAAGGTACGTAAGAGACGTACGAGCATCGGACGGTAAACCATGCCCTTACATATTATGATGATGTTTAAGATGATGTTTACGATGATGACGTTTAAGATGATGTTATGATGATGATGCTTATGATGATGTTATGATGATGATGCTTATGATGATGTTACGATGATGATGCTTACGATGATGTTATGATGATGATGCTTAAGATGATGTTATGATAACGATGTTTATGAGGACGTCTATAATGACGAAGTTTATGATAAGGTCATACGACGTGTATGGTTGGGTAAGACGCCCATGTGGTGAGACACCACCCAAAGCACATGATTGGGTAAGATGCCCACGTGGTAAGATGCCACGCAATGTTTATGATATGGTAAGACGCCATATGATTGGGTAAGATGCCCACGTGGTAAGATGCCACGCAATGTTTATAATATGGTAAGACGCCATATGATTGGGTAAGATGCCCACGTGGTAAGATGCCACATGATGATTATGATATGTAAGATACCATACAATGGGGTAAGACGCCCTAATATCTGAATAAGAGCCAGGGATAACAAAGGAAGTCGAAGGACGACCAATAACCTTTACTTAACTAGGATGTTATGCATTATTGTATGCTTTTATGTAATGTTAAGTAAACATGTGTATGCTCATGATGTGTTATCCCTGTATGTACACTTTTGGACCAAGGGCCTAGGGTCGGGTTGAGGAAGTGAGCTAAAGGGAGCATGATGAACGTAGGAAGCAGGATTTTGATAGTCTCTACTCTAGGAGTAGTGTAAATCTATAGCTTTAACATTCTTTTTGGGAATGTAATTAATTAGCTTTTGAAAACTTTATTTTTGGCCAGTAATCTCCTTAGCTCAAGCTACAACCGGAATCCTTAAGAGGTTATAAATGCATGTTCTGTCCAATTTATGTGTACTAAATGTTATTAAGGTAGGAAGACCCTACAATTTATTTACAAATTACGGGAATAAAGTTTCAATCAACGATATCACGTTAGGCAAATTGCCACTAGTTCTTCTTAATATGTTTAAATTAGGTATTTACTTGTACTCTCTACCGGAGTTGGAACAAAGTTGTTGGTTAAAAGCAGTTCACAGCTATCTCAGCCGGATGCGGAGTGTTTGTGTTGACTGGATGAAGAACTTCAAGTAGCTGAGATAATTCCGAGACACACTAACATCTAAAAAGCTATAACGTTGGTTTCCATTTGTTTTATTTAACGGTTAGTTTTATTTGTGCAACTGTATAAATTTCATTCAAAAACAAACCAAGTGCTGAAAAAAAATTAAGAAAGAATTAAAGAGTAAACCAGTCAATACTTGAGAAAAAAAGTTGATTACATTAATTTTTTTTCTAACAAAGAAACAAGATATATATTAACTAAAGAGTCGCCAACAGGGCAAGTACAAACTACAGCCGTAACACACAGTTGCTTAGGAAAATGGGTATAACCAATAGGACAAATAGATTAAAATTACATGATAAATATTATCAAATACAATATGTAATGACGAGTCTATGACATTCTTGTAACTGAGGTAGACTGGACATATATGGAAGCAATAATATATATAAATTCTATATATATTATTGGGCCTCCATATTCGTAACACACATCAGCCGTCACTCTAAACCTACCAGCAAGTTCCTTTGGGTCGAGTGTCAAGTCTAGCACCTTAGAATTCAACAATCCTTAAGGCGATTTGATCGTGTGGATATCGTAGAGGAAGAACGTGGATGTTTTGCTCGTGACTCGTGGGCCTAACACATCCGGTCGTCTGCTTCAAACAGGTTTCAAATGTATAAACTCTTAACACCGAATGACTTCACTCCATATAGATTCTTGGTGGAATCCGAATTTATTTTATATTTCGCTGCTTGCTTGTTATCGGATTCCTTACATGTTCAGCACCAGTAAAATTATGTTTGTTTTTGTTGCCGCCTTTAACAACGATGCATGTGTCTTTCGACTCCCTGTTGTTATTTAACTTATGTTGTATGCCCTGGTTTCGCATAACACACGCATATTTAACATTAAAAAATTAGTGGTATGATCATACCGACACTAATCAGAATTCTGAAGTTAAACGTACTGAAATGAGAATAGTATTAGGATGAGACTCAGGGTGTTCACGGGCCGGATCGGACCGGATTGGTCCGGTTGCGGTTCCATGGCAAATGCCATGGAACCGGATCCGAATTATCGGATTGGTCCGGGGTAAACCGGTTCCAACCGGAACCGGTTTGGAAATCGATCGCCATGTTCGGCGATCGATCGCCAATTGTTTCTGTTTTTTTTTTTAACCGATCGCCAAGCCGAATTTTTTTAATTTTTTTTTCAACCCAAATCGTAAAGGAAAAATACATCATTTATTGAATATGGAAAACAACATAAAAGATACATCATTTGAAATTTATAATAAATACATTACTCATCATAATTTATAAGTATAGTCTTGGCCAATTCTTCTTCTTCATCGGAACTTTCATTGCGGAACTCGTCGATTCCTCATTCTCTCTTATTTATTCTCTCAGCATCGAACCAATCTCTTAGCAGCGTAAGCATGCACAATGATTCTGCTTGTAGAGAAACTCTAAAGTCTCCAATGAGCCGAGCACAAGTTGAAAATGCCGACTCTGATGCGACACTGGATGTTTGGACTGCAAATACATAGCCATTTTGGCTAAGACTGGATATTGTCTTGCGTTTGCTTTCCACCACTCTACTACGTCAAAATTTTCATCTGATGAACATTTGACCCAGGAAGAACTGCAACTCATTTGAAGCGGTAGATGACACTCCGCTTCCTCTCTGCTTCTTTCTTCCAAGGCTCCGCAACAGATTAATCCCCCCGCTTCATGACTGACTAGCATCTTCTTCTTCTCCTCCTACTACACGCGCCGATGAGCTCTGTCCCTGTTCACTATGGTACAATCCAAACATATTTTGGAGAGAATGCATGATTGACGTCTTTTGATCGTCAACATCCTTATCCAAAAACGTACTGTAATATTCAAAGAAAGTATCGAAAGATCCTACACCCTGACTTGGGTCTAACAATGTAGATATACAGTGCACGTGTGGAATTTGTTCCCAATATTTTTTAAACTTCTCATCCATACGATAAACGAACGACGTCAACTCAATATCATCTCTAAATTCAATAAATTTACAAAACATGTTAAATACAAGTGGAAGAAAATAATGTGTAGGGACTTCCTACCTTAATATCATTTAGTACACATAAATTGGACGGAACATGCATTTATAACCTTTTAAGGGTTCCGGTTGTAGCTTGAGCTAAGGAGATTACAGGCCAAAATAAAGTTTTCAAAAGTTATTTAATTACATTCCCTATAAGGAATGTTAAAGCTATAGATTTACACTACTCCTAGAGTAGAGACTATCAAAATCCTGCATCCTACGTTCATCATGCTTCCTTTAGCTCACTTCCTCAACCCGACCCTAGGCCTTTGGTCCAAAAGTGTACCTACAGGGATAACACATCATGAGCATTCATATATTTACTTAACATTACATAAAAGCATACAATAATGCATAACATCTTAGTTAAGTAAAAGTTATTGGTCGTCCTCCGACCTCCTTGGTTATCCCTGACTCTTATTCATATATTGGGCGTCTTACCCCATTGTATGGCATCTTACCATATCATAATCATTGCGTGGCATCTTACCACGTGGGCATCTTACCCAATCATATGGCGTCTTACCATACCATAAACATTGCGTGGCGTCTTACCACGAGGGCATCTTACCCAATCATATGGCGTCTTACCATATCATAAACATTGCGTGGCATCTTACCACGAGGGCATCTTACCCAATCATATACTTTGGGTGGTGTCTTACCACATGGGCGTCTTACCCAATCATACACGTCGTATGACCTTATCATAAACTTCGTCATTATAGACGTCCTCATCACATCGTTATCATAAACATCATCTTAAGTATCATCATCGTAACATCATCATAAGCATCATCATTATAAATATCATCATAGATATCATCATCATAACATCATCTTAAACGTCATCATCGTAAACATCATCTTAAACATCATCATAATATGTAAGGGCATGGTTTACCGTCCGATGCTCGTACGTCTCTTACGTACCTTAATTCCCAAAAGTGGAGAATTTGGAGAGCTTTATCTCCTGGATGTTGTGGGCACCTGGGATGGTTCTACACAACCATACAAATTGATATTAGAAGCTAAACATAGTCCAATATCCAAAAATCCCACAAAAAAATCAAAAATCCACTTTTCTTCAGCTCGCGATCGATCGCCGCCCAGGCGCGATCGATCGCGAGATCGCACTGGACGAGGGCCAAAATCTCCTTCTTGGCGATCGATCGCCACTTTTGGCGCGATCGATCGCCAGGCTCGCCGATCGATCGCCCAAAAGTGGCGATCGATCGCCAAATGCCTCTGGCTGGTACTGGACGCTCGCGATCGATCGCCAAGGACGGGCGATCGATCGCCGAGTGCTGTACATCGAATTTTCGCCATTAATGCTCATTTTTCAAGCTCTTTCACATGCCACCCCAAAACCAAACTTCCATAAAACATCAATAACATCAAAACCCACTAAAACCAACATAAACACTTCAAAAAATCATACCCCAACCATAAACAACATATACCCCAAATAAACCCACATAAAACATCAAAACTTAACCCATTTCAACACCAAACATCATAAAACTTGTAGGAATGGTTCCATACCTCTTGTAGGCTCCAAATCCTAGCAAAGATCACACAAATAAGGATTTTGTGGAACTTTTCTCCTCCTCTTTTGGTGAATTTCGAAAATGGGGTAGGGTTTGGGGTTGGGAAGTGATTTGGGGGTTTTTAATAAAGTGAAAGGTAAAGGGGTTAAAGTGATGGGTAGGGGATTTAAAAAGGGGGTTTACTTTTTCTTAATTAAAATTGTACCCCAAACTTAACATGATGTATAAAATACCCCATTTGGTATTTTAAAAGCATTTTACAACAATGCTCTAAACTTCATTTAAAATCATATCTTCCTCATATTTGATAATTTAACACAATTAATCATGTTAACATCTTAATACCCAACACATAAATCCATGAAACCATGATCCAACATATAAACATAATTAATGTCCAAGTTACCATTAATTAATTTCGGGGCATCACATTACTCCCCTACTTATAAGATTTCGTCCCCGAAATCGCATGCACTTACCCAAAAGAACTAAACATAAATCATACCAGAAAATAGTTCCGGGTAATGCTGCATCATATGCCGCTCCGTCTCCCACGTAGCCTCCTCGACACCCCGACGATCCCACTGAACTTTGACCATTGATATAACTTTACTTCGTAGTCTGCGATCCTCACGATCCAGAATTCTGACCGGTCGTTCAACGTAGGATACATCTGAGTCTAACTGCACTTCAGTAGGCTGTAAAACATGAGACGGATCTGGCTCATACTTTCTCAACATAGAAACATGGAAGACATCATGAATCCCAGATAAAGACGGCGGTAGAGCCAATTGGTAAGCCAAAGTGCCGATACGCTGTAACACTTCATACGGTCCAACATACCTCGGGGATAACTTCCCCCGCATACCAAATCGAACAACACCCCTGAAGGGTGAGATTTTCAAGAAGACCTTGTCTCCCACTTGAAATTCTAGCGGCCGTCGCCGCTTATTGGCATAGGCTGCTTGCCTATCTTGGGCCGCTTTCATCTTTAAGCGTATCATCTTAATCTTTTCCTCCATGTCCTTAATCATATCCGGTCCTCCGACCGCTTTACTCGTCAAGTCCTCCCAATACAACGGTGACCTACATCGTCGTCCGTACAGAGCTTCAAAAGGGGCCATTTGAATGCTCGCCTGATAGCTGTTATTGTAGGAGAACTCCACCAGAGGTATAGACTCTTGCCACGGAGTATCAAACTCCAAAACACATGCCCTCAGTATATCTTCGAGCGTCTGTATAGTACGCTCCGTTTGGCCATCAGTCTGAGGGTGATAAGCTGCACTTAGTCTTACCTCGGTGCCCAAAGCTGTCTGGAGACCTTCCCAGAAATGAGAAGTAAACCTTGGGTCTCTGTCAGACACGATCGAGACTGGAATCCCATGCAACCTCACTACATCCCGTACATATAATTGGGCCATCTTTAAATACGTGAAAGTCATACTGTAAGGGATGAAATGAGCTACCTTCGTCAGCCTATCCACGATCACCCAGATCGCATCAAATCCAGAGGCCGACCTTGGCAAGTGGGTCACGAAGTCCATAGATATATGCTCCCACTTCCACTTAGGTACCTCCAAGCTCTTCAGCTCGCCACCAGGCCTCTGCCTTTCTGCCTTTACTTGTTGGCAGATCAAACATCTCTTAACGAAGCTGATCACATCACGCTTCATGCGTCTCCACCAGAATTGACCACTTAGGTCTTTATACATCTTTCTTCCTCCAGGGTGGATACTGAACCGGCTATTATGAGCCCGTTCTAAAATTCCTTTACGCAATCCTGGCGCATCTGGGACCACCCATCGGTTGCCCAATCTTAAAGAGTCATCTTCAGCCACACTAAACTTTGTTGGCTGACCTCGAAGTACTATTGATGACCATCTCTGAACTTCATCATCCAACCTCTGGGCTTTCCTGATTGCCTCAAATACGTCTGGCTCGGCTAATAAGGTCGACACTCGCACCGGCGACGTGTCTACATCGAAATCATAGCCCAGATGGCAATAAGAAATCATCAAAGCTGATAAACACATAACATCCTCAGCGGTGCTCTTCACCTTCCGACTTAAGGCGTCTGCTATCAAATTTGCCTTACCAGGATGGTACTCAATTTCACAGTCATAATCCTTGAGTAAGTCCATCCACCTCCTTTGCCTCATATTCAACTCTGCCTGAGTGAACAAGAACTTCAGGCTCTTATGGTCCGTAAAAATGGTAAATGTAGTACCATAAAGGTAATGACGCCAAATCTTCAAGGCGAAAATGATAGCTGCCAGTTCCAGATCATGGACTGGGTACCTGGTCTCATGAGGCTTCAACTGTCTCGAAGCATAGGCTACTACTTGTCTGTCTTGCATCAATACGCAGCCCAAACCCTGCAATGATGCATCCGTGTACAAGGCAAACCTCTTATCCTCAGACGGAATCACCAACACTGGCGCTGTCGTCAAACGACGCTTCAATTCTTGGAAGCTTTCCTCACAAGCTTCGGACCAGAAGAACGGGACTCCTTTCTGAGTCAGCTGTGTCAATGGCTTAGCGATCTTGGAAAATCCCTCGACAAAACGTCGGTAATAACCTGCTAAGCCAAGAAAACTCCGTATCTCGGGTACAGAAGTGGGTGCTGCCCACTCCATTACAGCTTCAATCTTTCTCGGATCCACAGATATCCCTTGGCTAGATATGACATGGCCTAGGAACACCACGCTGTCTAACCAGAATTCGCACTTGCTAAGCTTAGCATACAACTGATGATCCCTAAGGATCTGAAGTACTGTCCTCAAGTGCCGTACATGATCTTCTTCAGTCCTAGAGTAGATGAGTATGTCGTCAATGAAAACTATGACGAATTGGTCCAAATATGGCTGGAACACCTTGTTCATCAAACTCATGAAAACAGCCGGGGCATTTGTCACCCCAAAAGGCATGACTAGGAATTCATAATGCCCATACCTAGTCTGAAGGCTGTCTTCTGGACATCCTCTTCTCTTACTCGAATCTGATGGTACCCCGACCTCAGATCGATCTTACTGTAGAGCCTCGTACCCTGCAACTGATCAAACAAATCATCGATCCTCGGAAGTGGGTACTTATTCTTCACCGTAGCTTTGTTCAGTTGTCTGTAATCGATGCACAAACGCATCGAACCATCTTTCTTCTTCACAAATAAAACTGGTGCTCCCCAGGGCGATATGCTAGGGCGTATATAGCCCTTATCAAGGAGCTCCTGCAACTGAATCTTTAGTTCCCTTAGCTCCGCTGGTGCCATCCTATAAGGGGCACGAGAAATGGCAGACGTCCCTGGTAATAACTCAATCCCACACTCGACCTCTCTCGTCGGTGGGAATCCGGGAATCTCCTCCGGAAAGACATCAGGGAACTCCGCCACTACGGGCACATCCTCAACTTTCACTTCTCCTTTCTTTTCCGTAACATCGACGGCATAAATGAGATATCCTGAATGACCTCGTTCCAACAACTGCGCCATCTTGTCAGCAGATATCAACGGAATCTTAGAGCGAGAACCATCCCCATAGAACGTCCATGGAATTCCCATATCGGACTTAAACCGTACAGTTCTCTGCCTGCAGTTCACAACTGCCTGATACCTGTTCAGAACATCAATGCCCAGAATGCAATCAAAATCTGACATTCCTAGAACAATCAAATCTGACCTTAGTTCCTTATCCTCAAAATAAATGAGGCCATTGTAGACGATCCGATCAGTAATCATACTTCTTCCAGCGGGGGTCGAGACTATAAGAGGCGTGGGCGACGGAGAAGTGCATAAGTGGTGCCTTTCCACAAAACTTGTCGACACAAAAGAGTGTGACGCACCTGTGTCGATCAATATAAAAGCAGGGTGCGTAAATAAAAGACACGTACCCGCTATAACCTCCTCCGGAGCCGCTGAAGCCTGCTCCCTTGTCAGTGCATAGACTTGTCCTTGAGGTGGCCCCATGGGCTGACCTCCATGCTGTCTCGGTACAAATGGTGGTCTGTGCTGTGCTGTCCTATCTGCAGGCCTCCCCGCAGAACCCTGTTGACTTCCCCTGTTGGGACACTGTCTAGCAAAGTGGCCCTTGTCGCCACAAACATAGCACCCTATACAGTCTTTCGCCAGATGTGGTTGCCCACAAAGAGTGCATTGGATCTTCCCGGATCTGTCTCCCTGAGACTGCCCCCTTCCAGATGGGGCATCACCTCTTCGATTTCCTTTCCACCTATTGTCGGACTTCTTACCACTAAACCTTGACGCTGAGGAGTTCCCCCTTGACTTGAACTGATCATTCCTCGGCTTCAAATTATCCGGAGTGGATTTCTGAGAGGGTGCCGACGGTGGTATAACATCAGGGTATGCACCCACTCCTAGTTCGGCTAGCTCAGCCCTTGAGAGTGCATCATCAAAACAAGTAGGGCCATAAGTGATCACCCTATCGTATAGCTCCGGCCTCAGACCCTTCATGAAATTCCTCATCTTCGCTTGCGTGCTTGTGGCAATGTGAGGCACATATCGGAGTAAGGAGCAAAACTGAAGAGCATAATCCGATACCGACATATTACCTTGCTTGAGGTGAGTGAATTCATCTTCCTTAGCCTGTCGTGCTGCAGCCGAGAAATAACGGTTCAGAAAGCGAGTTCGAAACATTTTCCAGTTAACTTCATGACCTTGAGCCTCTTGCTCTACCACAGTGGTCTTCCACCACATCAGCGCCTTCTTGGCCAACTGGAACTCTGCTAACCGTATCCACGCTGTCTTCGCACATGGGGCTGCCACAAAGATCTGCTCTATTCTTTCTAACCATTCCTCAGCTCGTTCCCCAGTTTCGGTTCCTTCAAAGGTTGGGGGTCGGTAAGCAAGAAACTGAGTTAGGCTTAGCTCCCCTGGCAACAACTGTTGTTCGGCCGGTTCATCATCAAAAGCTGGCGGGGGTAGGGGATTCGTACGCCCCGCACTAGCATTGACGCTCACTGCGTCACCTACCTCCACGTTTGCTGCCATACTGCAACACAAGGGTTAACAACAAGATCCAAAAGCAGTTCGTATAATACTTTGTTAGATAAACAAAACATGTTAGCATAACATCATATACTTCATATGCAACTTATGCACAAATCATGTTCGAAAGTAAGCACCTAGCTAACTTATTGCTAAGGCTACCCTTCACTCATTCCCGGGTTATCTAACCACTGCTCTGATACCACTAATGTAGGGACTTCCTACCTTAATATCATTTAGTACACATAAATTGGACGGAACATGCATTTATAACCTTTTAAGGGTTCCGGTTGTAGCTTGAGCTAAGGAGATTACAGGCCAAAATAAAGTTTTCAAAAGTTATTTAATTACATTCCCTATAAGGAATGTTAAAGCTATAGATTTACACTACTCCTAGAGTAGAGACTATCAAAATCCTGCATCCTACGTTCATCATGCTCCCTTTAGCTCACTTCCTCAACCCGACCCTAGGCCTTTGGTCCAAAAGTGTACCTACAGGGATAACACATCATGAGCATTCATATATTTACTTAACATTACATAAAAGCATACAATAATGCATAACATCTTAGTTAAGTAAAAGTTATTGGTCGTCCTCCTACCTCCTTGGTTATCCCTGACTCTTATTCATATATTGGGGCGTCTTACCCCATTGTATGGCATCTTACCATATCATAATCATTGCGTGGCATCTTACCACGTGGGCATCTTACCCAATCATATGGCGTCTTACCATATCATAAACATTGCGTGGCGTCTTACCACGAGGGCATCTTACCCAATCATATGGCGTCTTACCATATCATAAACATTGCGTGGCATCTTACCACGAGGGCATCTTACCCAATCATATACTTTGGGTGGTGTCTTACCACATGGGCGTCTTACCCAATCATACACGTCGTATGACCTTATCATAAACTTCGTCATTATAGACGTCCTCATCACATCGTTATCATAAACATCATCTTAAGTATCATCATCGTAACATCATCATAAGCATCATCATTATAAATATCATCATAGATATCATCATCATAACATCATCTTAAACGTCATCATCGTAAACATCATCTTAAACATCATCATAATATGTAAGGGCATGGTTTACCGTCCGATGCTCGTACGTCTCTTACGTACCTTAATTCCCAAAAGTGGAGAATTTGGAGAGCTTTATCTCCTGGATGTTGTGGGCACCTGGGATGGTTCTACACAACCATACAAATTGATATTAGAAGCTAAACATAGTCCAATATCCAAAAATCCCACAAAAAAATCAAAAATCCACTTTTCTTCAGCTCGCGATCGATCGCCGCCCAGGCGCGATCGATCGCGAGATCGCACTGGACGAGGGGCCAAAATCTCCTTCTTGGCGATCGATCGCCACTTTTGGCGCGATCGATCGCCAGGCTCGCCGATCGATCGCCCAAAAGTGGCGATCGATCGCCAAATGCCTCTGGCTGGTACTGGACGCTCGCGATCGATCGCCAAGGACGGGCGATCGATCGCCGAGTGCTGTACATCGAATTTTCGCCATTAATGCTCATTTTTCAAGCTCTTTCACATGCCACCCCAAAACCAAACTTCCATAAAACATCAATAACATCAAAACCCACTAAAACCAACATAAACACTTCAAAAAAATCATACCCCAACCATAAACAACATATACCCCAAATAAACCCACATAAAACATCAAAACTTAACCCATTTCAACACCAAACATCATAAAACTTGTAGGAATGGTTCCATACCTCTTGTAGGCTCCAAATCCTAGCAAAGATCACACAAATAAGGATTTTGTGGAACTTTTCTCCTCCTCTTTTGGTGAATTTCGAAAATGGGGTAGGGTTTGGGGTTGGGAAGTGATTTGGGGGTTTTTAATAAAGTGAAAGGTAAAGGGGTTAAAGTGATGGGTAGGGGATTTAAAAAGGGGGTTTACTTTTTCTTAATTAAAATTGTACCCCAAACTTAACATGATGTATAAAATACCCCATTTGGTATTTTAAAAGCATTTTACAACAATGCTCTAAACTTCATTTAAAATCATATCTTCCTCATATTTGATAATTTAACACAATTAATCATGTTAACATCTTAATACCCAACACATAAATCCATGAAACCATGATCCAACATATAAACATAATTAATGTCCAAGTTACCATTAATTAATTTCGGGGCATCACATAATGAGAAGTAGGATTACAAACACCGGAGAAACGATCTGTTGCATCTTTAAAGGTTGATAACAAAGCAGTTAAATTGTTAACCAAAAACCAATCCTTATCAGACAATAAATAACTTTCATAACTTTCAGGCTTTTGATAAGAGTTGTAAAAAGAAGTTAAAACATCTTGATAAGGTAACATCGATTCTAACATTTTGTGAAAAGAATTCCATCGACTTACAATGGGCGGTGGAAAAAGAGTAAACCGAAGGTTCTGACTTGTACACGTATGTTTCCAATCACGCTTAATGCGTGACTGTCGTATCCATTGACAACAAATTTTAAGTTTGTCTATGCTACTACATTCAGCATCTTCATAACCATCTTTTACAGCTAAATTAATTATATGGCATGCACATCTAACATGGAAAAAAACACCATTAAGCATTGGTCGTAAATATATTTTAAGTTCACGCATTGCCGCGTTATTATTTGAAGCGTTGTCAAGTGTAATCGAACAAATTTTATCTGCAATTCCATAAAATCTACAAACATTAACAATATATTTAGCAATTTGGGAACCAGTATGTGCAGATTTTAATTCATCCAGTGACAAAATTCTTTTCTGCAAACACCGGTTATCATCAATCCAATGACCAGTAATAACAAGAAAAGAAAGTAGTGCGGTATTCGTCCAAATATCAGTAGTTAAACTTAATCTGCAGTTAATAGAAGAAAGATGATCAACTAAAGTCTTACGGTAATCAAGAAACACATCCACAATATTTCTTTTCAAAGTATGCCTAGAAATATGTCTAAAACATGGTTGGATACCAGAAGAAAATTCAATAAAGCCATCTTTTTCAGAAAACAAAAAGGGAAGTTCGCATCTTACAATAAAACGAACGAATAATCTTTTGTTCATTTCCGGTGTTAAGATAAAATTAGTGCCAGACTGAGGATTAATTTGAAGATGGGTTGGTTCTCTACCTAATGGTTGTAAAGTAACATCATCAAAATTATGTTTTTTAACTAGATGTTTCTTAAAAGTTCCGGTACCGCCAGCGGAACCACCTGTTTTATAATTATATGTGGTTTTACATATTTTACAAATAACAACAGATTCGTTCGTACCTGGTTTTGTCTCGACGTCAAAATGATCCCATACCTTGCTTCGTTTGGGACGGTTACTCGTGTGACTCGAAGCGGCAGTAGTCGCGGATGACCCGTCGGGGCCCGGATTTTGGGGGGCCGCCGGTTCTGCAACGTGTTTCGCTTCTTCAACATCATAAGCATTATCAAACTCGGCAAAAATATCATAATTTTCTTGGAATAAAGGTGGATTTGAGGAACCACCACGACCAGTAGAAGAAGATGCCATCGTATTAGTGAAAATATGGAAACACGAGATAATTGAATACAAGATTAGGATTGTAAGAGTAAGAGAGTTGTAGATGAAAAATTGGAGAGGAAAAATGAGGTATATATAGAAGCAAAATTTTTTTTTTTAAATTTTTTTTTTTTTTTATGAAGCCGTTGCCCAACAGCTATTTTATCCGTTGGCCAACGGCAGTCCGTTGGCCAACCGCTACAATGCCGTTGGCCAACATTAGCTTTATTTTTTTTTATATTTATTTTCACCGGTTCTGGTTCCGGAATCGGAACCGGTGGAATCGGAACCGGTGGAACCGGAACCTCCGGATTGGCGATTTCGGATCTCTGGAACCGATCCGATCCGGGTAAAACCCGGATCGGATTCCGGTTTATAACCGGACCAAGGATCGGAAAACCCGGATCGGATTCCGGTTTATAATCGGACCAACCGGTTCCGGTTCGAAACCGGAACCCACTGGTCCGGTTCGGAACCGGAACCGACTGGTCTGATTCTGATTGTTTCGGCCCAATAAACACCCTGAGGTGAGGATGAGTGGTCATCTGGGAAGTATTCGTGTTACACTTCTAAAAAAAACATTAAAATAACCGTTATTATTAGAGTCCAAAATTGCACGATGAAATGCACATCAAATAATATTAAAAAAAAAAGTGGAAAAAGCCAAAAATCTTCCGATTTGCAGCTGTCTATCAGTCTATATAAACACATATCACCTTCTTCAATTACTCAGTTGACGGGTTCACAGTTTGTAATATCAAACAACAATGGCGAAAAGATTCAAGCTTAGGATCTGCAGAGCAATCGCCACCACTTTGCAATCCTGCCGTTCGAAAGACGCTTCCAATCTCCCAAAAGATCCCGTCCCTTCATTCTCCCGGCTCTCCCAGGTCAACTCCAAACACCTAAACCGCCGCCACAGCCCCTCCGGCAGTGGTTCATCTGAAAATATAAAATCTATGGACAAAGAAATTACGGTAGCGAAATACCCAGAGAAATTTAAGTGGAAAAAGGAAGAAAAATGGCACGTGGTAGCTAATGTTTGCCAAGAACTGACACCTCGCCGGAAAATGTACAATTCATCCGTTTCCTGCTCCAACTCCGACGAAGACCTAACATTTACGAATCCTGATCCTCCGCGGCGGCCCGTGAAGGACAAGAAGAAAAGACTCGTGAAGAAGAACAAGAACATGTCCTCTTCAGGTGATAGTGGATGGTTGAGCTCCGAATGCCGCGGAGGAGACGGCGGGGGCGGACACGAGGAAACAGAAACTCTCGTTCCCTCTTCCTTAACTTTATCCACGGACTCTTCCTCAGAATTCAATCTTCACTTCCAATTAGCTCCCATTCGGAAGACCCAAAACTTGAGGAATAAAAGGAAACTCTCCAAACGTACGAAGCGTCGGGACTTTTACCCGGCGGAGGAGGATGAGATTCCGGCGAGGCTTTCGACGTTCATGAAGCTGATACCATGCACCGTTGACGGAAAAATCAAAGAAAGCTTCGCCATTGTTAAAAGGTCGGAGGATCCGTACGAGGATTTCAAGAATTCAATGATAGACATGATTGTGGAGAAGCAGATGTTCGAACACAAAGATTTGGAGCAGCTGTTGCAGTGTTTTCTGTCGCTGAATTCCCGGCATTACCATGGAATTATCGTTCAAGCTTTTTATGAAATCTGGGAGGCTATTTTTTCTGCAGAAGATTCAAAAGATTTCGCCGGCCGTTGTCTCCGACGAGTTTAATTCCAGATTCCGTTCCATTTATATATATTCATATTATTTTTAGCATTTATACTAATATCGATTATATGTGATTAATGTATTTATAAATAACATTATTAATGTTATTTTTATTCGACTTTTTTAAACCTTGAATATAATGACTAATTTTATAAATAATTCACCAAAAAACATTGTTATTATTTGTCCTTATTCTATAAATTTTATAGAAGATGAGATTTTGATGCAATGTTAATATTGATGTCATGTGATCTGGATGTCATGCGTTCGAGTAGAGAAAACATCATTTTGCAATGTATGTGAATGATATATACATTAAGCTTAAAGTGACACAACCCCTTTTCAAATCCTGTGTTCATGCACCGAATTTGTCCTGCATGCTATAATTTACTGTCATTTTAATAACAATTTCCCTTATATATTCTATCAATTTACTTTCATCTCAAAAAAACAATTAAGCTTTGACATTATTGATGCTTCAATTTTATACTTATATCACATTTGCTAGCATAAATGATCTTTTTTTTTTTTTTTTATAACCCAGATATCCAGATGATAAATGATCTTTATCATGATTATAAGTGAAAAATATATTTTTGGATTTTTTTAGTGTTGTTGGCTTATTTTGTTAAAAAAATGACGATAAAAATTTGGAAGCCAATAATTTGATGAAAGGAACAGTTAAAAAGGTTAACAAATTGCTAATTATTATATTTTAAAAATATAGTTTTTTTTAATCATAAAGGGTAAATTAATTAGTCAGTAAATAAGTAGGTAAAAATAAATAAATGAGAAAATACATAAGAGTAAATTTACATAATTTGTGGATAATATGAAAATGAGAGAGAGATATAATTTAGGAATATACTATATGAAATTAATTAAATGAGTGAATAACTTTAAGTAAATTTACTAAAGATTTGGTCATAATTTTTCACTTAAAATTAACAAGTAGTTTTGTTTATACACTTAAAAGTATTAACTTTTATTAGTCTAATGGTCTTTATCTTTAAGGAATAGTATTTTGTTTATAAATATAATAAATATAATAATAATTATATATATTGCATTTAATAATTAACTATTATTTATATCACATCAGAATTTGTTTTGATGCAAAATTATTTGATTTGATTTAGCAAACAACGTGAACAAAAGCTATGACTTGATTTCTCATTCAAGGACACATTGACATGCCCTAGTCTAGTTATATTGCCCCAAATAAGAAAACAATAGCGTTGCATTAATAATTGATGTTTGAGAAAGAAAGAAAAATTCCAAATTCAATTCATTAAGCAAATAAATGTACGGAGCTGTCAAGTTGGGTTTGACCCGATGACCCAATCAGCCATATGAAAAATTGGTTGGGTTAAAGTTTTACCAACCCATTTAGAAGTGTGACAAAATCGATTAACTTGTTTGGGTTATGAAATTGAGTGAGTTGGGGTGAAAATTAGGCTCGAATTAGCCCGTCACCTATTTTAAAAAAGTGTGATGAACCTAAATTTTTTACCCATTATTATGAAAAATCAATTTAATAGTGAAATGGGGAAAATAAAAAATGTAAACGCAAAAACGGAAGCACAAGCCTTAAACAAAACAGAATAACCATCATTCGTCATGCAAAACCCTAGCAACATATTGATGCCATCATGTAGAATAAATTGAATTAAGATCAAAAAGTGAAATGGGGAAAACAAAGGATTGGAAGTCTAGAAAGAAGTGAAACATGACCTTTCACTTTGAGAATGATGTGCCCACCACCGGATGGATCGCAAGGTTTGGCTTATTCTCCCGACACTGTCTTCATCACTCGTCGATCGCTCTCCAAGCCTTACCTTCTGCCATCCTTTTCTTTTTTCTCTTGGATCGAAATGATTTCACTAAAAGAATCTTTACCCATCGCCCACTCACCCTCGCTCAAAAATCAAAAGCATCCCAATGTCGTTTTTATTTTCTTAAATTTTTTTTATAAAATGGGTTAGACCTCCTAATCAACATCTCAAGGTGGGATGAGATTTTTCTAGCTCGTCAGATTGGCGGCCTAGCCCTCATTTGATGGCAGGTTATGGAGGGTCATGACTGGTAAACTGTTTTCATATTTACTCCAATTTTGAACAAATTTTGTATGTAAAAACAAGAAAGTGGGAGAAAATTGACAAAATGATTTGTTTGCTCCAAATGTTTGAAATATAACATTTTTTTTTTATTTTTAACATTTGTTTAGTTTTTTTTTACATGTTTGAATGTTATTTTGCACAAAAAAATTAAGAAAGGATATAAATCAAAATTAATGTTTGACTTAGATCATTTTTCACTATCCTAGTACATTATAAACTAGAGTGAATAACATAGTCAATATATATTTTCCATACTCCATTTTCTTGTTAAAAATACTTGGTATTTTTTTCGGTTAAACTGCCTACTATGTCCTCAAATGATTCTTTAAAACTTCAAAATAAACATATTATTTTTATTATATTATATATTAAAACCAATTTCCGTTTATTTTATTTTTCTATCTCGAGTAATTTTCATAAATATGTTGGTGAAAGTTTTAATAAAAAAATGACATCTTGTACTTTATTATAAAATAATAGTGTCGTTAGTATTCCTTTTTGTTAATATATATAAGATAATTTGACGAGGTGGATATGCATAGCTATCAATAGTGCGACAATACCAACAAAATAACCCGTCCAATTACAGAGCAATGTCCTTGGGGCGACGTCGTATGACGGCTATTTTTTGTAGAAAACTAATAATAATTAAAAGGTTATGTATAGCTTGATAAAGACATCATACTACATACTTAATGATATCAAAAATGTTACTTCTTGGATACTCTATGAGTCACTACTCTATGAATAAGCCAAAGACCCAAAATTATCAATGTATTAAGTCCCATATAAAAAAATGAGATATTGATAAATATAAATCATTGATTTAATATTTGAGATAGTATATTATGGGATAGCCTGGAATAACTCTATCAAACAGACCATAACGAATCCACTCTCAATATTTGAATTAGACGTCTTTAAAAAAATATTAAAATATAATTCTAGTTTTTTTTTTAATAAACTGGATTTCATGTACGATTTCTTGGGATTATATTGGGCTTCGAATCGATGGGTACGTCAGAAACAAGAAAGGCTACCCATTTCTCACGCTATCAGAGATTCTTTTACCTGTCATAAATATTAAAATTTACCAAATTTCTCAATATTACATGACTTCTGAATTTTGAGTCCTTTCACCGAATCAAGATACCTGGAGGATGTGTGGTTACCATCGCATGACAATACCCCAAATACAATATTTTAATAACCATTATTTGATGATGTCCTTAAAAATAACATCAAATTCACCATATTTGGCTACATGTATTGTTATTATTATTAAGCTATAACTCGACTAAAAAAATATTGTATTATAAAAATTCTTATAAAACATAGCATAATTAATGTCTAAATCTATAAAATTTAACTTAATTTATAAAAAAATATCCTCTAAAAAAACTCAATGCGGACTGAAAAATGATCATAAAAATTACAGAAAACTTTGAGATGGACTCTCCCTCCTTGTATAGAAAATTTTAAACTGAAGAAAGACAGATTTTTTTTAAAAAAAACATTGATTGGAGATTATATTTCAAACTATATATACCAACAAAACAAAAATCATATACACATAATCTCATATTTTACGGGGATCATAAAATAATCACAGAGTTATATATACATAGGACGGACGAAAGTGAAGACAAGTGTCTCTTGCAATTTTTTTTTTACATTACCACCTAAAATTGCATTTCCAACCTGAGAATGTTTTCCAATCATTTTTATATTATCATTATTTTTCTCCTCAACCTAAATTATAAATCCCGTATTGTGTATACACCCATATATTGACCATATTCAGTGTTGAGGACCTTGAGGTAGAGGAGACAAGCGAACAAGTGATCCATATGTCTGTCTACCTTTGGTTGGTACAGTGTGGTGGTGGTGGTTAAAGTTCTATGCAAAAGACTTGGGATTGGCATGCAATAAAGTACCAAGTAAATCTTTTAGCATGAGCATGGCATGACTGCCTAAAGTAACAAAGTAACTAACTGCTGCATGCCTTTATTTTGCACAAAACAATATCATGAATTAGTCAATTAGACATCGTTTGGCGTAATGTATGTGATTAGATAAGTGCTGGATAAATAATTAAAAACCATGGTTTTTCTTATTCTTATAAATGTATCAAATAGTACCTTTACAAATGAGATGACTATTAACTTTAAATTAATAATTTATGATTCGCACCTTAAAATTTTTATGAATGGGTCACGAGTTTGAAAGAAAATAGGATAATTGAAGGAATTGTTTTTTTTTTTTAATAAGAAAAGGGCAGGCAGAAGGCATTATCATTATATCATGTCTAACAATACATCATGTCGCAAGAAAATAGGAATGATGTTGTGAAACTCGACCAATCCGATTGCACCAATTTTAGGGGTGCTTAACGGATCGGTCCCGGTTCCGGGCCGATCCGGTCTGGTCCGAATTTTTTTTTTAGACTTTTTTTTGTTTAAATTTTTTTAGAAAATTTTATTTATTTTTTATTTAATGTTGTAAATGTTTCCCCAATATTCATCACAAATTCAATATATTTCCTCTTCTTTTCATAATATAGATGCATACAAATAATTGTAAAGAGATGGCAATTAAAAAATCAAAATAAAAAAAATATTGCTGTTTAGCACTCTTCATAATTGATAAGTATTGTTTTTGCGTTATCTTCTTCTTGCTCGTCATAATGGTTTACGAATTCGTCAACCGCCCCATCCTATTCTTACATTCTGCTTCAAACCAATCTTTAAGTAACGTGAGCATGCATAACGAATTAGCAGAGAGACTACTTCTGTATTCTTCAATAATTCGGCCACATGTTGCGAATGCAGATTCAGAAGCGATGCTTGAAGCTTGTACCACATACACGTCTCTAGCCATTTTGGCTAAGATAGGGAATTGTGCCGCATTTGACTTCCACCATTGTAACACGTCGAAGTTGTCTTCCGTTACAAATTGATAATTCAGATAAATTTGCAACTCAGTCGACGTGCTAGTAGAAGATCCTTTTCCCTTAAGTTTTTTCCTGCCCAGCATCCTAAGCAAATTGATGCCCCCACCTTTAGTTTGAGCTTGGAGTTGTTCTTCAGCAGGCCTTTGTTGCGATGATTCACTTGCCTATTGATTATAATACAACTGAAACATATTTTGGAGAGATTGCATTGTAGACGTCTTTTGATCGTCAACAACCTTCCTAAAAAAATTAGCATAATATTAAAAAAATATCTCAAATGAAGATAAACATTGACTAGGATCTAGCAATGTTGCGATGCAGTATGTGATTTGTTCCCAATATTTTATAAATTTAGTTTCCATTGCACTAACAAAAGCATGCAAGTCATAGTCATCTCTAAATTCTATAAACTTATCAAACATATTAAATACTAAAGGAAGAAAATAAACGGAAGTTGGATAAGTAACACCGGAGAAGCGTTCCGTCGCTTCTTTGAATGTACCTAACAATGATACACAATTTTCAACAAATTCCCAATCCTCATTAGTCAAATAAATACTATCGTTGCTATCAGGCATTTGATATGAATTATAAAATGGAATTAAATATCTGTGTAAGGTAACATATCATTTAATCACAACCTTCCAAGTTGTTTCCTTTTCAATTGCCAAGATTAAACCTGAAACAAAAACTTAAAAAACAAAACAGAACAAAAATGGGGTAAAATAGTACATTTGCTATATTTAATATAAAAGTCAACAAATTATAACAAATGGCATTAACAAAATCAGCATGAATGTCTTCATCTAAAACAGCTACAGCTAAACGATGCACAACCCTGTTAGCTTCACGTGAACAGTGTCGAAATCTTGCCCCTATCTCCGCTGTGTATAATTCTTAAGGGCACCATCCTTAAGGATAACATTAAACAACATTGCAAATTGAATAAACAAGTAATGCCTCGGAAGCCAACAGACTTATATTTGAAATTACATGAAATGAATCAGATTCAACAATCCAAGAGAGGTTCCAAACAAGCTGTTGCTGCCCGCCTCACCCGTTTTGGTATCTCTATATAAAAAAGAAACACAACGCTTATTTTCAATTTAAAAAAATATAATAAGATAATTTTTTTTATGAAGAACCGATCCTACCCACACACCATTATGTGTCGACCAAGCCAAAGATTTTATCACCAGGATTACCATTGGATTGCCTTGTTGGCTCCTTGTCCAAAGTAGTTGACGAGAAAATCAAACAAAGTGGTCTAATGTTATTCGGTGGCAAGGCTTTGAATAATCAAATGGTGAGCTGCAATTATTCTTGGTTTTCAGACTAAACTATTTCACACATCAAAACTGAAAAATTACCATTAAACCATGACTACTCAGAACAGTTAAAAAAAAACATAGCAATCAACTATATCATCAACTTCTTGAAGAAAAAAGATCACCAGCAATCATGGTTCGCCATCGTGGTAAAGGTGCTCGGAACGGTTGATAGGCAAATGGGTGCCGATCAATCGCCAAAGGCCATGGGGGCACTTGGCAAAAAAAAAAGGGAGCTTTACCGATCGATCAGCTCGATTAACAATGCATGTGCCGATTGATCGGTACAACGTAAATGTCATACTTTTGACCGTTACATGCTTTACCGATCGATCGGCGCATTGATGATCGATTAGTAAAGCTTAATGGTCAAAAAAATTACCATTTTCCTTTATAAAAAAAAAATCTTTTTGGTTGTTATAATTGGAGTGTTTGTTGATCATTATATCCTCACAATTTGTTTTCTCAATCCCTATTCTATAGTATCTCAATTCTCAATTTGTTTGCATGGAGAAAGAAGGTCGTCTCTCAATATTTGGCAATACAAAGGCACAAGGTAAAATATTTGTTAATATTTTTGCTGTTTATTAGGTAATATTGCATAATTGTCGATTCATCTTATAATATGGATTATGATGATGAAATTGATAAATATCAAAATCAAGAAAAAGTACACCAAATGTTGAATCATCTACTAGAAAAACTTCTAGAAAAAGAACTAGTATTGTTTTGCAATTATTTGATATCGAAAATGTTGAGGAAAAGTGCACAAGAGCAGTTTGTAAAAAAATGTAAAAAAGATTATGTATATGCTTCTTCGGGTGGAACATGTCATTTACTTAGACATATGGATAACCATGATAGAGGACCTAATGATGATATACAAACTACTCTCAGTTTCATAATGATGATAGTTGTAGTTTCAATTTAGGATATTTTCACTTTTTCGGTTGAAATAGATATGGAAGAATTAGGTAAATACATAGTATGAGCGGAGAAATATTTTTTAATGAGGGTAGATGCGAAATTCCCTAATTATATTCATTTATGTTTGCAAACTCAACATATAAGGTTCTCAAGAAGTACTATTAAATCGGAAGCATTCACAATTTTTAAAGAATATAAAACAAATTTAATTTCTTTTTTTTATTTATTTCATATTTAGGAAATTTTTCTTCAAAAGTAGCACTAACCAATGATATTTGAACAACTTATATTGGCAAGCACCATATATATATGTTACAAGAAATTGAATTGACAGTAATTGGATTACATAAAAAGAATTTAGGTTTTGCAAAAATAGATTGGCCTCATACGGGCGGAGTTATTTCCAATGTCATTATACAAGTTGTTAGGATCGATTCTGGGGGTGGGTTGCCATTTCACACCCGAGTTCAACAAACTTGAGCTTCAATAGCTCGTGTTCTTGAAATAATTGCACCGAGAGATTATATCGAGTTCGGTTACAAAATCGAGCGGAAGACACTCGACATAACCCGCTCTAAAACCGATTACTCATTTGAAAGGCATTTTAAAGATATGCAAGAAAGTATGTAAAAACAGTAAGGTAAATAAATGCAGTAAAGTAAATCACACAAGCATTTGTTTCTGGAAGTTCGAAGCACAACACTTCTACGTCTCCCCTTCTTCCATCTCATGGAAGGATACACTAGAAGATTTGGTTTACACTTTACAGCATACAACCTACTTAGGCTAATACCACACAGATAGCCTAAACTCCTAGCCCACACAAAGTTCACGTTCTTTAATGTCTCACATGTAAAGACCTCACCAATGATGAATCACCAACTGTTACAATGGTATTCACTCTTCTATTTTAGCTCACAAATACAATGAATAGAGTGAATACAAAGGCACAAATGATCTCCTAACAGATCTGATACAGCAAGGTAAGATGTGCCAAAGGTTTGAGGAGTGCTCTTCATTTAGCAGCTTTTGTCTTTGAAGTTCCTCAATTGAATCCCAAGTGGGTTTGCTTTGGAAGGCTTGGATTGATCTTCAATCAGCTGTTATTGAGCTTCCAAATCATGTATATATAGCCCCAAGTAATGATATATACGTTAGATACAAGAATATAACCGTTGGGATAATTTTGGTAAGCTTTCAAACAATGCAACAGTCATATTCTGCTTCTGGGCTATTTTTGGAAGTCTGCTGGTCTGGTCAGCTGGTCTGCTCAGCTGATATGGTCAGCTGGTTCAGCATCAGCTGACCTGGGGTCTACTGGTTCAGCATCAGCTGGCCTGGGGTCTACTGGTACATCATCCGTTGGCCTGGGGTCTGCTAGTACAACATCCGTTGGCCTGGGGTCTGCTGGTACCCTGCTGCCCAACATCTGTTGTTCTGTTCTCTTGGTTATATCTCTTGATTCGTTGATTTCCGGGCAACGCAATCTTCACAAAAGTTGTAGCCCTTTCTCTTAGCTTTCCACGGAATCAATAATTGTTCGATTTCAAGTTCGTATGAGAGAGTTATGATTGAAATACGAGGTGATGGTCTTGCTGTATGTTTGCTGGATGCAGCAGCACATGACGTGAGTTGCAGAAGTTTTTTGGCCATCTTAACATCCGGTTCAGTCTTTCACTTCTAAGAGATAACTTGTAGATCTTTGTCTTATCTTTCCAACCCATACTGAATCTTCTCATTTCAATAAGCGAGCTGAGAGTTATGGCCGATATACTACAGCTGCTACAATCTGTACCAGCAAGCTCTTGCATGTATGTTTTCGTCATGTAAACCTTTGAATCTAGTCTGCTGCCTGAAATACGACTTGTAGATAATTGAGTTGGTTATCCAACCCCTTTGGAATCATGTTGTTTCGATATCTGAGCTATGAGATATGATCAATTTAGTCAGTAGCGCTCGGAGTCTACTGGAGGCTGAATTCTCATTTCAGCAACCAAACTCAAAGCTATTTCTTAGCAGATCATCAAGCTGTGAAATATCATCTATGAACTGCACACTTGATGAAATATGTTAGCAACACAATAACAAGTTTTGTTAACATCAAAACTAAGATTATTCGGTTTTCCAAAACCCAACACAAGTAACTTGTATAGCCACACTACATTAACCCGCTATTAGTGCATTATCACATATATTAGTGCATACTTTCGTGTTATTAGGGAATTCTTATAGATGCTTCATTAGCAATGTCATGACAAGTATACAATTTTTTGACATTAATTATCTTCTCATTCAATTCTCAATACAGTCCAACTAACACAAGTATACACTGTACAATGCACCAATTTCATATTCTCAATTCATCACGCAATTCCCCATAATTAATTGCATGCATATCATAAATGAAAAGAGAAATCTTACAACCTTTATACAAACCATATACACATATGAGAATGCTAAAAAACGAGCATTGAATAAATAAATGTGTATCTATTGTATAAACACGTCGCTCAATACAAATATTGGTACATCAGTCCCGGGAGCATTCCCAATCAACAGCTTGAACTCATCTCCAAAGCCAATCTTGTACCTGTTCTACCTGTTTCAACAGAAACAGCCCCCACACAGGGTGAGCATACCAATCACACAATCTCAATAACATCAATCTCACAATTCATAATTTACAGAATATAAAGCTGTAAATTTAAAAGATACTCCACGTTTCGTACCATCATCATATGGGATCTCCCATGCTGTTCATGTTACAATAACCAAAATCATCAAACTCTAAAATCAGTTAATCATTACATTGATTAATTATATACATGCTCCAACCGTCCATTCCGTAGTCAATTATAGCTAAATCATTATAATAATGATTTACAGAAATCTAATCTATTTCAATTAATGATTTCACCCTCTCATCACATCGTATCACATCGCTCGCTCAACAGCGGCGGTGTAATGCCTCCATTTGATTTCTACTTGTTTAATATCATTAAGGCGTAATTATGTTATAATTACGGTTGCACGTGGACTCGAGGTCGGGTTGAATCATGTATGATGAATACCTACAAGCGTATGCTTAGATGTTGAATTCCATAAACTTATGTGTTGATTTAATATTGAGCTACATAGTTGTTGCAATTGTAACAAGAGCACATGAATTACATTTAAAGAACAAGTAGAGATGTGTTTGAATTTGAGTTAGCATGAGGTGTGTAGTGGAATTTATATTATGTTAGTGGAGATGCATTTTACATGCATGTGCACTTGCATTTGTATTTGATTTGGAAGCTATGAGTTGGAAGCTATAATATATATAGCTAAAATCAAATTCATAACACATACATCCACCATAATACACCTAGTTACTCTCTACAATCACTATCCAAAGCTTTTGAGATCTCTCACCTTTTGTCTTGCCTCTTTGGCTTGAAAGCAAAGGCAAAACTTGTTGTGGCACAACATCAAAGTAAATTGGTAAGGTATTGGTACTTTGTGAGCTTGAATAAGCATGCATATATGTAGATGAATTGTTAAAATGATGTTGAAGTAAGTTTGCATGATGGAATTAAAGAACATGAACTTGTTTTTCATGATACAAATGTGCATAACATGTTGTAGTAGAACTTTGATGCAAGTTTGGAGGTGTGATATAAAGCATGGAGGTAGGACCATGGGGATAAACTTGAAAATCGCCATATTCTGAAACTGTTGTTGTCGAGCGATCGATCGCTAGCTTGTACGATCGATCGCTGAAACAGGGGAGTGTGTAAGGTGGTTCATGTAGCGATCGATCGCTGAATGCGATGGATCGATCGTTGAATGCCGTAGCTTTTGTATGAAATTCAGATTTAATACCGATCGATCGTTAGCTTTTTAACGATCGATCGCTAGGGTAAATTATTTGGAGCGATCGATCGCTGGGATTGACCGATCGATCGCAAGACCCAGATTATGAAAATGTTGTATTTTCTTTGTAATTGTTTCATAACATGGTTTATGACATTATACATTGTTGGTATTTATGTAGCATATCACAGGGGACGGGACAACAAGGTGGTTAAACTTTGACGCTTGACTTATATATTTTGTGTCGTACAACAGATACGTGTTAACACACGAGTATTGATTCTATTGTGACGATGATATTGAGATTGGATTATATGATTGATGATATCATATGCGTATACATTCATGATGATATACAGGTATGCTATTGTTGAGCATATGCTTTGTCATGAGAGGTATACTCCGTTGGTATATGCTTGGACTGTTATAATGTGTGAGGACGGAAATATGATTTGTGCTGCTAATATGAAGATGTTAGTGGGTTCCACTGACATATTGAGCTGAGATAGACAAATCATATTTGTCTCGTTATAACAGGATGATAGATGAGACATGACATGTCATGACCTATTTGCATATTATGATGCATGGTATAGAACAATCATAGTTGAGGTTATACGATGGTTATTTATCGTATGATGTGTTGCTTATTGATATAGAACTGTGATAGTTGTTATCAATACACATATTGTGTGATTGTTTCTGTAGGGACTCATAGACGTGGGTAGACGGGTTTGTGAGTTGATTCACTATGAGCTGAACCACTGATTAGAAGTTAAAACTTCTTTAGGTTGTCAGAGTGTACATGTGATGTATATTATGTCAGCGTTTTGTTGTGTAAATATTGTACTAACTGATATAATTTCAAATTGTTGTGTAAATATTGTAATAACTGACATAATTCCAAACTTTTAATCAGTGTATGATATTACTTAATTCTTACTCACATATGTATAAACAAATGATACATAACGGATTAAGTAACGAGGACCCCACATTAGTGGTATCAGAGCAGTGGTTCAAGAACTGGGTGAACAAGGGGTAGAGGAAGTGAATTAGGAAGTTGCCTAGTCACTTGAAAAGCATGTTTTTGTAGTTCTGGAGTATATGATGTTATACTAACATGTTTTTTATATTTGAATGTTATTGTTAACCCTTATGATATAGCATGGCAGCCAGAATATCGGGACATCCTCAAGAAGAAGTTGGGGATGCAATGAGTGTGAATGTGGTAGCGCTTATCGTGTACGCCCAAATTAACCCTTCTTCAGTTAATAACAAAAACATGTAGTAGTGGAAGTAGGGATCGATCTCACAGGGAAGGTAACTTTATTTCGTGCCAAAAACGAATAGTAACAAGGGGGTTTTAGGATGAATGATTACTACTAAGCAAATTCTATAATTAAACTAATTAACGAGATTAACTAAGATGATTTAAATTTATGAGAGCGAAGCGATTCTTGGTTTCCAGGTAACCATACTTTTGGAAATTATCTTTTAGTCATCAAATCAAAACATTCGAATTCTTTCAATTATCTATCGATTGGAAATTCAATTCCTACTCATCTTATTCGTAGTCAAAGAGAAAACAACATTCAATTCAACCCTTACCAAATCTCTAATCACCACTACAGCCGTTAATGATTAAATCAATGATAGTTTCAAAACTAATGAGTTCGATAAATCTAATCAATGAAAACTACAGCCGTTAAAATTGATTACTCAACCGTTTCTCCTAAGAATTCAATAACACCTACAGCCGGTTAATTATTGATCTTAGTTGTTTCTTAACAAACTATTGATTATGCAATTGAATATTAGGTGATCGGTCTAATACACAAACACAACAATCATGGAATTCGAAATTTGAGAAACAAATTGAAATCGAAATCTAATTCAACAATCAAACCAAATTCTCATAAAAGATTTAAGTCCAAAAGTAGGTATCCCTTCCACCAAGAATCAAAGGGTTTTAGCCTAGCATAATTAAATCTAAAAACAATAAAAATTCGATGGAAAACATTAAATAAATAAAGGAAAAGAAATTACTAATATAAATCACGATTCCGGCTTGTCGATTCCGGTTCCGTTCTTCGTTGTTCT
Source organism: Haberlea rhodopensis (assembly GCA_907163345.1). NCBI lineage: Eukaryota > Viridiplantae > Streptophyta > Magnoliopsida > Lamiales > Gesneriaceae > Haberlea > Haberlea rhodopensis. The sequence continues at coordinate 112,408 of CAJQUN010000344.1, read as the reverse complement.
TGAAGAAGACTTGAAAGAATATTAATCTAAAATCTCAAATTATTCTAAGAGTATGAAAAACTATCAAAAACTCAATAATAATCTCGAGTTATGGGGGTTGGTGGCTGATAAAATAGGTTACAATCTTTTAAACATGGTAAAAGACCTAATTTCCTAATTTTCGGACTCTTCGGCGATCGATCGCCTTGAATGTGGCGATCGATCGCTGCATTATTTTTTTCGGAAAAACCCTTGAGGCGATCGATCGCTATAAAGTGGCAATCGATCGCCAAGCTCCAGTAGACTTTGGCGATCGATCGCCACTTCTTCGCGATCGATCGCTAACCCGTAAATTTTGTTGCAAAAGTTTCTGTCCATAGGCGATCGATTTCCTCTTCCGGGCGATCGATTGCCACCTCCAAAATTACATTTTTGCCCTTTTCTTGATCAACTTTGAGTCCTTGTCATGTCCATGTCTCTCCTTGGTCTTTACACATCGTTTTTAGCTCGTTTTCTTTGATTGTACCTACAATTACACAAATATACGATTAGGTAGCATACGTATCAAATTATCTATCAAAACCTACCAAATCGTAGACAATTAAGCACTAAAGATGTGTCTATTTCTAGTCACATCAAACTCCCCCATACTTACTCTTTACTCGACCTCGAGTAAACAAATAAAACTACAATATTTTTGGTTGGCTCATAGGTTCATAACAAAGCAACTTGTCCTCACTTTAATGCCTCAGCAATTTTAACATGCATAATAATGAACGGCGGTGAAAAGTTAACAGTGGAACAAGTTCAATCCCTAAACATTTCGTACCCAACAAAGCAGTGAACGTGTGTGTGTGGTCATAAATAAGTGTTGTGTACAAATTATAGATCCAAAATATGCAAAGCCATAATAGTTCAAGTCATACACTAACACAAGTATAAGCTCACTTGCACACTCTTCTCCACTATCTTAGCCACTTTGCAAACACAAATCAAGTAGGTCTTTATTAGCTTGTAGCTTGGCCTAGGTATTGGCTTATGAAAGAAAGGGTAAGGATATTCAAACAAGAGAGTATGATGAAATGCACACTAAAAGCTTCTCTTCTTGCATGAATTTTTCAACTTTGATCCTTTTCTCAAGGTTTATTTCAACACTTTTCTTCTTTTGTGCCTTGGCTCCCCTTGGAGTCATATTTTTATCTATTTTTTCAAGGCATCCCTTTTTCTTTCATGCATTCCATTCTTTTGACAATTAAGCTCACAAATTTACTTCAATGATTCCCAAGTGCATTTGAATGAAATACATCATACTCCCTTAAAAGGTTTGGATCAAAATCACATTTAGGCTTAAAGGGTAGGATGATAAGCTAGTCAAGAAATGTTGAATGGGGGTCTTTAGTATGCTTAGCATACTACCATTCTTTTACATTTAAGGCTCAAAATAGGTACTAGAGAATGATTTTGTTTACATGGTAGGCTTGAAAGGCTCAAACGCATCAAAGATTGCCTATATCACTTTCATGTTTGCAAGTAGTCTACACATACGCCTCAAAGAGCATGTAGTTAAGTTCTAGCATGTATTAGAGACTTCTTAAGACTATTACAAAGTTCACACAATCTTCACTAAGCTATGCACACTTCACAAGCCATGACAATAATGTGCTCAAAATATTCAACTTACTAAGTCAAAGTACACTTTGCATTAGAGTTCAAAGTGTTCCAAAGTTAACAATTCACCTATGTTCAAAAGCATGCATGATATCAATTAGGTTTCATCATGGGCTAGTGATTCTAAGCATGTGTTCATTACTAGCTATGAGCTCAAAATTTTCAAAGTTTTCGATTTTTTTGTATTTTGCAATAAGAAAAACAATAACACACTACTAATCCCTCCCCCATACTTAAATCTTACATTGTCCCCAATGTAAGGCAAAAAGACAAGAGAAAAGAAAAGTTCAACTATGAAAGCAATAAAAATAAAAGGGAGAAAAGAAACTAACTCCCCTTGGGTTGCCTCCCAAGCAGCGCCTCTGTTTAACGTCGGTGGCCCGACTCTATCCCCTTCCTCAGTCGAAAGTAGGTGGGTCTTCGAGAGCCACCTTGATGTCTACTCGTCCTCCGTCTTCATTTTGGATACCTTCATAATAGTGCTTCAACCGGTGACCATTCACTTTGAATGTCTTCGTGGTGTCCAAGCTCTGAATCTCAACTGCACCATGGGAAAACACATTTGTAACTACATAAGGACCATGCCACCTGGAACGAAGCTTACCTGGAAATAGACGAAGGCGGGAATGGTAAAGGAGAGCTTTCTGACCAACTTCAAAATTCCTCCTAGAGATCATCTTGTCGTGAAAATCCTTTGTGTTCTCTTTGTGACATCTGGCACTTTCTTATGCGTCATTTCGAATCTCCTTGAGCTCTTGCAATTGCAGCTTCCTATGCACTCCACTTTCATCATAGTTCATGTTGAAGTTCTTCACTGCCCAGTACGCTTTGTGCTCCAACTCTACAGGAAGATGACACGGTTTTCCAAAAATCAGTCTATAAGGGGACATACCTATCGGGGTCTTGTATGCGGTCCTGTAGGCCCATAGTGCATCATCAAGTCTCAAGCTCCAATCTTTCCGTGTCGGGTTGACGGTTTTCTCCAATATGGCCTTGATTTCTCGGTTGGAGACCTCGGCTTGGCCATTGGTTTGCGGATGATAGGCAGTGGAGACCTTGTGAGTTACGTGGTATTTCTTGAATAGACTTTCCACTGTCCGATTGCAGAAGTGTGTCCCTCGATCACTGATGATGGCTCGTGGGATTCCAAATCTAGAGAAAAGGTTATGCTTGATAAAATCTGCAACAACCTTGGAATCGTCAGTCCGGGTAGCTGTAGCTTCCACCCATTTCGATACATAATCAACAGCAAGCAGTATATAGATATGACCAAAAGACATAGGAAAAGGTCCCATAAAGTCGATGCCCCACACGTCAAAAATTTCAGAAATGAGAATGGGTTGTTGGGGCATCTCCTTTCTTTGGGAGAGATACCTGTCAGTTGACATTGTGCACAATTCTTGCAGAAAAGATATGAGTCACGAAATAGGGTGGGCCAAAAGAACCCACATTCCAGTACCTTTCTCGACGTCCTCTTTGCTCCAAAATGTCCACCACACGCATATGAGTGGCAGAATGTAAGGATGGCATTTACCTCTGTCTCGGGTATGCATCGTCGAATGATTTGGTCCGCATAGTTCTTCCATAAGTAAGGGTCATCCCAGACGTAGTACTTGGCGTCACTTCTGATCTTGGCTCGTTGGGCCCTAGAGAGTTCATGGGGTAGCACATTAGAGGCTAAAAAATTCACAAGATGAGCGTACCATGGTAAATTGTCGTGTATGGCGAAAAGGTGCTCATCCGGGAACTCCTCCTTCAAACATAGCTCATCGTCCAAATGTGGTAGACGGCTTAAGTGGTCCGCTACTTTGTTCTCGCTGCCCTTCTTATCCTTAATTTGGATGTCGAATTCACTCAAGAGCAAAATCCATCTTATGAGCCTTGGTTTTGCCTCCTTCTTCGTCATCAGATAGCGAATAGCTGCATGATCAGAATAAACAATCACCTTAGTACCAAGTAAATAAGATCTAATTTTTCAAGAGCAAAAACGACGGCTAATAGCTCTTTCTCAGTAGTAGAGTAGTTGCGTTGGGCGTCATTCAAGGTTTTGGATGCGTAGTAGATGGCATGTGAAGCATTGCCCTCTTTTTGTCCCAAGACAGCCCCAACCGCATAATCACTTGCATCGCACATGATCTCGAAAGGCTTGTTCCAGTCGGGTGGTTGGATAATAGGGGTAGAAGTCAATGACTTCTTCAGTGTATCAAAAGCGCTCTTGCCTTCGTTAGTCATCTCAAACGGGACATCCTTTTGTAGTAGCTTACACAAAGGTGTAGCGATCTTGGCAAAGTATTTGATGTACCTCCTGTAAAAACCTGCATGACCAAGAAACGAGCGCACATCCCGAACACACGTAGGATAAGGTAAAGATTGCATGACATCAATTTTCGCTTTATCGACCTCTATACCATTGGCAGACACAACATGACCTAGCACTATACCTTGTTCGACCATAAAATGACATTTTTCAGAATTTAAAACAAGGTTAGTATCGATGCACTTTTTCAAAACCAGTGTAAGGCTAGATAAGCAATCCTTGAATGAGTTACCGTAAACAGTAAAATCATCCATGAATACCTCTAAGATATGTTCAATAAACTCAGAAAAGATACTGACCATACACCGTTGAAAAGTAGCTGGGGCATTGCAGAGGCCAAAGGGCATGCGACGGTATGCGAATGTGCCGAACGGACATGTGAAGGTGGTCTTTTCTTGGTCCTCCGGAGCGATTGCAATCTGAAAATAGCCCGAGTAACCGTCAAGAAAACAGTAAAATGAATGGCATGCTAACCTCTCAAGCATCTGATCAATAAAAGGTAGAGGGAAGTGGTCCTTTCGAGTCACAGCGTTGAGCTTCCGGTAGTCAATGCACACGCGCCAGCCATTTTGAATGCGTGTGGGTATAAGTTCATCGTCTTTGTTCTTGATCACAGTAATACCGGTCTTCTTAGGAACCACTTGTACCGGACTAACCCATTGGCTATCAGATATAGGATATATCACGCCAACTGATAAGAGTTTCAGAATCTCTTCCTTCACCACATCCATCATGGGTGGGTTCAGCTTCCTTTGTGGTTGACGTGTGGGGCTTCCTCCTTCCTCCAGTAAAATCCTGTGCATGCATGTGGAGGGACTGATTCCCTTTATGTCTGCAATGGTCCAGCCTATAGCAGTCTTGTGCTCCTTTAGCACATGAATCAGGTCCTTCTCTTGATCATCCCCCAACTTGCTGGAGATGATCACTGGTAGTGTATTACCTTCACCAAGGAATACGTACTTGAGATGAGTTGGCAGCGGCTTAAGCTCGATTTTGGGTGCCTGCAAAACAGATGGGGGAATCCTGATATTAGAAACAGGTAATGATATAAAAGAAACAGTACCTGACTGAGATAGCTCAGGTGTATCATCCAGTGCATCAACGGTGTGCTTCACTTTGTCCATGAGGGGTGTGGCGTAGTCTTCTTTCTCCATGTCCGTGGTAAGAGTGCGTTCCAGTTCATCTTTCCCTGTATTCTCAAAAACTTCCTGGGACAGGTAATCAATAACATCAACAGAGTACACAATATCATCATTATTGCAAGGATATTTCATGGCATCATAGATGTTAAATGTAACAATCTCACCATCAAACTCCATAGTGAGGGTACCACTATGCACATCTATCTTAGTCTTAGATGTTTTGAGGAATGGTCTTCCTAACAATATAGGACTACTCTTATCACCATTTTCCATGTCAAGGATATAAAAATCAGCCGGGAAGACTAGTTCATTTACTTGCACCAACATATCTTCAACTAAACCCTAGGATATGCACTAGATCTATCCGCTAATTGAATTACCACTCCATTAGGACTCAAGGGACCAAGTTGTAAAGAAGCATATATAGAATATGGCATAACATTAATTGATGCTCCTAGATCTAACATGGCTTTTTCAAGTCGAGTGGTACCAATGGTGCACGGGATAGAGAACATACCTGGATCCTTACACTTGGTAGGGATTTTTCTCTGTATCACCGCTGAAACGTTTTCACCTAGTTCAACCTTCTGGGGTCCCTTCAATCGATGACTCCTCTTGGCAGTACACAATTCCTTTAAAAACTTCGCATAGCGAGGTACTTGTTGAATGGCGTCCAGCAATGGGATGTTTATCTCACATCTTCGGAAGGTCTCATACAAGCCTTTGAGTCCAGCGTCTTTCCTGTTATCTTTCAAAGCTTGGGGAAAAGGGGGTGGTACTTTATACTCAGAAAAAGAAGGAGGCTTACCTTTTGGTGCCTCGTGTTCTATCCCGGTCTTTCCTCCAACTTCCTTTTCCTTTTCTTCCTCACCCTTTGATGGTTCTTTCTCTATCTTCTCTGGCACCTCCAATTCCTTCCCACTCCTAGTTGTGACTGCATTTACATTTTCTCTCGGATTCACCACTGTTTGGGATGGTAGAGTGGTTGATCCGGTAGATTCAACTCTATTAAGTGCAGTGGCTATTTGACCCACTTGGGTATTCAAGGTTTGAATACTCGATCTTGTTTCCTGTTGAAATTTAGTAACATTGTGAGCAAGATCTAGAATTATAACCTCTAACCTGTCAGTAGTAGAAGGATAATTGGGTTGTTGTTGTGCCCTCTGAAAAGGTGGTCTGTATGGCGGAGGGTGTTGTTGTGGCACTTGAGGAGGCACGTGATTTATCGATTTCGGTCCATAACTCAAGTTAGGGTGGTCTCCATCCTGGATTGTATGTGTTGGAGTAAGAGTCATGTCTTCATTGGGGTTGTCCCGGAAATCCCCCTGCTGCGTGCACTTGCTCAGCTGATGTCTCTTGAAGTGATGGACATGCATCAGTGGTATGACTCATCTCCAAACATATACCACAAGGTTTTACCTTTCCCACATTGCCACCTGCCCATACCACGCACAAGAAACGTTAAATCTATCAGTTGTTGTTCGAGGCTGGAAACATTTACCTCCCCTTGTTTCCTTTGTGCTGGTTCATGTCGAAAGTTGCCAAACTGTTGTGAGTTGGCCGCCATGTTGGCTATCAAGCTCCGCGCATCATCCGGTGTTTTATCGACAAAGGCTCCCCCACTCGCAGCATCGACTAAGTTCCTGTCACTAGACAATAAACCTTCATAAAAGTATTGAATGGTAAGTGTGCACTTATCTGGTGTTGTGGGCAGCTTGCACACAACTTTTTGAAGCGTTCCCAATACTCATGCAATGTTTCTCCACTGAATTGTCTAATGGAGTAGATCTCTTTGCGTATGTTAGCCGCTCTTGATGCTGGAAAGTACTTCTCCAAAAACGTTCTTTGGAGGTCCGTCCATGTTGTGATGGAGCCTGGTGGTAGGTAGAAGAGCCAGTCTTTCGCCGCGTCCTTTAGAGAAAAAGGGAAAGCCCTTAACTTGATCTGATCTTCAGTAATTACCGTCGGTTTCATAGTGGTGCAAACCACATGAAACTCCATCAGATGCTTGTGGGGATCCTCTCCCGCGAGTCCATGAAAAGAAGGCAACAAATGTATGAGTCCCGATTTAAGTTCAAAACTTACATTAGTTGCGAAAGCAGGAAAAGTTATGCAGAGAGGTTGTTGGTCCAAATCTGGATTGGCCAGTTGGCGCAGACTTTGGTTTGCAGCCATATCGTTCCTTCCCTCCGCTTCTTGTCTCCGAGTATCTCTCCTTCTTTGATGCAGCGTCCTCTCGATTTCTGGATCATAATATGAATTATCCTTGTAATCAAACGATCCACCTGTACTCATCAACAAACCTCAGTAGTTGTGCGGGAACGCAAATAACAAAAACGAAATAAAAATAAAAAAAATTCGACACTAATAAATATTGCCCTCCCCGGCAACAGCGCCAAAATTTGGTAGCGCTTATCGTGTACGCCCAAATTAACCTTCTTCAGTTAATAACAAAAATATGTAGTAGTGGAAGTAGGGATCGATCTCACAGGGAAGGTAACTTTATTTCGTGCCAAAAATGAATAGTAACAAGGGGGTTTTAGGATGAATGATTACTACTAAGCAAATTCTATAATTAAACTAATTAACGAGATTAACTAAGATGATTTAAATTTATGAGAGCGAAGCGATTCTTGGTTTCCAGGTAACCATACTTTTGGAAAATTATCTTTTAGTCATCAAATCAAAACATTCGAATTCTTTCAATTATCTATCGATTGGAAATTCAATTCCTACTCATCTTATTCGTAGTCAAAGAGAAAACAGCATTCAATTCAACCCTTACCAAATCTCTAATCACCACTACAGCTGTTAATGATTAAATCAATGATAGTTTCAAAACTAATGAGTTCGATAAATCTAATCAATGAAAACTACAGCCGTTAAAATTGATTACTCAACCGTTTCTCCTAAGAATTCAATAACACCTACAGCCGGTTAATTATTGATCTTAGTTGTTTCTTAACAAACTATCGATTATGCAATTGAATATTAGGTGATCGGTCTAATACACAAACACAACAATCATGGAATTCAAAATTTGAGAAACAAATTGAAATCGAAATCTAATTCAACAATCAAACCAAATTCTCATAAAAGATTTAAGTCCAAAAGTAGGTATCCCTTCAACCAAGAATGAAAGGGTTTTAGCCTAGCATAATTAAATCTAAAAACAATAAAAATTCGATGGAAAACATTAAATAAATAAAGGAAAAGAAATTACTAAGATAAATCACGATTCCGGCTTGTCGATTCCGGTTCCGTTCTTCGTTGTTCTTGAAGAAGACTTGAAAGAAAATTAATCTAAAATCTCAAATTATTCTAAGAGTATGAAAAACTATCAAAAACTCAATAATAATCTCGAGTTATGGGGGTTGGTGGCTGATAAAATAGGTTACAATCTTTTAAACATGGTAAAAGACCTAATTTCCTAATTTTCGGACTCTTCGGCGATCGATCGCCTTGAATGTGGCGATCGATCGCTGCATTATTTTTTTCGGAAAACCCCTTGAGGCGATCGATCGCTATAAAGTGGCAATCGATCGCCGAGCTCCAGTAGACTTTGGCGATCGATCGCCACTTCTTCGCGATCGATCGCTAACCCGTAAATTTTGTTGCAAAAGTTTCTGTCCATAGGCGATCGATTTCCTCTTCCGGGCGATCGATTGCCACCTCCAAAATTACATTTTTGCCCTTTTCTTGATCAACTTTGAGTCATTGTCATGTCCATGTCTCTCCTTGGTCTTTACACATTGTTTTTAGCTCGTTTTCTTCGATTGTACCTACAATTACACAAATATACGATTAGGTAGCATACATATCAAATTATCTATCAAAACCTACCAAATCGTAGACAATTAAGCACTAAAGATGTGTCTATTTCTAGTCACATCAGAATGCAAGTGCAAGTATAGGTTTTGTGCAACCACCACCAGTAGGGCAAGGGCCAGTGGAACATGTACAGTTACCTGGGGAGTTGACAATGACTCAGTTTTTGAATTATCAGCCACCTCTCTTTGAGGGTACAAAATCTGGTGAACAGGCTGAAGAGTGGTTAGAACATATTGAACAGATTTTTGTATCTGCTCCGTGTGTCAAGTCAGCTTGGTTACGTTTGGCTGAGTTTGAACTTGCAAAGAAAGCGATGATGTGGTGGAAAGCAACATTGATTGAGTTGAGAGCTCAGGGGCAGACTATGGATTGGGATGTGTTCAGAACTCGTTTTCTTGATCATTATTTTTCTGTTGCTGCTAGACAGTTGAAAGAAGATGAGTTCACTAATCTGACACATGGAACCATGAAGGTCTCTGATTATGCATTGCAGTACTCTTCCTTGTTGAGGTATGTACCTCGTATTGCTGCAAACACGAAAGCCAAGATTAGACAGTTTGTGAAAGGCCTAAGACCATTGTTCGATAGGGTTATTTCTAATAATCCTACTTCATTTGAGGAGGCACTAACCAGGGCAGAGATGGCTGATATCGGAGTTGGGGTGTACAAGGATGTAGGACAAAGTCAGAAACCTACATCAGACAGTATGACCCAAGGGGAGTAGTTTAAATCATCACGAGGAGGTGCCTCATCCTCGAGATTTGGTGGTAAGCGATTTGATACACAAAAAGGGGGCGAACGAGTTGCAAAAGGACAATCTCAAGGCAGCAATAGTAGAGGTGTGGAATGTTTTAAGTGTGGAGGACCACATTTTAAACGAGACTGCCCACAATTTGATAGTCCAGTTTGTTTTCGTTGCGGGAGGGCAGGACACATGATACGAGATTGTCCTCAAGTTGGAGGACAACCATTTAGAGGGAATGTGTCAGAAAATACAGTGCAACAAAGACCACAATTTGTACCACGAACTGGTGGGGGGCAGGGAGCAGGGCCGCCCCAAGCTCAAGTATATGCAGTGAACAAGGAGCAAGCAGAGACAGCTCCTGATGACATGATGGCGGGTAAGTGTTGTTTATTTACTTATCCAGCTTTTATATTGATTGATACGGGTGCATCACATTCCTTTATTGCACAAAATTTTGTTGAGCGGTATCATATATGCTCGTCTCCACTGTTGATGCCTCTGTCTGCCTCGACACCCTTGGGAATTACTATGATGACTTGTCAGATTGTATATGCTTGCTCTATTTTGTTTGAGTATTAGCTATGAGATACATGCAGATTTAATTGTGTTGAATATGACTGATTTTGACTGTATTCCCCCGTATTGATGTGTTGAGTAGATATCAAACTGTTGTGGATTGTTGTCAAAAGACAGTGAGGTTTCAGTCTGATAGTGGAAACCAATGGATGTCCTATGGACAGTGATCACGTGCAAAGATTCCATTGATATCTGCTATGCGAATGTCATGTTTGTTAGAACGTGGACATATGAGATATTTGATAAATGTGATTGATGTAACTGGAAAGAAAGTAGAAAGATGGATAGATGATATTCCAGTGGTTGCAGAGTACGTTGATGTGTTTCCAGAGGAAATTCCTGGATTTCCACCAAGTCGGGAGGTGGAATTTGGCATTGAATTGATACCTGGTACTGCTGCAATTTCACGATCACCATATCGAATGACACCAACTGAACTGAGAGAGTTGAAAACTCAATTACAAGATTTACTTGACAAGGGATACATACGTCCTAGTGTATCACCTTGGGGTGCTCCAGTGTAAAGAAGAAGGATGGGTCAATACGACTATGCATTGACTATAAACAATTGAACAAGGTCACGATTAAGAATAAATATCCTCTTCCCTGTATTGATGATTTGTTTGATTACTTGCAGGGATCAATGGGTCAGAGGCGTGTGAACATAGCTTTCAGGAATTAAAACATCGGGTGACAACTACTCCAGTGTTGATTATTCCATCAGAACGTGAAAGGTTTGCTCTTTATACTGATGCATCATTACTTGGTTTAGGATGTGTATTGATGAATGATAAACATGTTGTGGCTTATGCATCAAGACAACTGAAGCCACATGAAATAAAATATCTAGTGCACGATCTAGAATTGGCAGCCATAGTCTTTGCATTGAAGATATGACGATATTATTTATATGGTACGTCCTTTACCATATATAAGAGTTTGAAGTTTTGGTTCACTCATACAGAGTTGAACATGAGATAAAGGAAATTGATGGATCTTTTGAAGGATTATAATTGTGAGATCGAGTATCATCTAGGAAATGTCAATCTAACAGCTGATGCTTTAAGTCGAAAAGTACTGTCGACTGCCAATGATATGATTCAATTATCTACTTTGATGACTTCTTGTTGTACTTTAGAATATGAGTTTGAGGCAGTGACAGTGCCAGTTAGGGTATCAACACTGTTGGTTGAACCCGATACTTTTGAGAAGATTAGAACGGCACAAAGCACTGATGATGAAGTACAACAAAAGAAGGAAAAGATAAATCAAGATATACATCTGTTTTTGTCATAGCAGATGATGGGAGTTTGAAACGTGGACATCATTGGGTAGTATCTGCTACATTACGACTACGCCAAGAACTACTCCAACATGCACATTGTAGTAGATATAGTATACATCCTGGAGGAAAGAAAATGTACAAAGACTTGCGTACACAGTTTTGGTGGAAACGCATGAAACAATATGTACTTGACTTTGTGAAAAAGTGTCTGATTTGTCAACAGGTGAAAGCAGAAAGACAGAGACCAGGAGGTGAATTGAGAAGTCTAGAAATTCCTCAGTGGAAATGAGAACATATCATGATGGATTTTGTGACACATTTACCAAGGACTTCTTATGGTTATCATGCTATTTGGGTGGTTGTTGACAGACTGACAAAAGTAGTTCACTTCATACCATACAGTATGACATTTAGCTACTTGAGAATGGCTCAATTGTATATTCAAAATGTTGTGAGACTACATGGAATACCAATGTCATTGTTTCAGAACAAGATCTGAGGTTTGATTCTCATTTTTGAGAAGGCTTACAGTCAGCATTGGGAACAGAAGTACGGTTGAGTACAACTTATCATCCTCAAACAGATGGACAGTCAGAGCGTACAATACAAATGCTTGAGGATATGTTACGTGCATGTATATTGGAGTTTGGTAACTCATGGCAAGAATCATTGCCATTAGTTGAGTTTTCATACAATAGTAGTTATCACACTAGTATACAGATGGCACCGTTTGAGGCATTGTATGGGCGACGATGTAGATCACCATTGTATTGGGATGATGTTGATTAGTGTTCTATCAGTGGACCGGATATGATTAGAGAAACGGAAGAAAAAAGTGAAACTGATTAGAGTGAAATTAAAAGCTGCTCAAGATAGACAAGCTGCATATGCGAATAAGAGAAGTAGACCGCTTGAATTCCCAATTGGTGACCGTGTGTTCTTTAAAATCTCACCTTTTAAAGGTGTGGTACGCTTTGGTATGCATGGAAAGTTGTTTCCATGATATGTTGGTCCATATGAGGTATTGCAATGGATTGGTACATTGGCTTGCCGACTGGCTTTACCACCAGTATTGAGTGGTATTCATGATGTGTTTCATGTTTCATTGTTGAGAAAATATGAACCAGATCTGAGTCATGTCTTGCAACCGTCTAAAGTACAGTTGGATACAAATGTGTCATATGAGGAAACACCGATTAAGATATTGGATAAAGCTGAGCGGAAATTGAGAAATAAAGTTATCCCAATGGTAAAAGTACTGTGGGCTAAAAGGGGTGTCGAGGAGGCAACGTGGGAGACAGAGCAGCATATGATGCAACAATATCCTGATCTATTCTTATGTTTTTTTGTTGTTGTTTATACTGGTGAGTATTTATATTACTGCAAGTTTTGATATGTTAAACATATAGTTGAGTATATGTTTGTATAATTGCAATAATGTTATGTGTAGTCAATTCCGAGGACGAAATTCAATTAGCAGGGGAGAATTGTAATGCCTCGATATGATTTCTACTTGTTTAATATGATTAAGGCGTAATTGTGTGATAATTACGGTTGAACGTGGACTCGAGGTCAGGTTGAATCAAGTATGATAAACACCTACAAGTGTATGCTTAGATGTTGAATTCCATAAACTTATGTGTTGATTTAATATAGAGCTACATAGTTGTTGCAATTGTAACAAGACACATGAATTACATTTAAGGAACAAGTAGAGATGTATTTGAATTTGAGTTACCATGAGGTGTGTAGTTGATTCTGCTGCGAGCTGAACCACTGATTAGAAGTTAAACTTCTTTAGGTTGTCAGTATATACATGTGATGTATATTATTTCAGTGTTTTGTTGTGTAAATATTGTAATAACTGACATAATTTCAAACTTTTAATCAGTGTATGATATTACTTAATTCTTACTCACATATGTATAAACAATTGATACATAACGCATTAAGTAACGAGGACCCCACAGGCGGCATTCTAACCTCTAGCACGCTCAACAGCGGCGACAACATAACCAATGCTCACTCAACAGCAACAACATTATACTCATTGTTCGCTCAATAGCGGCATCACCATGATTCTCAACGCATATCAATTGATTTCAACAACAATATATTATTCATAAATATGACAATAATATATCTAATGATGCTCGTGTTACACGTACCTTATAGTCCAAACGCAAGAGCCAAAAATTGCCTTTGCCCAGAGACCTGGTTAATTATGCACTACACAGATTTCATAATTCACAATCAATTGCGTGTACACAAACACACACCCAAGTACGTACTCAACCTCAAAAATATCATCATAACACGACGATATAATACCCAAAAGGCGCGGGCAAAACGTACGACGAAAGTTCAACAACATAAAACTTTTCAGAATTCAAGGCCTGGCGATTGATCGCCAGCCTCAAAAATCCGGGCAGTAACCTATGACGATCGATCGCTCGTGAGACCCCACGATTGTTTGCCCGATCTCTGCGATCGATCGGCGATCACTGTACACCGTCACCAAATTTCAGCGACATGTCGCGATCTATCGGTGCTATCGATCGCGACCTGCGATTTTTCGAAAAGTTTTCCTTCAATGGTGTTTTTCCACCCAAACTCAAATCCAACACAACCCTCACCCCATACTCCTCTAAAACTCAATTATAACTCAAAAAAACACTATGAACACAAACTTAACAATTTCTTCAAAATCTCCCAAAACTCAACCCAAAACAAATTCAACAAAACTACTATCAGAACTTAATTAATAGAGTGGGGAGAAGAGAGAGACGCTGGAAAATCCATCAAGAATTGAGCCACCAACGATTCTTTTTCAAGGGAGAAGAGAAGAGAAAAGGGGAGAGATGGGGAGAAGAGAGAGACGCGGAGAAGAGGAGAGAGGGAGAGGAATGAAAATGACTGAACAGCGAGTCCACTTAGTATATATACTAGCAAGGCTCCAAAAACCCAAGTCTCAAGTACTCGCACCAAATCTCTTTAATAATCATACGTATTCAATATTTATCTCCAACTCACTCAATTACATCACAAACCTCAATCCAAAGCTCCACAGACCCCAAGTCCCACTGCCAACACGATTCCAAGTTTCAACAAATCAATGAGAATCAATCTCGAACCTTGAATCCAACAACCCCGATATCGGATTAAAATCCTCGGGAGTCTCAACAGCGTAATTATCTCAAAATTATCACAATAAAAATCCATTAAGGATTATAATCATTCCGGGATTAATACAATAATTTCTGGTTATCACATTTATCCCCCACTAATCAAATTTCATCCTCGAAATTTGCACATGTGTACTCAAAGTACCCCCAAGACCACGCAACTCGACTCGAATGCACATTATCTGTCATGCCTCGATATGACATAGACATATGTGATAGCGTTATGACGTGATTATGAAATAATTACGTTATGGTGTAGACTCAAGTATGAGTTAAATCAAGTATGTGGAATATGACAAGAATTTAGGATTTCTATTATGAAATTTTGAGTTGAAGAACACCTTCATACTTTATTGAAATGGTGTTACATGGTTGATCTCTCATGTTGTAGAAAAGAATATGAACTATGCATAGTTGGCTAATTACTATGTCTTGCATTTGACATGAATTTGATGAGAATTACACCTGCATGTGAATTGAAATTTGGTGAGTATATGTAAGGACCCCCCGTGCCCTTAACCCGTTATTAGTGTATTAAGTCATATCATTGGTGCATATGATCATACTATCAGGGGAAAAACCACATGCAAGTGCAACACCATTTGCTATCCAGAAAATTTCTTGCATTTAAACCACATAATATTCAAATTCCCCAACCATGATTATCCATATAGCATGCACCCTCATAATACACTAACATACTCTTAGTTCATTTAGCAATTCTATATCTAATTGCGTGCAAACCATAAATGAACAGAGAAGAGCCGTAGCCAGCTTATACATTCCATATACACGTAATATGTACTCACATAAGAGTACCCAATGAATGAACGTGTATCTAATGTATAAAATACTCTGCTGGATACCGTTTGTTGGGTTTTGGAAACCCGAATAATCTTGGTTTTGATGTTAACAAAACTTGTTATTGTGTTGCTAACATATTTCATCAAGTGTACAGTTCGTAGATGATATTTTACAGCTTGATGATCTGCTAAGAAATGGCCTTGAGTTTGGTTGCTGAAATGAGGACCAGCTGGAGTACCAGTTGACCAGACCAGCTGAAAGGACCAGCTGGAGTACCAGCTGGGAGGACCAGCTGGAGTACCAGTTGACCAGACCAGCTGGGAGGACCAGCTGGAGAGGACCAGCTGCAGGACCAGCTGGGAGGACCAGGTGGAGAGAACCAGCTGAAGGACCAGCTGGAGGACCAGCTGGAGAGAAGCAGCTGGAGGACCAGCTGACCAGACCTGGATGTGCAGACCAGCTGACCAGACCAACTGGTGACCAGTCCAGCTGACGAGACCAACTGGCTGTGCAGACCAGCTGACCAGACCAACTGGTGACCAGTCCAGCTGACCAGACCAATTGGATGTGCAGACCAGCTGACCAGTCCAGCTGACCAGACCAACTGGATGTGCAGACCAACTGACCAGACCAACTGGTGACCAGTCCAGCTGACCAGACCAACTGGATGTGCAGTCCAGCTGACCAGACCAACTGGTGACCAGTCCAGCTGACCAGACCAACTGGATGTGCAAACCAGCTGACCAGACCAACTGGATGTGCAATCCAGCTGATCAGACCAACTGGTGACCAGTCCAGCTGCACAGACCAACTGGTTGTGCAGTCCAGCTGACCAGACCAACTGGCTGACCATACCAGCTGACCAGACCAACTGGCTGACCAGACCAGCAGACTTCCAAAAATAACCCAGAAGCAGAATATGACCGTTGCAATGTTTGAAAGCTTACCAAAACTGTCCCAACGGTTATATTCTTGTATCTAACGTATGTATCATTACTTGGGGCTATATATACATGATTTGGAAGCTCAATAACAGCTGATTGAAGATCAATCTAAGCCTTCCAAAGCAAACCCACTTGGGATTCAATTGAGGAACTTAAAAGATAAAAGCTGCTAAATGAAGAGCACTCCTCAAACCTTTGGCACCTCTTACCTTGCTGTATTAGATTCATTATGGAATCATTTGTGCCTTTGTATTCACTCTATTCATTGTATTTGTGAGCTAAATAGAAGAGTGAATACCATTGTAACGGTTGATGATTCATCACAACCGATTGAGAGGTCTTTGTATGTGAGACATTAAAGAACATACATAGTTGAGTTGCTAGGAGTTCTAGTTGGATGGTGAATGCCCAACTGGACCGGGTTTGTACAAAGAGTTGTATAAATCAAAGTCTTCTAGTGTATCCTTCCATGAGATGGAAGAAGAGGAGATGCAGAAGCGTTGTGCTTCGAACTTCCAGAAACAAATGCTTGTGTTATCTACGTTACTGCATTTATTTACCTTACTGTTTTTACATACTTTCTTGCATATCTTTAAAATGTCTTTCAAATGAGTAATCGGTTTTAGAGAGGGTTATGTCGAGTGTCTTCCGCTCGGTTTTGTAACCGAACTCGATATAATCTCTCGGTGCAATTATTTTAAGAACACGAGCTATTGAAGCTCAAGTTGGTTGAACTCGGGTGTGGAATGGCAATCCACCCCCGAAATCGATCCTAACAAGTGGCATCAGAGCCTGGTTGTCTTGGAAAGCATTTTAACCGATTTTAGACGGAAATCTTTTAAAGAAAACTTTCTCATGAGTATGAAATTATTTTCATAGCATAATTTTCTAAAACTTGGTGTATGAAAATTTTTAGCATAAAAATCAATTTCTTTGCATTCATTTTGCACGAAAATAATTTTAAAATCTATTTCAAATGTTCTAATTTTGTTTAATATGTTCTAAACTCGTTGTAAGTTTAAAATTGTTATTTTAAAATTTTTTTCTAACAATTTTCGAAGCATTCAGTTTTTCTGGCAGCTTGCAGCGACTTTGGGAAAATTGGCAAAACTTCTTGTTCGGATGTCCAAATGACAAACCGTTTTTTGCGTTGCAAACTAGACTCATAGAGGATTGCAACGGTATAGGTCTTGCAGCCCAAACTTGCTCGAGGAAAAGCAGTTTATTAGTTCAAGTTGGACTAAGTGTGCTGCCACCGCAGAAAGATGAAATGGACATTGTTGAAATTTGTCAAGAAATTCAAATTTGTTGCCAAGTATGCTTCATCCATCATCAAAAGAGGTTAATTTTTCAAAACTTAATGTGCATTGCATGTTTTTTAAATTTGTTTTAGCCTACCCCATTTGCCCCTCACTTGCAAAAATTTTCAAACCTTTTAAAATTAAGGGGGAGAGTTTAATCTCAATCCTTGAGGGGGAGTAAATTTATTTGTCTTCTTTTTTGATTCACACAAAAAGGGGAGAAATATGTTGTTTAAAAATATAGTTTTTCTTGTTATGCAACATTGTGCTTTAATGTTCATATTTTTATTCAAGTTTTGTGATCATCAAAAAGGGGGAGATTGTTGGGTTTTGGAAACCCGAATAATCTTGGTTTTGATGTTAACAAAACTTGTTATTGTGTTGCTAACATATTTCATCAAGTGTACAGTTCGTAGATGATATTTTACAGCTTGATGATCTGCTAAGAAATGGCCTTGAGTTTGGTTGCTGAAATGAGGACTAGCTGGAGTACCAGTTGACCAGACCAGCTGAAAGGACCAGCTGGAGTACCAACTGGGAGGACCAGCTGGAGTACCAGTTGACCAGACCAGCTGAAAGGACCAGCTGGAGTACCAGCTGGGAGGACCAGCTGGAGTACCAGTTGACCAGACCAGCTGGGAGGACCAGCTGGAGAGGACCAGCTGCAGGACCAGCTGGGAGGACCAGCTGGAGGACCAGCTGGAGAGCACCAGCTGGAGGACCAGCTGACCAGACCAACTGGATGTGCAGACCAGCTGACCAGACCAACTGGTGACCAGTCCAGCTGACCAGACCAACTGGATGTGCAGACCAGCTGACCAGACCAACTGGTGACCAGTCCAGCTGACCAGACCAACTGGATGTGCAGACCAGCTGACCAGACCAACTGGATGTGCAGACCAGCTGACCAGACCAACTGGTTGTGCAGTCCAGCTGACCAGACCAACTGGTGACCAGTCCAGCTGACCAGACCAACTGGATTTGCAGACCAGCTGACCAGACCAACTGGTGACCAGTCCAGCTGACCAGACCAACTGGATGTGCAAACCAGCTGACCAGACCAACTAGATGTGCAATCCAGCTGACCAGGCCAACTGGTGACCAGTCCAGCTGCCCAGACGAACTGGTTGTGCAGTACAGCTGACCAGGCCAACTGGCTGACCAGACCAGCTGACCAGACCACTGGCTGACCAGACCAGCAGACTTCCAAAAATAACCCAGAAGCAGAATATGACCGTTGCAATGTTTGAAAGCTTACCAAAACTGTCCCAACGGTTATATTCTTGTATCCAACATATGTATCATTACTTGGGGCTATATATACATGATTTGGAAGCTCAATAACAGCTGATTGAAGATCAATCCAAGCCTTCCAAAGCAAACCCACTTGGGATTCAATTGAGGAACTTAAAAGACAAAAGCTGCTAAATGAAGAGCACTCCTCAAACCTTTGGCACCTCTTACCTTGCTGTATTAGATTCATTATGGAATCATTTGTGCCTTTGTATTCACTCTATTCATTGTATTTGTGAGCTAAATAGAAGAGTGAATACCATTGTAACGGTTGATGATTCATCACAACCGATTGAGAGGTCTTTGTATGTGAGACATTAAAGAACATACATAGTTGAGTTGCTAGGAGTTCTAGTTGGATGGGGAATGCCCAACTGGACCGGGTTTGTACAAAGAGTTGTATAAATCAAAGTCTTCTAGTGTATCCTTCCATGAGATGGAAGAAGGGGAGATGTAGAAGCGTTGTGCTTCGAACTTCCAGAAACAAATGCTTGTGTTATCTACGTTACTGCATTTATTTACCTTACTGTTTTTACATACTTTCTTGCATATCTTTAAAATGTCTTTCAAATGAGTAATCGGTTTTAGAGCGGGTTATGTCGAGTGTCTTCCGCTCGGTTTTGTAACCGAACTCGATATAATCTCTCGGTGCAATTATTTCAAGAACACGAGCTATTGAAGCTCAAGTTGGTTGAACTCGGGTGTGGAATGGCAATCCACCCCCGAAATCGATCCTTACACCGTTACTGGTGCTTCGATCCTGGAAGCACCTCTCAAGCGCAACTCGATCTCGACTCTGGATCTGAGCGCCTATCCATCCAGCTCTGGTACCTCGATCCTGGAAGTACCTCAATCAACAGCCCGAGCTCAACTCCAAAGTTGCTGCTACACCTGTACCACCTGCCCCAACAGAGACAGCCCCCACACGGGGTGAGCATACCAATATCCCAATCCAATAACCACAACAATACAATTCATAATTTACAACAATGTAAATGCTATGAAATACAAAATATACTCCCTGGATGGCATCATCATCATCCGGGGTTTCTTGTACTGTCCCTGTTCTCAAAACACTGAAACCATCAAATTCCCAAATGCCAGTTAATCATTACATTGATTAACAATTCTATGAGCCATATACCAATGTCATAATCAATAACATCAAATCATTAAACAATGATTATAGACAATCCATGTTCTCACTTATGGTTTCATAGTTCTATTTCATTGCTCGCTCTACAATAGCGGCATTCCATTTCCACGCATGCTCGATGGCAGCGACATCATAATCGATGTTCGCTCACAGGCGACAACATCCCAATCATTACTCGCTCAAAAGCGGCACCATGCAATTCTCAATGCATATATAGATATTTGAAGCAAGTACAATAAACCATGCATTTCAATCTCCGGTTATTGCTAATACCACGTGTCATGCATTTCCACACACATTCATTGCAATACAGTGTACCAAGCACTTAACAATTGCAATTATATTAAAGGGCTATGCTCGTACGTCATACGTACCTTAAAATTCCGTAGTCCGAATCAAACTTTGCCTTGGTCCCGTTACCCGATTAATATGTGCTAACACACAAAATAACTCACAATTATTTATGAGCACACAACATATACCCAAGCATGAATCAAACCCCCAAATACATCATCAATGTACCCATATAAGCTCCCAAAAAAATTGAGAATTTTTTTTTAATTCACTATTCATCCCTACCGATCGATCGGTAGAACCCAGATTTTTCATATTTCGCTACGGCATTCGACCGATCGATCGGTAACTCCTACTGATCGATCGGTTAGAACCCTGAAACCCGAAAATCACCATTTTTAAGAGCTTGAAACCCCCACCAACCATACCCCAACTCCTCCCAACCCAAAACCACAACAAATCCGCACCCAAGGACCTCCAACAAGGGTGTTAAACTCAAATTAAAGAAGCCCAAAAGATTTTATGATTTTCACCAAAATCACCCAAACCAAATCAAACCCAAAACTCAACCAAATTCAACAAAATTACAATCAAATCAAAGCTACAAGAGAGGAGAAGGAGATTACCAGCTTTTCTTCAAGAAATCCGGCCCCTAAATCGTGTTCCCAACGATTTCCATTGAAGGGGAAAGAGGGGAAGGGTTTTTGGGTGAGAGAGGCGAGAGAGAGGGAGAGGAGAGGAATGGAATGGATTCCAAATGACGGAATCCCGAGTCCAACTGGTATATATAGCAAAAATGCCCCAGAATACCAATACTTCCACAAATACATCATGATTCATTAAAAATCATCTGTTTTCAAAAACTCTCTCTCCTACACCAAATCCCCAGACTGGCCCCAACATAAGGCACCCCGGACACCAAGTCCCACCAAAAACCCAACACATAGGTTTTTCACCAAAATGAGGATACAATCTCATCCTTTGGATCCAACGATCCCAAATGCCCGATTTAACAACCTCGGGAGATGCCAAACCGCAATTAATTCCTAATTGCCACAATTAAAAATCCATCAAGGATTAATACCACACCGGGATTAACACCATAATCCCCGGACATCACAATTATCCCCCACTAATAAAATTTTGTCCTCGAAATTTACACCGGTGTACTCCACGTAACACCAGGGCTGCACAAACAAAACAAAGCCACAATCCCGATTCTGGACCACATTAGAATCGAATTATCAACTGCGAGAACACCAATCTCGCACTAAGCTCTAAAATAGAGCAAACGCCAAAACCAACACAAACCTGAAAGATAATAATATACCTCAATGTGAATCGTCCCGGAAGTCAGTCCATCATGACTACAAATCAACTAAATCTCCCTTGGTTCTGACATATATATCTCTCCACGATATCCACCAATCACTCACGATGCTTAACACACATCGTTATGATGTGGACCATTAGTATACAACAGTATACTCACAGAAAATCCGGTTTTCGCTTCCCGGTCCATCTCCTCCAAAGGAGTAGTTGCACCACTTGCAATCCGGATCTGGTAAACCACGGTCACTAATCCACACAAAACACATCACTACACATGTCTACAACCATATGTTCCAAGAAATCCCATCTTGGTCCAAAACACACTATCGAGACTCTACAAGGTCTCAAGTTCCACAGGGGACATGCAAGACAAACAATTGCATTCCCAAACACATGTCGACCGTGACACTAAACAAATACGAATCCTGGCCATCCTTCATTTATCCTGGGATTCAACAATCCTAAAACAGGAAGGCTATCGAATTATCCAACAAGAACTACCATGGTTCCAAAACACGACAATCCCTCCTCAGGGGAGTCAAACGGACCTCACGATTATTCCTCAGAATACATTGTGCCATCGAGATTACCAATCTCAAATTGCCACAATCTCCCACCGGAGATTCATCAAACCAAACACACTAATCCGACGTTCAACAAGGAACGAAATAGAGTTGGCATTCGTATACACACACGGGTATACATGCCTAAGCACCAACACAACAGGCACACTCAAAGCAATAGACTCGGGTATCTCCAAGCATACCCAAAGTCCCAAAATATGCTGTCAAACCTCGATCATTCTCACTCCACGGAGAATGGTGGTCGACAGACCAAAGCCAAAGGGTGTGATTTCAACATCAACACCACACAACCAAAGCAATGAATCTCCCAAAAGATTCAACCGGCAGGTATATCAACACTGCCTTCCTCACAAGGATAATGTCATGAATCCATGACCCTCCAACCTCGAACCACCGTCCGGAAAAATTGGATATACATACCAACATATATCTCGGAATCAAAATATGCAATTGGTTCAGAATAGTGCATAAGCCACTATCATCAAATCGAAACTCGTATACGCCATGTATACTCAAACAACGATGCCCCGTACTATTGCCATAGTACTCCACACTCGAGCATCACTCCAGAGACGTCTCCTCGAACGTCTCACTGGAATCACGAAGCCATTACCTAGTCCAACACTAGTAGGGCTTACCCTGGTTGATTCACGATCAACCCTCAACCAAAACTAGCTGCCTCAATGACAGTACAATCCAAATCTCTGAGATAAAGTCAATATAGTAGTGTCACTCCACTAACTATACCACACAATTACAATTGTGACTTCCGTCGCATACCATTTGCAAAGATGCTCAACCAGAGCTAACAACGACTTGTCGACGCTCACGTTGGTATTTCCAACCAAATTGAGTTGTCCCAAAACAAGCCTCTTAAAACATTTGACGTATAAACGTCTCCGTGAGGTATTCTCTGCCTCAATTATCAAGCCACAAAGAGACTACAAAAGTCTACCAAAAGTCCTCATCGTATCATCATACGATTCACTGAACTCGAATCCAACGAGCAGTATAACGGCAATCAAAAGCACGCTACAACATTGCCACGATATCTGGCTAATAAGCGCTGCCTCCAAAGGCTCATATCAAGCCTACCAACGTCTCATACGTACCACCCGGTATACCATACCGTAACATCCATTTAGAGGAGTGGGTCATCACCCAATATTCCTCTAAAACCAAAGCATAATGGACATCCCGGTGTCCTTGCTCAACCACGAAGCAATCCTAATCCATTAGGACTTATCCCACACCCTCAGGGTGAGTGTGATCACACCTACCGCAGATCACAACAACAAGCGAGTAGTTTCCTCAAGGACTACTCTTACCACCAATCACTTGGCCTAAGCCAAACCAGAGAGTATACCCAAAGGTATCATTACTCGAACAATATAGACACCAAAAAAATGTGCTGCGGTACAATCCCTGTACGGTGCACCCAATTATTCTTCGAGCAACCTGCTCGGCATAATGGTCTCGTCAACTAGTGACCCAGACATTACCATGTGCTCACCAAGGGCGCTCAAACCATACAACTCAATACATAACATAAATGTATTAATCATCAAAACGACGCTACACGTCTACATAGAACATCAACTGTGTCATCGTCATCCCGTGACGGCATATGTCAACATATGACATCCAATTAACATCGTCAAACATATGACGGTACATGTCAATACACAACATCCATAATCCCATCGTCAACCACATGACGTATATAACATGTAGTATCCACAATGATGCTAACAAAAGTAATACGCCATACCTCATCGCTATCAAGATAGCGGAATACCTGTATCCATCGTCCACCAGCGGTACACAAGTAGCATCCATCGCTCGTAGGCGACATAATCCAGCGCTACGCACATAGCGGTATAACCCATCGCTATAGAATCAGCGGCATGATCTCTCGTCATAGAGTCAGCGGCATAAGACATCGCTATAGATATCCGGCGGTATGAACCATCGCCATAGGTGTAGCGGAATGACCCATCGTTATGTAATATCCGGTGGCAAGAACCATCGCCAATCAATATAGCGGAATGAACCATCGCTATCAATATACCTGGCGGCATGAACCATCGCCAATCAATATAGCGGAATGAACCGTTGCTATCAATATACCTGGCGGCATGAACCATCGCCAATCAATATAGCGGAATGAACCGTCGCTATCAATATACCTGGCGGCATGAACCATCGCCAATCAATATAGCGGAATGAACCATCGCTATCACTATACCTGGCGGCAAGAACCATCGCCAATCAATATAGCGGAATGAACCGTCGCTATCAATATACCTGGCGGCATGAACCATCGCCAATCAATATAGCGGAATGAACCATCGCTATCAATATACCTGGCGGCAAGAACCATCGCCAATCAATATAGCGGAATGAACCATCGCTATCAATATACCTGGTGGCAAGAACCATTGCCGATCAATATAGCGGAATGAACCATCACTATCAATATACCTGGCGGCAAGAACCATCGCCAAAGAATAGCCGATCTCTAGTCATTGTCACGGTAGTGTATTTTAATGCCCCTCGCTCAAATAAAACATGCGGTACTCCCACCCCTCGCTTCACATATAGGCGGCATAGAATAACCTCGCTTAAATGGACATGCGGCGCTCCCACCCCTCGCTTCACATTTTAGCGGCAAATATTCTTTCCTCGCCTCATATGATAACCACGCTTCAATGTGACATGCGGCGCTCCCACCCCTCGCTTCACATTTTAGCGGCACAAAATAATAAATAGCGGTAAGCATTTAAAATCATCACTCATCCATAACAATGACTCATGGGATATTCACCAAGTATTTTATCCATACCTGCATCACAAAGCATAATCCATATTCCAACATACATCATCATGAGTGTATTTTAATGCACCTTGCTCAAATGCGACATGCGGCACTCCCACCCCTCGCTTCAACATTTGGCGGCAAAGCATTAAAATCATCACTACATGTACACATGCAACCACAATGCATAATTCCATGATGTATATAAAATGCAGGTTACCGTTTCGTGTCTTTCAACCATGGCCTTAGCCTTTCGCGTCATAGTGTCCCTACAGGAACAATCCCAAACCATGAGCATACGATAATCCATATTCCCCACAATATGATTATAATGAGTAAATGCATAAACTACGAGTACAAAGTACTTCCCGTCTCCCAATGCATTTCAAAATGCTCCACTTGGTTGTCCCTGTGTCACAACTCACAATCATAATCAACAGGTTATATTATGATTCTATAGATGTCATGACATACAATCTTTTCACTATGATCACATATCACAAATGCACATAAGCAAATTAGTTGTGCCACACAACACTAACTACTATCATGCATAAATATGTGCTACCCATCCTTATCAGCATGTTCCAGGCCTTCAACAGCCCCAAAGAGCTAACCACTGCTCTGATACCACTAATGCAAGGACCCCCCCGTGCCCTTAACCCGTTATTAGTGTATTAAGTCATATCATTGGTGCATATGATCATACTATCAGGGGAAAAACCACATGCAAGTGCAACACCATTTGCTATCCAGAAAATTTCTTGCATTTAAACCACATAATATTCAAATTCCCCAACCATGATTATCCATATAGCATGCACCCTCATAATACACTAACATACTCTTAGTTCATTTAGCAATTCTATATCTAATTGCGTGCAAACCATAAATGAACAGAGAAGAGCCGTAGCCCGCTTATACATTCCATATACACGTAATATGTACTCACATAAGAGTACCCAATGAATGAGCGTGTATCTAATGTATAAAATACTCTGCTGGATACCGTTACTGGTGCTTCGATCCTGGAAGCACCTCTCAAGCGCAACTCGATCTCGACTCTGGATCTAAGCGCCTATCCATCCAGCTCTGGTACCTCGATCCTGGAAGTACCTCAATCAACAGCCCGAGCTCAACTCCAAAGCTGCTGCTACACCTGTACCACCTGCCCCAACAGAGACAGCCCCCACACGGGGTGAGCATACCAATATCCCAATCCAATAACCACAACAATACAATTCATAATTTACAACAATGTAAATGCTATGAAATACAAAATATACTCCCTGGATGGCATCATCATCATCCGGGGTTTCCTGCACTGTCCCTGTTCTCAAAACACTGAAACCATCAAATTCCCAAATGCCAGTTAATCATTACATTGATTAACAATTCTATGAGCCATATACCAATGTCATAATCAATAACATCAAATCATTAAACAATGATTATAGACAATCCATGTTCTCACTTATGATTTCATAGTTCTATTTCATTGCTCGCTCTACAATAGCGGCATTCCATTTCCACGCATGCTCGATGGCAGCGACATCATAATCGATGTTCGCTCACAGGCGACAACATCCCAATCATTACTCGCTCAAAAGCGGCACCATGCAATTCTCAATGCATATATAGATATTTGAAGCAAGTACAATAAACCATGCATTTCAATCTCCGTTTATTGCTAATACCATGTGTCATGCATTTCCACACACATTCATTGCAATACAGTGTACCAAGCACTCAACAATTGCAATTATATTAAAGGGCTATGCTCGTACGTCATACGTACCTTAAAATTCCGTAGTCCGAATCAAACTTTGCCTTGGTCCCGTTACCCGATTAATATGTGCTAACACACAAAATAACTCACAATTATTTATGAGCACACAACATATACCCAAGCATGAATCAAACCCCCAAATACATCATCAATGTACCCATATAAGCTCCCAAAAAAAATTGAGAATTTTTTTTTAATTCGCTATTCATCCCTACCGATCGATCGGTAGAACCCAGATTTTTCATATTTCGCTACGGCATTCGACCGATCGATCGATAACTCCTACCGATCGATCGGTAGAACCCTGAAACCCGAAAATCACCATTTTTAAGAGCTTGAAACCCCCACCAACCATACCCCAACTCCTCCCAACCCAAAACCACAACAAATCCGCACCCAAGGACCTCCAACAAGGGTGTTAAACTCAAATTAAAGAAGCCCAAAAGATTTTATGATTTTCACCAAAATCACCCAAACCAAATCAAACCCAAAACTCAACCAAATTCAACAAAATTACAATCAAATCAAAGCTACAAGAGAGGAGAAGGAGATTACCAGCTTTTCTTCAAGAAATCCGGCCCCTAAATTGTGTTCCCAACGATTTCCATTGAAGGGGAAAGAGGGGAAGGGTTTTTGGGTGAGAGAGGCGAGAGAGAGGGAGAGGAGAGGAATGGAATGGATTCCAAATGACGGAATCTCGAGTCCAACTGGTATATATAGCAAAAATGCCCCAGAATACCAATACTTCCACAAATACATCATGATTCATTAAAAATCATCTGTTTTCAAAAACTCTCTCTCCTACACCAAATCCCCAGACTGGCCCCAACATAAGGCACCCCGGACACCAAGTCCCACCAAAAACCCAACACATAGGTTTTTCACCAAAATGAGGATACAATCTCATCCTTTGGATCCAACGATCCCAAATGCCCGATTTAACAACCTCGGGAGATGCCAAACCGCAATTAATTCCTAATTGCCACAATTAAAAATCCATCAAGGATTAATACCACACCGGGATTAACACCATAATCCCCGGACATCACAGTATATAAGCATGATATTTCAGATTATAAACACATAATGCACCATATCTCACCTACAAATCTCTACACAAGCACCTCTCCAAACCCTTACTTGTTCTTGTATCTTGTGCTTGGATTTCACTTGGTAATGAAGCTAGAAAGTTGAGTGAAGTGACTTCATACCTTTTCGGTAAGAATTCCATACTATTTGATGTATATGTGTTGGTAGTTCATCTATGAGAAGCTATGACTAGTACTTTCAATGTCATGATTTCATATGAGATGGAATCCAATGAAATAAGTTGTAGAAGTTATGGAAATGTGTTCTTATGTTAGTAAGAATTACTTTGAACAAGTTTTGATGGTTTGTGGTGAGGTAGAGAAGGAGAACTATGGAGATAAGCTAAAAATCGCCATGTTCTGAATTTTCTGAACATCGGCGATCGATCACGAGCCCTATGGAGATCGATCGCCTAGAACAGAGTCAATTTAAGGCGGTGAAAACATATGACGATCGATCGGTGAAAAAGAGACGAACGATCGCGAGGAAACAGAACACTTAGGCGATCGACCACGAGATAGTGGCGATCGATCGCGATGGAACAGAACAGTATGGCGTTCGATCGGTGAAATGTGGCGATCGATCGCCAGGGTCAAGATTTTGAAAAATATTATATTTTTGTAGAATTTGATTTTGAAGCCTATTGTAACATGTTATATTGTTCATATTGTTGTAGCATCATCACAGGGGACGGGGCAACGAGGCGGTTAGACATTGACGCCTAATTTATATAGTTTGTGTCGCAGAACAGGTATGTTTTGACGTACGAGTATATGATATTGTTGTGATGATGATGTGAGCATGGTATCATATGATTAGTGACATCATATGCATGTGCATTCATGATATTATATTGTTGAGATGGATGCCACGATAGATGTGTAGCATATGCTTTGGCTGAGATCGGTGCCACGATAGATATACTAGTGTTGGGTATATGCTTTGGATGTGATTATTGCCACGATAGGTATGCTACATATACTTTGGCATGAGAGATATACGCCGGTTGGGTATATGCTCTGGCTGTTATAACATGTGAGGACAGTACTATGATATGTGCTGCTAATATGAAGATGTGAGGAGGTTTCACTGACATATTGAGCTGAGATAGACATATCATATTGGTCTGGTTATAAAAGAATGAGGAATGAGACATGTCATGACATAATTGTATTTGATTGTTTCTGTAGGGACTTATAGACGTGGGAGGACGGGATTGTGTGTCTATTCCGCTGCGAGTTGAACCACTGCATAGGAGTTGTACTAGTCTAGGTTGTTTTACGGTACATATGATGTATGTTTTGATAGGATTTGTGTAAGTATTGTAACAACCTAACATGAGTAAACTATTAATTTAGTGTATGTTTTACTTAATTCTTAGTCACATATGTATAGTGAACTAATACATAATGAACTAAGTAACGGGGACCCCGCATTAGTGGTATCAGAGCAGTGGTTCGAGAACGGGGTGAACAAGGGTAGAGGAAGGTATTAGGGAGTTGCCTAATACATTGAAAGCATGTTATGAGTATTGATATGCTATTATATTGACATGCTTTATATATTTGTTTGTTGTTGGTAACCCTGTATTTGCAGTAATGGCAGACAGAGTACCTCATGATGATGTTGGGGATGCCATGAGTGGCAACACTAGTGTTGGATTGGCGCCTGTGCCACCACCACCATTTGGGCAAGGTCCAGTGGAACAGGTACTGTTACCTGGGGAGTTGACTTTGACACAGTTTCTGAGTTATCAGCCACCTCGCTTTGAGGGTACTGAATCAGGGGAACAAGCAGAGGAATGGTTCGAACGTGTTGAACAGATCTTTGTGTCAGCACCATGTGCCAAGTCCGCCTAGATACGTTTGACCGAATTCCAGTTGGTGAAGAAAGCTATGATGTGGTGGAAAGCCACATTGATTGAGCTGAGAGCTCAAGGACAGACAGTGAATTGTGATATTTTTAGAACTCGGTTTCTTGATCACTATTTCTCTATGGCTGCGAGACAGAGGAAGAAGATGTGTTCACAAATCTGAAACAGGGAACAATGACAGTGTCTGATTATGCTGTGCCGTATTCTTCATTGTTACGGTATGTACCACATATTGCTGCAAACACAAAGGCAAAGATCAGACAGTTTGTGAAGGGTTTGAGGCTTGAGTTGTTTGATAGGGTGATTTCTAATAATCCTAAGTCATAAGAAGAAGCATTGACTAAAGCTGAGATGGCTGAGATTGCAGTTGGTGTGTATAAAGATGTAGGACAATCCCAACCACCTACATCAGAAAGTATGAGACCTAGAGGAGAACCGTTTAAATCATCACGAAGAGGTGCATCTTCCTCTAGATTTAGTGGAAAGCGGTTTACTATGTGAAAGGGTGGTGAACGAGGTACCAAGGGACAGTCTCAAGGTAGTAGTAGTAGCAGTGATCGAGGGTTACAATGTTTTAAATGTGGCGGGCCACATTTTAAAAGAGATTGTCCACAACTTGATACTCCAGTTTGTTTTCGTTGTGGGAGGATGGGACACATGATTAGAGATTGTCCTCAAGCTGGGGGACAATAGATGAGAGGGAATATGTCAGAAAGTACAGTGCAACAGAGACCACAGGGTGTTCCACGGACTGGTGGAGGACAGAGAACAGGACCACCTCAGGCTCAGGTATATGCACTGAACAAGGAGCAAGCAGAGGTAGCTCCTGATGATGTGATTGCGGGTAAGTGTAGTTTATTTACTTATCCTGCTTTACTTTTGATTGATACTGGTGCATCACATTCATTTATTGCACAAGCGTTTATTGATCGGTATCATATATGCTCGTCTCCACTGTTGATGCCTCTGCATGTCTCGACACCCATGGGAACTACTGTGATGGTTTGCCAGAGTGTGTCTGATTGTGTTATTCAGTTTGATACTGAGTATGGGATACAAGATGATTTGATTGTGCTAGATATGATCGATTTTGATTGTATTCTGTGTATTGATGTGTTGAGCAGATATAAAACTATTGTAGATTGTTGTCAGAAGATAGTGAGATTTCAGTCTGATACTGGAAATCAATGGATCTTTTATGGACAAGGATCACGTGCCAAGATTCCATTGATATCTGCTCTTAGAATGTCCAGTTTGTTAGAACGTGGACATACGGGATATATGATATATGATGTGGATGTCACAGAGAAGAAAGTAGAAAGAAGAGTGGAGGATATACCAGTAGTTGCAGAGTATGCAGATGTATTTCCAGAGGAGATTCCTGGATTTCCACCAAGTCGAGAAGTGAAATTTGGTATTGAGTTAGTGCCTGATACTTTTGCAATTTCACGAGCACCATATCGAATGGCACCATCTGAATTAAGAGAGTTGAAAACTCAATTACAAGATCTATTGGACAAGGGGTACATATGTCCTAGTGTATCGCCTTGGGGTGCTCCGATATTGTTTGTCAAGAAGAAGGATGGTTCAATGCTACTATGCATTGACTATAGACAGTTGAACAAGGTAACCATAAAGAATAAATATCCTCTTCCTCGTATTGATGATTTGTTTGATCAGTTACATGGATCTAAGATATATTCTAAAATTGATTTGAGATCTGGTTATCATCAAATACGTGTGAGGGAGATGTACAGAAAACAGCATTCAGAACTCGCTATGGACATTATGAGTTCCTAGTGATGCCATTTGGTGTGACGAATGCTCCAGCTGTCTTCATGAGCTTGATGAATCGAGTTTTCCAGGAGTACTTTGATCAATTTGTCATTGTGTTCATTGATGATATATTGATCTATTCTCGGAGTGAAAAAGAACATGTCCAACATTTACACCTGGTGTTATAGTTATTGAGAACACATAAGTTATATGCCAAACTCAGTAAGTGTGAGTTTTGGTTGAATAGTGTTGGATTCTTGGGACATGTGATCTCTAAAGATGGTATATCAGTTGATCCGAGAAAGATAGAAGCGGTGTTGAATAGGTCATCACCTACCTCTGTGCCAGAGATTCGTTGTTTCTTGGGTTTGGCTGGATACTATAGACAGTTTGTTGAAGGATTTTCAGCAATTGCCAAACCACTCACACATCTGACACAGAAGGGAGTACCATTTAGATGGTCAGACACATGTGAGCATAGTTTTCAGGAATTGAAACATCGATTAACTACTGCTCCAGTGTTGATTATTCCATCAGAGCATGACATGTTTGCTCTTTATACTGATGCATCATTACTTGGTTTGGGTTGTGTATTAATGCAGGATAAACATGTGGTGGCATATGCATCACGACAGTTGAAACCACATGAAATGAAATATACAGTGCATGATCTGGAGTTGGCAGCCATTATTTTTGTCTTGAAGATATGGCGACACTATTTATATGGTATGTCGTTTACCATATATACTGATCATAAAAGTTTAAAGTTTTTATTCACTCAAGCCAAGTTGAATATGAGGCAAAGGAGATGGATGGATCTCTTAAAAGATTATTATCGTGAGATCAAATATCATCCAGGAAAGGTTAATCTCACAGCAGATGCCTTAAGTCTAACAGTTCACACTACTGCTGATGATATGATGCATTTATCAGCCTTGATGACTTCTTGTTGTACCTTGGGTTATGACTATGATATTGAAACAGTGCCAGTACGGGTATCAACAGTGTTGGTTGAACATGATATCTTTGAGAAAATCAGAATGGCACAAGTGACTGATGATGATGTACAACACTGGAAGGAAATGATATGTCAAGGACAAACATCTCAGTTTGTAATTGCCAGTGATGGAACTTTGAAATATAGAAATTGTTGGGTAGTACCTGCTGCATTAGGACTACGCCAAGGAAATACTACAACATGAACACTGTAGTCGATATAGTATACATCAAGGAGGAAAGAAAATGTTTAAAGATTTGCGTACCCAATTCTGGTGGAAACACATGAAACAGGATGTACTAGACTTTGTGAAACGTTGTTTAATCTGTCAACAGGTAAAAGCAGAACGACAAAGACCAGGAGGTGAATTGAGGAGTTTGGAGATTCCTCAATGGAAATGGGAACATGTTACAATGGGTTTTGTTACCCATTTGCCACAGACTTCCTCTGGCTTTGATGCGATTTGGGTAATTGTTGATAGACTGACAAAAGTAGCTCACTTCATACCTTACAGTATGACATTTACTTATTTGAAAATGGCTCAGTTATATATTCAAAACGTAGTGAGACTACATGGCATACCAGTTTCCATTGTATCGGACAGAGATCCGAGATTTGCTTCTCATTTTTGGGAAGGATTACAGTCAGCACTAGGGACAGAAGTACGATTGAGTACAGCGTATCATCCTCAGACAGATGGACATACAGAGCGTACGATACAGACGCTTGAGGATATGTTGAGAGCCTGTGTATTGGCGTTTGATAACTCTTGGCAAGAATCGTTGCCATTAGTAGAATTGTCGTACAATAACAGTTATCAAACTAGTATCCAGATGGCACCATTTGAGGCACTGATCACCATTATATTGGGATACTGTGGATCAGACTGCACTCCATGGACCAGAAATGCTACGTGAAATGGAGGAGAAAGTGAAACTGACCAGATTGAAATTGGAAGCTGCTCAGGATAGACAGACTGCTTATGCCAATAAGCGACGTAGACCACTTGAATTCCAAGTTGGTGATCGAGTATTCTTGAAAATCTCACCTTTTAAAGGTGTGGTACGATTTGGTAAACGTGGAAAGTTGTCTCCACGGTATGTTGGTCCTTATGAAGAGTTGCAACGTATTGGTACGTTGGCATATCGATTGGCACTACCGCCAGCATTGAGTAGTATTCACGATGTGTTTCATGTTTCAGTGGGATCGACGGGGTGTCGAGGAGGCAACATGGGAGACGGAGCAGCATATGATACAACAGTATCCTGAGTTATTTACTGGTATGACTTTACAGTTTTATGATACTGTTGGTTAGTAATTATGGCACTGTTGCATATATGATCATGTTTCTTATCTTATTGCAGTAAGATTGTGGATTTGAGTATATATATGCATGTTATGTATATGCAATTTCGAGGACGAAATTCATTAAGTAGGGGAGAAATGTCATGCCTCGATATGACATAGACATATGTGATAGCGTTATGGAGTGATTATGAAATAATTACGGTATGGTGCAGACTCAAGTATGAGTTAAATCAAGTATGTGGAATATGACAAGAATTTAGGATTTCTATTATGAAATTTTGAGTTGAAGAACACCTTCATACTTTATTGAAATGGTGTTACATGGTTGATCTCTCATGTTGTAGAAAAGAATATGAACTATACATAGTTGGCTAATAACTATGTCTGGCATTGAAATGAATTTGATGAGAATTACACCTGCATGTGAATTGAAATTTGGTGAGTATATAAGCATGATATTCCAGATTATAAACACATAATGCACCATATCTCACCTACAAATCTCTACACAAGCACCTCTCTAAACCCTTACTTGTTCTTGTATCTTGTGCTTGGATTCCACTTGGTAATCAAGCTAGAAAGTTGAGTGAAGTGACTTCATACCTTTTTGGTAAGAATTCCATACTATTTGATGTATATGTGTTGGTAGTTCATCTATGAGAAGCTATGACTAGTACTTCAATGTCATGATTTCATATGAGATGGAATTCAATGAAATAAGTTGTAGAAGTTATGGAAATGTGTTCTTATATTAGTAAGAATTACTTTGAACAAGTTTTGATGGTTTGTGGTGAGGTAGAGAAGGAGAACCATGGAGATAAGCTCAAAATCGCCATGTTCTGAATTTTCTGAACATCGGCAATTGATCGCGAGCCCTATGGCGATCGATCGCCAAGAACAGAGTCAATATAAGGCGGTGAAAACATATGGCGATCGATCGGTGAAAAAGAGGCGATCGATCGCGAGGAAACAGAACACTTTGGCGATCGATCGCGAGATAGTGGCGATCGATTGCGATGGAACAGAACAGTATGGCGATCGATCGGTGAAATGTGGCGATCGATCGCCAGGGTCAAGATTTTGAAAAATATTATATTTTTGTAGAATTTGATTTTGAAGCCTATTGTAACATGTTATATTGTTCATATTGTTGTAGCATCATCTCAGGGGACGGGGGCAACGAGACGGTTAGACATTGACGACTAATTTATATCGTTTGTGTTGCAGAACAGGTACGTTTTGACGTACACGTATATGATATTGTTGTGATGATGATGTGAGCATGGTATCATATGATTAGTGACATCATATGCATGTGCATTCATGATATTATATTGTTGAGATGGATGCCACGATAGATGTGTAGCATATGTTTTGGCTGAGATCGGTGCCACGATAGATATACCAGTGTTGGGTATATGCTTTGGCTGGGATTATTGCCACGATATGTATGCTACATATACTTTGGCATGAGAGATATACGCCGGTTGGGTATATGCTCTGGCTGTTATAACATGTGAGGACAGTACTATGATATGTGCTGCTAATATGAAGATGTGAGGAGGTTCCACTGACATATTGAGTTGAGATAGACATATCATATTGGTCTGGTTATAACAGAATGAGGAATGAGACATGTCATGACATAATTGCATTTGATGATGCATGATACAAGATAATCACATTTGATATTTATAGTACTTTATCGTTTATGTTTTGTATTGATATCGCACTGGGATGGTTATTTATCTATACTCATGTTGTGTGATTGTTTCTGTAGGGACTCATGACGTGGAAGGACGGGATTGTGTGTCTATTCCGCTGCGAGTTGAACCACTGCATATGAGTTGTACTACTCTAGGTTGTTTTATGGTACATATGATGTATGTTATGATAGGATTTGTGTAAGTATTGTACCAACCTAACATGAGTAAACTCTTAATCAGTGTATGTTTTACTTAATTCTTACTCACATATGTATAATGAACTAATACATAATGAATTAAGTAACGAGGACCCCACATTATCGATTCATGAATATGTCATGAACGAAACACCAACTGCGAGGACATTGACCTCACACCAAACTTTGGAATGGAGACATTCTCCCAAACCACCACAATCTCCAAAAATATGTTAACATTCCTCGATGTTAACTATCCAAAACATTCTGCCAACCTCAACTACTATCTACTCGAATCATTCTTGATTCTAACATATATATATCATCTTAATGATATCTCTATAACTTGGTCAACGATGCCAAATACACATTTCTACGAAGTAAACCACCGGTACACAGCAGTATAGTTATACTAAAATCTGTTTCTACCTTTTTAATTCCTTCTCAAATAATGGAATCTTACTCATCATGGAATAGTTGCACCATTTGCAACTCGAATCGGGCAACTCACGGCCACCGATCAACACAAAAAACACATCTTCACAGATGTCAACATCCGTGTGTTCCAAGGAATCACTTCTTGGTCCCAAAAGTCTCAAGATTCCATGGAGAACATGCAAGAAAATCAATTGCATTCTCACCACATGTGTCGACAACGACACCAAGCGAATTCGAATCCTGGTCATCCCTTGTTTATCCTTCGAATCAACCATTCTAATACAAAGATGACTATCGAATTAACTAACAATGAACCTCCTTATCCCACAATACGACAATCTCTTCTTAGGAGAGAGAGTCAACCAAAACCTCACCATTATTCCTCAGAATAAATCGTTCCGTTGAGATTACCAATCTCAAGGATACTACAATCTCTTACCAGAGATTCACTAATCCAAGCACACCAACCCGCTAATCAACAAGCATAAAAATGCTGGTATTCATACATGCATACCGATACCTATGCCTGAACGCCAAACACACCACATGCATACTTAATGCACTCGGCTTGGGTATCTCCAATCATACACAGAATCCCCTGACACGATTGTCAATCACTCAGTTATTCCCACTCATGAGGGAATAATGATTGATGGACAAATGACTAATGGTGTGAATTCAATACCGACACCATGCGCACCGACTCATCGAATTCAAAGATTCCCAACAGGTAGATCAATACCTCTTTCCTCACAAGGAAAGTGTCATGCATCCATGACTCTCCAAACTCGAACCATCGTTCGAACAATCTAGATACATTTATACCGAAATCTATCCCTGGACCAATAAATACATAACATCTCATAAAGTGCATTAATGCCACTATCACAGATCGTTCTCAAATCTGCATACGCGACGTATACAAACTCTAACAATGCTCTGTACTAACATAATAGTACTCAGATACTCTTAAGTATCTATCTAGGGATGTTTCCTCATACGTCTCACAATTAACTTTACGCAAACACTCGGTCCATCACCATCAATGCTTACTACGGTTATTCACAAATCAACCCGTAATTGATACCAACTGTCTCCACAACAGCATTGCTCCAAACCAAAAATCAACATACAATACTATTTCCTCAAGAGATACAATCGATATAGTATTGTTATCCCATATCCAACAATTTCGGTTACGTTTCACCATTGCATCCCCAATGCAAGAATACTGACCGCTTTATTTTTAAACAGAAAATTCTCAGTGTAGCGATTCTTTACCGCAAGTGCACGGTGTCAAGTTTTAGTATAGTTAAATGAAAGTAAGGGTTGTTGAATCCACAGGGACTAACGTATAAGTACCAAATAAAACTAGTAAAATTATATTTAACATACGATTAAATGGGGGCAGATTAACTAATGCAAAATTAAATCTAATGAATCCAAATAAAAACAAGAATAAATAAAATGAATGGCTTCCGGATATGCAAAGGAATTTCGCTCGAGAAATTTATCTAGCTCGTTGTTCAACTATGTTATCTTCAAAGATTCGTTTGAATAGGTAATTACCAAACAATTGATTCTTAAGGTGGAAGGTTTTCGTTATTATTCAATACACTCTCTCGAGCTGTATAGAAACTAATATCAAATTAGAACAAGTAACTCTCGTTCACTTATTTACTAATCCGATATTGCATAAATCGTCAAAACCTCGTTACTCTAAATCTCTCGATTCAAAGTGCTCACGTATGTGATTTTATCTCTCGATCTCAATCTTAAACATACATCATGAATTAATGTAGCGTATTATAACGTTATCTCTCGATCTCGATTATAACTCACAGAATTCAATCAAAGTTAGCTAGGCTTTGATCTTAATAAGCATTTAATTCATGAACAATAAGAAATCAATTCAATCAAACACATTCGAATCAATAAATCAAACACAATTATACTTAAACTCGATAAAATAAACTTGATTCAATTCAAAACAAATCAATAACACGTTTAATTGTTTCTCAACCTAAAAAACATCCAATGTAAATGAAAATCAAATAAAACCGAGTTTAGAAATACGATAAATGCTGGAACGAATCCGTGCGTTGCACCGTAATCTCTTCTCTTGCTCCTTCCTTGCACTCCGGAAATGGCTCGCTCAAGCTTGGACGAAGAACGGAGGAAGATGGCTTTTCCTCCTTCTTCTAGGCGGCGGCTACTAGGGTTTTTAGGTGATGAAAATCGGCTCTCAACCCTCTCTGATATGATATGATATGATATGGAAAGGATCTCCCTTTTAGACCACCGAGAATCAAGTTAAATTTGGAAAATAAGATTTGCAGAAAATCGCGTATCGATCGAAAAGATTTCTCGATCGATCGGTGCACTATTCACTTCAGCCTTTAAAACTTTCCGATCGATCGATCGATCAAGATTTTGGTTCCGATCGATCGATCCTTCAATAAAATTGTTGCTGAACTCTCTGCCCGGCTCGATCGATCGAAATTTTGCAAAATCTGAATTTTTCACTTTTTCGCCTCGATTTCACCCGTTTCCTTCATTTTAGCTCATTTCTTCCATTTCCGACCTATTTTCCTGAAACAAGCAAATAAATACCAAAAAGCGTAATTTTATCCAGGAAAAAGTACGAAAAACGGAAAGAAATTACAGCTAAAAACACTTAAAATCTAAGCCTATCAACTCCCCCAAACTTAGACTTGATCGTACTCGAGCAAGCAATAAGCTCAAAAAGTAGAGTCAAACTTAATACTTTGAATGAATCATTTTTACATCTCAACGTAAAAGCTCAGCAATCCTACTTACACGTCAATAAGAGTCATTCAAAGTTCAACAGGAAGCGTTTTCTCCTAAGCTAAACAATACATCGCAACATTGGAACGTGCGTGTGTGCTATTGTCAAACATGAGTTATATACATATCTTTTAAGATTAAACTGTTCCATAAAAACTCAAAGTCAAGATTACTTTAAAATACTTTACAAATCTACTATCCAGCACTTCTCCACTAATGTAATTATTCCCTAGACTTGGATCAGAAGGTATTTAAAAGCTTATAACGTTAGGCCTTTTGGTGTCGGCTCCAAAGAAAAGGTAGGATGAATGCAAAGAAGAGAGTATAAAAGAATCAGTTCAAACTTGTTCGCACAATATTGAGCTTCTCTTCAACTTTTTCTAGCCTTGGCCACTTTGGGTCTTATTTGAATATTTTCATTTTTTCAAGGCTTTTCTCTACATATTTTCTTATTGCTCATTCTTTTGTTCATTTTTGTTTTTCACAATGAATTCATCTACATATAACAATTCAGTGCAATGAATGAGATTCATTATACTCTCTTAGGGACGGATAAAATTTTTCTTTTAGGCTCAATCCAAGGTAGGTATAATGAGTTAGCCAAAAATGTCGAATGTGGGTCTAGTAATATGCAATGCATATACCATTCTTTTTCAATAAGGCTCAAGATGGGACACTAAGGAATGATGTAGACAAGGTAAGCTTGAAAGGCACAAACGGTCCAAAGATCGCCTAAATCATCTCCAAGTCAAGTTCCTAATTATAAAATTTCGCCTCAAAGTGCTTTCAAATAAATTGTAGAGTTTTCTAAGATGCTCAAGACTAATCATAGTTAACACAACTTTCACTTTATTCAATACATACTTCACTCAATCATGACTCAAAACGTGCTCAAACTATTCCTCAATTTTGACATAAGCTCAACACAGGATATATACAAACAAGTTAAAAATTTTCATGACTCCTATCTAGATGGGGATTAATTTCATCATGTATTACCGTTGCAAATCCAACTCATCATTTCTCAAGTATTGACTCATTGTCTAAAAAAAAATTTTGTTGATAGTGCTCAAGGACGAATTGGTCTCATAAACGTGCAATAATGCAAGAAAAGAAACAAGACAAGAAGCAGAAATGCAAAAACTACAAATATAAACAAACCCCCCCCCCCCCCAAACTTAATATGTGCATTGCCCTCAATGTACAAGACAAATAAGCGTAAAGGCAAAACACATACCATGACAACGATCGTCACTGATCGCCGTCCTCATCATGCTCCGGAGGGGGAACTGGGTAGTACTGCACAGCACACACGGATTCATGCTAAAAAACAAAAGACACAAAATAACAAAATCAATTAAACTAAACTAAAGAAAAAGAAAAAGAAACAAAGGGAATAAGAAAGAGTTCTTGATTTATAGTCCCAAGCTGGACTGTCATCTCCTCTCTCTCAGTTGTCAAGATAAACTATAGAGGTAACTGTTTGGACTTCATTGCTCATGTGATAATGCTTTAAGCGCTGCCCATTCACTGTAAATGTTCCCCTGCTGGGATCGGTAACTTCAATTGCTCCAGAGGGGTAGATTTTTGAAATGGTGAATGGCCCTGACCAACGAGAACGTAGTTTGCCTGGAAAGAGTCACAGCCTGGAGTTGAACAAGAGTACGACATCTCCTACCTTGAAGTCCCTCTTTTGTATATGAGAATCATGCCACTTCTTGGTTTTCTCTTTGTAAATCTTGCCATTCTCATATGCCTGATTCCAAAATTCTTCCATCTCATTCAATTGCAAAAGACGCTTCTCACCTGCAACATGACAGTCAAAGTTTAACCATTTAATAGCCCAATATGCTTTATGCTCAAGTTCAACAGGGAGGTGACATGCCTTACCAAATACCAACTTATAGGGTGATGTGCCAATAGGTGTCTTAAAAGCAGTTCTATAAGCCCATAGTGCATCATCTAAGCGTAAGGACCAATCCTTTCGGCTTAGAGTCACTGTCTTTTCTAAAATCCTCTTCAACTCTCGATTTGAAACTTTACTTGCCCACTGGTTTGTGGATGATAAGGTGAAGACACTTTGTGGGTGACACCATATTTACTCAAAAGCTTTTCAAATTGTTTGTTACGAAAATGAGTGCCACCATCACTAATAATTGCTCGAGGGGTGCCAAAACGAGTAAAAAATTTTCTTTTCAAAAATTGCACAACTACTCGAGCATCATTGATGCGCAAAGCTTCCGCCTCTACCCACTTTGACACATAATCTACTACGACAAGTATGTATTTATTTAAACAAGAGCTTGGGAAAGGTCCCATGAAATCAATTCCCCACACATAAAAAATCTCACATTCAAGAATATTGGTCAATGGTAATTCATTCCTCCTAGAAATATTACCAACCCTTTGACATCTATCACATGAAGAGACATACCTGAATGTATCCCTATACATCGTTGGTCAATAAAACCCAGAAGCAAGTACCTTAGCAGCTGTTTTGGTAGCTCCAAAATGCCCACCTGTATCTCCATCATGGCATTGCTTCAAGATATCTTGCATATCCTCCTCGAGGATACATCGCCTTATGATGTTGTCTGCACAAACTTTGAACAAATATGGCTCCTCCCACATAAGATGTTTAACCTCAGAAAAGAATTTTTTCTTTTGATAAAAAGTCAGATTTTGTGGGAGGATACCACTAACAATATAGTTTGCGAAATGTGCATACCAAGGTACCATATCAACACTAAACAATTGCTCATCAGGGAAATTTCCATTAATTTCATCTACCTCATTGTCACTTGCATCATTACTGTTCTCAATTCACGATAAATGATCTGCAACCACATTTTCAACACCTTTCTTATCTCTTATCTCCAAGTCAAATTCTTGCA
Organism: Haberlea rhodopensis; assembly: GCA_907163345.1. NCBI lineage: Eukaryota > Viridiplantae > Streptophyta > Magnoliopsida > Lamiales > Gesneriaceae > Haberlea > Haberlea rhodopensis. Next base: position 70,279 of record CAJQUN010000344.1, on the reverse strand, counting down.
ATAACAAAATTCACCTAATCAAGCGTGGTTTGTCATCTTTCTTTGCAAGTAAGTATTTAAGTGCAGCGTGGTCGGTGTACACAATAACTTTAGCAAGACATAGGTAGGAGTGAAACTTATCAAAAGCAAAAACTATGGCTAGAAGCTCTTTTTCAGTGGTGGCATAGTTAATTTGTGCTTCATTCAAAGTGCGACTAGCATAGTAGATCGTATGAAATACCTTGTTTCTCCTTTGACCTAAGACTGCTCCTACCGCGGTGTCACTGGCGTCACACATCAGTTCAAAAGGTAACTTCCAATCAGGTGCGACCAACAGAGGTGCGGTTACCAATTTCTCCTTGAGAGTATTGAACGCCTGCATACAATCAGAATCAAATTCATAAGATGCATCTTTAGTTAACAAATGAGATAAAGGTTTAGAAATTTTTGAGAAATCCTTAATGAAACGTCGATAAAATCCCGCATGTCCCAAGAAGCTTCGGACTCCCTTTACTGTTGTCGGTGGTGGCAATTGTTGTATCAACTTGAATCTTTGCCCGATCCACTTCAATACCCTTCTCAGATATCTTGTGTCCCAAGACTATTCCTTCTTGAACCATGAAGTGACACTTCTCCCAATTCAGCACAAGATTTGTCTCTTCACACCTTACCAACACTAAAGTCAAGTTAGACAAACATATATCAAAAGAAGAACCAAACACAGAAAAAATCATCCATGAATACTTCTAGGAATTTCTCGATCATGTCATGGAATATGGCCACCATACATATTTGGAAGGTAGCGGGTGCATTACATAATCCAAATGGCATTCGTCGGAATGCAAATGTGCCATAAGGACAAGTGAAGGCGGTCTTCTCTTGATCCTCAGGTGTAATTGCAATTTGGTTATATCCCGAATATCCATCTAGAAAGCAATAAAAATCATACCCTGCTAACCTCTCTACCATTTGATCAATGAAGGGAAGGGGAAAGTGGTCTTTACGAGTGGAATCATTTAACCTCCTATAATCAATGCACACTCTCCACCCCGTGACTGTTCTTGTAGGTATTAACTCATTGTTCTCATTAGGGACAACAGTAATACCCCCTTTCTTTGGTACACAATGAATAGGACTTACCCATGAGCTATCAGAATAATCTCAGCCTTCACTACCTCTTGCATTTTTGGATTAAGACGACGTTGTGGTTGGACCACGGCCTTGAATGTGTCTTCCATAAGAATTTTATGCATGCAGACCGATGAGCTAATTCCTTTAATATCTGATATCTTCCATCCAAATGCTTTCTTGTGCTCCTGAAGGACTTTTGGAAGCTTTTCCTCATTATCACCTGTCAAAGACGAAGAAATAATGATTGGTAAAGATTTTTCAGCATCTAAGAAAATATACTTGAGATGTGATGGAAGAGGTTTGAGCTCGAGAGAAGGTGACTCTTCAATTGATGGCTTTTGAGGTTTAATATCCCTTTTTCCCAACTCTCCAAGATTCTCAGTGGCTCGTTTCATGTAAGGACTGGTGTTGTTCATATAAGCTATACTCTTGATGTCTTCCTCGCAATGTTGCTTATCAGCTTCCACTAAGCATGCTTCCATGTTATCCCTGAATGTATCATGCAACACCTCACCTGTCAGAACATCAATAATATCTACATTGAAACACATGTGTTCGTCGTGTGGGCGTTGAAGTGCTTTAAAAACATTAAAAGTAACTTGATCCTCCCCTACTCGGAGGATCAACTTCCCTTGTTGAACATCGATGATTGCTTTTCCCATTGCTAAGAATGGTCGACCCAAAATCAGTGGTGTCTTTGAATCTGCTTCCATATCTAGTACCAGAAAATCAACGGGAAAGATGAATTTATCCACTTTGACTAAGACATCTTCAATTATACCCCTGGGGTATGTGATGGATCGATCTGCTAATTGTAGTGAAACCTTAGTAGGTTTCGCCTCACCTAGCCCCAACTTCCTGAAAATACAGAATGGCATCAAATTTATACTAGCACCCAAATCACATAATGACTTTGTAAAAGATACTGATCCTATGGTGCAAGGTGTAGTAAAACTCCCTGGGTCTTTTAACTTTGGAGGCATTTTATTTTGCACAATTGCTGAGCACTCCTCCGTCAAGCTTACCGTTTCATATTCACCCAACTTTCGCTTATTTGAAAAATTTCCTTCAAAAACTTAGCATAACTAGGCATCTGAAGTAAAGCATCAACGAATGGAATATTAATATGTAGTTTCTTAAATACTTCAAGAAACTTACCAATTCTGCGTCCATCTTAGCATTTTTAATGCTGCGGGAAATGGGGGAGGAATTACTATCCTATCAGTGTGTGTGATCGGTGTAGTGTTGGAATTCTTACCTTTCTCCGTCGCCTTTTCCTTAGTCTTATCCTTGCCTTCAGATGTCTCTCCAAGACTCTCTTCTGCAGCTTGCGGTCTTAGCTCTTTTCCACTCCTTAATTCAATGGCCTTTGCTTGCTCGTTTTGGTTCTTCACTCTCCCAATTGGTATCATGCCCTGCGTTCGTCCGGATATTAATGATGCGAGTTGCCCCACTTGCACTTCCAAGTTCTTTATTGATGCATCCTGAGTCGTCATCCTGGTTTCAGTTGATGCTATGAACTTGGCTATTAGCTCTTCCATACTCGACTTATTCGACCCTCCCGGTTGTAGCTGTGGATTTAACACATTCTCTTTGTTGGTCCACCTAAAATTGTTGTGATTCCTCCACCCCGGGTTGTATGAGTTCGAATATGGATTGTTCTGCTGCCTGTTCCCTACGAAATTCACAGCTTCACTAGATTGATTAAATTGGTTACCTGCTTGGCACTCAATGCTTGGATGACCGCCTCCACATAAATCACAGAAGACAGCTTGAGCTTGCATCGCTGCTGCACCCATGTTATCTATCTTCCGATTCATAGCTTCCAACTGAGCCAAAATAGCAGTAATCTCATCCACTTGATGGACTCCCATTGGTTTCTGTGGCGTGTTCCTTTCCGATTGCAACTGATAGCTATTGTACGCCATTTCCTTCAATAAGTCATACGCTTCTTCCGGTGTCTTCCGCATGATCGATCCCCCAGATGCTGCATCTATCATAGATTGGTTAGCAGAAAACAAACCATTGTAAAAAGTCTGTACCTGCAGCCAGATGGGTAGACCGTGATGTGAGTATCTCCTCAATAAATCTTTGAAACGATCCCACGCTTCGTATAAACTCTCAGGATCAAATTGCCCGAAGGTAGTTATATCGTTCCGCATCTTTGCCGTCTTGGAGGGAGGAAAGTACTTCGATAAGAAAGCTTTTGCCATCTCTTCCCATGTTGTAATCGATCCTGCAGGCAATGAATTCAACCAGGATTTAGCTTTGTCTCTCAATGAAAAAGGGAAGAGCCTTAACCTGATGGCTTCGTCGGAGACGCCATTATGTTTAAACGTGTCACAGATCTCCAAGAAGTTGGAGATGTGAGTGTTTGGATCATCCGCGGCAGCTCCCCCAAACAATACAGAGTGTTGTATCATTTGGATAATAGCAGGCTTGATCTCGAAATTATTTGCCTGGATTGTCGGCCTAGTAATACTGGATAAAGATCCATGAAACGCTACTTGTGCAAAGTCCATCATCGATCTCGGGTTCTGTGCCTCGTTATTGTCGGCCATTGCTCGAGCTTCTCGTAGTCTTCTAAGTAGAGTTCTCTCTATTTCAGGATCAAATGGCTCGAGAATGGGCTCCTCTCTTCTGAGCATGCACTAGAGAAATGGTTCATGTACTGGATCAGACAAAAGGAGACAACAACACAATCAAAACAAGAACAACTAACTAAAACAAAAAAGAAAAATAAAAAAAATGAAATAATACAAATTGGCTAAATTACAATTAACTAATCTCGTATGATATTATACAGATTAGTCCCCGGCAACGGCGCCAAAAACTTGACCGCTTATTTTTAAACAGAAAATTCTCAGTGTAGCGATTCTTTACCGCAAGTGCACGGTGTCAAGTTTTAGTATAGTTAAATGAAAGTAAGGGTTGTCGAATCCACATGGACTAACGTATAAGTACCAAATAAAACTAGTAAAATTATATTTAGCCTACGATTAAAATGGGGGGAGATTAACTAATGCAAAATTAAATCTAATGAATCCAAATAAAAACAAGAATAAATAAAATGAATGGCTTCCGGATATGCAAAGGAATTTCGCTCGAGAAATTTATCTAGCTCTTTGTTCAACTATGTTATCTTCAAAGATTCGTTTGAATAGGTAATTACCAAACAATTAATTATTAAGGTGAAAGGTTTTCGTTATTATTCAATACACTCTCTCGAGCTGTATAGAAACTAATATCAAATTAGAACAAGTAACTCTCGTTCACTTATTTACTAATCCGATATTGCATAAATCGTCAAAACCTCGTTACTCTAAATCTCTCGATTCAAAGTGCTCACGTATGTGATTTTATCTCTCGATCTCAATCTTAAACATACATCATGAATTAATGTAGCGTATTATAACGTTATCTCTCGATCTCGGTTATAACTCACAGAATTCAATAAAAGTTAGCTAGGCTTTGATCTTAATAAGCATTTAATTCATGAACATTAAGAAATCAATTCAATCAAACACATTCGAATCAATAAATCAAACACAATTATACTTAAACTCGATAAAATAAACTTGATTCAATTCAAAACAAATCAATAAGACGTTTAATTGTTTCTCAACCTCAAAAACATCCAATGAAAATGAAAATCAAATAAAACCGAGTTTAGAAATACGATAAATGCTGGAACGAATCCGTGCGTTGCACCGTAATCTCTTCTCTTGCTCCTTCCTTGCACTCCGGAAATGGCTCGCTCAAGCTTGGACGAAGAACGGAGGAAGATGGCTTTTCCTCCTTCTTCTAGGCGGCGGCTACTAGGGTTTTTAGGTGATGAAAATTGGCTCTCAACCCTCTCTGATATGATTTGATATGATATGGAAAGGATCTCCCTTTTAAACCACCGAGAATCAAGTTAAATTTGGAAAATAAGATTTGCAGAAAATCGTGTATCGATCGATCGAAAAGATTTTTTGATCGATCGGTGCACTGTTCACTTCAGCCTTTAAAACTTTCTGCCTCGATCGATCGATCGAGATTTTGGTTCCGATCGATCGATCCTTCGATAAAATTGTTGCTGAACTCTCTGCCCGGCTCGATCGATCGATACATATTCTCGATCGATCGAAATTTTGCAAAATCTGAATTTTTCACTTTTTCGCCTCGATTTCACCCGTTTCCTTCATTTTAGCTCATTTCTTCCATTTTCGACCTATTTTCCTGAAACAAGCAAATAAATATCAAAAAGCGTAATTTCATCCAGGTAAAAGTACGAAAAACGAAAAGAAATTACAGCTAAAAACACTTAAAATCTAAGCCTATCAAATACTCAAATAGAGATAACAATAGCTTGTTGACACTCACGTTACTACTCCCAACAAAACTGAGCTGTCACAATACAAGTTCCTCGACACATTTATGCGTATGAACGTACCCTTGATGTATCTCTTACCTTAACTCAAAGTATTATATTGATTACACGAGTCCACTATAACCTCTCCTCATACCATCATATGATTCACCATACTCGGTTCCGACAAGCAATATAGTGGCTGCATCAAGCTCACTACTTTACCGCAACAACAAATCACCATACCTGACTAGGAAATCGCTGCCCCTTAGGTTTAGACAAAATCTGCTGACGTGTCTTACATTCAACCCCGGTATACAATACCTTACCATCCTCATACTGCAATCACTCTCCCAATTCATGAATCCATCATAAGTTACTCATTGTGTAATGCCTCGAGTTGCTTTATACACGTGTCATATGATTATACCGTTAATATGATTAATTTTGGTATGATATGGACTCAGGTTCGGGTTGAACCGAGGATTAATGAACACATACATGAAATGAATATTAGATATATGACAAGGAAAGAAACATGATGCACAAGATGTAGTGCATAGGAATGATTGAATTAAATCAAGTGTAGTGACATATCAAGCAACTTGGACTAGTAGGCATTTGGATTGAATTTCATATGCATGTGCCTTTTATTTGAGTTTGCATTTGAGGTTGATAAATATGAAATATCAGATTTGCAACTCACAATACACCTCAACACACTTACAAAATCCCTACACAAGCTCCTCTCTCATTTCTTCCTTAGGTTGAATTTTTGAGCTTGGATTGCACTTGGTAATCAAGCTAGAAAATAAAGTGAAGTGATATAATAACTTCTTGGTAAGGAATTCATGAGTTTAAGCTTGATTTATGTTGTTGTGTATGAAGTATGTGAAGTTGAGTCTCAAGTGTTCATGTTTGAAATCATAACTTGTTTCTTTGCCAAGAAGTAGATTCTAGGATGATGGAAACATGTTTATATGTTACTAGAGATTTCAAGAAACATGTGGAAATGGTTAATTTTGAGTTGTAGGAGAAGAATTATGAAGATATGCTTGAAAATTGCCATGATCTAAGTTTTCTGGACATCGGCGATCGATCGGTGCTTGTGTTGCGATCGATCGCCGAGGACAGACAAAATATAAGGCGGTGAAACAATGTGGCGATCGATCGGTGAGTTTGTAGCGATCGATCGCTATGAACAGGGCATTTTGGCGATCGATCGCCAAGTAGTTGCGATCGATCACGAGGAGACAGAAAGTTTTGGCGATCGATCGGCAATTGTAGCGATCGATCGGTGCCTTGGAAATTATGAAAAATGTTATATTTTTGTAGCATTTATTTTTGAAGCCTCTTATAACATGGTATATTGTTCATGTGCTTGTAGCATCATCACAGGGGATGGGGCAAAGAGGCAATTAGCCATCAACGCCTGATTTATCGCTTTTATTGTCGTATACCAGGTACGTGTTGACGTACGGAGTATAGATATTGTGTGATGATGTTATGAGATTGATATCATATGAATTGTGTTGTGTTGGTATCATATGATTTGTAGTATCATATGCATGTACATTCATGGATATCATGTGTTTGAGATGGATGAGGTATATACTTTAACATTAGAGGTATACGCCTGGTTTGGGTATATGCTCGGTATGCTACATATACGTTAGCATTAGAGGTATACGCCTGGTTTGGGTATATGCTCGGATATGCTACATATACGTTAGCATTTGAGGTATACGCCTGGTTTGGGTATATGCTCGGGTATGCTACATATACTTGGTATGAGAGATATACGCCGATTTTTGGGTATATGCTCTGGCTATTATCATGTGAGGACGGTACTATGATATGTGTTGCTAATATGAAGATGTGAGGCGGTTCCACTGACATAATGAGCGGAAATAGACATATCATATTAGTCTCGTGATAATAGGATGTGTGATGAGACATGTCATGACATAGTTGCATTTGTTGATGCATGATACAGAACATTCATCATTGATGATTATTATTGTGCTTTATCATTGATATTGTGTTTTGATATCGCACTGAGATAGTTGTTTATCTATACTCATGTTGTGTGAATGTTTCTGTATGGACTGAACCACTGCCTAGGAGTTATCTTTGATTAGGTTGTTGCTTGTACATGTGATGTATAGTTGGTTCGGTTTTTATAAACCTTGTAACAACTTAACTAGTCAGAAACTCTTAATCGGTGCATGTTTTTACTTAATTCAGACTCACGTATGTATGCTTAATTGATACATAATGGATTAAGTAAAGAGGACCCCACATTAGTGGTATCAGAGCAGTGGTTCGAGAACGGGATGAACAAGGGTAGAGGAAGTGAGTTAGGAGTTACCTAATCTCTTAAAGGTATGTGATACTTATGAAATAGTGTTTGGGAACATGCTTTGTATTTGTATCTGTTATTGTTAACCCTTGTTTTGCAGGATGATAGTATGACTTGGTATGAATCCTTATGCGTGGCATAAGTGATGTTGTGGATATACCCGTGATTGGTATACCGGATTTCTGTACTATCATTTGGCAGGGGAACATGATATGTTTCGCGGGAGCTATTCCACTGATACCGTGGTAATGGTATGTAGGTCGATACTGAATCGGAGGAGTAAGTTGTACAGTGGTTGGAGCGTGAAAAGTAAAGCTTGGTATCAGCTCCATGTGCAAAGCCAGCCTGCATGAGATTGTGTATCAGACCTAATGATGGATTGGCCGCTGACACATGATGTGTGAATGGAAGTGAAGTTACAGGTTATTGATCACTGTATCTAGTCCAGGGGCAATTCTTGATATTGCAATCTGTGGTTGCATTGTCAGTTCGCCATGTATGGCCTGAATGAGAATGTAATACTTTGCTCTTGATTTGTGGATAGTATGGCTAACGCAGTGTGTTTACATTGGGAGATGATGCAGACATGGGTTACTTGTGGTACTCAGATGGTACATGTAGCGAATGTGAGATTCGTGTACAATAATAATATTCTTTATTATTGTATTCCACAGCGGTAATTGGTGATTTGTGAGATCACCATGGTGATGATTATCTTGTCAGGGTATCATCTGTGTATGGTTCTCCGGTGTGTATGTGGAACTCTATGTTTGTTGTCATGGAGTTGAGAAGGAACGTGAAATTGGGAGAGTTCAATGATAGTGACGCTGAGGCGTATTGATGGAGCGGTACAACCGCAGTAACTGTGAGTTATACTGTTCGACTGTTATCAGCCTATGTCGTTTAAGTCACTCGTGTTTTGGTGACTGGTTAACGGACTGTTTGATCCTTTATGTGTATTAGCTTCTTGTGTTCGTTCTTGTTGTATCATATGGATTTGAGCATGGAAGTCTTTCAGATTGAAAGAAAATGAGTACCGGCGGAGATTGCAGTGATACAATGATCACCGGCAAAGATTGCTGTGATGTCTGCACATGTGATCTTTGTGATGGCTGCACTGGGACATACATGGTGCTATGTGGCCATGTATTATATCTGGTTAGTGTATAGTACAGATGGGAATGTATATCATTGTTTTGATGTGAACTCCGTCCGAGCTATAAGGTTGTCCGTATAAGACTCTATGTATGTGGTATGTGTGGCAGCCATGGGTGTCTTTGATTGACACGAGATACCTCAAGGCATACAGTTGTGTATGGGATGTTGTATATGAACATCTAGTTCTGTGTTTGTGAACTGTATTTATGAGGTTGAAATTGGTTAGTCTGTTTTGAACAGAGTGTGGGTATCTGTGTTGTTGCTGAGAGCATTGGATGCTTGTATGGCTTCTGGATATAGAAAAGGACGTCATGATAGACATCCGTAAACCGATTCTTTAGTGGAACTGTGTATGACATCTTGTCATATTCTGGATTATTGCATGACAGTAGTGATCTGTACACGTGAGACCAACAGAGAGTGGTTGGCAATGTGAGACCAACAGAGATTGGTTGGCAATGTGAGTATCCGGTAAGCATTGAGTGTGAACTATTGTATGATAGCATAGCTTGGTGGCTATGATGTATGGTTCACAAGTCTGATGTTGAATGTCCACGTTATCTAGATTGATAAGGAAGTTTGAGTTTCCGTCGATTGCTTGTACACTACGACTGTAGTACTGATGCAATCAGAGTTTCCGTTGTGTTGTGATTGTACTATGTGTTTGACATGAAATTTATATATTCTTGAGTCAGGACGGGAGATGTATGACTGATGGGATCGTGATTGTGATATGCAGACCTCGTCATGCGATTGGTTTGCATAGTTGATTGGTTTGCATTTTGTGCTCGATAGATGTTGGGTTGATATCTATTGATGGACAGTCTGTGAATATGTTTCATGAGAAAACAGTATGGTTGGTATACTAAACATGTAATGGTTAATGAATGGTTGGTATGCTAAACCATGTGATGGTTGATAGCAGATGGTTATGAGAAGGCTGAAGAAGCTCACACGTATGAGATAGTGTGATGGGACTTGATTTGTCCATGAAATGAATTATCTCTTGAGCTTGTTCGTACACATATGTGTATGGCATTGAAGTTTGTGTCATGTTATAGTGGTACGACCAATATGACACTGATTTGACATATACCAGATGGTGAATGGTATTTTTGCTATATGGTTGTACTTGAGTATTCTGATATGATATCCTTTGATTGTACACGGAAGGTGTACTAGTAACATAATATGGTTACAGTATTGTGAAGGTATCATTGGCAATGCTATATGATATGGCAATTCCTTTGGGTCCGATTGCAGAGTCATAGTGCCAGAATGACCATGAGTGGTATGGTAATTTGATTGTCATTCATGTCAACAATAGTGTGTGGATTGTGTGATTGCAGTTGAGTTGGAATTTGTTACCTTCCATGTATTGTTGGATTGGCTATTCCTTCATGAACCAGAGGTGATAACGATTTGCTGGGACCAGTCGTGTTTATCAGGAATGCATTCCAATAAAGAAAGATTCAATGAATATGGCGAGGTAGACAACTGTTGGTGTCGATTATGTACTATGTGCGATCATGTGATATATCTGAGTGATATATTCGATCATGTGATATAGTCGGGTGATATCTTCGATTGTATGATCTATCCGGGTGATATGATAATCCATATGGATAGGTTCTTGAAGCAGAACGGAATGGGTTATCAGGTACCTGTGAGGTGTGGGACTTGTTGGCATAATCCATGTAGCAATTGAATTGCACATGCGTGGGAAACTTGTCGGTTGGAAAACGTGTTGGTTTCCACTGCTACATGATATTTTGTGTTGATCATTACAGGGAGCAGTGAATAGAAAGTAATGAATCGTTGTAAAAGCTTGTCATACTCAAGATGGTAGTCTTGGGGGAACGGTTGATACAAAGAATGACATTTCCGGTACAGGGGTCAGGACAGGGAATATTGAACCACGCAAATGGTGTGGATAGATACTATGAGAACATAGTCATTGGGTGAGATAACCATATAATCATATGGACATATGTATTGTACATGGCTTTGGTGTACAGTATGCATTGATGACATATGAGTGTGATGTGGATTGCTTCTTGTGGTTTGGTCAAGTTCGTGTCCAGTGTTTGTTCTGGACTGGTATCGTGTCCAGTGTTTAATCTAGATTGAGAAGTCTGGTGTGGGAGATTAGTATGCAAACGATAGATGGATATGTTGTATCTATCACATTGTGTAATTACATACTATAATACAAATTTGTGAAATGTTAGAGCAGAGATGGTTCTGTCCACATTTGGATGTGTAGAATCTGAATGTGACAAGGACCGAGGTACTTGGTTTAGAGTATCTTGCTGATCTCGATATTCTGCGTAGGCTTACACAGGAGTACAGACGAATGGAAACATTCTAGACCGTTATACAATACACAACGCGGGTATGTGTGTTGCTGTGTTTCTAAAGTGTGGCATAATGTGTATGAAAAAGGTGTAATACCAGGATTTGAACCATTGACTGTCTTACTATATGGTGACTAGTTGTCCAAGGAGGGACGGATGTATTAGACATTAGACGAACAGATGCTTCATTGGGGATCATTTGTATGCATCCAGCAGGAATGGGAGTGGGCAATGACTTGGTTAAGGGAACCCACCGGTACAATGAGTTGTATGAGATCAAGTCAATTTGATGGATAATGTTGTGTATAACAGGATATGTATATGTGCCAATATCCGGACATGATTTCTTGAGTGTTCACTGATACTAGTGAAATGTTTGTCTGTTGATGGTATTACAACGATGCATACATACTATCTATGCCCGGCTGGTGTAGAGTGTTGTGACCATATGGCTACGTGGACAAAAGTGAGTGGTAACAAGCTGTTATGCGAGAACATGAGTATGCAGTAGAATCCAAAGTGCAATGTCTGGTATGTTTTCTTTTGGTTTCTTATACTGCTGGTCTGGTAAGTATCTGCTAGTTGAGCATGTTGAGTATGTAGCAGATTTACTTTTGATTATTTGTTCCGGCAAATAATGTTGCATTTATAATGCATGTTTGTGCAACGCTTAATTGCCACTATGTTGTTATTCCTTGTAGTGTTGCTAGTAGGGTTGAAAGCTTATGGCTTTTTGTATGAGATTCATATTATGAATATGGAATTTTGAGGACGAAATTCAATAAGTTGGGGAGAATTGTAATGCCTCGAGTTGCTTTATACACGTGTCATATGATTATACCGTTAATATGATTAATTTTGGTATGATATGGACTCAGGTTCGGGTTGAACCGAGGATTAATGAACACATACATGAAATGAATATTAGATATATGACAAGGAAAGAAACATGATGCACAAGATGTAGTGCATAGGAATGATTGAATTAAATCAAGTGTAGTGACATATCAAGCAACTTGGACTAGTAGGCATTTGAATTGAATTTCATATGCATGTGCCTTTTATTTGAGTTTGCATTTGAGGTTGATAAATATGAAATATCAGATTTGCAACTCACAATACACCTCAACACACCTACAAAATCCCTACACAAGCTCCTCTCTCATTTCTTCCTTAGGTTGAATTTTTGAGCTTGGATTGCACTTGGTAATCAAGCTAGAAAATAAAGTGAAGTGATATAATAACTTCTTGGTAAGGAATTCATGAGTTTAAGCTTGATTTATGTTGTTGTGTATGAAGTATGTGAAGTTGAGTCTCAAGTGTTCATGTTTGAAATCATAACTTGTTTCTTTGCCAAGAAGTAGATTCTAGGATGATGGAAACATGTTTATATGTTACTAGAGATTTCAAGAAACATGTGGAAATGGTTAATTTTGAGTTGTAGGAGAAGAATTATGAAGATATGCTTGAAAATCGCCATGATCTAAGTTTTCTGGACATCGGCGATCGATCGGTGCTTGTGTTGCGATCGATCGCCGAGGACAGACAAAATATAAGACGGTGAAACTATGTGGCGATCGATCGGTGAGTTTGTAGCGATCGATTGCTATGAACAGGGCATTTTGGCGATCAATCGTCAAGTAGTTGCGATTGATCGCGAGGAGATAGAAAGTTTTGGCGATCGATCGGCAATTGTAGCGATCGATCGGTGCCTTGGAAATTATGAAAAATGTTATATTTTTGTAGCATTTATTTTTGAAGCCTTTTATAACATGGTATATTGTTCATGTGCTTGTAGCATCATCACAGGGGACGGGGCAAAGAGGCAATTAGCCATCAACCCCTGATTTATCGATTTTATTGTCAGATACCAGGTACGTGTTGACGTACGGAGTATATATATTGTGTGATGATGTTATGAGATTGATATCATATGAATTGTGTTGTGTTGGTATCATATGATTTGTAGTATCATATGCATGTACATTCATGGATATCATGTGTTTGAGATGGATGAGGTATATACTTTAACATTAGAGGTATACGCCTGGTTTGGGTATATGCTCGGTATGCTACATATACGTTAGCATTAGAGGTATACGCCTGGTTTGGGTATATGCTCGGGTATGCTACATATACGTTAGCATTTGAGGTATACGCCTGGTTTGGGTATATGCTCGGGTATGCTACATATACTTGGTATGAGAGATATACACCAATTTTTGGGTATATGCTCTAGCTATTATCATGTGAGGACGGTTGATATGGCTAGAAATAGACACATCTATTGCGCTTAATTGTCTACGATTTGGTATATGTTGATGAATAAATTGATGCATATGCTACCTAATCGTATATTTGTGTAAATGTAGGAAAATGTGAAGAAATCAAGCTAAAATGATGAAAGAAGGAGTAAAGTTGAAGAAAAGAGGAAAAAACCGGAATCAAAGACACATGTTGCTCCTTTCTCCTCAAATTTATATATGTTCAAGCCAAGTTTTGGAATGTGGTCCATAGAAAAATTGTAGATCTTTGAGTTATCTTCGCGTGGACAGCTAATTCGTCAAATTCGGAGTTCGTATGAGAAAGTTATGGCCAAAATACGAAACTCGCCAGAAAACGTTAAAAATCCGCGATCGATCGGCAAAATCCGCGATCGATCGTCGATACATTCTGCCTGAAATATAAAGGCTGGCGATAGATCGCCAGCCAGCGCCGATCGATCGCCAGCAGAGTTTTGGAAAGCTTGAATTCTTGATTTCTTTCCTTCCTATATGGATTCTAACCTACCTCCTAGCTTCCCTACATATAGAACTCGAATTTCAGACTTGAAATCATCTAGATAGTTAGGGTAGAATAATTTTAGACTAGTTTTATATTTTCTTTCAATTTTGTTGAAGAACGGCTACGAAGATCGAAGCGAAGGCACGATTGACACCTCGACGAGCGGAGATCGGATTAGTTTTCTTTGCCTTGTTTTTATTTATAGTTTTGTTTTAATTATGTGTAGCTAGTCTTAATTCTTGGTTGAGGAAGACAAAACCTTGGATTTATTTATCTTGGGGAGATTCATACGCTTTTGTTTATCGATTTTATTGAATTCATTGTTTTTCTGATTTTGTTGATATGATTGATGTTTATTTATTGGATTGACAACCTAGTAACTTGCATATAATCTATTGCTAATTGGATATCAAATAAGAGATTGTTTGAGTAATCTAATTGAAGAAGCAACTAAGATCGATAATTGCCTGCTGTTGGTGTTATTAAATTCTTAGGAAAACCATTGACTAAATTATATAAATCACTTGTGTTTATGTTGTTTAGATTCATCGCTCACTAGTTTTGAATGATGTCATGATTTTAATCTTGAATATGCATATAGAGATTGATTGATTGGTGAAAGTTAAATTAGGACGCTTGGACTAATTGACTATGAATAAGGTGAGGGAGGAATTAGATTTCCAATTGATGAATATTCAAGTAAAATTGAGTCTTTTGTGAATCGATGAAATAGATGATAATATACAAGGTAGAGTCGACCGATACCAAGAATCGTTTTCATTAGTTTAATCTTTAGTTTTAATTTTAATTAGTATAATTCATTCACAACCCCATCTGTTATTGTTTTGATTTTGATTTTCATTAACACAAAGATTCACACCTCCTCGTGGGATCGATCCCTACTCACGCTACTACATTATTGTTATCAATCTTGAGGATTGAGTGG
The DNA here is from genome assembly GCA_907163345.1 of Haberlea rhodopensis. Classification (NCBI taxonomy): domain Eukaryota; kingdom Viridiplantae; phylum Streptophyta; class Magnoliopsida; order Lamiales; family Gesneriaceae; genus Haberlea; species Haberlea rhodopensis. Next base: position 55,211 of record CAJQUN010000344.1, on the reverse strand, counting down.
GGTTAATTTGGGCGTACACGATAAGCGCACACCAACGGTACTATGATATGTGTTACTAATATGAATATGTGAGGTGGTTCCACTGACATAATGAGCGGAAATAGACATATCATATTAGTCTCGTGATAATAGGATGTGTGATGAGACATGTCATGACGTAGTTGCATTTGTTGATGCATTATACAGAACATTCATCATTGATGATTATTATTGTGCTTTATCATTGATATTGTGTTTTGATATCGCACTGAGATAGTTGTTTATCTATATTCATGTTGTGTGAATGTTTCTGTAGGGACTCATAGACGTGGGAGGACGGGATGTGAGTCACTTTCCGCTGCGAACTGAACCACTGCCTAGGAGTTATCTTGGATTAGGTTGTTGCTTGTACATGTGATGTATAGGTGGTTCGGTTTTTATAAACCTTGTAACAACTTAACTAGTCAGAAACTCTTACTCAGTGCATGTTTTTACTTAATTCAGACTCACGTATGTATGCTTAATTGATACATAATGGATTAAGTAATGAGGACCCCACACATTGTAACGCAACCATTATAGATAGTAGATCGCAATCTAACATTTCTCTAATACCGATACACAAGGGACATTCCAATGTCCTCACTCAATCACATTTCAATCATATCTCATTAGGATTTATCTACATATTCTCATGTGTATATGCGTTCATATGCATTATACACAACATCGTTATACGTATGTAGGTCCCTCGACCACTACATAAACCACAAGTCGCTTGGCAATAGCCAACTCAACGAGTATACCTAAAGGTACCATTACTCGTAACACATTTACCTCAATACATGCTGTAGTACACTTATCTGTACGGCACAACCATTTATCCATCGAGCAAACCTGCTTGGCATAATGGTCTCGTGTCAACTTGTGACACACACACCATCTTGTGCCAACCAGTGGCACTCAAATCATATAACTCAATACATAATCTATATATGTATTATTCATTGCAACAGCGACATAAGTCAATCCTCGCCACCCATGCCGGATTATCATATAATACCTCATCAGTCCATGACTATACATGTCAACCCGTGACATTATAACATCCTCGTCAACTCGTGACGGTACATGTCAACACATGACATTCACAATATCTTTGTCAACTCGTGACGGTACATGTCAACACATGACATTCCTAGTGATCTCACGTCGATCTGTGGCATTCCATATCCTCCCATACCATTCCTGTAACCTCATTTTCACAAGATTACATTCAATTCAATACAAATGTGATTAATCAATTATTAATCTTATAACATACCAATCTAGCATGCTTTCACAACAATAAATACCATCTCAAGCTATTCTTATTCTTCGTCAATATCTCATTTCTTATTCTCAGTCAATATCTCATCAATGAATACCATAGATATGAGAGTGTTAGCACATCGGTTACACCCCTTTTCTGTCTTATCATCGTAACCATAACAGACGAATATAACAAAACTATGTTTCGCTTCAATTTCATTCTCAACTTTTCTACATATATAAATGATTCTCAAAATCAATATAAATCAACAAAATAATTCAAATCAACATATATCAATATGTTAAACCAACTGAAATGGTTTACCTCGATACTTCGTCCTCCTGGACCAGTCCAATATCCTCTTGGGTCTAAATCGCATGTACCCAAGGAACAATAACATAAGTGCGTATAACATAACTTCTATTGCCATCTTCAATCAACACATCATCAATATACATCGCTACCATAATAGCAACACATTAGTATTCATTGCTAACACAATAGCAACATAACACTACTCATCGCACTACGACGGTACATAATCAATACCCATCGCTTAGTGTAACAGCGGCAAGTATTCCATTTCACAATACCCCTTGATTCGTGTAACAACGCCAAGTATTCTATTTCATCGCTTTGATGTCACTGTAGCATCACAATAATCTCAACAGACTTGTATGCACAATGACAATATCAAATATACTATTTCCATATATCATGATAACAATTCAATTGATGCATTTGTACAAATCAATATATACCTGCATTCTCATATGCTCAACATACCCGAACATCACATCGTTCATCGTCTCATATCAACAGTACAATACTGTCCACCATTTCCTGTCCTCAGACATCACATCTCGTTTCTTATCTTCTGATTTCCCTACAAAATCAGATTTCTTAGCACTTGTCATATATACAAGGTGCATACTATTTCAAACAACATCTCATCGTATTCCATACGATCCTACAACCACGATTGTTAGCAATAACATATTTTATTTATGATCTCATATCATAGATGCACATAAGCGTATAAAAACTATGTCACACTAACATAAAATCGCAATCATGCGTAAACTATGTGCTGTTCATTTCTATCAACAAATCCCTTGACCCTCAACAGCCCAAAAGAGCAAACCACTGCTCTGATACCACTAATGTAAGGCCTCGCTATCTTAATCAGCTATTAGTACATTATCACATAATGTGCATACTTTCATGTCATTAGGGAATTCTTATACATGCTTCACTAGCAATATCATGACAACTATACAATTTTTTGACATTAATCATTTTCTCATTCAATTCTCAATACAATCCAACTAAAACAAGTATACAGTGTACAAAGCACCAATCTCATATTCTCAATTCATCATGCAATTCTCCATAATTAATTGCATGTTGGTACCTCAGTCCCATGAGCATTTCCAATCAATAGCTCGAACTCATCTCCAAAGCCAATGTTGTACCTGTTCTACCTATTTCAACATAAAAGCCCCACACGGGGTGAACATACCAATAACACAATCTCAATAACATCAATCTCACAATTCATTATTTACAGAATATAAAGCTGTAAATTTAAAAGATACTCCCTGTATAGTACCATCATCATATGGAATCTCCGATGTTGTTCTTGTTCTTACAATAACCAAAATCATCAAACTCTAAAATCAGTTAATCATTACATTGATTAACTATACACATGCTCCAACCGTTCATTCCATTGTCAATTATAGTTAAATCATTATAATAATGATTTATAGAAATCTAATATATTTCAATTAATGATTTCACCCTCTCATCACATCGTATCACATCGCTCGCTCAACATCGGCGCATTCTAACCTCTCTCATACTCAACAATGGTGGCAACATAACAAATTCTCGCTCAACAACGAAATCATTATACTCATTGCTCGCTCAATAGCGGCATCACCACGATTCTCAAAGCATATCAATTGATTTCCACAACGATATATTATTCATAAACATGACAATAATATATCTACCTATGATCATACGTTACACGTATCTTATAGTCCAATCGCAAGAGCCAAACCTTGCCTTTGCCACGAGACCTGGTGAATTATGGACTACACGGATTCCATAATTCACAATCAATTTCATGTACACAAACACACACCCAAGTACATACTCAACCTCCAAAATATCATCATAACACGACGATATAATACCAAAAGGCCCAGGCAAAGCATACGACGAAATTTCCACAACATAAAACATTTTCAAAATTCAAGGCCTGGAGATCAATCGGGGCTTGGCTGGTGATCGATTGCCAGCCTAAAAAATCCGGGCAGTAACCTATGGCGATCGATCTCCAAAGTCTCATGATCGATCGCGAGACCCCATGATCGATCGCCTGATCACCGTGATCGATCGTGAGACCCCACGATCGATCTCCCGATCTCCGTGATCGATTGGCGATCACTGTACATCGTCACCAAATTTCAGTGCCATGTCGCGATCGATCGGCGCTATCGCCGCGATCGATCGCGACCTGTGATTTTCCGAAAAGTTTGCTTCAATGGTGTTTTTAACTCCCAAACTCAAATTCAACACAACCCACACCCCATACTCCTCAAAAACTCCACCATAACTCATAAAAACATTGTAAACACAAACTTAACAATTTCTTCAAACTCCCCCAAAACTCAAACCCAAAGCAAAACACAACCAAATTCAACAAAACTACTATCAAAACTTAGATAATAGAGAGTGGAATGAGATTACCCAACTATTTGCTCGAAAATCCATTAGGAATCGAACCACCAACGATTCTTTTCAAGGGGAAAGAGAAGAGAAAAGGTGAGAGAGGCGTGGAGAAGAGGAGAGAGGGAGAGGAAGGAAAATGACTGAACACCGAGTTCACTTGGTATATATACTACCATGGCTCCAATAACCCGAGTCTCAAATACTCGCACCAAATCTCTTTAATAATCATACGTACTCAATAATTATCTCCCACTCACTCAATTACATCACAAACCTCAATCAAAAGCTCCACAGACCCTAAGTCCTAGTACCAACACGATTCCAAGGTCCAACAAGTCAATGGGAATCACTCTCGAACCTTGAATCCAACAACCCCGATACCAGATTAAAATCCTCGGGAGTCTCAACACCGTAATTATCTCATAATTACCACAATAAAAATCCATTCAGGATTATAATCACTCCGGGATTAATAAAATAATTTTCGGTTATCACATAACTAATAAATATAATATTAAAATGTTTTCTATTTCTTTTGATAATGGATCTAATAATACCTCCGCAATTACTCATTTAAATGCTTATTTGAAACCAATTTTAAATGTCACTCTTTTCATATTCGTTGTGCATACCATATTTTAATTTGTGTGTGCAAGATGGGTTGAAACCACTACATACTCATTTAGAAAAAATAAAAACGATTCTTAGATTTCTTAATGGTTCAATTGCTAGAAAACAAGAACTTAAAAGTTTATGTCTTTCTCATTGTAAAAATGATAAAGAGTTTCATTTTGATGTTATGTGGAATTTGACATATTTAATGTTGCAAACATGTTTACCTTATAAATATGTCATTACTTTGTTTTTAATGAAAAGATGTCCGAACAATTTCATATTTATGATGATGATTGAGAAATTGCTTATAGTATTATAAATTTGTTGTAACCTTTTAACAATGCTACTAAATTATTTTCGGGGTGTTACTATCCAACTTCTTCAATTTTTTAGATAAATATGAAATTAATGAATGTTTTGCATTATATAGAGGAAATCCTTTATTTATAAATATTGTTGAACCAATGGAGTCTAAATTTTTTTAAAAAAATATTGGAAATTCCTTTTTTTCAATTGTTTTGCAGTAATTATGGATCCTACAATTATGGATCCTAGATTAAAATTATATAGTGAAGAAAATTATACTTGAACTTTATTACACTAACATGAATAATGATAATGTTAATGTTAATTGTTAATCAACAAAGAGCACATTAATATTAATTTATTTTCTTTGTTTTTTTATATTATTCATTATATAATTCTAGATCATTTCCAATAAGATAAAATAGTGGTAGTTGTGATGGTAGTAAAGGTCAGTGTGGACAATGTTAAGAAGAAAAGAAGATTCTCTTTCGACTTCTTCTACTCCACCTTCTTTTACCGAGCTTCAAATATATTTAAACCAAATAATTAATTTTAGTGAACAAGAATTAGAAACATTTGATGTTTTAACATGGTGGAAAGATAATGCTACACTTTGGCCAGTACTTTCCATCATGGCACGTGATCTACTAACTCCTCCGATATCCACAGTTCCATCAGAGTCATGTTTTAATGCAGGTGATAAAGTTTTTGATGGAAAAAGAAGTAGAATGAAAGCAAGCACCCTATAGATGTAAGGATCCTAGTTCCTTAAGTATGGATTTAGGTACAATAAGAACTAAGCATGCATAATCAGAGTATCAAAATTTCGTGTTGATGCCCGAGCTATTAAGATTACAGTGCCAAAATAAAATTCCAAAAGGATTAATTACATTCCCAAACAATGAATGTTAATCCTATAGCTTTACACTACTGCTAGAGTAGATACTATACAAAAGAATCATGATCTGCTATACCAAAAGCACTCCTCACTAGCTCACGCATCAACCCATTCTTAGCCCTTCCTGCCAAAATGTACCTACAGGAACAACCACAATGTAGGATCGAGCGCTTACCGCTTTACCAATAACTCAACTATGTATGTTCTTTAATGTCTCACATACAAAGACATCTCATCGGTTGTGATGAATCATCAACCGTTACAATGGTATTCACTCTTCTATTTTAGCTCACAAATACAATGAATAGAGCGAATACAAAGGCACAAATGATTCCATAATGAATCTGATATAGCAAGGTAAGAGGTGCCAAAGGTTTGAGGAGTGCTCTTCATTTAGCAACTTTTGTATTTGAAGTTCCCCAATTGAATCCCAAGTGGGTTTGCTTTGGAAGGCTTGGATTGATCTTCAATCAGCTGTTATTGAGCTTCCAAATCATGTATATATAGCCCCAAGTAATGATATATACGTTAGATACAAGAATATAACCGTTGGGACAGCTTTGGTAAGCTTTCAAACATTGCAACGGTCATATTCTAATTCTGGGCTATTTTTGGAAGTCTGCTGGTCTGGTCAGCCAGTTGGTCTGGTCAGCTGGTCTGGTCATCCAGTTGGTCTGGTCAGCTGGACTGGTCATCCAGTTGGTCTTGTCATCCAGTTGGTCTGGTCAGCTGGACTGGTCATCCAGTTGGTCTGGTCAGCTGGACTGGTCATCCAGTTGGTCTTGTCAGCTGGACTGGTCATCCAGTTGGTCTGGTCAGCTGGTACTCCAACTGGTCCTTCAGCTGGTACTTCAGCTGGTTCTCTCCAGCTCCAACTGGTCCTTTAGCTGGTACTCCAGCTGGTCCCTTCAGCTGGTACTCCAACTGGTATGAGGTCTGCTGGTACCAGTTGGTCTGAGGTCTGCTGGTACCCTGCTGCCCAACATCTGCTGTTCTGTTCTCTTGGTTATATCTCTTGATTCGTTGATTTCTGGGCAAAGTGATCTTCATGAAAGTTGTAGCCCTTTCTCTTAGCTTTCCACGGAATCAAGAATCGCTTGATTTCGAGTTCGTATGAGAGAGTTATACTCGAAATACAAGGCGATGGTCCTGCTGTATGTTTGCTGGATGCAGCAGCACATGGTATGACTTGCAGAAGCTTTTTGGCCATCTTAACGTCCGGTTCAATCTTTCACTTCGAAAGATGACTTGTAGATCTTTGTCTTAGCTTTCCAACCCATACTGAATCGTTCCGTTCCGATAAGCGAGCTATGAGATATGATCAATTTAGTCAGCAGCGCTCGGGCTCTACTGGATGCTGAATTCTCATTTCAGCAACCAAACTCAAGGCCATTTCTTAGCAGATCATCAAGCTGTAAAATATCATCTATGAACTGCACACTTGATGAAATATGTTAGCAACACAATAACAAGTTTTGTTAACATCAAAACCAAGATTATTCGGGTTTCCAAAACCCAACAATCTCCCCCTTTTTGATGATCACAAAACTTGAATAAAAATATGAAACATTAAAGCACAATGTTGCATAACAAGAAAAAAACATATTTTTAAACAACATATTTCTCCCCCTTTTTGTGTGAATAAAAAAGGAAGACAAATAAAATTTACTCCCCCTCAAAGATTGAGATTAAACTCTCCCCCTTAATTTTAAAAGGTTTGAAAATTTTAGCAAGTGAGGGGCAAATGGGGTAGGCTAAAACAAATTAACAAAATACAATGCACATTAATTTTGAACAAAAATAACCTATTTTGATGATGCATGTAGCATACTTGGCAACAAATTTGAATTTCTTGACAAAACTCAACAATGTCCATTTCATCTTTCAGCAGTGGCAGCACACTTAGTCCAACTTGAATTAATAAACTGCTTTTCCTCGAGCAAGTTTGGGCTGCAAGACCTATACCGTTGCGAACCTCTATGAGTCTAGTTTGCAACGCAAAAAACGGTTCGTCATTTGGACATCCGAGCAAGAAGTTATGCCAATTTTCCCAAAGTCGCTGCAAGCTGCCAGAAAACTGAATGCTTCGAAAATTGTTAGAAAAAAATTCAAAATAAAAAATAAAATGAGTTTAGAACAGATTTAACAAAATTTGAACATTTAAAATAGATTATAAAATTATTGTCGTGCAAAAAGAATGCAATAAAATTGATTTTTATGCTAAAAAATTTCATACACCAAGTTTTGAAAAAAATATGCTATGAAAATATTTCATGCTCATGAAAAATTTTGAAAATGATTTTAAAAGATATCCGCTACAAAAATCGGTTCAAATGCTTTCCAAGAACAACCCGCTCTGATACCACTTGTCAGGATCGATTTCGGGGGTGGGTTGCCATTCCACACCCGAGTTCAACCAACTTGAGCTTCAATAGCTCGTGTTCTTGAATTAATGCACCGAGAGATTATATCGAGTTCGATTACAAAATCAAGCGGAAGACACTCGACATAACCCGCTCTAAAACCGATTACTCATTTGAAAGGCATTTTAAAGAAATGCAAGAAAGTATGTAAAAGCAGTAAGGTAAATAAATGCAGTAAAGTAAATAACACAAGCATTTGTTTCTGGAAGTTCGAAGCACAACGCTTCTACATCTCCCCTTCTTCCATCTCATGGAAGGATACACTAGAAGACTTTGATTTATACAACTCTTTGTACAAACCCGGTCCAGTTGGGCATTCCCCATCCAACTAGAACTCCTAGTAACTCAACTATGTATGTTCTTTAATGTCTCACATACAAAGACCTCTCAATCGGTTGTGATGAATCATCAACCGTTACAATGGTATTCACTCTTCTATTTTAGCTCACAAATACAATGAATAGAGTGAATACAAAGGCGCAAATGATTCCATAATGAATCTGATATAGCAAGGTAAGAGGTGCCAAAGGTTTGAGGAGTGCTCTTCATTTAGCAACTTTTGTATTTGAAGTTCCCCAATTGAATCCCAAGTGGGTTTGCTTTGGAAGGCTTGGATTGATCTTCAATCAGCTGTTATTGAGCTTCCAAATCATGTATATATAGCCCCAAGTAATGATATATACGTTAGATACAAGAATATAACCGTTGGGACAGCTTTGGTAAGCTTTCAAACATTGCAACGGTCATATTCTGCTTCTGGGCTATTTTTGGAAGTCTGCTGGTCTGGTCAGCCAGTTGGTCTTGTCAGCTGGTCTGGTCATCCAGTTGGTCTGGTCAGCTGGTACTCCAACTGGTCCTTCAGCTGGTACTTCAGCTGGTTCTCTCCAGCTCCAACTGGTCCTTTAGCTGGTACTCCAGCTGGTCCCTTCAGCTGGTACTCCAACTGGTATGAGGTCTGCTGGTACCAGTTGGTCTGAGGTCTGCTGGTACCCTGCTGCCCAACATCTGCTGTTCTGTTCTCTTGGTTATATCTCTTGATTCGTTGATTTCTGGGCAAAGTGATATTCATGAAAGTTGTAGCCCTTTCTCTTAGCTTTCCACGGAATCAAGAATCGCTTGATTTCGAGTTCGTATGAGAGAGTTATACTCGAAATACAAGGCGATGGTCCTGCTGTATGTTTGCTGGATGCAGCAGCACATGGTATGACTTGCAAAGCTTTTTGGCCATCTTAACGTCCGGTTCAATCTTTCACTTCGAAAGATGACTTGTAGATCTTTGTCTTAGCTTTCCAACCCATACTGAATCGTTCCGTTCCGATAAGCGAGCTATGAGATATGATCAATTTAGTCAGCAGCGCTCGGGCTCTACTGGATGCTGAATTCTCATTTCAGCAACCAAACTCAAGGCCATTTCTTAGCAGATCATCAAGCTGTAAAATATCATCTATGAACTGCACACTTGATGAAATATGTTAGCAACACAATAACAAGTTTTGTTAACATCAAAACCAAGATTATTCGGGTTTCCAAAACCCTCTTGTCAGGATCGATTCCGGGGGTGGGTTGTCATTCCACACCCGAGTTCAACCAACTTGAGCTTTAATAGCTCGTGTTCTTGAATTAATGCACCGAGAGATTATATCGAGTTCGATTACAAAATCGAGCGGAAGACACTCGACATAACCCGCTCTAAAACCGATTAAACATTTGAAAGTCATTTTAAAGATATGCAATTAAAGTAAATAAACAAGCATTTGTTTATGGAAGTTCGAAGGTGGTGTAATCCTTCTACGTCTCCCCTTCTTCCACCTCATGGAAGGATTCCACTAGAAGACTTTGATTTATACAATCCCGTTGTACAAACCCGATCCAGTTGGGAATTCCCCATCCAACTAGAACTCCTAGCAACTCAACTATGTATGTTCTTTAATGTCTCACATACAAAGACCTCTCATCGGTTGTGATAAATCATCAACCGTTACAATGGTATTCACTCTTCTATTTTAGCTCACAAATACAATGAATAGAGCGAATACAAAGGCACAAATGATTCCATAATGAATCTGATATAGCAAGGTAAGAGGTGCCAAAGGTTTGAGGAGTGCTCTTCATTTACCAACTTTTGTATTTGAAGTTCCCCAATTGAATCCCAAGTGGGTTTGCTTTGGAAGGCTTGGATTGATCTTCAATCAGCTGTTATTGAGCTTCCAAATCATGTATATATAGCCCCAAGTAATGATATATACGTTAGATACAAGAATATAACCGTTGGGACAGCTTTGGTAAGCTTTCAAACATTGCAACGGTCATATTCTGCTTCTGGGCTATTTTTGGAAGTCTGCTGGTCTGGTCAGCCAGTTGGTCTGGTCAGCTGGTCTGGTCATCCAGTTGGTCTGGTCAGCTGGACTGGTCATCCAGTTGGTCTTGTCAGCTGGACTGGTCATCCAGTTGATGTCTTCATCCGGTTGATGTCTCTATCCGGTTGATGACTTCATACCAATTGATGACTTTATCCAGTTGATGTCTTCATCCGGTTGATGTCTCTATCCGGTTGATGACTTCATACCAGTTGATGACTTCATCCGGTTAGTGTCTTTATCAGTTGATAGCTTGTCCGGTTGGTATCTATCCAGTTGATGTCTTCATCCGGTTGATGTCTCTATCCGGTTGATGACTTCAATATCCGGTAGGTGTATTCACCCGGTAGGTCTTTAGCATCCGGTTGATCTTTAACATCCAGTAGGTGTTTGTAATCACCAAAACTTAGAAATCGTTTTCCCAACAATTTCCCCCTTTTTGGTGATGACAAAACTAAGCAGTAATCGATTTCCTACTAGAGTAAATAAGATAAGAGTCCTGAAAATGCTTGAAGACATCATGGAAAAGAAATTTTCATTAAATATAAGCAGATTACAAGTTGTAATCAAACTGGACAATTGAGAGAAATTCATCTTTATATAAGATGAATTCTTACACTTTGAATAGAATCTAAGACAAGTCTAGTTTTACATAAAATAGATGATCCATGACAAATTTCTCTTTAAATAAACAAAGTAGACCGGAAGGCTTCGATCCACCTAGTTGCGGAGAGGAAGAGCTCGATCCACCTTGTTTCAGAGAGAGGTCGGGAAGAGGAAGAGTCATATGAATATTCATCAGGCAGCTCCTTTAGTTTTTATGGAATCACCTAATAAAAATATTCTATCTCTGTTGAGAATACTCTATCTCTATCTTCCCCCTTTTTGTCATCAGCACCCAGGCATCTGCTGTTAGTAGTTCCTGACTTATGAGGAGCACCAGAACAGGATCAAAGCGCTGAAGCTTATCAGAGCTGGGTTAGATAAGTAATCAACCCATGAGGGGTTGATTTAGATAAGTAATAAACCCATGAGACGGGAAAGGATCTAACAGAAAACCAGGGAATGAGAAATAACTTAAAAGTAAGCATGATGAGTGAATGTGTGTTATGTGATCAAACAAGAACCTCTATTTATAGGAAAAACAAGGTAGCAATAAATGTGAATGCATTTATGTTAAATAGTGAATACAGAGAGACAGTCAATTTAACACAGAAGTAAATAGGAGTAAGTAAGAGAGAGTCAGAAAATGATACTATTTGCGCCCTAACCAATGTTTGGAATAGTCGCGTTTGTCGCTTGGCGGTTGGCGCGGACTTCGAGATCTTTGTTGAGCAGTGGGTCTGGACTGAGGGAGTGCTCCAGGTGCAGGGGATGAATGAGCAGCTGAACTTGAAGCTCTCTGAGAAGAGGGAGCAGTTCGACTGGGTTCAGGCAGCCTGCGGATAATTTTAGGAGCAGCAGGCAGACTGTTGCAGATATCTTGAATTTGAGATGCAAACGCTGCTTGCATGGTGGCCAATTGATCAGTCAAAATCTTTTTGGCGTCGTCAATCTTTTCTCCAAGAGCCATTGAGGTGGCAGTATGAAGAGATTCATTGTTCTGATTGATCTGAAGACGCGCCTGGCCAATATGAGAAACTGCTTCTGCAACCGCATTCTCAGCAAAGGTTTGAAGTCTAGTGACAGTAGTAGTTAAACTACTTAGGTCAGCGTAGACTTGCTGGAATTTAGAGTCCGTTTGCTGCTGAAGAGTTCCTAAAATAAGAGTTGCAGCCCTCTCTTCCTGCTTAAGCTTATGAACATCGTTGGTCAGTGCTGTAATAGCGGTGGAGAGTTGAGCTAGCTGGGCAGCGATGTTTGGTGGCTCGTCCAGAGGGTTTGTGAAGACAAAGAAACCCTCGGATAGTTCCTGATCCATGGACGGATCGCCGGCAAGCATTGGGATATCAGCAGCAGGGGCAAGCGCATTGGGATGAGCAATGACTACTGCAGTGGATGGTAAAGTAGTAGCGTCAATATGAGGGGCCGCAGTTGAGGCGGAGATAGCTACATCCACAGTTCCAGTTTCTTCCACGTGCGGAGCATCCAGTTCAGCATTGTCTTGATCAATCCCAGCAGCAGACGCTTGAGTATGATCATTGGAATGAGAGGATTCACTTGGTTCATTATTTGCAGAGGAGATGGTGACCAGCTGAACCACATTCTGAATAACTGAATCGACATTGGTGTGATCAACAATCATTTGGTGGGGCTGTTGATCATGTGGAGAGCTGGGAGCAGAGGATGCTGCTTCCAAAGTAGTTGGTGTGGCGTCTGCTCCAGTAGGAGAGGTCTCCAAAACATTAGAAGTAAGCTCCACAGTAGGAGGGACAACCTCTAAATTTGCAATAGCCATTTGTAGATCTGGCTGATCAGGGCTTGCAACAATTTCAGAAGAGGAGCATGAATGAATCCCAGTGGATATGCGAAGATCATGAAGAGCAAGCTCAGCCATTTCCAGCTTGAGGCCTAGAGCGTTTAGAACTGCTCGATCATGATTCGCTGTTCTTGAATGTCCATCAAACACTTGAATGCGGGATGTAACAAGAGCTTGGAGTCCGCCCACATAGTTCATAATACTAAAGACATCACGCAGCTTCAAACTTTTCTCAGGTTCGGGAATTTGAAGATAGGTCAGGATTTTGTTTTCATCTTGCTTTGCCTGAGCCAGAATGGGATCGATATCATCAAAGCGAACCTGTACTCGAGCCTTTACCCAACGATCAAAAATCTCCAGTTGGGGTTCCAGTTGGGCTTTAACTGCATCCATGACCATTTGAATCTCGAATGCAACAGGAGTGGACACTGGAGCAATAAGAGATTTTCCTTTGTCAGCTGGAGTGGCCTTGGGATGACAGTAAGGACAAGTAGACTTGGGTGTCCTGAAGCTGATGGAGCCTGGGGCCTGCTGAGAGCTCACCTGAGCTGATACCAATTGTAGGATCGAGCGCTTACCGCTTTACCAATAACTATAGTTAAGGGTAATGGCGCAACATCAATCTTTTCAACCATACACTGGCACAAGCGCCACGTGTTCGACCGATCACAAAGCAGAGGCAATTGTTGAACCCCAACACACAAACCCAATGAGCATGTAACAAACCATATTCACAATAACATTATTGTAATATAAATATGCATAAACCGTAAATGCGAATCACTTCCTGTTTAATACATTTAATGCTCCATTTGGTTGTTCCTGTACTACAATCATAATCAATAGATTATAACACCAATGATGTATGTCATGACATGCATCCATTCCATGAATACCCTATCCAATTTCCAAGTCTTATTATATAGTGGCATAATACCCCTCGCGTTAACATGACAGCGGAAATACCCCACGCTTAGACAATACCAGCGCCAATAATATCCCTCGCTATAATATGACAGCGACTGTTCTTCGCTTCACATATTAGCGGCAAATATTCTCTCATCGCTACGGTATGACAGCGGCAAGTATTCACATCGCTACGCCACTGGCGGCAAGTATTCTTCATCACTGAAATATAATCTCGACTTACAATCACATGCACCAATGCATCCAATGAGTGTATGCAACCATAATGCATAACCAAATTCATGTATGCAACCACAATGCATAACCAATGTATGTATGCAACCATAATGCATAGCCCAACAAATATCTGCAACCAAAATGCATAATTCAATACGTAAAAATACGTTTTACCGTCCGATGCCCATACGTCTCACTACGTACCTTTGTACCAAAATGTGGTGTGTCATGGGACTTTATCTCCTAGGCTGTGTGGCCACCTGAGATGGTTCTACACATTCACACAAACCAATATTAGAAGCCAATAATAGTCCGATACCAAAAATCCCACAAAAATAACCAAAATATCAATTTTTGGTGACTCGCGGTCGATCGCTACATAGCTCCGATCGATCGCGAGATCACACTGCCCGAGCCAAGATTTTTCTGTCTTTGGCGATCGATCACCATGTTTGGCCCGATCGATCGCGAGACCCACCGATCGATCGCCCAAACTTGGCGATCTATAGCCAAAAGCTTCCGCCGCGCACTGCTTGCGCGCGATCGATCGCCGCTACCTGTAACCCAAAAATCACAATTTTTCTTCCATTGTTTTCTTCCCCAATCCATACCAACTCAAACACCATCAAACAAACAACATCAAAACATCATAAACCTTCAATATACACCCCAACAATTCCAAAAATTCAACACCCAACCAAAACTTCAAATACCCAAAAAAAACCCATTTCAAAACTCAAAATACAAACTCAAATCAAAACCAAACCTCATAAAAATAACAAGTAAGAATCCATACCCCTTTTGGACCTCAAATCCTACCAAGAATCCCACAAATAAAGATTTTGCAAAGGTTTTCTACCCTTCTTCTTGCCAAAATTGGGTTTGGGGTTTTTGGGTAGGGTTGGGAGAGTTGTTTGATAAAGAGTGGTGGGAGGAGTGAGGTAGTGGGGGTATAAGTGGGGTTAAACATGTACCTCATTAATTAGCACGATGCATAAAATATCCCCAACATGATATTTTAAAAACATTTTCCAAGAATGCACCAAAACTCTAATGAAATATGATTTACCCAAAATAATTGTTACCCATCATAAATAAATCATGCCTACACCAAATTTCCCAACATGCATCACATGCACCCTGAAATGCATTACCAGGTCACGCCCACCAAGTGACTAAGTATTTCACCATATTAATTATTCAACACTAATTAATTAACACCATAAATATCACATAAACATAATTATTGCCCATGTTGGGAAACGATTTCTAAGTTTTGGTGATTACAAACACATACTGGATGTACACCTACCGGGTATTGAAGACTTACCGGGTGATAAAGACCAACCGGATGACAAACACCAACTGGATGTACACCTATCGGGTATTGAAGACTTACCGGGTGATAAAGACCAACCGGATGACAAACACCAACTGGATGTAGACCTACCGGGTGTTGAAGACCTACCGGGTGATAAAGACCACCCGATGACAAACACCAACTGGATGTACACCTACCGGGTGTTGAAGACCTATCGGGTGATGAACATCTACCGGATGTTGAAGACTTACCGGGTGATAAAGATCAACCGGACAAATACCAACTGGATAGACATCAACCGGACAGACATCAACTGGATGGCTACCAACTGGATAGACATCAACCGGACAGACATCAACTGGATGGCTACCAACTGGATAGACATCAACCGGACAGACATCAGCTGGATGGATACCAACTGGATAGACATCAACCGGACAGACATCAACTGGATGGCTACCAACTGGATAGACATCAACCGGACGGACATCAACTGGATACAGACATCAACCGGATAAACATAAACTGGATGGACATCTACTGGACAACCATCAACCGGATAGTCTCACACTGAACAAAGACATCTACTGGTCACAAGAGGATGAACGACTAGTTGAACAAAGAAGACCAGCAGAAGTCTAAACATCCAGTAAGAGCACTAAGCAACGAGACAAAACAAGTACAACATTCTCTGACAAAGGTACAACAGAGCGGCGCACCCTGCTATATCTCCGCCACCATTACCGTCAGAATAAAAGAGTCGTTGCTTAACAAAATAGGAAAGAAGACAATCTGAATTTGGAAAGCTGATCTCTTCCTAATACAGAAAAGCTACCGTTGGACCTCTGATTCTATAAATACGTCCAAGCAAAGAATGAAGAGGTTAGCTGAGCGACTTATTCAATCAAAGAGGAACACTTCATCAAAAACAGAAAATCAACTTACTGATATTCTAAAAGTTCAGCAAAAGAGTAGACAAGCAGTGCAACTGAATCTGTGACAGATTATTTCCAACTGAAGTCCGCTGCTCAAGAACACTCGAAGCTAAAAGTTTATTTTGTAAAGAGTGTCATAGAAAATTTTGTAATCAAATTAAGAAGTTGTGATTGCTAGGAGTTTAGGCCAAGTTGTGTGAGTGCCTAAGAAGGTTGTATACTGTAAAGTGTAAACCAAGTCTTCTAGTGAATCCTTCCTGCAAAGGAAGAAGGGGAGACGTAGAAGCGTTGTGCTTCGAACTTCCAGAAACAATATTTGTGTTCTTTACTTATTACTTACTTACTATTCAGTTTTACTCCTCAAGTCCAGCAGACGTCTTTCGCACTATAATCAGTGTCTGCTGACTTGCCTTATATTGAGAAGCTACTGTAGCACTTAACAATCTACAGTTAACACGAGAAAAATCAAAATTGAATCTAATGTTTATTCAACCCCTCCTTCTAAACACTACCTCGATCCTAACAAGTGGTATCAGAGCCAAGGTCTTCTCAATCTTGAGAGATTACCAAAAACTGATGGCCTCATTCAGCAAGATTCCAATGTTCAAGAAGGATGAATATGACGATTGGAGAATTCGTATGCAAGCACATCTAAGTGCCCAAGATGATGATATGTGGTCCGTCATCACTGATGGACCAATGAAGATCATGAAAGTCAATACAGCAACTGCTATCTCTGGTGGTGAACCTCAGATGGTTGAAAAGGATAGATCCTTCTGGACAAATGAAGAAAAGAAAAAGGCAAATCTGGACAACGTGGCAAAAGACATACTGTTCAAAACTCTGGACAAAAATATGTTCAACAAGATCAAGATGTGTCCCACTGCAAAGGACATCTGGGAAAAGATTGCTCAGCTGTGCGAAGGAAATGATCAAACCAAGGAAAACAAGCTCACTGTTGCATTACAGAAGTTTGAAAACATCAAAATGATGTCCGGAGAAACTCTAAGCGAATACGATGAGAGAGTAACTGGCATCATAAATGAACTCAATAGCCTTGGTAAAGATCTATCCAACAGGGAAGTCACTCTAAAAGTCATGAGAGGTCTAGCAAGAGAATGGGATGTAAAGACGATTGCTATGAGAGAATCAAAAGATCTAAACAAGATAGACCTACACGACTTATTTGCTGACTTAAAAGCTTATGAGTTCGAACTAGGTATTCGGATTGAAGATGAACCCAGCACCAGTCAACCAACCAAAGCTCTTACTGCATCTGAAGCTCCACCTGTCACAACAGAGATGACTCCTGAAAAAATATGCAACGATGCAATGGTGCTATTTGTCAAGAAATTTGGAAAGTTTATGAAGAAAAGTCAAAAGACTTATCAATCCTACCCAAGAAGACAAAGCTTCAAGAATAGATCAGATGAAGATGAACGTGTATGCTTTAACTGTCTCAAACCAGGACATTTTATTGCCGACTGTCCTAAACCAAAGAAGGATGATCAAAAGAAAGGACCAAAATATAGAAAGTATAAAGAGAATAGAAGATCATCCAGAAGAGACAGAGAACAGAAAGTACTGGTGGCGGAAGAAAACAAGAACAAATGGGCTGACTCAGAATCAGAAACTTCTTCCAGCTCATCCAGTGACAGTGAAGATGAAGAAGTTCATTGTCTAATGGCCAACGACGACTGTGAGGTAAATGATCCTAATCTTTCTGAATTTACACATATTGAGCTCACAAATGCATTACAGGACATGATAAATGAGTATCAGATGTTGTGCGAATCCTTCGAGAACTACAAGACTGAACAACAAGTCCCAACAAAACAGCAGAACAACGAATGTGATTGTGAACAATCCACTGAGTTGAAAAGCTTGAGGGATAAAGTAAGTCAGCTCGAGAAAGAAAGGGATGAAGCAACATGTGCACACCAGAAACTCAGTAAGCTGGTTCGCACATGGAATGCATCTACTGCCAGAAAAGATGAAATGCTTGAGTCGATAAGACTTGCTGGTGATCTTACCGGTATAAGCTACTCTAACAATGATAGTAATTCATCCGGCATCAAATCTCAAGTGTGTCTAGAAAGAAACAAGATTCAAACAATGAATTTTGTTAAATCAAGCACAGTATATGAACCAAGTGAGTTGGTTAAGGAATCTGTTGAACCAATACTCTTCAAAGAACGGGCATCACACAAAGGTATTGGTTATGTGGAGCCAAAAGAGAAAGCTCGACAGGGGCAAATGTTTAGAAATAAACATAAACCCACTGGTCAGGCCACTCGAGAGGTAAAACCTAACTGGTATCATAATTGTATGCCTGTCCAAAAGAGATACATGTTTCCTAACAGAAACCAAAAACCTAAACAACACGCTTACACTCAGTATCACATGTATCACCCAAGAATAACTTCTTCAGTTAATGCACACACATTTCAGGACACACACAGACCCAAACAAGTCAGGGTTATACAAGTGTGGGTCCCGAAAGGACTAATCCTGCCCGGACCCAAGTAGGATTGGGTACCAATCATGTTATCGCTTTAATTGCAGGAAACTAGAATGCATCAAGTTCGCAGCTCAGAATGGTTTCTGGACAGCGGATGCTCTAGACATATGACAGGAAATGCGAGCTTATTGTCTGAACTGGTGGACTCCACCGGACCCAGAATAACTTTTGGAGACAACGCGAAAGGTAGAACCGTGGGTAAGGGTAAGATTATCTACGGTAACATTATTATTAAAGATATTCTGTTGGTTGAAAATCTATGCTATAACTTGATTAGCATAAGTCAACTCTGTGACAATGGTCATTCTGTAGAGTTCAACCAGCACTCATGCACAATCAAATCTACTGATGGCAGTATATTACTTGTAGGAAGAAGGCATGATAACACATATAACTTAATCGGCCTACCTCCTCTACCTGCTTTGCTGCCCTGAATTCTTCCAAAAATTGGCTTTGGCACAAACGATTGAGTCACTTAAATTTTAAAACTATTGCCAGTCTGCGTAAACTTGATCTAGTCATTGGACTGCCCCAAATTGAGTTCTCAAAAGACAAGATCTGTGCAGCATGCCAACTTGGTAAGAAAATCAGACCCTCCTTTAAGAACAAAGGGAGTAAATCTTCTTCTCGGTGCCTAGAGTTGCTGCATATGGATCTATTTGGTCCTATACCAGTAACAAGTCTAGGGGGAATGAAGTATACCCTAGTGTTAATAGACTATTACACTCGTTTTACGTGGGTCCTGTTCCTAAGTGGCAAAGATCAGGCTACTCCAAAGCTGATCAAACTACTGAAAAGACTCCAAATTGAGAAATCGTGTGGGATAGATAGAATTCACAGTGATAAAGGTACTGAGTTTACCAATCAGTCACTCGAATCATATCTAGATGACCTTGGTATTAAACCCGAATACTCTGCTGCAAGAACTCCTCAACAAAACGGAGTTGCTGAGCGTAGGAACCGCACTTTGAAAGAAGCTGCGCGAACTATGCTTGCGGAATCAGAAATATCGCAGAGATTTTGGGCAGAAGCTGTCAACACAGCTTGTTAAACGCAGAACAGATCAATGATTAATAAGCGAGCAAATAAAACCCCTTATGAGATCTGGAATGGCAGTAAGCCAAATATTTCTTATTTCCATGTGTTTGGTTGCAAATATTTTATTCACAACAATGGAAAGACTCATCTCACCGCTTTTGATGCCAAATCTGATGCTGGAATATTTCTTGGTTATTCTACAGTTAGTAAAGCCTTCAGAGTATTTAATAATAAAACTCTTACTGTAAAAGAATCAGTGCATGTAAAATTTGATGAACCTACTGACTGTACTATATCTAATCTGCAAATCAACAACTTGAGCAATCGACTGGAAATCACTTACATTGATTAAAATGTTGATGATGAGATAAATACAGAAACATGATTGACTGCTCCTTAGAACCAGAAGTTCCTGAAGCCCAAACAGAGGAGTCTGCTGGTCAACAAGCACCGTATCCAACTGACAATGACACTATTGCACATACTACTGCTGCAGTTGAGGAAGCAAATGAAAAAGATGCAACAATCAGAACTTCTGAAATACCCACTCATATCCAATAAAATGAAGAGCTCAACCCTCTTGGACCTCCGCTCCGGTGGATGAAGGATCATCCTCCCGAGCAGGTCATACGTAACCCTGTTGCTCCTCTACGCACCAGAGGACAATTAATTAATGAATTCCTTCATGCTGCATTCATATCTCACTTAGAACATAAGAAGATTGATGATGCTATGTTAGACCCAAGCTGGGTAGACGCGATGCAAGAAGAACTAAATCAGTTTGAGCGAAACAAAGTATGGTATTTAGTACCACGACCACAGCATCACACTGTAATAGGCACCAAATGGGTATTTAGGAACAAATTAGCCGAAAATGGAACAGTAATCAGAAATAAAGCAAGATTAGTCGCACAGGGCTACAGACAGGAAGAAGGCATTGACTTTGATGAAACATTTGCTCCTGTAGCTCGACTAGAAGCAATTCACATATTTCTTGCATTTGCTGCTTTTAAAGACTTTAAAGTCTATCAGATGGATGTTAAGAGTGCGTTTCTTAACGGCAAACTTCAGGAAGAAGTTTACGTTGAACAACCTCCTGGATTTGAAAGCCATCAGCAGCCTTCTTATGTTTTTCGTCTCAATAAAGCTTTGTATGGTCTGAAGCAAGCTCCCCGTGCTTGGTATGAAACTCTATCAAAATATTTAACTGAGCATAACTTTACCATTGGCACGGTGGACAAGACTCTTTTCAAATTCACAAAGGGTGATCATACTCTGCTTGTTCAAATATATGTTGATGATATTATTTTCTGCAGTACTAACTCAAAATTGTGCGAAAGATTTTCTAAAATTATGCAGGATCAATTTGAGATGAGCATGATGGGAGATTATCATTTTTCCTAGGATTGCAAGTCAAGCAATCCAGTGAAGGAATTCTGATAAATCAATCTAAATATACTAAAGAACTGCTGAAGAAATATGGAATGAGTACCAGCTCAGCTGCCTCTACTCCAATGAGTTCATCTGCCAAACTCGACTTGGACAATTCAGGAATACCAGTCGAAGTTACAATGTATCGAGACATTATTGGATCATTGTTGTACTTAACAGCCAGCCGACCAGACATTATGTTCGCAGTTTGTATGTGCGCCCGATTTCAAGCAAATCCCAAGCAGTCGCATTCACTGCTGTCAAGAGAAAGGAACTGAGAATGTAGGTCTATGGTATCCAAGAGACTCAACTTTTAATCTGATCGGATATTCGGATGCAGACTATACTGGTTGCAAAGTTGACAGAAAGAGTACCAGTGGATACTGTCAATTTCTTGGAGATAGACAAATTTCATGGGGTTGCAAGAAGCAGACACCCATAGCAACTTCTACTGCAGAGGCAGAATACCTTGCTGCTGGAAGCTGCTGTGCTCAACTGCTCTGGATTCAGCAACAACTAAGAGATTATGGAATTGAATCCACGGAAGCACCCATATTTTGTGACAACACATATGCAATAGCCATTACATACAACCCAGTTCTTCATACTCGCACTAAACACATTGACATCCGTCATCATTTTATCAGAGATCATGTTATGAAGAAAGAAATTCGGCTGGAGTATATCTCTACCGAACAACAGGCAGCAGACATTTTCACAAAACCCCTACCGGACGCTAAGTTCTCCTACTTTCGAAATATTTTTGGTTTAATTGAAATCAATCCTTGATTATTCTTTTGGTAATGAATTCAGGGGGGATTACTTAGTTTATTCGCATAAATTAAGGGGGAATTTTTAGCTAAATTTTATCTTGGTTATTTAAGCTCAGCTGGTAATCCAATGGTCTGCTGCAGTAGGTGTATACGTACCAGTGGGACTCTACATCCAGTAGATGTTTCTTACCAGTCGGACCCTACATACCAGCAGACTTTGCCAAGTATGCTTTGACTAAAATAACCCTCGATACCTATTAACCTACTGGAACGTCGGAATTCAAATTCATTTTTTTTGTTATAAAAATAAATTATTTGAATCCCGCCCAAATCCTGTCCTTTTAATTTTTTTTTAAAAAAAATCTTTAAATCGTTAGATGATCGCCACGTACCCATGTGTCCGCTCATCTACAGTACGACGTTACATCTACTTCTATCGTTAACCGCCATTACTTTGGTTATTACTCTTTATCTCTCCCAAAAATTTACTGTGTTAACTTCCCTCCCAGAATTTTTTTTGGATTATTGCTGTTTCTTTTTCACTTATTCATCAGAAATGTCTAAGAACACTTAGCCAAGTTTCATCACTAATGTTGTTCATGTGGATTTCCACTCCATCTCCACATCCTCTGATGACGAACTAAGGAAGTCTTTCAAAAATTGGATACATCGGGACTTTTAGTGATTCTCAGCCAGGCTCCGACCTTCTACAAAGCCGCCTTACATGAATTCTTCGCCACCGCCAAAGTTGAAAATGATTCTGTGATGGCCTCTGTTTCTGGACAACCTATTACCATCCCTCAGCAGGAATTCAGCACGCACCTTTGTCTTCATGCCACTGGACTTACAGATTTCTCCACCGTTCCAGTGGATGTCAGGGAAGAAATGCGAATCACCTTCTCCGACTCAAGTGAACGTCTCCGACGTCCTCCATTCAAGAAGGTGCTAATGAAAAGTCATTTCCGGCAACTGGCCGATGTTATTTCTAAGGGACTGCTGTGCAAAGCTGGCTCTTTTGACATCATCACTCCTGAGAAGTTTGACGCATGAGCGCCATCTTCAAAGGACTGGAAATCAACTGGTCAGTAGTTTTGTTCCAGATCCTCACTGGCCTCATCACTTCAGGAAAGGGTCAATCTGGTTTTGTCCTACCTCTCAGTAGCATTTTTGAAAGCAAAAGCATTAAGGCAGGGGCTTCCTCCGACCTTCATCCAGGGAGACTAATCACTGTGAAGTATCTTCAGATACACAGGCAGCGGAGTGGCAGAGAGGTTGGTCTGACGAAGCGTCGATCGAATCAAGTTATCAGTGACTCGGAACAAACCATCTCTGAATCAGCTGAGTCATCTCCTCCTCCTCCTCCTCCTAAGAAGCCCAGAACCAGAAAAGGGGCTCCTCCTGCTCTCCGAACAACAGTAATTGCTGCCTCCGATACCATCTCCTCTGCAGGTCCCACGACAGACATCCGTGGTAGAGAGCCCAGTCCTAAAAATCCTCCCCCCGAGGAACCAACTGCAACACCTGCTTCATTAGCCATGGTACTTGCTACATCAGTGGCTTCAGCTGACAATCTTTCCGCACTGATGAGCTCTCAGCAAGCACCCGGCTCTATTAGTTTTCGGACACCCAAGTCCTTGTGTCCCTACTGTCATCCAAGGAAAGGAAAAACTCTTATGGCTCCAGTGACCACACCTGTTGCCTATGAGATACAGATGGTCATGGATACAGTGGAAGCCAAGCTGCAGCCACAGCTCAAACTTTTTGATCGATGGGTGAAGGCACAGGTAAAAATTCGCTTTAATGATTTCACTCCAATCCTGGATCAAGCACGGGAAGATGAGAACCAAATTTTGGCTTATCTTCAAGTCACGGACACTGAGAAGAGTCTGAAGCTGAGGGATCTTTTCCGTCTAATGAACCATGTGGGCGAACTTCAAGCCCTTGTTGAATCCCGTCTTCAGCAATTCAACGGTGATTCAGGCACAGCGAATCATGATAGAGCAGTTCTGAATGCTCTTGGACCAAAACTGGAAATGTCCGAGCAAGCTCTTCATGATCTTCGCATATCAACTGGTCTTCACTCATGCTCTACAGCTATAAATGTTGCAAGCCCCGATCAGCCTGATTTGCAGATAGCCACTACAGGCTTGGAAATAACTACCACTGATGTAGAGATAGCCTCAACTAACCTGGAGGCAACTCTTCCTGACTTAGAGACTGTCCCACCAACAATGGAGCTACCTCCTTCTGTCATCGAGATCACCCCTGCAACGGATCAACCGTTCCAATCAATGGTCGTTGATCACGAGAATGTGGACACAGTGATTCAGACTGTGGTTCATCAAGTTGCTATATCCTCTGGTAATGATGAGCCCAGTGAACACTCCTCACACTCTACTGATCACCTCAAATCGTCTGCAGCTGTGCTGGAACAAGCTGCTACCAGCATCGCTGTCATTGATGTCGACGAACCTACTGCACCAACTTCTGAAGCCACTGCCCTGCTGTCTACTAATGATTTTGAGGGTCCTCCTGGAGTTCTCACTACAAATGCGGAGACTCAAACAGATGACCTGGTTAATCTGATGGCTCAAGACCCTCCTGAAGACTTCTTTGACTTCGCTACTCATATTCCTCTGGAAGGGCCACCCAACGTCGCTGAACAACTGGTAAATCTGTCAAATGCGATCTCTGCACTAGCCAGTGACGTACATAAGCTTAAACAGGATGAGCGCACTGCGACTCTTATTCTAGGGAGCCATCATCAAAATAATGAGTCTCAATTCCAGCATGTATACCGAGATATCAATAGTCTCACAACTATTGTGACCAGGCTTCAGACATTTGTTGAAAATGCCTTTGCAGACTCACTTTCTAGGATAGGGCAGGCTCGTCTTCAGATCAATCAACAAAATGAATCTCTTCATGCTGCCACCTCACTGACCCTTGGAGATAAGATAGAAGACGCCAAGAAAGTCTTGACCGGTCAGCTGCCAACCATGCAGGCAGCATTTGCTTCCCAAATTCAAGATTTATGCAACAGCCTGCCTGCTGCCCCTCAAATTATTAGAAGACTGCCTGAGTCCAGTAGACCTGCTCCTCAGTCCCAACGAGACCCGAGTCCAGCAAATCGTTCATCCACCGCAGCTGGAGCATCCAATCAGTCCAGACCCTCTTCCCAGCCAAGATCTCGAAGTCCGCACCAACCGTCTACCGAAAAGCGCGACTATTCCCGACATTGGTTAGGGAGGAAATAATATCGTTTTCTGACCCCTTATTAATTACTCTTATCTTTTTACTGTTTTCATTTGACTTTTTCCGTGTTTATCGTAACATCATTATTGTGTTCACACTTAATTAAATTCTTCTATAAATAGAGGCTTATTTTTTGTTTTTATAACACACATTCACTCATCATGATTATTTTCAATTCCCTAAAAATTCCTTGGTTTCCTCTTCGCAGCTGTTCATTTTCATGGGTTTATTACTTATCTAAATCAACCCCACATGGGTTGATTACTTATCTAACCCAGCTCCGTTAAACTTCAGCGTTTGGATCCTGCTCTGATGCTCAGCATCAGTCAGGAACTTTAATCAGGAGTTATCTGGGTGCTGATGACAAAAAGGGGGAAAACAGAGATAGAATATTCTCATGGGTGAATCCATAAACCATGGAGGCCTGATGAATATACATTTGAATATCTCCCCGGTCGAAGCTCTTCCTCTCTGAAACAAGGTGGATCGAAGCTCTTCCTCCCCGCAACTAAGTGGATCGAAGCTCTCCGGTCTACATTGTTTGTTTAAAATTTGTCATGTATTATCTATATTTTGTAGAAATAGATTTGTCGTAAGTTGAATCCAGTTATCAGAATTCATCTTAAATGAAGATGAATCTCTCTCAATTGTCCAGTTTGATTACAACTTGTAATCTGCTTATCTTTATAACAAATGAAAATTTCCTTTCCATTATGTCTTCAAGTCTTTTCAGGATTCACCGCCTAAATTATTCGAGTATGAAATCGTTATTGCTTAGTTTTGTCATCACCAAAAAGGGGGAAATTGTTGGAAACGATTTATAAGTTTTGGTGATTACAAACACCTACTGGATGTACACCTACCGGGTATTGAAGACTTACCGGGTGATAAAGACCAACCGGATGACAAACACCAACTGGATGTACACCTACCGGGTATTGAAGACTTACCGGGTGATAAAGACCAACCGGATGACAAACATCAACTGGATGTACACCTACCGGGTGTTGAAGACCTACCGGGTGATAAAGACCAACCGGATTACAAACACCAACTGGATGTACACCTACCGGGTGTTGAAGACCTACCGGGTGATGAACACCTACCGGATGTTGAAGACTTACCGGGTGATAAAGATCAACCGGACAAATACCAACTGGATAGACATCAACCGGACAGACATCAATTGTATGGCTACCAACTGGATAGACATCAACCGGACAGACATCAACTGGATGGCTACCAACTGGATAGACATCAACCGGACAGACATCAACTGGATGGCTACCAACTGGATAGACATCAACCGGACATACATCAACTGGATGGCTACCAATTGGATAGACATCAACCGGACGGACATCAACTGGATACATACATCAACCGGATAAACATAAACTGGATGGACATCTACAGGACACCCATCAATCGGATAGTCTCACACTGAACAAAGACATCTACTGGTCACAAGAGGATGAATGACTAGTTGAACAAAGAAGACCAGCAGAAGTCTAAACATCCAGTAAGAGCACTAAGCAACGAGACAAAACAAGTACAACATTCTCTGACAAAGGTACAACAGAGCGGCGCACCCTGCTATATCTCCGCCACCATTACCGTCAGAATAAAAGAGCCGTTGCTTAACAAAATAGGAAAGAAGACAATCTGAATTTGGAAAGCTGATCTCTTCCTAATACAGAAAAGCTACCGTTGGACCTCTGATTCTATAAATACGTCCAAGAAAAGAATGAAGAGGTTAGCTGAGCGACTTATTCAATCAAAGAGGAACACTTCATCAAAAACAGAAAATCAACTTACTGATATTCTAAAAGTTCAGCAAAAGAGCAGACTAGCAGTGCAACTGAATCTGTGACAGATTATTTCCAACTGAAGTCCGCTGCTCAAGAACACTCGAAGCTAAAAGTTTATTTTGTAAAGAGTGTCATAGAAACTTTTGTAATCAAATTAAGAAGTTGTGATTGCTAGGAGTTTAGGCAAAGTTGTGTGAGTGCCTAAGAAGGTTGTATACTGTAAAGTGTAAACCAAGTCTTCTAGTGAATCCTTCCTGCAAAGGAAGAAGGGGAGACGTAGAAGCGTTGTGCTTCGAACTTCCAGAAACAATACTTATGTTCTTTACTTATTACTTACTTACTATTCAGTTTTACTCCTCAAGTCTAGCAGACGTCTTCCGCACTATAATCAGTGTCTGCTGACTTGCCTTATATTGAGAAGCTACTGTAGCACTTAACAGTCTGCAGTTAACACGAGAAAAATCGAAATTGAATCTAGTGTTTATTCAACCCCCCCCCCCCCCTCTAAACACTACCTCGATCCTAACAGCCCAAATGCACATAATTATTTCGGGGATATCACAATAGATGTGTATTCTATTAAAAAATTGGTTGGATGCCGATAGTCTATCACAAATGTAGGAGGACATGATGTATCATCTGACGAAAATGAAAAAAGTTGAATGCTGAATATTTATATTTTGTGATTTTGTTACATTGTTAGTTTGTTAATTTGTTAGGTGAATATAATTTATAAGATAGTTATTGTTGGTTTCAGATTTTAAAGATGACAAAAACAGATCAGATCGAATCAGACGGATCGACGATATACAAACCAGATAAGATCGAAGCAGACAGATCAATGTTAAGACATATCAGATCTTACCAAACAGGCTAACACCAGACAGGCAGACTCAGACGGACTTAACGCTATCATATTCATCAGCCTGGAAGATCAACGACTATTTATTGATGCATTTAATGCTGAAAGATAATTATTACAACCTTTGATAAAAGTTACCTTAAAGGATAATTAGACAAAATAGATCCTGTCTGACAAACATCGAAAGAACAGACGAGAAAGGAAAGCCTTCACTCAAAAACCAAAAAGAAGACCGCAGTCTCTTTAGAAATTGTCAAAGTTCTTAGTTGCACGTAAAAGGAAATACTAACATTGGCAGAGACGCCTATATAAGGATGCAATTTAAATGCTCAATAGGATGACCATCATTTTATCAAGCATTTATTCGAGTAGAACCCTATCAACGAAGATCCAATCTTGTCGATCTGCTCAAAGTTTCAAAGCACGCTGCACTGTCCTATTTGATCAATTTATGATAATTTGTGCTAGAAGTGTTTTCATTCTATCATTTGTAATCATTGTAAGATAGAAGAGTGAATCTGTTGTAACTGTCAAACGACTTGTGACTGAACAGATTGAGTGTCAGGAGTTTCAGTATGGTAGTGGGTATATCCAGTTGAATCGAGGTTGTACATCTTGTTGTATTACTCAAAGTCTTGTAGTGGATCCTTCCTTAAGTGGAAGAAGGGGAGATGTAGAAGAGATTGCCTTCGAACATCCAGAAACACATCTTGTTAATTTACTTATTGCAATCTTTTGTGTTTTAGCCATCAGACCGATCTTCCTAATTCAAACAGATCGTTTTTGCTCTAACTCTAAAAGTGGTCTGTTGAGCTTAGATTTGATTGAGAAATATATTTCATATGCTAATCCATGTGAAATCAATCCGTTGAAGAAGAAGATCAAGTTTAGCAGAGTGTTTATTCACCCACTCTAAACACTCCTACCCGAACCTAACAAGTTGTATCAGAGCAGGTGCTCTTAATCAATAGAATACTCGTACTGATTGCATCTTTCAGCAAGGTTCTCATGTTCAAGAAAGATGAATACGACGATTGGAGAATCCGGATTCAAGCCCATCTTTGTGCTCAAGACGATGATATGTGGTACATTATCACTAACATACCAATGAAGATTCTAAAAGTTAACACATCCACCGAAATAGCAAGCGGTGGACCTCAAATGCTTGAAAAGGAAAGAGAAAGCTGGTATAACAAAGAAAAGAAAAAGGCAAATCTGGACAATGTAGCAAATGACATCTTGTTTAAAACAATGGACAAGAATATATTTAACAAAATTAATATGTGATCTACTGCTAAGGAAATCTGTAGAAAATCGCACAGCTTTGTGAGGGAAATGACCAGACAAAGGAAAACAAGCTAACTGTTGCCCTACAGAAATTTGAAAGCATAAAAAATGAAGTCTGGAGAAACTCTGAATGAGTTTGATGAAAGAGTGACTAGCATAGTCAATGAACTGAGCAGTCTTGGAAAGGATTATTTCAACAGAGAAATCACCTTAAAAGTTATGAGAGCATTGCCAAAAGAATGTGATGTCAAGACTATTGCTATGAGAGAATCTAAAGACCTGAATATGATCGAGTTGCATGATCTGTTCATTGATCTAAACGCCTATGAGTTTGAGCTGGCCACCAGAGGGGAAGCAGAACCATCTACCTCTCAGCCAACCAAGGCACTGACAGCTATACCAGAACAGTAGACTCCTCTAGATCGATCTATGGAACAAATGAGTAACGATGTTATGTCTTTATTTATTAAGAAATTTAGTAAATTCATATCTAAAAATAAGAAGAACTTTAAGCCCTCTCACCACTACAAACAAAGAAAAGATACGGCTACTAATGACCAGGCTTGTTACAATTGTTGTAAGATCGGACTTGCAGATTGCACCAGACCGAAGAAGGATGAAAGGAAAGAAAGACATAGAGATGATAGAAAGAAAGAAAGATAAAAAAGATCGAAAATGACACCAAGGAAAAGTACAGAAAGTATTTATAGCTGAGGAAAGCAACAGCTAATGGACCCAGACTGATTCAGAATCAGAGAGCTCAGAAGAATCATCAAGTGATAGCGAAGATGAAGTTCAATGTCTAATGACAGACGAGGAAACAAGTAAGATCGATGAGATATTCGATTTTGATTCCGATGAATTTTCACGAGAAGAACTAGTATCTGCATTACATGACATGGCCAATGATTATAAATTGCTAGCTGAATCATTTGAGAGATTCAAAGCAAAAACTAAGGCCAAATAGATAAGTACAATGAACCAAGCTGCTCTTAGCAAGGTGAATGTGACAGTCTAAACACCAAGCTAAGTAACCTAAAGATCTCCTATGAACAGTTCCATGCAGACAATCAGAAATTTAGCTTACGCAATGCTAAACTTTCTCATATTGTCAAAACATGGAACAAATCAAGAGTTTCATCCGAAGAGTTGCGAGAGATACAGAGAGACGTTGGTGATATCACTGTTCTAGGCTTTAGTATCTATAGAAGCACTCAAAGTGGAACTGATATGTTACTGGAAAAAGACGAAATCAATCAAGTGAAATTTGTTACATCCAATACAACATATGAACCGGAAGTTCCTATGATTCAAACAACAATTTCATTCGAGGACAAGGATTCGAGAAATGGAATTGGTTATGTTAACCAAGCTGCAGAGACACAAGCGAGCTATAAGTCTACCAAACTGAGCTCAAAAGTGCCAAATCTAAGGCAAGGGAAATCATCCAGTTACTATAACTCACAACATGTTCAACGAAGATATAGATTGCCTAAAAAGAATCAAAATTCACTACATCACAAGAAGACACAGTGCACATACCAAGCACATCATGCTCATTATCACACACATCATAGAATACACAGATCAACACACACCGGACTGGACACACACAAGCAAATAAGACTGATTCAGGTGTTGGTCCCCAAAGGACTAATCTGTTCCGCACGCAAGTAGGATTGTGTACCAATATTAATCATTCTTATGACAGGTACTCAAGAAACAACAATCAGAATGGCATTTAGACAGTGGATGCTCATGTCACATGACAGGAAATAACGAACTGCTGTCTGATATTACCGAATACACTGGTCATAAGATCACCTTTGGTGATAACTCAAAGGGTAAGATCATGGGCAAGGGTAAGATTGTCCATGAAAATATTACCATAAATGATGTGCTATTAGTCGAAAACTTGTGCTATAACTTGATTAGTATAAGTCAATTATGTGATAATGGTTATATCGTAGACTTTCATAAACTCACATGCATTGTAAAGTCATATGTTGGAAAGACCATGCTAGTAGGAATCAGAATTGAAAATATCTACAAGATAAACTAGAATTATGATCAACATTATAATACTACATGCTTTCTCGCTTCTAATGAAAATAAACATTGGCTATGACATAAACGCTTGAATCATCTTAACTTCAAGACCATTACAAGCCTGTGTAAACATGATTTAGTTGTTGGTCTGCCCAAGATTGACTTTGTTAAGGATAAGATCTGTCAAGCTTGCCAAACTGGTAAACAAGTTAGATCATCCTTTAAGAACAAGAATGTTAAATCCTCATCGCGCTGTTTGGAACTATTGAACATGGACTTGTTTGATCCTATACTTATAACAAGTTTAGGGGGAATGTGGTATATTTTGTTGTAATTGATACTCAAGCTTTACATGGACTATATTTTTAAGCAGTAAAGACTAGACCAGCTCCAGATTAAACAAGCTGCTGAAGCGCATACAGAACGAAAAATCCACTGGGTAAATAGTATTCAAAGTGAAAGGCATTGAATTCTCTAACAAGAACCTTGAATACTTCCTAGATGATCAGGGATCAAACATGAATATACAACGGCTCGCACTACTCAACAAAATGGAGTTGCAGAAGGACGCAAAAGAACGCTTAAAGAAGCATCAAGAACCATGCTAGCTGATTCAGGAATATCTCAAAAGTTTTGGGCTGAAGCTATCAACACTACATGCTATACACAAAACGGGCCATGATAAACAAGAAACTGAACCAAACACCATATGAGGTATGTACAGGTAATAAACCGAATGTTTCATATTTCACATTTTCGAATGCAAATGTTATGTCCATAACAATGGTAAAAATCACTTAACTACCTTTGAAGCTAAGTCTGATAATTATATATTCTTAGGATACTCATCTGTTAGCAAGACATTTCGCGTTTTAAATAATCGTAACTTAACTGTTGAAGAATCAATATATGTTGAATTTGATGAATATTTTGATATTGAGAATCACAAATACTTAATTCAAATCAGATGGAAAATATCCATCTCGAAACTAATAGTGATGATGAGATTGAAGTAAACAGGTCAAGAGACAATCCACCAGATAGCTGGCCCTGCTGATCCGGAGGTAATAATTATTAATGTCGAATCTAATACTGATGATATCAATGTTTGCTCTCAATCAGGTCAAGATGCTCTTGGACCAAACTACCGCTGGACAAAGAAAATCCACCTGAACTAGTGGTTGGATATCCATCTGCCCCTATCAGAACAAGAAGACAGATGATGGATGAGTTCACTCATGCTGCATTCATTTCCAACCTAGAGCCAAACAGAGTGGTGAAGTTTTAACTGACTCAAATTGGATAGATGCTATGCAAGAAGAGCTCAACCAAATTGAACAAAATCTGGTATGGAGTCTAACTCCTAGACCGAGCAATCAGTCTGTTGTTGGAACCAGATGGGTGTTCATGAATAAGCTCGATGCAAATGACTGGTAGTCAAAAATAAGGCCAGACTGGGTACACAAGGTTTCAGACAAGAAGAGGGGATCGACTTTGATGAATCTTTTGCACTAGTTGCCAGACTTGAAACAATTCGAATTTTTCTTGCCTATGCTGCTTACAAGAATTTCAAAGTATATCAAATGGACGTAAAGAGTGCATTC
Source organism: Haberlea rhodopensis (assembly GCA_907163345.1). Taxonomy (NCBI): domain Eukaryota; kingdom Viridiplantae; phylum Streptophyta; class Magnoliopsida; order Lamiales; family Gesneriaceae; genus Haberlea; species Haberlea rhodopensis. The sequence goes on along the minus strand of CAJQUN010000344.1, from coordinate 22,130 downwards.
TTGAATTGTAAGCTACAGGAGGAAGTATACATTGAACAACCTCCTGGATTTCTTAATCACTAATTTCCAAATCATGTGTATCTATTGAATAAAGCAGTCTATGGACTTAAACAAGCCCCTGGAGCCTGTTATGACACCATGTCACAATTCTTACTGGAACATGATTTCCTATCGGCTCGATAGATAAGACTTTATTTAAATTCACTAAAGGGGAACATACATTGTTAGTTTAAATTTATGTTGATGACATTATTTTTGGGTCAACTAACCCCAAGCTATATGAGAAATTTTCTAAGCTTATGCCAACTAAATTTGAGATGAGTATGATGGGAGAACTTTCATTCTTCCTGGGTCTGCAAGGAAAACAGTTCGACAATGGAATTTTCATCAATCAAACCAAGTACACAAAGGAATTACTCAAAAGGTTTGGTATGTAAACTTGCTCAACCGCGTCAACTCCAACGAGTTCATCAGTCAAATTAGACAAATATGAAGAGGGAACCTCATTTGAGGTAACAATGTATCGAGGGCTAATCGGATCGCTGTTATATCTAACTGCGACCCGACCTGATATTATGTTTTCAGTCTGTATGTGCGCTAGATTTCAATCTGATCCGAAGCAATCTCACTTCATCGCTGCTAAACGGATAATAAAATATCTAAAAAAATCACAAAACGTTGGTCTCTGGTATTCCAAAGATTCAAATTTTAATGTAATTGGATATTCAGATGCTGATTATGCAGGATGCAAGATCAATCGTAAAAGCATCAATGGAACTTGTCAATTTCTATGTGAAAGACTGATCTCCTGGTTCAGTAAAAAGCAAACATCCATTGCCACACACAGCTGAAGCAGAGTATCTTGCTGCCGGAAGCTGTTGCGCTCAATTGCTCTGTGTTCAACATCAGCTCAGAGATTATGACATTCAAGCTGCTGAGTCACCGATCTTCTGCGACAACACAAATGCAATTGCAATCTTCTATAATCCAGTCTTGCACTCTTGAACAAAGCATATTGATATCAGACATCATTTTATTCGAGATCATGTTATGAAGAAAGCAATTCGGATCGAGTACATCTCAACAGATCAACAAGTTGCAGACATCTTCACTAAACCACTCGCTGAGGCTAAGTTTAATTATTTCGGTGTCAAGTTCTTGGATTAATATATTTATCTTGAGTTTATTAATTCAGCATGTGCTTAGCATAGTTATTAAAGATTGTTCATTAGATCAGACTGATAACACATTGGTCAGTAAGATAAAGACTCGTTCTGATTCACAGATCGATCTTTCTCGATCATATGCTATCCAATAGTTTGGCTCAAAACACTATTTCAGTCTTTATCAAAGAAATTTTAAACAGCCCGGATTGACTAACTTTAACCGCCTTACTTTAACCCGGTCATTTATCTAGACCACTCAATTTGAATTTCAAACGTCAACTCACGGGATGAAGACACGTGTCTAGCATATCCGTATTTACCGGATGTACATTGTCTTCCCCATTCACTTTGTAACATTTACTACTAAGTCTGTTTTTCTCTCAGAACTCATTTATTTTTCCAAACTTGTTTCTTGATTCCATAATGGCCACCATTACACATAACTCATTGTCTGTAGAGTTTGAAGCCATATATCAGATGGACGACCATAAGATGGTCTCTGTATTAAAAAACTTTGAAGCTTCAGGCTTAAAGAAATTCTTGGAATCAGGCGCTTTGGTCTATGAAGCAGCAATCAGAGAACTATTTTCCAATGCCACTACACGCAAAAACTAGATATCTTCTACTGTAAATGGCCAAACAATTGAGTTCTCCCAGGAACTATTACGGAGTTTTTCGGTCTGCCGTCTACTGGAATTCTTGACTTTGCTCAACTCCCCAAGGCTACCTTAGATGAATTCCAGAAAAGAGTTTCCGTTTTTGGTCTCACTCTGAAACCAACATTCAAGAAGATATGTTCTTCCATTTCCAGGTATTATGCAATATCGTCGGGAAACCACTTCTGAGCATAGCTGGAAGCTTTGATGTAGTTATAATTGTACAATTTGGAGCTATGGCGACGATATCTTCCGGGATGCATATCAACTAGTCTTCTCTGTTTGATGTTCTATTGGAAACCATCCACTCCTCAAAGCAATCGGTCTGCTTTGCTGTCCCTCTGAGCAAAGTTCTGGAGTCTCTGAATATCGAGTTGGGAAAGACCACTGCACTCAGCCCCGTAAAAATATTTAATCCTAAAGGACTTGCTTTGTTGAAATCCAAAAGTGCTCACCCACCTCCTACTGAATTGATGGCTGTGAAAATTGAGATCGGAGTGGAACATGCCGGACAGAAGAAAATCAAGGCCAAGAGAACTTGTGGTGGTCTAGTCTGATTATGATGAAACCCAGTCCGCTTCAGCCAACTCACCTATTACAAAGCCTCCACCAAAGAAAACCCGCACCCAGCCTACCAAGTCCCTAGAAGCTGTGAACCCTAAACATATCTCTACCGTTCCTCACAAACAACCCAAGCTCCACCCTCCACCTTACCCAAAGTCCCCACCAGACCGAAATGGATTGCGATCAAAGAATACCTACACCCAATCTGGGATTAAACCAACCTCCACATCTAGGCAATGTTATCATCACAGAAGTTACACATACAAAGCCTAAGTCTGCCGGCCAGACAGCCAATGATTTGGCCATGGACGATGTGGAAGAGAAGGTGCAAGCCAGGGCGGCTATTTTTGAAGAATGGGTTGAGTACAGAATGATCAACCATTTCGATCTGTTCTTTGGAAAGTTCAAGAGGTTGAACAAAATGGAGAAGGAAGTTCTTAAGTTCACGGAAACAAATGATGTTCACATCGCCGTGCAACGAAAAGATCTTTTATGTGCCAACCATATGTAAGTAATCCAACAAGCATGGTACGCAGCGGAATAAAATTTTTATGGATTACAAGACACCGGATCTATACATAGGTTATCATATCGGATTAGGGATTACAAAAGTCTCACCCGTGTAGCGTGTTTGAGCAGATTCCACGAAGCAGCACCACGTCCAACGCCTCCTTCGAGTCACTAGCAAAACTTATCAAGTTTTGCCTCAACGGTATCCACACGATCAAATCAGGTGAAGGGATAGTCTAAGAACAAGTTGCTAGACTTGTTCTTAAACCAGAACAAGAAGCACACTCGATTCTAAATCGAAAGGATGGCCGGAATCAACAATTCTCTCTTTGGCTATCAAGAAAAACCGAGAGCTCCTTGTGATCGGCGTCCGTGTGCTTTGTTGCTAGGTTGGAATGAATTGTGTTGTGTTAATTCTATTAATCACATTGTAATCAAATTATATATGATTTAATTAAAGGCTTTCACAAAGCCTCATGGGCCCCATGATTTAATTAAATCTTTATATTCATTTAATTAAGACTCTTCTTAATTAATTAATTCATCCAATGAATTTAATTCCCTTTATCGATTTAATCTTTTGTGCGACCCGATAGGATCTTGTAATGTTGGCAGTGACATAAAATCTCATTTTACGTTACAAGCAAAGAGCGGTGTCTAGCAACACATCAAGGCTACCCAAATTACAAGAATGTCAATGACTTGACATAACCTTTAGAACTTGTGATAATATTAACCATGTAACTTAATCCCTTTGTCCTTTGTGTTTAGATTGAACACGAGTTATGGAATAGTCGTACTCGTATATTCAATCTTTATTTCTTGATCCCCAAGTTTAACTAGAATAAACGAATAAGCTCGATATCACATATCGACTCATTCGAGCATGGCCATGCATTTTAGTCTCACTTGATCAAGGGCCAAACACTTCTCCTGTTATATAGGAGGGACAAATCCTATCTCGATCAATCAACATCCCTCTACATAATTCGTAGTGTATCCAATAGTTGTCTTTATAGTTTACCCTGTTACGGGTAACGTTTGACAATATCAAGATACATAACTCTTATGTTGGGATCTCTGATGATCACAAGTCGTAAGGATCACATACATTATTATCACTATGAGAATTGCATATGACAATCATATAACTATCCATGTTGCATTCTCATGGTGGGTCTGTCCAGTACATCGTTCTCTAACATGTACCCATGTGTTGATTTGATATCTCATATCAATGAACAATTCATCAATCAACACATACTAGTCTCTATGTATTATCATTATCCCAATTCATGATAATACTTGACTAGGGACAATGTTTAAGAATAATACAATATTATTCTAAGGACATTAACATATATATTAATTCACATTGCACAGTTAAACGAATAATATATAATAATGAATTGCCATTCATAAAATCATAAACATTGTAGGTCAAAACAATCATCCAATGACATGTCTTAGGGCATATCCCAACAAATCTCCCACTTGCACTAAGACCACTCAGACATATACCTAATGCCTAGAGCTCTAGTATGACGATCATGCTTCTGCTGTGACAGTGGCTTCGTCAATGGGTCAGATACGTTATCATCTGTTGGTACTTTGCATATTTTAACATCTCCCCTTTCAACGATTTCTCGAATGAAATGAAAGCACCGAAGTATGTGCTTGGATCTTTGGTGAGATCTAGGTTCCTTAGCCAATGCGATCGCTCCATTGTTGTCACAATAGAGTTCTATCGGATCTTTAATGCTAGGCACCACTCCAAGTTCAGAAATGAGCTTCCTGATCCAAACAGCTTCCTTTGATGCATCCGAGGCAGCAATATATTCAGCTTCCGTTGTAGAATCGGCTACTGTCTCTTGCTTTGAACTCTTCCGGCTCACAGCACCTCCATTTAGGCAATACACATATCCAGATTGTGATCGATAATCATCTTTGTCGGTTTGGAAGCTTGCATCAGTGTAACCCATTACATTGAGCTCTTCCTCACCTCCATAAATCAAGAGTGTATCCTTAGTTCTTCTCAAGTACTTCAGGATATTCTTGACAGCAATCCAGTGACCTTCACCTGGATCAACTTGATATCTGCTCGTCATGCTCAAAGCATACGATACATCGGGACGAGTACATATCATGGCATACATGATAGATCCAATAGCTGATGCATATGGGATCTTACTTATGCGTTGTCTCTCATCTGGTGTTGAAGGACACTGTTCCTTCGAGAGATATATACCATGTGTCATAGGCACGAATCCTTTCTTTGATTCTTGCATGCTAAACCTTTTAAGCACTTTGTCTATGTATGTACTTTGACTTAGGCCAAGAAGCCTTCTTGATCTATCTCTATAGATCTTGATTCCTAATACATAGGTGGCTTCTCCCAAGTCTTTCATCGAAAAGCAATTCCCTAGCCAAATCTTTACAGATTGTAAGACAGGGATATCATTCCCAATGAGAAGTATGTCATCTACATACAATATTAGGAAGATAATTATGCTCCCACTGACCTTCTTGTAGACACAAGGTTCATCTACGTTTTGGATGAAACCAAACTCTTTGACTGCATCATCAAAACGAAGATTCCAACTCCGAGAAGCTTGCTTCAATCCATAAATGGATCGTTGTAGCTTGCATACCTTTCCAGCATCCTTTGGATCGACAAAACCCTCGGGCTGTGTCATGTACACATCCTCGAGCAGATTTCCATTAAGGAAAGCTGTTTTGACATCCATCTGCCAGATTTCATAATCATGAAATGCAGCTATTGCAAGTAAGATCCTAATGGATTTAACCATGGCAACTGGTGAAAATGTTTCATCATAGTCAATACCATGAATTTGTTTGAAACCTTTTGCAACCAGTCGACCTTTATAGGTTTGTACATTACCATCCATGTCGGTCTTTCTTTTGAAAATCCATTTGCACCCTATGGGTCGTACCCCTTCAGGTGGGTCAACCAAAGTCCATACTTGGTTTGAATACATGGATTCCATCTCAGATTTCATGGCCTCTTGCCATTTCTCAGAATCAGTCCCCATTATAGCTTCTTGATAAGATGACGGCTCATCCTCATCAATAAGTAGTAAGTCACCTTGTTGAGTCACAAGAAATCCATATCTCTGTGGCTCCCGGTGTTCTCTTACAGACCTATGCTGTGTTTGTGTCTCTTGAGCAGGTACTTCTTCCACAACAGCTTGCGGTGCCTGCTCTGTTTCCATCTCAATCTCAGGTTCAGTGTTTTCTTGTGGTTGAACTTCACTAAGTTCTATTTTTCTCCCACTGGTTTTTCTAGAAATAAATTCTCTTTCAAGAAATACACCAGTTCGAGCAACAACTACTTTGTTCTCGGTGGGATAATAGAAATAGTATCCTTTCGTTTCCTTAGGATACCCCACAAATAAACACTTATCAGATTTGGGTCCAAGTTTGTTAGTGGTGTGACGTCTAACGAAAGCCTCACAACCCCAAATCTTCATAAAAGACATACTAGGACGCTTCCCAGTCCATATATCATATGGTGTCTTTTCCACCGATTTAGATGGAACACGGTTCAGTAAGAATATTGCTGTTTCTAAAGCATGTCCCCAAAAGGATATCGGAAGATCTGCATGACTCATCATTGATCGAACCATGTCCAACAAAGTTCGATTTCTCCTCTCGGATACACCATTCCATTGTGGAGTATACGGTGGAGTGAGTTGTGGGACTATCCCACACTCCTTTAGATAGTCATGAAACTCTTGGCTTAAGTATTCACCTCCTCGATCTGATCGAAGGATTTTGATACCTTTGCCAAGTTGGTTTTGTACTTCATTCTTGAAATCTTTGAACTTTTCAAAGGTTTCATGCTTATGCTTCATTAGGTACACATACCCATATCTACTGAAGTCATCAGTAAATGTAACGAAGTATTGAAAACCACCTCTAGCTTGTGTACTTATTGGTCCACATACATCACTATGTATTAGTCCCAATAACACATTTGCCCTTTCAACATGTCCCTTGAAAGGGGCTTTAGTCATCTTGCCCATTAAACAAGACTCACATGTTTCATATGATTCAAAATCAAATGAATCTAATACTCCATCCTTATGAAGTTTAGATATGTGGTTCTCGTTTATGTGGCCCAAGCGACAATGCCAGAGATAAGTCGGATTACAATCATTATTTTTAATCCTTTTATGTTAAAGATAGGCATATCAAGATTTAATACATAAAGACCATTAATCATTTGTGCACTAGCATAAAACATATCATTTAAATAAATAGAACAACAGTTGTCCTTTATCATAAATGAAAATCCACACTTGTCTAAACAAGAAATATAAATAATGTTTTTGGTAATAGAAGGCACAAAATAGCAGTCTTTTAAAATCAACGATAAACCAGAAGGTAAAGCTAAACAATAATCTCATATAGCTAATGCAGCAACTCTTGCTCCATTTCCAACTCGGAGATCAACTTCACCTTTCGCCAACAATCTACTCTTTTTGAGGTCCTGCACATTTACACAAATGTGAGATCCACGTCCAGTATCTAATACCCATGATGAAGAAGTAGATAAATTGACTTCTATAACAAAAATACCTGAAGCGGAAGTCACACTTCCTTTCTTGAGATCCTCCAGATATACTTTGCAGTTCCTTTTCCAATGAACGGTCTCACCGCAATGGAAACAGTTCCCTTCCTTTGCTATCCCTCCCTTTGGTTTCAGTGCAGAAGACTTTGGCTTAGATTTAACAAAGAGCTTCTTATTCTTCTTGAAGCTCTTAGCTTTAGTCTTTCCTTTGCTCTTATTCACAATAAGAACATTTGTAGGTTTAGACTTCTTGCTATTTGCTTCAAAAGTTCTAAGCATGCAAGTAACTGTGGTAGAGTCTTTTCAATTTCAATCATATTGTAATTTAAGACAAATTGACTGAAGCTTTCAGGCAACGATTGCAAGATCACGTCAGTGGCCAACTCTTGGTCCAAAGGAAAACCCAGCTTCTCCAGATTCTCAATATACCCAATCATCTTGTGTACATGAGTTCCAACCAGACTTCCTTCTACCATTCTACACTGGAATAAAGCCTTAGAGACGTCATACCTCTCTTGTCTTGCTAGTTGTTGGTACAGTTGCTTAAGGTGCTTGATCATATCAAACGCCTCCATTTCCTCATGTTGCTTCTGAAGCTCAGAGTTCATGGTGGCAAGAATAAGGCACCCAACATCAAGTGCGTCACTTTGATGCCTCTTGTAAGCATCTTTATCGGCTCTAGTAGCCGTTAGGGGAGGTTCCTCAGCAGGTAAGGGTTCCTCTAGGACATATTGCTTCTTTTCTTGTTTGAGGACTATCCTCAAGTTCCTATGCCAGTCTAGGAAATTTGTCCCATTTAATTTGTCCTTCTCAAGGACTGATCGCAGTGATAATGTGCTTGTGACGTTGTTAGTTGCCATGGATATCTACAATATAAATATGCAAAATAAGTTTATGATTTTAATCATTTAATATGGTCTTATATTAAATGACACTCCCACTATTTTGTTTAAAATTATCAACCCTCGAAACCTTTAGTGGGCCAAGATCCATATTTCGCCTAATCTTGAGTTAGCTTTGGCTAATCGCCCAAGACTCGGTTATTTAGGTAGACAACACTTTGTCAATTACATCACATGTAATTCTTGGATAGTTGGACGAACAACGCTTTGTTCAATTCATCAAATGAATTATTATTCAACCCATGCCACTAGGTTCCCAATCCTATTGAGATAACCTAGTTAAGTCGTACTCAATTTAAAGTATAATAGATATCACTATTATCCTTTCGCGTCTTACCAAGATTGCCACGGTGCTTTGCTTTGGCAAACCCACACATGTACAATCGAAGTTTTTGACGAGTACTTTTAATTTTGGAAGGCATCTAAAACTTAATATTTTAGAGGGATTTATTGATCTCATGATTAGTTTGATAATTTAAAATATGCCCACTACATATAAGCATATACATATCTACATATATGCGTAATTCAATTATCAATCTAAAACATAAGATAAATCATGCATCAACATACATAATTAAACGTGACATGGTTATAGCCCCTACTAGCGACTTTCTCAAGCCAATGAGAAAATCCTAAGAGTCAACCTAAGGTAACTTCACAAGCACCTTCTTTTGGCTCCAATTTGTGAATGGCCTCATCATCCCGGCACCATGCTCCATCTTCATTGATCACCATCAATAAATAAACTATACTATATAACATTTACAAATATAGAGAATTCCTCGATTCACATTCGAGGGGAACATAGGGGAGGGATAACATTTAGAATAAAATAGAGAAGGCACGACACGCAGGTCGTATTATAGATTACAAACATTCACAAATCCTATCTAATAGGTCAAAGGGCTATAACCATGCACCATGCTCAAACAACACATAAAACATGCTATATCATTTAATTAACTAAATTCTAAACATTTTAAAATTTAATTCTAATTAAACTGTAAAATAAAATTTTGAAAAATTATCGTACGCTTGGGACATCACATGCCACGAACTAATGCGACTAAGCGACGAACCACGATGGTTCGAATCAACCAAACACCACGGCTGGACCAATTATGGGCCTAGGGTTCGAAACCCTAGCCCAAGACTTAGTCCGAGCCATTGGCTTGGGTGCGGCGCCGCTAGGGTTCCAAACCCTAGCCGCCTTGCACCATCTTGGTTTCTATCGAGCCAACTTGTTCGAAACGCCGTAATTCATGAGCCACGAATCATGGTCAGGCCATGCACGGTGGTGGCTCAACCATCTCGAGCCAAGGGTTCGAAAACCCTAGCTCTCACGTGGTGAAGCCACTTATCCATGCATGCGTGAACCATTATCGAGCCAAAGAGTTCAAACCTCATCCACGTCTCGAAACCTCCATGCACGAACATGAGCCACAACGACTAGGCCATCTCGAGCCAAGGGTTCGAAAACCCTAGCCCTCACGTGGCTAAGCCATGGGTCAAGTGCACTAGGTGGTGGCCGAAACATCATGCAATTAATTCGATTATTCGCTTCGTGTATCGTATACATCAAACATCAATTATATCAAATATAATTTCATGATAATTTCACAAACTTAATATTAACATATCATATATGTTCATACAGTTTTAAATAGCATGCAATATTAATTCTAATATGATTAAAACAATTTAACCACATAAATCCGATATGAGCCTTGTACACGGCTCTGATACCACTGTAAGTAATCCAACAAGCATGGTACGCATCGGAATAAAATTTTTATGGATTACAAGACACCGGATCTATACATAGGTTATCATATCGGATTAGGGATTACAAAAGTCTCACCCTTGTAGCGTGTTTGAGCAGATTCCACGAAGCAGCACCACGTCCAACGCCTCCTTCGAGTCACTAGCAAAACTTATCAAGTTTTGCCTCAACGGTATCCACACGATCAAATCAGGTGAAGGGATAGTCTAAGAACAAGTTGCTAGACTCGTTCTTAAACCGGAACAAGAAGCACACTCGATTCTAAATCGAAAGGATGGCCGGAATCAACAATTCTCTCTTCGGCTATCAAGAAAAACCGAGAGCTCCTTGTGATCGGCGGCCGTGTGCTTTGTTGCTAGGTTGGAATGAATTGTGTTGCGTTAATTCCATTAATCACATTGTAATCAAATTATATATGATTTAATTAAAGGCTTTCACAAAGCCTCATGGGCCCAAACCCATGATTTAATTAAATCTTTATATTCATTTAATTAAGACTCTTCTTAATTAATTAATTCATCCAATGAATTTAATTCCCTTTAGATTTAATCTTTTGTGCGACCCGATAGGATCTTGTAATGTTGGCAGTGACATAAAATCTCATTTTATGTTACAAGCAAAGAGCGGTGTCTAGCAACACATCAAGGCTACCCAAATTACAAGAATGTCAATGACTCGACATAACCTTTAGAACTTGTGATAATATTAACCATGTAACTTAATCCCTTTGTCCTTTGTGTTTAGATTGAACACGAGTTATGGAATAGTCGTACTCGTATATTCAATCTTTATTTCTTGATCCCCAAGTTTAACTAGAATAAACGAATAAGCTCGATATCACATATCGACTCATTCGAGCATGGCCATGCATTTTAGTCTCACTTGATCAAGGGCCAAACACTTCTCCTGTTATATAGGAGGGACAAATCCTATATCGATCAATCAACATCCCTCTACATAATTCGTAGTGTATCCAATAGTTGTCTTTATAGTTTACCATGTTACGGGTAACGTTTGACAATATCAAGATACATAACTCCTTATGTTGGGATCTCTGATGATCACAAGTAGTAAGTATTACATACATTATTATCACTATGAGAATTGCATATGACAATCATATAACTATCCATGTTGCAATCTCATGGTGGGTCTGTCCAGTACACCGTTCTCTAACATGTAGCCATGTGTTGATTTGATATCTCATATCAATGAACAATTCATCAATCAACACATACTAGTCTCTATGTATTATCATTATCCCAATTCATGATAATATTTGACTAGGGACAATGTTTAAGAATAATACAATATTATTCTAAGAATATTAACATATATATTAATTCACATTGCACAGTTAAACGAATAATATATAATAATGAATTGCCATTCATAAAATCATAAATATTGTATGTCAAAACAATCATCCAATGACATGTCTTAGGGCATATCCCAACACCATAAGCTACAGATTGCCAATAACCTTATCCAACTCAAGGACAACCTTGATCTGGTCAGTCCAACACTCAGGGATGACCAGGCTGATATTGCTCAATTGGAGATGGGTGTCTTTTCACTGAATTTTGGCTGTCAAATTTATCAGACAGAAGTTGAATATATCCACTCCACCTCCCAATCAAGTTCAACCCACACCGAGGAAGAGCAGGCTCAGGAACAGCTTATGGAGACTGATCCTCCAAGCTCAAGCCAAGCTGTTGCCACACCAGAAGTTGCACTAGTGGAGCAACTACTAATCAATGCTCCTATTGCCGAAGAGGTTGAGACCATGGCTTTACTGTTAGAGTCACCTACTATTTCTCCTTCAATCAAGCCAATTATTGCAACTGCATAGACTGGTGACCAAGTCACTCCCAAGACAACTACCACATCTATTAAAGATGTTGGACTTGTGGTGTCTGGAATCGTACATGAACTACGATCTCAAGAACCTGAACAATAGATGTCTCCTCGTACCACCCAGGAAACTAACAGTCGAACCAGCACAGCCTGCTGACGAAGAAATTTTTTTGCAGCAACTCTCTAAGCATCTTTTTGAGCTGATCCGATCTGAATCAAGCCAGACTAATGCACCTCTCATTTTGCCACCCGCCTCATCACCCCTTCAGGCTTTCGCTCAAGAGATTGATATCAACCCTAAGTCCGTTTATTTTGGTAAACGGAAAGAGCTCGTTGTGCAGTATGCAGAAGTCAATCCTCATTTATCTGATGGCATTCCATCCATGGATGAGTCCCTCAAGGAACTATCGGACAACTTCCTCTTTCTCTCCCAACGAGTAAGAGAACTTCACATGGGTCAGAAGGCTACCAATCTGGATTACAATCATTTCTGGGATAAGATGAATGAAGGCGTAGCTCAATTGCAGCGCAGTCTGAACAATCTATTCAATCAACAACTTCTGTACAGGAACAGCCTGGGCAAAGAACAAGACGAGCTAGCTTCTGAAGTTAAGACTGTTGTGGCTAAGTCTCTCCTTGCCCAAGACCATCGTCTGTATGCGATCTGTGCTCAGCTTACGCAAATCATGGATTTCCTTCAGACTTTTGCTGATGCCAAAAAAGGGGAAAAGAAGAGAGAAGCCAGTAGGTCGTCTGCTTCTAAGCCATCAGAGCAATACAAGCGATAATTTGTACTTGTACTAAACAGTCTATTAATAAAAGTTCAGTCTTTTGGAATTCCGAGTATTGTTCATCTATTTTGAACAGTTCATTTATTTTGAACTAAAAGATTAAAAGACTAAAATCGATCTGAACTCCTAAAACAAAGAAGAAAGTTAGTTCATTTATTTTGAATATAACTAACAGAATTACTCTTAAGAAAAAAGAGCTAAGATTAAAAGGAGCTAAGTTTTGTCATCATCAAAAAGGGGGAATTGTTGGTTACAGATTTTAAAGATGATAAAAACAGATCAGATTGAAGCATACAGATCGACGATATACGAACCAGATCAGATCGGAGCAGACACACCAATGTTAAGACAGATCAGATCTAACCAGACGTGCTAACATCAGACCGACCGACTCAGACGAGCTTAATGCTATCATATTCATCAGTTTTGAAGATCAACGACTATTTAATGGCGCATTTAATGATGAAAGAGACTTATTACAACCGTTGATAAAAGTTAGATCTTGTATGACAAACACCGAAATAACAGACGAGAAAGGAAAGTCTTCACTCAGAGACCAAAAAGAAGACTGCAGTCTCTTCAGAAATTATCAAAGTTCTGAGATGCACGTAAAATGGAATATTAATGTTGGCAGATATGTCTATATAAGGATGCAACTTAAATACTCAAAAGGATGGTCATCATTTTATCAAGCATTTATTCGAGCAGATCTCTATCAACGAAGATCCAAACTTGTCGATCTGCTCAAAGTTTCAAAGCACGTTTCACTGTTCTATTTATTCAATTTAGGATCATTTGTGGTAGAAGTGTTTTCACTCTATCATTTGTAATCATTCTAAGACAGAAGAGTGAATCTATTGTAATTGTCATACGACTTGTGTCTGAACAGATTGAGTGCCAGGAGTTTCAGTATGCTAGTGGGTAAATCCAACTGAATCGGGTTGTACATCTTGATGTATTACTCAAAGTTTTCTAGTGGATCATTCCTTAAGTGGAAGAATGTGAGGCGTAGAAGGGATTGCGTTCGAACATCCAGAAACACATCTTGTTCATTTAGTTACTGCAATCTTTTGTGTTTTAGTCATTAGACCGGCCTTCCTAATTCAAACCTACCGTCTCCGCACTAACTCTAAAAGTGGTCTGTTGAGCTTAGATTTGATTGAGAAATAGATTTCATCTGCTAATCCAGGTGAAATCAACCCGTAGAATAAAAAGATCAAATTTAGTAGAGTGTTTATTCACCATCCCTCTAAACGCTCATACCTGATCCTAACATTTATTTAATTCACAGTCAATAAATTTGAATTTTTCACGTATATTGTATGAAGCTATTTCTTATTCTACTATTCTTATATTTAAATAATTTAATTAATATAAATTTATTTTTAAAAAAATACAAAAATTTAAAAAATTGATTTGGGCTGTACCGGGCCCAGGTGTTTTTGGTAACGCACGGCTCGTTACCTAAACGGCACGACTAAATGGGTCGTGTCGGCCCGTCACGACTCGTTTGACACTTCTACCTATGCCGCCACACTTGGGGAGAAAATGTATTTAACAAGAATAATTAATCACATGAACTTAGGAATAAAACTGTCCAAATTACATAATTATATTCGGATGATAAAATGATTGTGACCAAATGTTATCAAAGTGGAAACATATCCAATTTCAAAATACACGAATGTTCAGACTCTTCCTAAATATACTACAATTTTACGAGCAGAAGGGGACAGATATTTGCTAAAATGCAGCATAAATTTCAAGATGCACAAGGAAATGACAACTTTATAGCATTGATAAGCTAAACAAGCTCTGCTATACCACATCAGATCACAGAAATTTGTTCCCATTTGTCGCTCTCAAATTCATTTGTCCATACCAAAACCGCAGGATCAAATTTCAGTTCATTGGAAGGGAAAGAAAATTGAAGCTGTCCTACAATTCTTTTAGGCAAAGTCCCATTTTTCTATAAGAAAATACAAGGCATTGAAAAAGTTGAAACCTCTATTTGTGGATAACAATTTGCGATGTGCAAGCACCTCAAGAGCAGTCATTAGGCACAAAGAATACCAAAGATAAGCGAAAACATCAAGTATGTTTCTGCTTCCAAACCTCTTCCAATTCAATAAAAAAATACAACTTAAGCTCCAAATTTGGTCTCCTGTAATTGTGCTAGATTCATCAGCCTTATGACGTGCTTGCGGTCGAAGGTGTAGAAATGTCATGCAAGAACACTCTATAATTATTCCCAAGACCCGACTCATATAACGTCGGCCTTTTCTATCTCGTCAGAATCGACTGCCTTTTCTACCTCGCCAACATCAGCTTTCTTAGTGTCAACAATAACCAACCCAAGATCCTCTGTAAGCTTTCCCCAAGCCTTCAACATATTAGGAGGGAACCGCTTATTATTGTCAGGATCATATCTTTTGCCTTCTCTGTATGCCCGTTCTTCACCAACCCTTCCGCCAAATACTTCAAAGTATTGAAATCCGGTATCTTGTGCACCTTCACACTCTGCTTAAACAACTGATATCCTATCACATAACGCTCATGCTTGCACAAATGGAATATCAGAGTCCTAAAAGTTGCCATATTTGGAAGACACCCTTTCTCCTTCAACTCATCATACACCTTCTTGGCATCATCCATCATCCCATTTTTAATGTAGCAAGTCATCAAATAGTTATAACTAACTGTATCCGATTTTATCCCCGCATTACTCATTTCCTCAATTAAACCCCTAACAGCCTCTGGATCCCCATCTTGAATCTGCATCAGCCTCACATTGTAACAACCCACATCAGGTAAGCATCCCCTTTTCGTCATCTCATCCCAAAATTTTCCCGCCTCGTCGATTTTTCCCTTTCTTGTACAGTGCTTGCAAGATTGGAGAAAATGTTACAGCACCAATCTCAATCCCCTTCTCTTCCATCTCATTTATCTTATCTATCGCAATTTCAGGAGAACCCATCTCGCAATAGGAGTTAATCAATATTCCGTACGAAAATTTATCTTGAAAAAATCCAAACTTTGAAGGGAACTCGTCGAAGTAAGCAGGCACGCGATCATAGAGTTTGGAATGGAGGCAGGCATTGAGGAGCGCATTGAAGGATAGAGAAGATCTAGGGGTTCCTAAATCGGTCATTTGCTGGTAGGTTTTGAGGGCATTTTCGAACATTCCGGCGACGCCATAAGAGCGAATGAGGGAGGAGAGGAACGGCTCTTGGGATATTTGGGGATGGGATTTGTGGGATTCTAGAAAGGCTTCGATGTCAGATAAGCGGTGGGATTTGGAAAGACGGCGGACGACTGATTTTTGGGCGTAGCGGGCGGAGGAGGTGCTGTCGAAGGAATTGTTGGCGGCGGTGAAAGAGAAGTAGATTTTGAGGGCTTCGTCGGGGTCATATGTCTTTTCGAGTCTGTTTTTGACGTAGGAAATAGTAATGGGTTTGGCGGTAGTAGTGAGGCGGCGGTAGTAGTGAGGGCGGACATTTTAGGGTTTTAAAAGTAAGAATCTGAGTGTGAAATGTAGCCCAGAGGTTTAAGGGATGAAACTCCCAAGTCCTGACCCGTTTGGGAAGTTGATTCTCAAGATCCAACCTTGTCTTAGGGGGCGTATTAGTTGATGACTTTTAATGATTTTTGTACCATTTAAAAATTTAGATGTATTCAATCTAAATTTTTATAAACTCCATAAAAGTCTAGTGATATCCAATCTAGACTTTTATATACTCCACAAAAGTCTAATGGTATCGAAAATAGACCTTATAGGGTTTTTAAAAGTTTGGTGGTATTCAAACTTGACATTTATTAACTCTATAAAAGTTTAGATATATCCAAATTTCAATAGACTTTTTTTAATGATTTTTGTGGAATTCTTTAAATACAAAATTGAAGCATTATGTACAAGCATAAAAAAATCCAAAATTTTCCATCACTCATCCCATGGATTTGGCTTGACTTTTGTTTTTTCTTTTCCAAAGAATCTTCAAGTATGCCAATTGTAGCCTTTCTCGCTGATAGGTTGAATATTACGAGTTTTTATTCTATTATATGTATATGTTTTCGTGTTGATTCTTGAATTATTTTACGGTTTATGGTATATATTTCTCTATTTCAGGAATCAATGTTGAAATGTAGGGAAAGGTGAAGAAATCAAGCTAAAATGGTGAAAAGATGAATAAAGTTGAAGAAAAGAGGAAAAAGCCAGAATCCAAGACACGTGTTGCTCCTTTCTCCTCAAATTACTATATGTTCGAGCCAAGTTTTGGAAATATGGTCCATATAAGAGTTGTATAACTTTCTCTTATCTTCGCGTGGACAGCTGATTCATCAAATTTGGAGTTCGTATGAGAAAGTCACGGCCAAAATACGAAACTCGCCAGAAGCTGAAAATGGCGAAGAAAAACATTCTGGTCTTGCCGATCGATCGAGCAAGCATTGCCGATCGATCGAGCAAGGCTGAAAAAAGCCACGAAATTCTTACTGTGAAGCTCGATCGATCGGCCGCTTTGTCCCGATCGATCGGCGGAAGGAATTTTCAGAAAAATAACTTCCTTATAGAGTTTGTGTCCAACAAGGAAGTCCTTGATTCCCTTCCGCTATATATTATACACGAAAATTACAACCCAAATCATACTTTTAACCTAGGAATAGCCTCCACACCTCCATACTCCATATCACCTTCATCCATCTTCACATATTCATCCTAGGAATTGGAACAACCCAACAAGGCGATTAAAGAGACGATCGAGAAGGAAGCAAGAGAAGGAGCAAGGATCTACAACCGGAGTCGACGCTGGGAGTTTATTCTTACTTTTAAACTTTAGTTTTGTTTTGTTTTGATTTATCATGCTTGGATTGTTGCAAGACATGTTTAAGTATTGGTATTTATTTATGAGTATGAACTAAGTTTATTTATCGAGGCTAGGCGAATCCTTTGTTATGAACCTTCGATTTGATGATTTAATGATTGAATTCTTATAGTTCTTTGTGTATGTTTTATGTTCTTCATGCTTTTAGAGGATTGATCGCCTTTGAATGATGTTAGTATCGTAATTGAGATCTAGAGATGATTTTATGATACTGAATTAATAACTCATACCATGGATTTCAGACCGAGATCGAGAGATGACGTCAAATACATGCGTGATAGCCATAGATATCTAGTAATTGAAAGCTAGGAGTTTTCATGGATCTTATGCAACATTGAATTGTTAAATAAGTGAACGAGAGTTACTTACTGCAATTCGATGTTAGGTTTAATATAGCTCGAGAGAGTGTATTAGATAAATTGGGAGAACTCGTCACCTTAGAAATATTTGAATATTCAATCGAGAATTGTAGGGAATTGCATTGGTGAGCCAAAGTATCGATAATCTTCTCTAGTGGATTTTTCTCGTTTACTTTTATTGACTTGGTTGGATTAGTAGTTTATATTAATTAATTAGTCGTTATTATAAATTAATTATCGTAGGTTAAATATAGTTAAAAGACATCTTATTTGGTACTTGCTTGTTAGTCCCTGTGGGTTCGACAATCCGTATTCTTCCTATCTATACTAAAACTTGACACTGTGCACTTGCGGTCTAAAATCGCTACACTAAGAAATTTTCTGTTTAAAAAATAAGCGATCAAGTTTTTGGCGCCGTTGCCGGGGATTAACTTTAGTAATATCATACTAGGTTCTTTGACTATAATTTAACCATTTTTGTTTATTTATTTCGAAAAAAAAATTTATAAATTTATTTTTGTTTTTGTTTTGTTTATCTTGTGAGGTACTTAGAGATGCTACATCAACACGCCTTCACAAGCTTTGCCCAACAACGTTCCGAGCCGTTCTACGCTGTTTGGGAGAGATTCAATGGATTGGCCAACACATTTCGGTATCACAACTTTTCGAACTATACTCTCATGCAATATTTTTTCAAAGGGCTGGATGCACAGACACGAGAATGGGTATTGAGCGGAGCACTGGTGACTGGGAGTCCCCTGGTTGAAAGAGATGAGGACAGTGTGTTGTACATGTTCAATGATATGGCGGACTTCGATTATCACTGGTAATGTGATCCTTTACTACAAGGTTGGAGTCACCAATACCCACCGGAGCTTCACTACCCTATTGATACGCCACAACCATTTGAACATCACGAAGAGAGGAGAGATAGTTCTGCAGATGTCACGACTCAGTTAGAGGATACCTTAATAAGATTCTTGCATCAACCGAGAACAGTTTAGAGTGCCAAACCAACTCTATGCGTCACCTGGAGAAGCAAATGGCGGTCCTCATGGAAACAATTTCATTGCCAAGAGGAAGAGATGAGGGCTACAAATCAAGAGGCGACAAATCGAGTTTGGTTATATGATGATGATCACTCAACCAACCAAGTTTGGGGGAGTGATCCTACTAATGTGGAAGAATCAAGGGAACTTGAGCCTCTTCAAGAGATTGAGACTACTTCAGAGATGTCATCAGAGGAGTTCCTATATGAAGATGAGTCGAGTGTGATGTTGGAGAAGGAAGAGACTTTCGAAGATTCCGATTTGAGTCCATCGATGGAGACATGTTCTATACCATATGTGGATCCGTATTTTCCATCGATGCCAACTTCACCGCACTACATCCTCCAAGATATGAAGCCAAGTCAAGAATCATTCTCTCATGCCTACCAATTCAAGAAAGTTGTTGGAGAGACGAGCTTACAATGCTATATCTTGCCAAGCTTGAGGGCATACTGAATGAAGACCCATTAGTGATATCATATGATACTTACTATGGGCGGCATCCGCTCTATGATGGTTGCTTCTGATGGTCAAGCCGAAGACTAGAAATCAGCGCTTCTTGGGAGGCAACCCAAGCGTATCCTTTTGCTATTTAGTTTTTGTTATTTGATTTTCAGTTTTTTGCATTTTAGTTTGTTTATCTCTCAAGTCGAATATTTTACCATTTGCATTCTTCTCTTGCTAGGTACTTAGTTGGAGCGATGAACCCCTACAATAGTGGAGCTTTCAAAAGCGAAACTTCCTCAACCCTCATGCAAGCGTCGTGATCAGGGAGTTTATTTTTTCCCTTTAGATTCTTTTAAACATTGAGGGCAATGTTTGATTTAAGTTTGGGGAGTAGTAGCTTGCATGTTTTACTTGTTTTAACCACATGTTGTGTGCTTAAATGACACTTTAATCGTTCGATTATTATGAGCTAAAATTTTTTTTTATCAGTTCAAACTTGAGAAAAGAATGAATTATAGTAGTGACTATTCAATGAGGATTTTGATCTCACTATGCATATGAACTTGATTTGTGATTGGACTTGTACATGAATATCCTAATTTGAGTTAGCATGTCAAGAATGAGAATACTTTGAGCACAATGAGTCATGATCTTGTGGATTGCATGTTGAATAGTGATAATTGTTGTGAACTTGATGATTTGTCTTGAGCATCTTAGAGTTATCCTAGAACTTATTTGATTGTAACACTTTGAGGCGAAATTTTATAGTTACAACTCGACTGGAATGATCTTGGCGATCTTTGACACGTTTGAGCCTTTCAAGCTTACCTAGTCTATAACAATCCATAGTGTCCCATTTGAGGCTTTATTGAAAGAAGAATGGTATATGCATTGCATATAATTAGACCCCATTCGACATTCTTGGCAAACTCATTATACTTACCCTTATTTGAGCCTAAATGAAAAAAGTTATCCTTACCCTAAGAGAGTATAATGAATTCCATTCGATGCACGTAAATTGTTATATCCTGATGAGCTTATTGAAAAACTATTGATGAATGAGAAAAGAAAAAGATAGACAAAGAGCCTTGAAAAGAAAAAAATAAACATATAAGACCCAAAGTGGCCAAGGCTATAAAGAAAAAGAATGAAGAGCTCGATGTGTGCGAAAAATTTGAACTGCAAATGATTATACTCTCTTCTTTGCGCTTATCCTATCTTTTCTTTGAAGCCAACACCAAAGGCCTTACATTACAAGCTTAAAAAGTCCTTTTGATCCAAGTCTAGGAGTAACTATCATTAGTGGAGAAGTTGTTTGAAAATACGCCTATGTAACGCTTGATGATAATCTCGACTTTGAGTTGATTAGCATGATTTTATCTTGAATATATGCATGAAACTTGAGATTGAAATTAGCACACACACACATTCCGATTTTGAGATATGTTGCTTGAATTAGGGAAAACATGTCTTGTCAACTTTTGTATATGTGCATGAGATTTCTGAGAATAAGCAAGTCATGAAATAATTGTTTCAAATATCAAGAATGAACTCTACCTTATGATTTTTAATGCTTAATCGAGGACGATTTAAGTGATTAAGTTTGGGGAGTTGAGTTGATAGGGTTGAATATTACGCGTTTTTATGCTATGATATGTATATGTTTTCGTGTTGATTCTTGGATTATTTTACGGTTTATGGTATATATTTCTCTATTTCAGGAATCAATGTTGATATGTAGGGAAAGGTGAAGAAATCAAGCTAAAATGGTGAAAGAATGAAAAAAGTTGAAGAAAAGAGGAAAAAACCAGAATCCAAACACATGTTGCTCCTTTCTCCTCAACATTACTATATGTTCGAGCCAAGTTTTGGAAATGTGGTCCATATATAAGTTGTAGACTTTCTCCTTATCTTCGCTGGGACAGCTGATTCATCAAATTTGGAGTTTGTATGAGAAAGTTACGGCCAAAATACGAAACTTGCCAGAAGCTGGAAAAAGGCGAAGAGAAAAACATTCTGGTCTTGCCGATCGATCGAGCAAGCATTGCCGATCGATCGAGCAAGGCTGAAAAATCCACTAAATTCTTACTGTGAAGCTCGATCGATCGGCCAGCGCTTTGTCCCGATGATCGGCGGAAGGAATTTTCAGAAAAATAACTTCCTTATAGGTTTGTGTCCAACAAGGAAGTCCTTGATTCCCTTCCCCTATAGATTATACACGAAAATTACAACCCAAATCATACTTTAACCTAGGAATAGCCTCCACACCTCCATACTCCATATCACCTTCATCCATCTTCACATATTCATCCTAGAATTGGAACAACCCAACAAGGCGATTAAAGAGACGATCGAGAAGGAAGCAAGAGAAGGAGCAAGGATCTACAACCGGAGTCGACGCTTGGGAGTATTTCTTACTTTTAAACTTTATTTGTTTTGTTTGATTTTATCATGCTTGGATTGTTGCAAGACATGTTTAAGTATTGGTATTTATTTATGAGTATGAACTAAGTTTATTTATCGAGGCTAGGCAAATCCTTTGTTATGAACCTTTGATTGATGATTAATG